>BSBK01004763.1:0-620000 GCA_027943335.1 Chamaecyparis obtusa | reverse complement strand
CATGATAATGTACACTCACTGTAAGGATAGTCACAAATGAGGACATCTCACAGTGACTATCCCTTGTGTGATTGCCACTTGAATGTATTGCTATTCAGCCACATTAATGCTTTTCTTCTTCAACAAATGAGGATAGTCACTCTAAAGACAACATGATAATGTACACGGGCTGTAAGTGTACATTATCATGTTGTCTTTACAGTGACTGTCCTCCTTCAAGTGGCAATTACACAAGGGACAGTCACTGTAAAGGCAACATGATAATGTAGAGAAACATTGTCATTTGTATTTTCAACAGTGCCGAGAGAGATTCCCTCCGCGAAATCACAGCTACAATTTCTGAGTACGTTGGGTTTATTTTTCTATTGTCATTATTATGTAATCTGGTATTCAGCTGTTACAGAGCTAAAATACCCAGAAATGAGGACATATCTGTGTTGAATTTATTGTTAGCGGCTCTGGTTATTTAGAAGTTTAATTTTATTTGTTCATCTTTCAAGCACAAACATTTTGTGGACCGTAACATCTTCATTGTTTCGGGTACGCAATGAAACAGCCGTAACTTGCAACTACCTTCACGGTACTTGTGTACATTATCATGTTGTCTTTACAATGACTGTCCTCATTCAAGTGGCAATTACACAAGGGACAGTCACTCTGAGATGTCCTCATTTGTGACAAGGACAGTCACACATGAGGACATCTCACAGTGACTGTCCCTTGTGTAATTGCCACTTGAATGTATTGCTATTCAACCACATTTATGGGCCCGTTTGAACCCCAGCACACAGTAGCATCTACAGAGAAGAATATCCCAGGTGTAACAAGTTGTAAGAATATACCAACAGTTCTAAGAAGTTCCCTAGCACATAGTAGCATCTACAAAGAAGAATATACAACATGAGGGCAGCCACTGTAAAGACAACATGATAATGTACACTCATTGTATGTGTACATTATCATGTTGTCTTTACAGTGACTGTCCTCATTCAAGTGGCAATTACACAAGGGACAGTCATTGTGAGATGTCCTCATTTGTGACAAGGATAGTCACACATGAGGACATCTCACAGTGATCGATTGTCCCTTGTGTAATTGCCACTTGAATGTATTGCTATTCAACCACATTTATGGGCCTGTTTGGACCGCGGCACATAGTAGCATCTACAGAGAAGAATATCCCAGGTGTAACAAGTTGTAAGAATATACCAACAGTTCTAAGAAGTTCCCTAGCACATAGTAGCATCTACAGAGAAGAATATGGGTCAATGAGGTTGACTTCAAAGCCATGCAATCTAATGGTAATAGTAATATCATAATTTGACATACTATCAGAAATACTTCCTAAATAGACTATTCAATCTTATAAGAGATGGATTCATGAGAACTATTATTTATGAAATATGAGTCAATGACTTTAATTAAAAAAATTACACAATCTAATTCTTGTAAAAATATCAAAATTTGACACATTGAAAATACCTTCCAAAAGTATCGTTAATTGATTAATATGAATCATTACTCATGAAATATAATTTTATAAACCTAATCTAAAAACTACACAATAAAAATCTTAATAGCAATATTGTAAGAAACTATTCCCAAAAGCAAGCCTAATAAAATTTGATGAAAATAATTTTTGTTTCACTCAACTTTGACATTCACAACTTCCTCTTTTATTATAATAAGAAAAAAAATGTCTTTTTAGATATACCTCATGAACCATACTCGAATAATCTATCATTTTTCTTCTCAAAAACATATTTGCAGAGCCTGCTTCTTTTACTTGTTTGTACTTTTATCTCTCTGATGGAAAGGGTTCCTTCAGGACACATTTTTCCAAGTTCACTGCTTGAGATATTTGAGGAGGGTTCCCCTGCTTGAGTATCCATCCAACCCATATTCGAGTAGTTCTACAATTGCACAGTCTAAATTAATAATACTGACAATTGAATGACGAATGATGATACATAGAATTGATATAAACTAATCCTAAAAACACTAAAACATTATTAATATATTTATATTTCATAAATAAAATTGATATAAAAGATTTGGAAAGATACATTAAAAAATAGAAAAATAGTAATTTATAATAGAAGGAAACTTAAATTGCTATTTAAAAAAAAAACAAGAGTCTTAAATCTTATCATTTTGTTTCATTATCATCCATAAGTACACACCTCTAGCATAATAATTATATTTTACCACCCATAAAATGAAAAAAAGATTTTCACAAGAGAAATTGAAGCTAGATTATAAAAATGAACCATCTTATTGGAAACTGGAACTGTTATCATACCCAAAAGGACTACAAAATTTCACCTTATCATACCCAGATTGTTGCTTTGCCTGGCGGAGGGAAATTTGATCAGTAAAATTGACACAGAGTATGTTGTCTCCATTGTCATGCTGGATAACAAAACACCAACTTTAATGGGCATGTACTGTCCCTTGTGTAATTGCCACTTGAATGCATTGCTATTTGATGCAGGGGCATCCCTAATGCAAGACAAAGACACCATGATTGAAGGAAGTTGCCATGAAGCCAAGGAGTCAAATCCTATCAATTGGAACATAAGATTTTCACCTTGGAGCTTTGAAGGATTGACTGGTGAAAGGTCCTTTTGATTGACAAATCAGAGTCTTTTTGAATGACAAATCAGAGTCTTTTTGAATGACAATAAATTAGAATAGGAGTTTTAGATGTTTTCTTGGTTTGTAATAAATATTAAGGATTGATTTTATCTCCTTATAAACATCCACTTGTTGGACACAAGACCCCTTGGTGACTTATAAACCTTGGGCATCTTTTGAGTCCTTGGATGAAATGAGCATAGTAAGTGTTTATTAGGTGTCTTTTAGATGTTGTTAAGAAGTTTGAAGGTCCAAAATAACTTTAATAAGGTTCCTAAAGTTTCACAACACATTTTTAACCTTCTCGGCAAAGTTGTTTGCAAAGTTGTAATGCAACTTTAAAAGTTGCTTAGCAAAGTTGACATTTGTTGGATAAACTGTTCTAACCACCTAGATGGTTGAACCAACATTTGGAGAGCCTATTTTAGGCTTCAAATGGTCGAAGACAGATAGAGAACCAGTATTGTAATCATTTTGCTTTCATAAAAAATAAAAATAACCCTGTTTTAGTGCATTTCTGGTGAAAAATGAACTCTGTACGGCTGTACGGATGGTGGTTGGATGATAAAATTTGCCTGGAAGTTGTAATAGTGACATCTGATGCTTTGGAAGTTGGTTTGATTGATTCTCTTTGTTTTATATCTAAGTTATTTCAAATTTTCTGTGCATTGTTTACAAACCCTCATTTTCAGGGTTTGACTGATGTAAAGACCTTAACTCACGTTTCAACCATTGGAATTCCTTCTTCCTTGGTGGAATGAGAGTTAAGGATGTATATTTGTATATTCTAAAAGCCCTGACTACTCTGCATCACTATTGAACCACATTAATGCTTTTTTCCTTCAACAAATGAGGACAGTCACTGTAAAGACAACATGATAATGTACACTCACTGTAAGGATAGTCACAAATGAGGAAATCTCAGAGTGATTATCCCTTGTGTAATTGCCGCTTGAATACATTGCTATTGAACCACATTAATTCTTTTTTCCTTCAAGTGGCAATTACACAAGGGACAGTCACTGTGAGATGTCCTCATTTGTGACAAGGACAGTCACACATGAGGACATCTCACAGTGACTGTCCCTTGTGTAATTGCCACTTGAATGTATTGCTATTCAACCACATTTATGGGCCTGTTTGGACCACGGCACACAATAGCATCTATAGAGAAGAATATCCCAGGTGTAACAAGTTGTAAGAATATACCAACAGTTCTAAGAAGTTCCCTAGCACATAGTAGCATCTACAGAGAAGAATATACAACATGAGGGCAGCCACTGTAAAGACAACATGATAATGTACACTCATTGTATGTGTACATTATCATGTTGTCTTTACAAGGATAGTCATTTGTGACAAGGATAGTCACACATGAGGACATCTCACAGTGATCGATTGTCCCTTGTGTAATTGCCACTTGAATGTATTGCTATTCAACCACATTAATGCTTTTCTTCTTCAACAAATGAGGACAGTCACTCTAAACACAACATGATAATGTACACTCACTGTAAGGACAGTCACAAATGAGGACATCTCACAGTGACTGTCCCTTGTGTGATTGCCACTTGAATGTATTGCTATTCAGCCACATTAATGCTTTTCTTCTTCAACAAATGAGGATAGTCACTCTAAAGACACAATGATAATGTACACGGGCTGTAAGTGTACATTATCATGTTGTCTTTATAGTGACTATCCTCCTTCAAGTGGAAATTACACAAGGGATTTGTGTTTTCATTTGTGTTTTCAACAGCGCCGTAACCCTCCGCGAAATCACATCGGGATATAAGGGCAAAACAAACAAGAACGTTGTCATTTGTATTTTCAACAGTGCCGAGAGAGATAAACAAACTTAAAACTCAGACTTAAGAAAGATGAAGGCAATCCTTCAAAAGGCTGATGCCCTAAATATGGGAAAACACAATACCACCATTAAATGATGCCCTAGTCACCGTATCAATGCTGCCAGCTCCGTACCAGTATGCTGACTGCTCACTTTCATCCTGTGATAAAGGTAACTTCATTAATCATACTTGAAATGGCAGCATACGAACTAAAGCTGATGAACATTTATAAACTAAAAGTTTAAAACTACAGATTACAAATGTAGTAGTTTCATACGAAAAGAACTTGATGTCTGAAATTTACCATTAGAAGTATCCAAAGGAATACCACAGTACTGTTGAACTTGGAGAATCGGAGATGATCTACACAGCAAGGTTCAACAGTTGTAAGGACTGTTACACCATCTTTAGCATTTGAATACATTTTCTCCTTGGCTTCTGGTGGATCCTCAAAGACCCCCAATGACGTTTTCCCTACAATTATCAATTGTTTGTCAGTATGAGATATTAATAAATAAACATTAATCACAATATTAGGCAAACAATGTTCTTGATGTCTGAATCTAAATCACAGAAAGCTCTAATAAAGCAGTTCTCAGTTTCACATTAAACTAAGTTTCAATTTCAAATGGTTATAATAATTTTTGCAAGTTATAAGTAGCTGGTTACAGTATATGACATAAAAAGAAAAAAAATCATTTCTATTCTTTTCTTCTTTTTCTCTTTCAACGAAACTTTTGCACCACACAAATGCATACCAAGAATTTCTCAGGAGGTTTCAAGACCATTGCATACCAAACTTCTTCTCTGTAGATGCTACTGTGTGTCGTGGTCCAAACGGGTCCAAATAGACCTAGTGACTCTAGTAGGTCTCCAAAACCTGTTCTGCAGCAATAACTCTTCAATTTGACAAAGGACCTTATGAACTTATATGTTTTTTGAGTACCCTTTTTTATGTTCTAACAATCCTCCAACTCCCAGACCTTGACTCCACTCCAGCATATCAATGTCCTTATTGAGTCCGCAGACCTAATGCATGCCTTTGGGTGTGGGTTCCAAAACAAGGCATTGAAAATGGGTGCATGAAACCAAGATCAGAGTTTGAAGATGTCCACCATGCTCTAAAGATCTAGATTCAACAAGGTTTGAGGTCCTTTACTTGCCGCTACCCTCTGATCTTGCATAATCCATCAACTCCTAGTCAAGAACATTGAGATTCTTGACCTAGGGCTTGCTCTTGAAATTCTCTGGCTTAGTATCCTATTCCAAAGCTTTTAAAATATGAAAATAAACCCCCTTAACTTGCATTTTACAAAGAACAGAGGATATCCTATGGTTTATTTGCAAGTTAAGGCCATTTGAATGCAATAACCCAAAAAATGAGGGTTTGACAGAACAACAGATAAGAAAAAGGAATAACTTTGATATAAGGTGTCTTGAATCTACCAAATAAACTCTCAAAGCATAAGATATAAATACTCTAACTTCCACACTGGTCTGCCCTCCCTTTCACATCCGTACACTGTACAGTGCTTGAAGGAAATGCACAAAAAAGGCTCTGAAATAGTGGCTCTATCTGACAGAGAGTCCATGCTAGGCTTCATGACTAACCTAGAGCACATTCCTTGTTATGGAGGAAGTTTGAATGGTGAAGAACTTATGGAATGGATAGAGGACCTAGATAACCATTTTGACTACAAGTATCTTATTAATAACCATTTTGACTACAAGTATCTTATGGATAGAGGACCTTGATAACCATTTTGACTCATTTAGTATCTTATTGAGCTTCACTTTGTTTCGAGAATATAGTTTAATATTCTCTACTAAACAAGGCCAACCACGTGAAGGTGGAAGCTCATTTGGCCCCACCCCCCTCCCCCTAACATCACTCTACATTCCCCGTTAACATCTAACATTCATTCATTCTTTCAATTATTAATAAAATGTAACATTCAATCAATATCACATGATAACATTCATTAACACATTAGATTCGTTAACACACAACATTCATCAATATGAAAATAAACACATAATTCATGAACATTCATTAGCACATAATTAAATTCATTGAGACATAAAATTCAGTCATTATCAATTAAGGTATTTAGATGACAATCATTTCTTTTTTCTCTTTCTAATTTTTTTTCTATGTAAGCTCTAAGAGGAGCATCAGTGTTATCATCAATACCCCCCTCATCAGTTGTTTTGTTCTTTGTTCTTGATGATCTCAAATTCCTATGCTGCTGCAAAGGGGGGTCCTCTACAATAACAAATAAAAGAGTTAAATTTAAAATATTTAATTATAATTGTTACAAGTATTTAATTATTTTAAAGAACATAACTGTGGCGCTCTTTAATTACCTGATCTGGCCACATCATTTTGTCTAGACTCAACCTCAACATGCTCATGAGCACCGACCCCTCGATCCTCTACAGTTGCTATACAAAATGTTACATTAATCCAAACACCAATTGTAATTACATATAAAAATTTTAATAGCAAATGTATACCTCCACCACTAGGATGCACATCATGCGAACCTTCATTATGCATAGATTGTGTAGAAGGATTGTAGGCTGCATTCCAATATCCTACACATTGTTATCATTGCTTTCTTAAAATAGATATACTCACTTTATATTAGAACTTAACATCAAATAGACTAATTGGTAAAGTATTCAATTTGAAATAAATTTCATTTAGCTTATTTACCTGTGGCTCAGATGCATCATTATTTGAACCTTGCACACTGATTTCAGCTCGTAGCTGTTCAGCCACGGCTCTATAGCCTTGTTGGAAGCCAATTCTCTTGTCCTCTTCTGTGAGGCATCTATTGAACTCTGACCCCTACATTTTTTCTTGGTATGGTGAATTTTACTTGCATTGTTTGATCAAAAAAAATTTCCTTGCAATATATAAAAAAATTGATACAAGTTTTCATTTACTAATACTTACAACTCGTGCTTGAAGTTTGGAAAAACCACCAGAGCCGAGCTTGTGTGTCCCGTGCTTTTCTAATCTTGCCTTTGTTGCCTTTGATGTGTCAGGCAATCTATGAAAAGTTTGAAATATGTTAGAGACCAGTATAGGAAAAATTTAGAGGTTAATTAGTACATAATTACATTCTCAAAAGTATCACATACCTTGCTCTACTCTCTACTGGCGTAATTCCTTTTTTCATGTCGGCTTTATACTTTCCATCCAAAATCAAACCCTGCCACTCAGCCTCAAGAACACAGGGCGGACGCTCGTGCCTTGGGTTAACCTCTAAATATTTCCTGTACTGGTCCCTAATATACTTCAAACATAAACCAGCTCTTTCAAGGAGCTTGTTTCTCTCGAATGCACGAGGTCCAAAAAGCTGGGTCATACTATGTACAAGATCATCCTTCAACTTTTTATCTTGGTTATTCCACCTTTTAAGTAAAAAAAAACATGTTAGACTCATAAATGAAGAGAAGCTACCTTTAATATAGTTCAAGAAATTGATGAAAAGGAAAACTATTCTAGCAATGATATGAAATCAAAATAGTGGTTTGGGGTTTTAGTTAGGATATGATGTTCCACCATGTACGTATGGTGGGCCTGAATATCCGCAAACACTCGTCACCAAGTTTTCGCCAAAAAATATCATTCCCTACAAAATAATCATGGGATCATTAGTCGATGAAGAGTGATCAAAAACTAAATTACTATTATATCACTATAGAATAATAATAACTTTAAAGTACCTGGAAGTTTGGATACTTTTAAGGGAATGCCTTCATCGTCGCTGATGATCAATACTCAATCCTTCACCGTTCCCGTACTAGGAACACGGGAACATCCAGGAAATGATGTTGCATCGGGACTTGTTGCATCTCCTATTGCAAAAAATGAAAACCATTATCAAATGCCTCCAAGAAATAATACTTCAAGGGAAATAAATTGGTGCAGAGCACCCATGGCACAAACACAATCAAGGGATCTACATCGTAAACACATAACACTTAAACACATAACAAAAGAGAGAAAAAGAGGGATTTGTGTACCAGTAGATGGTGCAACAGTTGGTGCATTTAGGCTGTGTGTTGTTGACATGGCAGTCAGCAAGACATTTGTGGCTGTCCTGGATGGAGGCGGCGTTGTCATATCATCATGGAAAGGAGCTGAAGAATAAAATTGTTAGAGCATGCATAAATATAGAACGCGTGGACTAGCATGGACAAGATTGTTAGAGCATTAAAAAAAAAGATTGTTCGAGCATGTATTGTCAATGATTATGATCATTCCTATATATATTCAGTGGAAAACACAAGTGGGGAATGGAACATGTGATCTACCTGAACCACTTGCAATACCGGCCTCATCATGGGAATGGGGTTCAAAATTATGCAAATAACTCTGTAAAGACAATGCATCCATATTTTAATTAATGTCATAAAAGAGCATAACATAAAAACCATTATTGAACTCTTGTAATAATTAAAAATTTCATTAATACTTACTTTAAAGTTTTTAGAAGTGTGCAACAACTCAGCTGCCCTGTCTTTTATTTCCTGAGTCTGAGGATGTATGGATACCAAACGTAGAAGTTCTTTCCCAATTTTCTTTAGCAGCTTTTTAATGGAACTGATCGGGTCATCGGTCTCTGCTAAATCAATAAAAAAAGGGTCCACAAGGGGGGACTCCTGAGGGACTGCAGGTTGCTTTCCCTCTCTCCGACCACCGGCCCTCTGTGACAACAATAGTATTAGTATTATCAAAATTACTCCAAAACAATGAAGAAAATAACATTAAAAAAAATAACATTTTGCTTCTATCTAGTTTGCACAATTACAATGAGTTTTACCTGCTCATGTGTAGATGAGCTAGGAATATCGTCACCATCACCTTCGGGCGGTTGCTCCATATTGTGCCCCTGTGTCAAAGATCAAGTATAAAAATGTTAGCCAAAAATTTAATAACTAAATGGTATGTTGGAGTCATTGATTAGAAGTTGGTTTAATAGTATGTACCACCCCCATGATAGTAGCCTCGTTTGTATCTATGCGGTTCAAATTGTAATCAATAAGCAGCTCTTCCCCTGCACGTATTGATTTTATCACACAGATGAATACACGATTTCCCTCGCGCGCCTCAAATATGCAATTGGGTTGCTTTATAGTTGACCCAGGTCATGTACTATTTATAAAACCTGCAATATTCCCTGTTGCTTTTGGCCTTCCATCAATGTATATAGCCACACTTTTACTTTGATTATTGTCTTGCTGTTGTATATAATTTGCCGAGAGTGCATACCTACGCATACTTTTTTTATATTGAACAATATGCATCCAACTTTTGTAATCGTAACATGGTCCAACATACTCCATCAATTCAGAAACTTTGTTGTAAGACACCTTTATGCCATCCATAGAAAATAGGCCCAAACCATGTAATGATGATGGTGCTATGCGATATATCCTCTCATTAACACAAAAATCAGTGTTTATTGGAGGAAGTTCCTTGGGTACCCAATGTTTCTGTAGATGTTGGTACCTCAAGGGCACCTCAATGTCACCTTTCCTCTCATCATCATAAGAACATTACCCCCCTTGAGCAAGGAAAAATTTCATGTGTTTATTGAATTTCCTTCTAGTCCTTTGACCTCTAGTTAATCTCCCTATTCTAGATAAACTGCATGTCTCACTTTCCTCTTCTATTCCTATATTTCCCTCACTCGAGGAAGACACTTCTGACAAATACCTATTTGCTGGTACCTGCAAATGGGAGAGATCTTAGAAGACATCAATCTTACTATTGATAAGTGTATTAAATAGACTTTCTATAAGCTGTATTGACTTATACCTGTCGATCCATGAGACTGTGCGGGATGCTCTTGAAAGGGGTTCAATTTCCTGCAAATGTAATTCAATTATCGTGAGCATAATCACATCATAATCATAATCACATCCATCATAAGCATCACATAAAAATTAAAAACATTAAAACGTACACATTATAACACTTATAGCTTTTAAATAGATAATGAATAAACTATGTAACCATTTAAGACAAATATATTTCTATCAAGAAATGAATATTAAATACATTAAGGATTGATGGCATACCTTTAAATTTCATCATCATCATCCTCATCATCATCATCATCATCATCATCATCATCATCCTCATCATCGTCGTCATCATCATCGTCCTCGTCGTCGTCGTCGTTGTCGTCATCATCAACATCATCATCATCAACATCAACATCATCTTCATCATCATCATCAGTAGCAGCATCATCTTCTTCTTCTTCTTCATGAAAATTTGTCTCAGGAACATCATCCAATAATTGTCGATCGTGATCATCATCTACATCATCTTCTACTTCTTCGGTATCTTCTTCTTCCATCGCATTATACTTTATCGGCCTTCCTCTCGGTTCATGTCTAACAACAAATGACCAACCCGGTTTATGTGAAACCTCTGAGTAAAATACCTGTTCACATTGGCTTGGAAGAACATAGGGCTCATCCCCAACTGGCTCAAACGACCTTGTATTAACCATTGTAAATCCATTATCATGTTCAATAATAGTTCTATTAGGATCATTTGGATTAAGTCCTAGCCTGTACCATTTGACAACGAAGAGTACTAATTTGAAGGAACTAAAGTCGCACTCAAATATATCATCCAAAATGCCATAGTATTGATTTTTAGACTCTTGAGGATCTAAGTCATTTCTAGATGAAATATTAGTCACTTGAAAGACTGCAGTTATTCCAGAATCACAAGTTTTCTTCGTGTCATCCAACACTTTGACACGAAATTTTTGACCATTACAGAACATACCCTTGTGGTGTTTAACCTGCAATAATATGTGAAACATGTCAAAATTATTATATCGTGAGTTGATAAACATACGGGTGATTAATAATTTTGTACGTACCTGGAAATCTCTTAAACCATATGCTAAATCTATTTCCCTTTGCGTAACATTAGAATCTCCATTACGATGAGCTTCTTTAACCAATGAAGATACACCTTCCCATGTTAATGTGTGACCAGAATGTTGACATCATTCAATCCATACCGTCATCCAATCAAGATTGTTTGCAATATACAAATGTAGTGCATCCCACTCTCAAGCAACTGTACAAAAAAAAAATAGATGACTTACAACCGATTTATTTTGAAGATTAAGAAATAATTTATTACAATAACATCTTATAATTTATTACCTGTCACTTTCCTCAATCTACCTTTCCCCATCAAGTACTCCCCTTTGAATTTTTTAAAAGGGTTGAGATCCCAAATGCGATCTACATGGATATTTGAAGCAAACTTAGGAAGATATTCAGTAATGTACACGATAGTCTGGTATACCATGTATCCCTCTACCATAGAACCCTCAGGATGTGCTCTTTGTCGAACCAAAGTCTTCAAAGATTTCAAGTGCCTCTCAACCATCCACATTGACCTAGTGTGTGCAAGTCCACACAATTCAATCTCCTCAACTTGGTGTATGAGGTAGTGTTCTTGTGCATTGAAAAAAGTTGGAGGTAGACACTTTTGCATTTCACACAATAAATGAGGAATTCTTCTCTTCCAATAGTTTATATCTTCTTTATGGATTTCTTTAGATGACAACCACCTACATTAAGAGATTCAAGTCACAAAAAATATATAAATACGAGACTTTACAAAATAATATACAATAGATTACATAGCAAGAAAAACAAATCGCGAATATAATAAATATATACAACAAATTGAACAGATATTACTGCTTACCTCATGTATTTTCCAAGATCATATATCACTTGTTTGATGTTATTGTTGAAGTGCTCTGGGAGAGATAGAGGTAGCACGTACTGCAGTAATTATAAACCAATCATTTCATTATTTTCTAACATAACATAATGAATAGTACACGTAGTTTATGAATATATTGTAAATACAGAAGAACATAACTTACCTTGATGAAAGTATGCCAATCATGGGTTTTGAGCCCTGGCCCAAATTCACTTTTCTTTGATATGAGATTGCTTATGTTCCCAGCAAATCCTGTGGGAAATTGAATTTTTCGTATGACTTCTTTTATGGCATCACTTTGCTGCTCCGTTAATAACCAAGGAAGGGCACTTATATTAATCTGATCTCTATTGCTATTTGAGTGAATGAAATTCTTCAGTGCATGATTGGATTCATGAATGTCATTACAAATTTTGACAATTTTTTCTTTGTCACGCCTTCCATCCAGTATTTTCCACAATGTCTCTGTTATATTCTTTCCAACATGCATAAGATCAAACAAATGCACAATTTATAGGTCCTCGTAGTAGGGCAACCTACTAAATTGTCTGGGATAGCTTTTTAGTCCCTTTGGAAGGTTGTCAGTAGTGCCTTGACGACCTTCACGATCATCAATTACATAATTAGTAAACAAAAATCACAATAGAAATATATAAATTACAAACATAAACCATTAAGTGGAACGACATTACCTCGATGATTAATTCTATTATATTCCAACTTCCATAGGCGAGGTGTCATTCTTCGTGGCTTTGATGTAGTCTCTTCTTTCCCATTGAAAAGATGTTTTTCCATACTTCGATACTTATGATTCCTGTGGAGGAAGTGTCTGTACTCATCAAACACATGCTTTCCTAAATTTTTTGAATGACGAGATTTCATCTTTGGACCACAAACTGGACATGCAAATTTTCCCTTTGTTTGAAGACCTACAAGATAATGATATAATTGGATTATTAAATATGTTGATTTTTATAATTAGAATTATCATGCGCAACTTGAATTCACTATAACATACCACAAAAATGTGTTAGCCCTAGGGCATCATGTATTGTCCATACAAGTATTGCATGGAATTGAAATTGTCTTTGTCCTATTGGTCTAGACACGTCATACATAGTGACACCATTCCATAACTCCACCAACTCGTCAATAAGAGGCTCAATATATACATTCATATCTTTAACTTGATATTTACCTACTTGAATGAACAGTAACATTACATAATTATTGTGACCATTTTACTGTAAGATTTGTAAGTACATGTAAATTAATAACTATCAAATGATAAAATACCTGGAACAATCATTGCCAACATAATGTGCTCCCTCTTTATTGACATCCACGGAGGAATGTTATTGTTGATAACAAAAACAGGCCACACCGAGCAAACAGATCTCATCTCTCCAAATGGATTGACACCATCCGCTGCCAATGAAAGCCTGAGATTACGAGGTTCTTCTTTGAAGTGTTGCCACTTTTCCTCTATGTGCATAAATGCCGAACCATCCGCAGGGATTCGAATAATGTCATCTCGACTTCTATTGCGTGCATGGTAATCCATAAATTGTGCCAAGCTAGTACACCTGAATAATTGTCGCATCCGTGGAATAATGGGGATGTAACGAAGAACCTTGTGAGGCACCTTTTTTGTTATTCGATCTGTTTGATATCTACTCGTATGACATACAGGGCATTGTGTTGCAAATTTATGTTCTTTATAATATATAATATGATCATTGGGACAAGCATGTATTGCTTGATACTCCATTCCAATATCTTTCATAATAGCAGATAATTCTCGATATGAGTGAGGTAGAATATTTGATGGTGGTAACAAAAACTCGCCTATCAATCTACAGCAAAAAATATAAGTTGTTAATATAAACAATATTAGTGGTACATTATTCACCCTTTGTTAACTATAAAGACATATATGACATACCTTAACATACGTGACATTGTTATGTTGGATAAACCATTCATAACCTTCAAGTTCAACAACAACAATACAGCAGAGAGAAGAGTTGTTTGGGAGTCTTTGTATAGGGGCTCGTATGCCTTCTCAAGTAGAGGTACATCAAGGCTATCATCATCATCATGATCAGATCCGCTTGGACTAAATGTGTCATGGATCAATGTATTTATACCATCATCTTCAATTGTGTTTTCTGGCGCATGATCGTCATCTTCCATGGGATCATTATCTTCACCTTGGATATTCGCACCCCCATGTTCCTCCATATCATGTACTTCCCTGGGGAGATCAACCTATATAAAATTGATTAACATAAATAAACCATGATCTTCAACTCATCATCAAGTGATTTCATATGTAT
This sequence comes from Chamaecyparis obtusa, assembly GCA_027943335.1. Classification (NCBI taxonomy): domain Eukaryota; kingdom Viridiplantae; phylum Streptophyta; class Pinopsida; order Cupressales; family Cupressaceae; genus Chamaecyparis; species Chamaecyparis obtusa. The sequence goes on along the minus strand of BSBK01004763.1, from coordinate 605,388 downwards.
ATAAATTGTTAAAATGATATAATGAACAACTTACCAGTGGATGATAGTCATGCCCCCCTTCAATGTGACCATTCTCCCTACAATGTCTCTTAACTGTTTTGATTAGCAATCTTCTACGGTTTAAGCCCTTACAAATTTTGCAGGGACAATAACATTTTCCATCACCTTTTCTTTTCAAGTTAGACCACAATCTAGCGATTGTCTCCCTATTTTGTTCTTCACTTATATTATCTGACATGATCGTTCTTCGCAGGAAGCAAAAATTGGGCTATGAAAACTTCGGTCTACAACTTTCAGTGACTAAGCAAAATTGTCAAAAGTACACAAAACATATAAGCTACAAGGCCTTCTTGCTTAGCTCTAGAAGCTCTCTAGCAATCAAAACATATAAGCTACAAGGCCTAACAGCAATTTCAAAACATATAAGCTACAAGGCAAGACATATTACATGACATGGCAAAAGGATTAAAATATACATTAGATTAAAAAATATACAATTTTCAAACCTGAGCGCGCGGCTATAACTCGTGCAATGGTCTTCTTGCTTAGCTTTAGAAGCTCTCCAGCAATCAAAACATATAAGCTACAAGGCCTAATAGCAATTTCAAAACAAGGGTCATCAAAAGAACCAAAAACAATGTGTGCAAACAATACCTTGTGAAGTGGTATAGACAATTAGAAGATGCTACTATGTGCTAGGGAACTTCTTAGAACTGTTGGTATATTCTTACAACTTGTTACACTTGGGATATTCTTCTCTGTAGATGCTACTGTGTGCCATGGTCCAAACGGGCCCATAAATGTGGTTGAATAGCAATACATTCAAGTGGCTTACACAAGGGACAGTCACTGTGAGATATCCTCATGTGTGACTGTCCTTGTCACAAATGAGGACATCTCACAGTGACTGTCCCTTGTGTAATTGCCACTTGAATGAGGTCAGTCACTGTAAAGACAACATGATAATGTACACATACAATGAGTGTACATTATCATGTTGTCTTTACAGTGGCTGCCCTCATGTTGTATATTCTTCTCTGTAGATGCTACTACGTGCTAGGGAACTTCTTAGAACTGTTGGTATATTCTTACAACTTGTTACACCTGGGATATTCTTCTCTGTAGATGCTACTTTGTGTCATGGTCCAAACGGGCCCATAAATGTGGTTGAATAGCAATACATTCAAGTGGCAATTACACAAGGGACAGTCACTGTGAGATGTCCTCATGTGTGACTGTCCTTGTCACAAATGAGGACATCTCACAGTGACTGTCCCTTGTGTAATTAAGTATTGTGGGGAAGCATTCTAAATAACCAAAGCTGCTAACAATAAATTCAACATAGATATGTCCTCATTTCTGGGTATTTTAGCTCTCTAACAGCTAAATACCAGATTAAATAATAATGACAAAAGAAAAATAAACCCAACATACTCAAAAATTGTAGCTGTGATTTTGCGGAGGGAATCTCTCTCGGCGCTGTTGAAAACACAAATGACAACCCGCTTGATTTCGCGGAGGGAATCTCTCTCGGTGCTGTTCAAAACACAAATGACAACCCTCTTTGTTCAAAACACAAATGATAACCCGCTTGATTTCGCGGAGGGAATCTCTCTCGGCGCTGTTGAAAACACAAATGACAACGTTCCTTTTTTTTTTTGCACTTATATCCCGACCAACATAAGGTCCATTTGTAATACAACATGATAATGTACACTTACAGTGAGTGTACATTATCATGTTGTCCTTAGAGTGACTATCCTCATTTGTTGAAGAAGAAAAGCATTAATGTGGCTGAATAGCAATACATTCAAGTGGCAATTACACAAGGGACAGTCACTATGAGATGTCCTCATTTGTGACTGTCCTTACAGTGAGTGTACATTATCATGGTGTCTTTAGAGTGACTGTCCTCATTTGTTGAAGAAGAAAAGCCTTAATGTGGTTGAATAGCAATACATTCAAGTGGCAATTACACAAGGGACAATCACTGTGAGATGTCCTCATGTGTGACTGTCCTTGTCACAAATGAGGACATCTCACAATGACTGTCCCTTGTGTAATTCAAGTGGCAATTACACAAGGGACAGTCACTGTGAGATGTCCTCATTTGTGACTGTCCTTACAATGAGTGTACATTATCATGTTGTCTTTAGAGTGACTGTCCTCATTTGTTGAAGAAGAAAAGCATTAATGTGGTTCAATAGCAATACATTCAAGTGGCAATTACACAAGGGACAATGTCATGAGCCGTGACATATTGAACTTAGTATAATAATAAAATGATTAGATGATATATAATAATCTATTATTAACGGTATATAACAATAATATATAATTATTATCAAAAGATAATAATAATATATAGTTAGCATAATAAGTAATATGTTAATTAAATAATATTAAAATATTAATAAATAATATAATTATGATTATAATTATAATATAAATTAATAATAAATAATTATTAATAAATTATATATATTATATTATAATAATATATTAAGTAATAATATTAAATCAATTATTGATATAATAATTTTAATATATAAATAATATTAATAAACCTCTCAATATAAAACAATATGTTATCACTATAATAATATTTATTATAATATTATTAATATTACTAACATCATTAATTATAATATTTAATAATAACAATAACATTAATAATAATAATAATAATAATAATAAAGTTTAAAGCAATATCGAATATCTGTAATCGATATACATCTACATTAAACATCTGCATTATCTATCACGATGAGGAACGAAGAAGTGATACAACAATCACTAGTCATTACACATCGATACCATGAGAGGATGATTAATGAACCAAATACTATGAAGTCAAGATCAACATGATATGAATAAGGGATAGGTCGCTATGTGTTTCAGAAGATGTATTGATAAGCAAGAAGGATAACCATTCATATATTATAAATAATCATTAATTGCACAAGTTTAGACAATGACATATCCGATAAAGCAATATCAAACATGAAGACCCGCTAGCAAATATGCACCATCACTTCCTATGTTATCATGACAATAACATAAACTAGATTGAATTCTACTATCTATATCAATAGACACCACATAGGAGGATATCGACTAAAGGATTGAAAGATTATCGATTGTCTGAGATAAACCACATCTTGTAGAAACACAAAAGCATCAGTGATTATATCACAAGCTATTGATGAATGAGGCATCAGTCATGGATAATAAGTACAATGTATCCTTAAGTATTAACAGGAATGGAAGTCAATTTGAAGATCAAACTCCATTACCAGCAATCAACCAATAAATGGACAATTATCAGAAAATGATATCGACTTATATCAGAGTAGAAAGATTGGATATCATCATAACAATATGGGATAAGGCAAGAGTTAATATCGATTGACTAAATACTAATGATAGTTAGACCAAAGTAATACAAACACAATGGATGTTAACTACTGGTTGCACTACCAATTAGGGAAGATTACCTTCATAAAAAGATTTGATATTGAGTCAATCTGGGAGTTATCTATGATCAGAAAATAATGAAATAATATTATGTGAACTGTCGGATTATGGAAAGGTGTGCTTAACAAAGGGACATGGAGGAAGAAACAAGACACGTCTCATTCATAGCATCTCTTCATTTGTTAAAGACAATATAAGAATGCATTCTCGTCAGTCACTCAAGGCATCATTAGAACTTTATTTACTTATCCATATTTGGATATACTCAATAGAGCATCTGCCTTTGGCAGTTTGGTTTCAAGTTTATCATTGCAGATCAGAGACAACACCATGATTGCACAGATAGAAAGGATAGTCAGAAACAGCATCAATATTTGAAGTTGCAAGCATATAATTCAGAATCTGAAATAGCAACATATCACTCATAGCGATATTACACATTTTCATAATTACATCATCATATCAGACACAGCAAATACATTGCTGTAAGCAATACTTATTGATTGTATATCGATATTGTTTATATCAGACATACCATCATTATACTATCACTATAAGTGATAGGAAACATCATATTCATAGCATATTTCATATCATTATATCCGACAGTGCTATTAAACATATTGGTATCAATATCATCTTGCACACATATTGTGATTGAATCTGAAATAGCGGTTGATATCTTAAGTAACCTCCATTACTTAGTTTAATTGTAAGTATCTGATAGAGTAAGTCTGAGAAGTGGAGTAATTGTTCCTGTTTTCCAAGTTAGCCAAAAAGGGGACATTACAGACAATCACTGTGAGATGTCCTCATGTGTGACTGTCCTTGTCACAAATGAGGACATCTCACAATGACTGTCCCTTGTGTAATTCAAGCGGCAATTACACAAGGGACAGTCACTGTGACATGTCCTCATTTGTGACTGTCCTTACAGTGAGTGTACATTATCATGTTGTCTTTAGAGTGACTGTCCTCATTTGTTGAAGAAGAAAAGCATTAATGTGGTTCAATAGCAATACATTCAAGTGACAATTACACAAGGGACAATCACTGTGAGATGTCCTCATGTGTGACTATCCTTGTCACAAATGAGGACATCTCACAATGACTGTCCCTTATGTAATTCAAGCGGAAATTACACAAGGGACAGTCACTGTGAGATGTCCTCATTTGTGACTATCCTTACAGTGAGTGTACATTATCATGTTGTCTTTAGAGTGACTGTCCTCATTTGTTGAAGAAGAAAAGCATTAATGTGGTTCAATAGCAATACATTCAAGTGGCAATTACACAAGGGACAATCACTGTGAGATGTCCTCATGTGTGACTGTCCTTGTCACAAATGAGGACATCTCACAATGACTGTCCCTTGTGTAATTCAAGCAGCAATTACACAAGGGACAGTCACTGTGAGATGTCCTCATTTGTGACTATCCTTACAGTGAGTGTACATTATCATGTTGTCTTTAGAGTGACTGTCCTCATTTGTTGAAGAAGAAAAGCATTAATGTGGTTCAATAGCAATACATTCAAGCGGCAATTACACAAGGGACAGTCACTGTGAGATGTCCTCATTTGTGACTGTCCTTACAGTGAGTGTACATTATCATGTTGTCTTTAGAGTGACTGTCCTCATTTTTTGAAGAAGAAAAGCATTAATGTGGTTCAATAGCAATACATTCAAGTGGCAATTACACAAGGGACAATCGATCACTGTGAGATGTCCTCATGTGTGACCTTTGTGAAGGCAAGTGCCAATTTGTACCCAAGTTACCAATATTGTGGCAAAAGTGGGAATGAAGCATTTAGGGGTCAAATTGGGCAAAGAAGTGTAGAAGTGGCCTATGTGAGGTCTAAATAGCCTAACTAAGTCATGGTTAGGGTCTTATGGTGTTTGAACAATAATTTTTGAACCAAAATCCCAAAGGTTGTAACAAGTTGTCAATGTTGTCATTCACAACATTGACAACATTTGTGCAAGGGAGCATTTTCGAGTAAGATGGTTATGTAACTATATGAAACCATTGAATTAGGCATCAGATCAACTATAAGAGGCCTCCATCGATCTGTGCAAAAGGTTGGGGGGAAAAACATTTGGAATTAAGAAGATTTGTAGAGTAACACGGTTTTAGTGAATTCTTGAGTTTTTTTGTTTCTTTGTTTTCAGTTGATTAATGGATTAGATAGCTCGCAGTGTCTATTGGAAAAGTTAGTACAAGTTGTTTTTTTATTCTGTGTTGTGTTTTTTTTGAGTTTTGATGCATTCCAACTAGTTTGTTAATTCTTTTGTTAAGTACCCTATCATTGGTTTGAACCAGGCAGGTTGAACAAATGGAGTCTTAGCTCATCATTCCATTGTCAATTTTGTACGGGCTCTTGGAATGGGTGAGGAGACTCCATGTACTATATGTTTGGAAGGAGGGGCCCTGGGAAGCTCATTTTCTATGTTTGCAATGATGTCCTAGGTGAGTCAGTTGAGCACAGTTAGGGATGACAAATCATTACAAGAAGATTACAACAAGTTGAATGCATTGGTTGCTTCAACTAAAATCTCATGGAGAGGTAGACACACATCTAAAGAAGCCCCAAGTCAAATTAGAAGATTGGGTGAGTTTCTTTGGCTGCTAAGAAAACAAACTCTTAGTCAGACTGTCCAAGTTGTGTCAAAATACTTGTTTTCAGGCATGGCTGTAGCAGTTGGTGTACAAAAAATCTAGGAGGAGAAGACCTTAGATATCTTGGAGTTCTCAATAAAGGGCATCTGAATCCTAAGCCCTTTAGGTGGCTTAATATAAACAAAAAGGCTTGACAAAGGCCTAATTGCTAGCAGCCTATTTTTGGGTGCAATTGGCATGCATGGTTTGATGAACCGGATTGAAGTACTGATGAAAAGTATAGGTGAAGGAGTAATATTGAAACCAATAGAGGTCCTAGTGGCCAGCCTCTCCATGGAGTAAAGTTCTAGTTGAATGTGTTTCAATTTGTGAAGACAAGACTAGGAGTGTCCTAGTAGCTAGATTGGTATTGAGCAGAGTTCGTTGTATTTCTTGTTGGTGTGCACTAGTTGAAGGAGTGGGATCTTGGGTAGAGATACCTAAAGAGTGTAGGGATAGTTAAGTACCCTATCAAGTCAAAACATTGGCCTAAAGAGACCCTAGTGAAGGATAGGGAGTGAGCAAGACAAAGTGTTACATCAATTAACAAGATCATTTTTTGGTAATTGTGTACATTATCATGTTGTCTTTACAGTGACTGTCCTCATTTGTTGAAGAAGAAAAGCATTAATGTGGTTCAATAGCAATACATTCAAGTGGAAATTACACAAGGGAATATCACTATGAGATGTCCTAAGTGTGACTGTCCTTGTCACAAATGAGGACATCTCACAGTGACTGTCCCTTGTGTAATTGCCACTTGAATGAGGACAGTCACTGTAAAGACAACATGATAATGTACACAAGTACCGTGAAGGTAGTCGCAAGTTAGGGCTGTTTCATTGCATACCCGAAACAATGAAGACATTACAATCCACAAAATGTTTGTGCTTGAAAGATGAACAAATAAAATTAAACTTCTAAATAACCAAAGCCGCTAACAATAAATTCAACACAGATATGTCCTCATTTCTGGGTATTTTAGCTCTCTAACAGCTGAATACCAGATTACATAATAATGACAAAAGAAAAATAAACCCAACGTACTCAGAAATTGTAGCTGTGATTTTGCGGAGGGAATCTCTCTCGGCGCTGTTGAAAACACAAATGACAACGTTCTTGTTTTTTTTGCCCTTATATCCCGATGTGATTTCGCGAAGGGTTACGGTGCTGTTGAAAACACAAATGACAACGTTCCTTTTTTTTTTTGCCCTTATATCCCAACAACATCGCAATTGCAAGTTAGGGCTGTTTCACTGCATACCCGAAACAATGAAGATGTTACGGTCCACAAAACGTTTGTGCTTGAAAGATGAACAAATAAAATTAAACTTCTAAATAACCAAAGCCGCTAACAATAAATTCAACATAGATATGTCCTCATTTCTGGGTATTTTAGCTCTCTAACAGCTGAATACCAGATTACATAATAATGACAAAAGAAAAATAAACCCAACGTACTCAGAAATTGTAGCTGTGATTTCGCGGAGGGTTACGGCGCTGTTGAAAACACAAATGACAACGTTCTTGTTTTTTTTGCCCTTATATCCCGATGTGATTTCGCGGAGGGTTACGGCGCTGTTGAAAACACAAATGACAACGTTCTTATTTTTTTTGCCGTTATATCCTGATGTGATTTCGCGGAGGGTTACGGCGCTATTGAAAACACACATGACAACGTTCCTTTTAAATTTTGCGCTTATATCCCGACAATGTCGCAATTGCGACAGTGACAAATGTATTGTCGTCGCAAATTGCGACGGTGTCGGGCTATATTTGAAAAAAAAAAAGAGCAAAACCACATGACATTTGCCTGCCGTCGCAAATGGCCGTCGCAATTTCACCCCAAATGTATTAGTGATATATATATATATACATATATATATATATATACATATATATATATATATACATATATATATATATACATATATATATATATACATATATATATATATACATATGTGTGTATATATATATATATATACATATATATACATATATATATATACATATATATACATATATATATATATATATATATATATATATACATATATATATATATATGTATATATATGTATATATATATATATATATATATATGAGGGATGACCCCATAGCGCGACAGTGGTCGCAAGCCTTGTTGATAGGATAGTCCCATATTCGATTCCCACCCCAACTACCCCCAAAAAATCCCAGCATGGCTTGCACGATGGAAGGTGAAATCACAGGCATGAGTTTCAATAATTGTTGGTGCCTGATCCATTCACAGGTACACAACACCCAATGCGCAATGGTGACCAATATGCTACCAGCTCAGTGGTAAGGCTTGACACAATGAAAGTGTATGGAGACACACATAGGAGGTATAAGGTGTATGGCCCCAGCTGCATGGAGGGATAAGGAGGAAATATGGCGGAGAGATAAGGAGTTTCGCTTGGGTGCCTTGGAGAGATAAGGAGTTAGAAATAGGTGGTCGTGTCTTTTTGAACTATGAGATGGCTTCCTGATTACTCTGAGTGTTATGTGGTGTTAATACCAAGGTGTTACAACATGAGGTAAGTATTGTAACCACGGGGATGAGAACCCCCTAATGTGTTCTCATTGGTTCAAAGCTCTAGTCAAAAGTGATTACCGATCAAAAAATTATATATATATATATATATATATATATATATATATATATATATATATATATATATATATATATACCCATTTAAAGTGGGGGAGGCACATGGGTCTACCCCACATTGTCATCTAATAGTTTTGTTGCCTCAATAGTAGTGCTTGTTGTCAACAAGTTCACTATCATGGGTGAGCAGTGGTGTCCCCGCCCAAATTTTTGAATTTTTTATATAATTATTATTTTTTCCTTAATATTATATATATATAAAGGTGCACACACACATATATATATCTAAAAGAATTTCTTTTGAATAAAATTATGATAGCATTTCTAAACCCAACAGGCAAAATTGATTTATTTATTTTTCTTTAATACTATAAAAATTGATTATGCTCAAATATAAATTTAAACCCCTATGCCCATATTCATAATAAAAATACCAGAATTCTTATTCTCATAACAACACCTAGAAATTTCATCAAACCAAAACCTCAAACAATAATTCCATGAAACGTTCAATTTCAAAACCCTCATAAATCTGGCAAACACGATGTAAACAACCTTTTAAAAATGAAGAACACATAGGTTTCAAACCCTACCTAAATTCCATTGGCTGATTAATAACAAATGAACAATCCAAAATCCAAAATACTCCAAACTTTCAAAAATTTCTTTAAGTTCAAAATTAAACCAAAAACATGTAACCTGTGTCCAGAATAATGGCCAAGAAATATCCTAATAAAGGGAAAACCTAGAAGCCCAACAACCTAAAACTCGAACATGCAACTCGCAATCAAAAAATAGAACTAAACTTACCAACCTTGTTTTTATCAAAATCATATTTGCATGATTAATTAATTTTATTTAAAAAATAGCAATATGTACTTTCACGTAAATTTCTAATTTAAATTTTATTAAAATAATTGTGCAACTTTAATTACATATTATTAATTTATTAGTAATTATAATTTTTAGCATACTAATAATTATGCAATTAATAATTAATTATACTTTTTAAATAGTCTACAACCAAGGTTCAAACCTTGCAAGGTCATTCTCTACTGCATCACCAATTCAGAGGCCCCCGAGATCTTGTATCTTGATTTACGATCGAATGTAGGACCCCAATGGTCGATTGCAAGAGAGCAATGATGGTGGCCTGGGATGAGTTTACAATAGAAAAGATGATCAATGGGGGGAAGCTTTATGGGTAATAACATAGGGGGGAAATAGAGGGAGATGGTCATTTAACATGCAAAACCAACCATGTTTTATGGTGAATCGGGGTGAAGGGAAGAGCAATGGGGCATCAAAGATGCAAGGATTTGAATAGGAAATGGAATCTGAAAGACACAATGGGGAATGGGAGATTAGGAATGGTGGGAGTTGGGAGAAACAAAAGCTTTGAAATCAGAGGATTGGAGATGGGTTTTATAACATAAAACCTTTTGAGTTTAAACGAATATAGAGGAAGTTATGGTAACCAAAGGTTAAACAAAATGGAAGAAGTGATTCTTAGCAAGTAAGTAATCAAACTTTAAATGTTAGGGCTTCGTCAATAATTATTGATAATAAAGATTGGCTAGATTCAATCTCTTTCCTAGAAGAAAAAGGTTTTTTGATGAAATGGACGGGTTTGTGGCCATATGCTAGTAAAATGCAGAATTGGTGTAGGGCTCATTGGGATTGAGACTACACCTTAAAGACACTAGAAAATATTTTTTATCTAGTCTTGTGTCCTACAAAGCAAGATAAGGAAATGATTCTTAATGTAGGTCCTTATGCTATTGATGGGAAGGGGATTTTTTTTAAGGATTGGGATACAAATTTCAACCCTTATAAGGAAAAAGTGGAGGAAAATTTAATTTGGGTTAATCTCCATAATCTCCCACAAGAATACTGGGGTGAAGCAACTCTAAAGGGGATTGGTGAGAGTTTAGGGAAATTTATCTTATCAAATGAAAAAATAGATAAAGTGGATTTTTCAGTCTATCCTAGGATTTTGATTCGAACCCAACCATGTTTTGAAATGCCTGATTATGTTGTTTTAGGTTCTGATAAGGGAGAATGGAAACATCTCATTATTATTCATAAAGGGTAGGAAAATGTTTCTATAGAATAGGGTAATAAAGATAGGACTCTAGGGAAGGGTAAATATCTAGAGTCCAATAGAATAATGGACAATATCATTGATTTAACTAAAGGTATTGATGAAGGAGGAAGAAGTAGAAGGGCCCATATACAAAATAAAGAGTTCTTTCCAAGAGGATATGTTGAGTATGCAGAATTTAACCCGCATTTATGGGCTGAGAAAAGGATGAGGGAGGTAACCTTGTCGATGGAAACAGAAGCTGAGATAATAACTACTTATACATTTAAGGACTTTGTAATACATAGAGCTAATGAAACATCAAATTCAGCTAATTCAAGTGATAAGGAGGTTGTTCCATCAACACAAGTAGTGATAGAAACCCCATTATTAATAGAAGAGGAGAATCAAGGAGAAAATGGAATTGTAGTTAAAATGGATGCTTAGCCCAGGATCAAAAAATTAGATAGGATGGATACCTAGAACTAAATAAGGATCCTTTGGTTTACAATGCTTGTAGTGATTGAGCTACATGAAAGATGCAGTTAAATTGGGCTTGTGATAACCCCTTATTAAATATCTCTCTACTTGAGGAATAAAGAGAAATCCGTTTGGGGGATGTAGGTTGGAATGATAGAGATTTCAAGCCTTTAGAAGATAAAGAGTTGGACTTTGAAATTTTAGAGGATTATAATGCATCTGAGGATATATGAGACAAAGGAGGATTATGTGGAATATCTTTACAAAGATATTCAAATTTATCCCATTAGAAATATGGATAACTCATTGGAAGCAATGAATGAGGAATGTGGAAATATTCATGATTCAGACTTGGAGGATGATGTTTACAAGGAAGATGAATTTGGAATTTTGGAAACCCCAGGAAATATTCAAACAAGGATTGAGGAACAAACCCCATCTAGTTAGCATAAGCCAAAAATTGGGGAGAAAAAGAAAAGGCGGGCTAGAACTACTGCAATAAAGCTAGCAATAGCAAGGAGAGCAGCTGAACAGAGTAAGTTGTTGATATTGGGAAAATGATATGAATTTTCCTAAAACCAATGAGGATCATTACATAGAATGTCATGGGTTGCAATTCCCCTAAAAAATCTCACTTGATAAAGAGATGTCTTGATTAGGTGAGACTAGATGTTGTCTTTTTCAGGAAACAAAGCTAAAAGGTCGTAGTGATGTAGAATTTTTTAAAAAGGTTTTTAGTAGGTGGAATTGTGTATTTTTGGATGATGATGGAACTTCAAGAGGTTTAGGAATTACTTGGAATGATGTTGCAATGGATATTAGTGTGATTAACCATAATAAAAATTGGCAATGGGTGGAAGTAAAGTCAAAATAGTTTTTGGAAAGGTTTTATGGTATTAATGTCTATGGTCTAAAACCCAAATTTGAAGCATGAATTATGGCAAGAATTATCCATGATCTTTATAAATAACAAGGACAACATCTTCCTTGTGGGAGGGGATTTAAATGCTATCATAAGCCCAGCTGAGAAGAAAGGAGGGAGAGGTTGGGTTGGATAGAGTCAAAGAGATTTTGTGGACTTCATTTTAGAAAATGGCTTGATGGGTGTCAATCTTAGAAATGAAAACTTTACATAGACTAATTGAAGAAGTGGTTTTCTTAATATTGTGGAAAAATTAGATATGTTCTTATTTTCAAGAGATTGGGAGAAAAATAATTGGACATGTGTTGTAGATATATTACCAATCACAGGTTCGGATCACTTTCCAGTGGTGGTAAGCATTCAAGAGGACTCAACTCCAGACATAGCTCATTTCAAATTTGAGGCAATGTGGTTGAGGGATGATAGGTTTTTGGAGATGATAGAATAGTGGTGGTTAAATGTACCTTGGAGAAGAGGTAACAAGTATTTTATCTTCTTTAAGAAATTGTAGATTGTAAAATATAATCTAAAGATATGGAATAGAGAGGTATTTCAAAATATCTTTGCCAAAAAATTTAATTTGGAAAATAGTCTACAAGAACTTAACCATAAAACTATTTCTAATGGAATGAATGAAGATGATTATATGTTAGAAAAGGAGCTAACAAGATAATATGGTGAAGTCTTGGCAAGGGAGGAGATTCACTGGAAGAAAAAGTCATCGAAATCTTGGCTAAAGGAAGTAGATAGAAATACAAAGTACTTCCATAATTCGGTGAAGGAAAGAAGATCTCATAATAAAATTCTCTCCATAAAGGATGGTAATGGAATTTTATTAAATAGGTGGATGATATTAATAGGGAAGGTATGATATTTTTAAAGGATACATTTAATGAGAATCCTGCAACTTTGAATGTTGATGATTTTTGTCTAGATGTTATCCTATAGTGTGTGTCACAAGAGAAAAATGAAGCCCTAACAAACTAAGTTTCTATAGAGGAAGTCAAGAAGGATTTTTTTGGGTTGGGGGCAGACAAGGCTCTAGGACTAGATGGCTTCCTAGTAATTTTTTTCCAGAAAGCTTGGGGTAATTTGGGATTGGATATTTGGGAGGTGGTGGAGGAATCAAGGAAAGGAGGTTTTGTATTGAAATGTCTTAACAATACCTTTTTAGCACTTATTCCAAAGAAGGTAGAGAGATATTACTTTGATGATTTCAAGTTGATATCCCTTTGTAACACTATTTATAAGATCATCGCTAAATTCATGGATTATAGATTTAAAAATGTACTTGGGACTGCTATATCAAGGGAGAAAAGTGGATTTTCTCCCAATAGATCAATTTATGAAGTTGTGATTGTAGCACATGAAGCTATCCATTCGGTGAGAACAACAAGACTAGAGAAATTAATGATTAAATTGGACATAAATAAGGCTTATGACAATGTTAATAGGGGTTTTCTATTGCAAGTGCTTAGAAAATTTGGGTTTGCAGAGATGTGGATTAAATGGATAGAGGCATGCATTTCTTCTCTAAGATTTTTAGTCTTAGTAAATGGGAGTCCTCAAGGTTTTTTTTTAATCCGGTTGAGGTCTCAAACAAGATGATCCCATTTCCCCCTTTTTATTTATTATACTAGCTCAAGTAATGGGAAGACTCATAAAAAGAAATTAAAAGAGTGTAAGGACATTAGGAAGGCATCCAAGTGGCTCAAGATATTGATCCCCTTTCTCATATTTAATTTTTTGATGACACTTACCTGATGGGAGAAGCATCACTAAGGGAAGAAAGAGTGATCAGAGCTACCCTTGATAAGTATATCCTGGCTTCAGGACAACAGATTAATTGGAAAAAATAAGAAGTTTATTTCTTTACTACAAAGAAGGTGATCTGGGTGGATATTTGTAGAATTTTGGGAATGAAGGTCGGTAAATTACCTAGTAGATATTTGGGTATCCCGTTATTTGAAGGGGCCTATAGGACTAGCCTTTGGAAGGACCTCTTTGATAATTATGTGAAAAGGTTGGAAGGGTGGAAGAGTAGATGGCTCTCTTCTGCAAGGAGAATTTTTCTTCTCAAAATAGTGGTTTCAACTATTCCTATTTATTCTATTAGTTTCCTTAAGATTCTAAAAAAAATCTTAAAGTATATTGAGCAACGAATGAGAAAGTTTCTTTGGAATGGAGCACAAGATGAAGATAAGATCCATTTGTTGGAAGGTGATCATATTTGCAAAGCTAAAGTGTGTGGTGGAGTAGGTATTAGGAATTGGAATGTGTTGAATATGGCTTTAGGAGCTAAATTAGTTTGGATGATTTTTAATAACCCTGATTAATTATGGGTTAAAATTGTAAAAGTAAAATATTTGGATTCTGAAAATGGGGAGAGAATCTTGACAATTAGTAATCCTCCACGAGGGTCTAAAATTTGGAATTTCTTAATAGATTTTAGGAAAGTAATTATGAATCATCTAACATGGTAGACTGGTAATGGGAGAAAAGCCCCCTTTTAGAATGACTCTTGGGATGGACACCTTGTTATTAAGGATATAGAAGATTATCAAGATTTAAAAAATTTATTCATTCAGGAATGGGGGGAGAAAGCATGTGATTATATGGAAGTTGGCAACACTAAAAGTGGAGCTCAATGGGTCTAGAGAGATATTGAGAATCTTGGCCTCTTAGAGAAGCAAAAAAAAATTGACAAAGAATCTGTTTGGAACAAGAGATTTAATGAGGACAAATAAGGAGGATAAACTAATTTGGTGTGTAGCCCAAAGTGGAAAATATTTAATGAAATTGGGGTATAGGATGATGGATAAAGGTGATGAGATACTAAAATTTCCTAATAAGCTATGCCAGGGTTTGGATTATCTGCCAAAAGCATGATCATTTGCATGGTTGGTAGTGAGAGGTAGAATCTTGACAGGAGAAAGGAGGAAGAAATATGGGTTTATTGGACCTACTAAATGCGTCTTATGTGGGGAAGATGAAGAAGATGTGGATCATTTTTTTTACAATGTAGGTTTACAAGGGAGTGTTGGGATGTGGTGAGAATGAAGTTGGGGTGGGCTATGCTAGCTATTTTTCTTGTATCCTTCAACTCTAAAAGAGAAATATGAAAACCAGACCTAGGGATCTTTGTCTAGTTACACAATTCCACTTGTTCATACAAACTAAGGGGCAAGAAAAGACTAATTGATGAGGACTTGATCCTCCTTCTACTTTGAGTTCCACACACTCAGATGGGTGCACCTAAAACATGATAAGATCTACATATATATAACCCACTAGCTAAACCTCATTATGCAAATGTGATCGTGGATAGTTCTCCGACTTATAAAACATGGGAGTCCTACTCAACCAGTCTTATATAGGATCCCACCTATATGATCTGCTAAGAACTAGGAAAATGGCCAATGTGACAACAAGGATAAACTCCTTCTTATCTTTGAGCTTTGAGCTCAGGCAGGCTAACCCATGGATTCATTTCTTCAAAGAATCACTAACAACACTTGTATTTAGGAAACACAAGTTATAAACATGAATGCTCTCTAACATGAAATTAAAGATGGATTGATTTAAATATCTGATGATGAAACTGCAAGACAAGCAAGAGACTAGTGCGTTATCTATTGGGCATCAGAGTCAAACAAACATGCATTCCCAAAAAAAACCTAACTCCAAACTCAAAGAAACCAAGTGAAGTGCCTTACAAATCACTCTTCTCATTCCAATTCCTAGACATCAAATTCACATATAAATCTTAAATTCTCAGAACCTGCATTCAAGATTGACTCTCTCCTTGAAAGAAACTTGAAAACAAGATCACAGCTACCTTATAGCCAATGCATCAAAATGCCTTACAAACTGACACACAAGAACTAAGACCAGATACACCAAGACATCAACAAGAACTGAATAGGGATTCCATTGTTTTCATTAAAATTCATTTGGTTCAACATATTTACAAGACAAGGAAACACAGAGAAAATAAGAAAAGGCCTGAATACTGCCTAGCGGTATAAATTTTTGACATCATTTACAATGAGAAGAAAATCCAAGATATAGCAGAATTGAGTCAATTGAAAAACCCACTAACAGTTGTCTGTTTAGCACAAAATATCTCCACAATTCCTCTCCACCATGACCTGCAACTGATTCACCAAACTGAAGCATTATCTACAATCATGCCTTTAACAAACTAATTCTGATTCTTGTCCTCAGAATTTGAACCCAAACTGCTCTCATCCACTTCACTAAAACTAAAAATAATCATTTCTATTGGATTCCTCATTCCTTGTCATTTTCAGAAACATATAACACTTGCATATTCTGATAAAAAATGAGTTCCCAGGACATTAATTTGTGAGCAGCTTGACCATTTAAATTTTGTATTTTAATCCTATAGTTTAAACTATGTCAATCTTTAAATCTTTTTTAAAACTGGCATTCTACACAATACCACAGGAATGCACCAGAACACACCACTTGTCACATGTTGATTGGTTGCATGGACTTGACCTTAGGTTAACCATTTAACTTGGAGAACTGGCGACAAGCTTGTATCTCATAATCTTTGAATAATCTTACTAACCATGGTTACCACTGGCAATCTGGTGAACAGTGAAATCTCTAATTCTCAGAACCAAACCTTAACCGCAGGTGAAATCAGGTGAACTAGCGACTAGGCCCATTCTCGTAATCTTGGAATGCTAAAGATCTCACTGCCACCATCATGCGAACTCGTGACTGCCTATTCTCTAAATCACAGAATGGTTAGGGCCTAATCGCTAGGATCTAGCAACTTGGTGACTGGCGGTCAACTAACCGCCCGCTGAGTCATGCAGTCGTCTCTTAACCGTCGGCTCCTTCTCGCGACTTCACGTGCATTCGCAACATGTCCACCTCATCTCTGTAGCCCGTCGTTAGCGCTCTGTAAAATTTCTTGTTTTTAGGCCTGTCGGCACAGAAACTGAGGCAACCAATCACCTGCACGCGTGGAGAGAGCCTCCTCTTCAACTTCATATTTCATATGTGAGGGGCACTGCATATAAACATCAAATTTTCCCACTTCAAGACCAATGTGGGACTAATGGTTTTGAAGTTTTTAAAGTCTTCTACACACTCTGTGCCAAAATTAGGGGGTCCCACCACGCACTAAGATCTCCAGCCAAGCGGGCCCGCCAATAACCTCTATGGTTCTTTGTTCATAATGCAAAGTGAGTGCTAGTATAATTATATGTCACAAAAAACCCCATCACACTGCATGTGGGATAAAGCCGGTCTACACATGCACAAGGCCTCCACCCCATTTCATTGCATGAGTCTCCAGATTTGTTTACCTTTGTGCACCTTGGTGTATTCTCCATTGTGAAAGCTCCCAAAATCGTGAACACTTCCCACTCTCATGTGCTGGCAAGCAGTCTCATTTCTTATTAAACAAACAGCCCCTCCCTCTTGACACTCACGTGGAACCTGCTTCCTAGCATTACGTGAGTTGAACAGCCTCCAATTTGCTCGCGTGAGGCATCTTCTTTGTTGTGCCAGCTTCCATCTATATTTTGTAGCATTCAACACATGCCCATCTTACATTGCACAAGTAGCTCCTAACTGTTCACACAAGCAGCCCCTTATACTTGTGTGGGCAATCTCCTCTATGCTTTGTGTGAGGCACTTAATTATATTGATTGTTTCCCATTTGTGTCAACTTCCCAATGCAAAAGCCATCTAATTTCAACTTGTGTGCTAGTAAAACCTTTGATCATTCACACCCCTTCCCATTTTTTCTATGCACTCCCTTTGTTTGCAATGTCTCACCCATTGATCAAAGATTGAGTCACACACTATAGACCTAGTTGCTGCTCAGGTGATCATCAAGAAATTTGTAGTCTCTCCATTTTTTATTTCAGCATACACAACGTGTTTGCTGGTGTGTCATCTTCCTTCACACGGTGCAAGCATCAAATAGATATCATGCACTATCCTCATCAGTAATTACCAAAAGTGCACATATTTCTCTCTTGGTGTGTGTGGGGAGAGGAAAGGCCACATCAACTGTAACTTTGTTTGAATGGTATGGCCAATACATACAAACACGTGTGTAGTCACATATAGGAAGACATGTGTATAACATTTTGAAAAGTGGGTGCCTTAGTGATTCACCAATCCTCACAACTTGGCACTACTTGCATCTTCAACATGAGATTGGCAGCTTCATATAAACATGTGCACCCTTTTTTACTTCATCTTGCTCACACAAACTCCTCTTCACTCACCATTCAGTGTTAAACTGGCAACCTACCTTCATTTCACCATGGATTACAAAGCCCTTGGATGATATCAGTATTACAAAGATAATACTTGAATTCGTGGTAAGTGTCATTTCTAAAAAACACTCCTCTAGCTCCAATTTCATTTAATAAAACATTGCTTCTTGTGCCTCCTTTTTACATCTCTGGAGAATTTGCCAAATAACACCAACTGGCCCTCGGGAGCGGCTTCAAAAATAGATTAAATGGCCTTACTAGAGCATGCCACTGGGAACACATGCTCACCTCCAACACGTAGGTATGCCTGTCAGAGGAGATTTCCCATGATGATCTGAGTCAAAAGATACTAACGGCCAAAAATGGCCACTTAGAAACATTGTCTGAACAAACTACCATAATCACTAAAGTTGCCTCCAGAACTAGCCTCAAAAACTGACCCATTGAAACTTTGAGAGCCACAATCCTGGGCATTGATTCACCCTCACTCAAGGAGCATGGATCCATCATTAGATTCCTCTGAAAGTTGAAATTCCAATCCAAATAAAATGCCAAAGTCAACCTATCAAACATGATCAGAATTTAACACAGTGAAAATCATAGAAATCTGATTTGGAATCAAGCTGGGAAAGTGATCAGATCGATTGGCAGGGACTTGAAAATCATTAGACACTTAGTCTTCTAAGTCTAAAATATGGAACCATGCTCAATTATGTCGGACCTTGTATAGGGCACAAACTAGGATAACACAAATTAGGGCACTTATAAAACTGGATAATGCACATTTAGAGAATTTTAACAAGTTACAAACGGAATGGCACCAGTGAACAAGTCAAACAGGTACATGGGGGGCTGAAAATTGACAGGATGACTCACTCCCATGCCTACAATATGATGCCACAACCAACATGTCATGACCAATTACTAGGAAAAAGATATTCAAATGCAAACAGGGCCTGCTACAACAATTTGACACTTAGGCACAGATGCAGATTTGGACAAGTGCTCAAAACAAGACATCACAAAATAACTTGAAACTTGAAATTAATGACCTGGGATGTCTTCAACTACCAAAACAAAGGTGATAAGCACTTTACATGCATGGAGAACCTCAGAATTGCATTTGGGAAAATAGGCTCAAAAAGCCCCTATAGGGCCTTAAACTGCACAATTTTAACAAGGTACTCAAAAACCCATGATGTATTTTTTAATACCAACAGGCTAGACCCCTACCTAATTCAATAAAGGAGGTGTTTATAGGATGACCTATTTTTTTTAAAAGATCCTTGCTTTCAAGTGTTTGGAGTATTATCTCATCTATTATTATATGGGAAATCTGGAAGGAGAGGAATATGAGAATTTTTCAGGAGCATGAAGAAAATTTGGCAAGGGTAAAATTAAGAATTAATAATTCAATTGAAGAGGTCATGAGTGAAGCAACCAAAAGACTTACTCCTGTAACTCCTTATACTTTGATGGATAGACATGTTCAGGAAAATTGGCCAAGAAATAAGATAAGAATGACAAGTAATTTATCCAAGATAGATCAAAAAGGACTCAGGAAAAAAATTGTTAAATGGAAAGAGCCAGAGGAGGGATGGATTAAATTAAATTTTGATGGGGCTACCAAAGGTAACCCAGGGCTCTTTGGTTCAGGATAAATTATGAGAGATTGGAAGGGGAATACTTTGGCAATAGGGGAACAAAGGCTACCAGATGGAACAAATAATATGGTAGAAGCCAAGGTTGAATTGCTAGCTTTATGATTGGGAAAAATTGCTAATGTGAATAAGGTGCACTTGGAATGTGATTCAATGATTATTGTTAATGCATTGATCAAAAAACACAAAGAGGCTTGGCATTTATAGAACATTGTTGAAACATTATGGGAATTGTTAAAAAACTTCAAAAGTTTTAAAATTAGCCATATAAAACGTGAAGGTAATATGGAAGTAGATGTCTTATCAAATTGGGCAACCACCTTTAATGAGGTGAATGATTGTTAGATCAAAATATTTTATTACGTGAGATGAAATTGGTTTGAAATGCTTGTGACAATGTGAATTAATAATGGACAACATCATCATTGGAGGAAGCGATTATGGAGAGGATGCTTTAATATTCTCTTCATCTTAAAAGCTGGCAGAAAAGGCTCAAAATGTGTGCGATGAAAGGAAATTATTGTTGTCTACGCTAACCAAAGAGTATTATTTATGATTACAGAATTTGAATAGGGTTAATGTAGCCATAATAGGAGAATTAAAAGTGGAAAAGGTGAGGTTTTGTTTTTTATGTGCGTAGAAGGAGATAATCTGGTGTAGTGCAACAAAGGTTTTGGGAAAGAGCGGAGCACTAGAATTGAAGAAGAAGAAGTAAGGAGCTAGAAAGTGAAATTGTGTAAATATGGAGGCAAAGATTTTAGTAGACATGAAGAAAAAGAAAAAGGGTTTTAAAGGCTCAGTGAAGAAAGAAAGGATTTAAGGCTACGTGAAATATAAAGATGAGAAAATAATCAATGCCATTCTTGAGCTATTGGGAGAATAATTTATGGAGAGGAAAATGAAATGGAGGGTGAATGTAGATGTTATTTCAATGGTGGTGGCATGGGGCTGGAGCTAGGAGAAAACACAAAGCAAGTGGAATGGGTTTTAAAACCCTATTTGAGAAGGATGTGTTATTGGGTCTGGAGTCCATTTTGGAATGGGAAAACTCTAGAGTGGGATTTAACTACTCAAAGTGCTTTGAAGATGAGGAGGAGGCAAAGATGTTTGGATGTGTGCCCTTTGTCTACTAGTTTGGAAAAGTGGACAAGAGGGATTATAGGAGAAAGGTGGTTGTCACATGGGTGAAGTTGAAAGATGTCATTAGAGATTATGAGGAGACACGTGAAGCTAAAGTGGAGGTGTTTCCAGTAAAGGTTTCGAGGAGGAGAAGTAAGGGAAATAGAAGAACCAAAACAAAAAATATAATGTGAGTTGGATGGTGACATGGGGTGTCACAATTTTGAATATGGTTGTGGGGTTTTTGAATTTATCAGGAAAAACATGTTGTGAAAGATTATTATAAAGAGGCAGACAAAGAAATAGGGACAATGGTTACGAAAGCTCGAGGACTGGAGGTGTAGAGTTATAGAGACAAGGATGGAATGCCATGAAAGGTTTGAGATTAAAAAAAATTGATGTGATGTCTAATAATGTAGTGTAATGAAAAAACTGGCCTAACAAGAGCCTTACTATTATGAACTATTAATGTAATGTTTGACTGTAAAGGAAAGGAAAAGCAGAATTTTGAGGATTGTAAATTGACAAAATAGGATAGATGGGTAGATGTTTTTTGGGGGTATAGAAATGGTGGATGTAAGGTGCCTAGAATTTGAAAGTTTTATGTACTCTTTATTTATTAATAAAATATAATATTGTTATTGATAAAAAAAAATTATACTTTTTAAATTTTAACTTTGGATTTAATAATTAATTAAATCCTCAAATTCCACATTTAGACTTTTTAATAATTAAGACCTTTTAATTGATAATTATATTTAATTTATTCTCATAAATTAAATGCTCTTATATTTAATCATTTACATACTTAATAAGATTCAATTATTTAATTACATAATTAATCTTATAAATAATTTTACTGAATTAATACAAAACCACCTCAAACCACATGACATAAAAACATCACGATGGAAAAATTGACTAAACCCAAAATACCAAAATTCACTCTCAAAGGAAGGGTTCACGAATGACACCACCTTGAAAAATTCATAGGGTTAACCAATCTAGTAATTGTCCATTATTTTAGGATAATAAAAGGCTTAGGTTGGGATTTGGACCTGAATGTTATCTCCCCTCTCTTACCATTGAGACATTGCAATAGGGCACGCTCACTCCTACCAATTTAGGGAAGATGATGCTCGGTACCTGCAATCCTCGCATCACAAAGAGGAACATATATATATATATATATATATGAATGAACACACACACACACACACACACACATATATATCACTACAATATTTGGGGTCAAATTTCGATGCAAATTTGTGACGCCACACCAATTTGTGTTTTTTTTTGCAAGTGCACTCGACGGTGTCATAATAGCGATGCTAACGTCGTAATTGCGACACCCTTTAGTTATAAACAAAAAAATGAGAAAAAGAAAGTGTCATTTGTAATTTTTGTGAATTCGAAGAGCTGCTACGAAGATGACACTGCACTTTTGCATGGCGCGAATAGGGCATTCAAGTTTGGCATACACGAAGAGGCTGGCACTGTGTGGGAAGAGGGCATTGGAACTTGAGGTAGGCATTCGAGCTTTGTCTTCTCATTAACTCAATTTCAGTGGCATTGTTTACATCTTAGCATTTGGAATGCTCGATGACCCGCGAGCTTTGAGAGCTAGGGCATCGTTGCTATTACCTTCAAGGCATTGTGTGAAGTGTTTGATCTCTCTTTATTTGTTTTGTTGTTGATATTCAAGATGTGGTACTCCCTGTTTATGATCATTTCATGAGGAAATGTCTTGATGGCTCGTGGGCTGCAAGCTAGGGCATCATACATTATTCATGAGCTCACTGTTTAATACTAGAATTGTTTACATCTTTTCATTTGGAATGCTTGATGACCCGCGAGCTTTGAGAGCTAGGGCATCGTTGCTATTACCATCAAGGCATTGTGTGAAGTGTTTGATCTCTCTTTATTTGTTTTTATATTGATATTCACTATGTGGTACTCCCCATTTATGATCATTTCATGAGGAAATATCTTGATGGCTCACGGGCTGCAAGCTAGGGCATCATACATTGTTCATGAGCTCACTGTTTAATATTGGTATTGTTTACATCTTTTCATTTGGAATGCTTGATGACTTGTGAGTTTTGAGAGCTACAGCATCATTTCTTTTACCTTCAAGGCATTGTGTGAAGTGTTTGATCTCTCTTTATTTGTTTTGTTGTTGATATTCACTATGTGGTACTCCCTGTTTATGATCATTTCATGAGGAAATGTCTTGATGGCTCGCGAGCTGCAAGCTAGGGCATCATACATTGTTCATGAGCTCACTGTTTAATATTTGGCCAAACCATGTTAATGGTACTAGGCCAACCCAATTAGCCCAACAAAATGTGTCATGTTTATCTTTGTCAAATACACTCGTTCACCATTTTTTTCTTGTTCTTCACAAAAATATTCCATCAAAAGTAATTGTAAACAATGATTCAAAGAAAAAAGAAACAACTTCAATAGATCAAACCCCAAAAGAATATAGTCAAGGAGAAATAGTGCCCTAATAGTGTCCTTTGGATCTAACCCCATCTTTTCCTTCCTTACAGGTTTTGGATCATACAAGAGCATACTGGATTAAACCCTAAGTCAACACTTCATTACTTCAGGCAATGTTTCGTACCTTCATTATTTATGTTCATCCACTTATGTATGTTTGCATATTCATTCATATTCTTCTGAAAGTTGGCTATTAGTGACCATATAGGACCATTCTTGATGAAATTTGGTATGAAATTTTATAACATAGTTTCTTAGCATTTGATCTTTATATGGCAGCTATGACTTGAGGTAGGCATTTGAGCTTTGTCTTCTCATTAACTAAATTTCATTTTGATGGCATTTGTTGATTTAATGGCAAAATATGAATGTTAATACTGGCATTGCTTTTATCTTTGCATTTGGAATGCTCAATGACCCGTGAGCTTTGAGAGCTAGGCCATCATTGCTATTACCTTCAAGGCATTGTGTGAAGTGTTTGATCTCTCTTTATTTGTTTTATTTTTTATATTCACTATGTGGTACTCCCCGTTTATGATCATTTCATTAGGAAATGTCTTGATGGCTCGTGGGCTGCAAGCTAGGGCATCATGTATTGTTTATGAGCTCATTGTTTGAGCACCTCATGTCCCTATTTGATTGGCCATTGCTATGTTTGTTATATTGATGCTATTAGATCAAATAGGGACATCAGTAATAAAATAATACACTTACTATTTTGAATTTGAGCTCTGGCATCATGCAATGTTATTGTTGTCAAAACAGTAAGTGTATTAATGTATGATCTAATAGCAGCAACCTCATTGATCATTACCTTTCACTCCTCCATCATTATAGAAGAGATAACTACCTACAACTATATTTCATAATTCCTCCTTTGAAGTCATAGGTTAGTTTAAAATGGAGAGGGGTCTCAAAATATCATAAGTAAAAACATTACACAGTGGCATTCAGATTAAGTACAATATGAATTCACATGCTTTTAATTATGTTACACTTTTGAAATTATCACTCATTGGTCATTTGACAATTCAAGATATAAGTATACTTGTGCTTACCACACCATACCTTAGCATCATAATGCTTATCATTTTCAAGCTTGAGGGAGGCTTCATACCATGCACCGTCTGTAGATTTGTACGCAATGATGATTTAAGTTGGAGGTAAACTACATGTGTCATGTAAATAACATCATTGAATGGAATCTCTTTTGTGGGTTTTCAAGAGTTTTCCCACCAATACAAGCGTAAATAATATATTGAACATAATCTACGAACACTGTGTGGTATGAAGTCTCACTGAAGCTTGAAATATATCACTCCTCATGTTATTGTCAAAATTAAATTTAAATATTTCTCAAAACATTTATTCTTGTAGAATTAAGATATCCTTATCTCAATAATAAAACAATCTTCCATAATAGCTTTTGAATCACATTAACACACACCCACGTTCTGTAGCATAGTTCATTTTAGAAGTGCATGGCTTGACTATGCACTTGCATAATTGTAGATGAGGATCAGTAATAAGGTGCCAGGAATTGCTTAGATCCTTTGGATCTAACCCCATATTTTCCTTCCTTGTAGGTTTTGGATCATACAAGAGCATACTGGATTGAACCCAAGGTCAACACTTCATTACTTCAAGAAATGTTTGGTACCTTCATTATTTATGTTGATCCATTTATGTATGTTTGCATATTCATTCATATTTTTTTGAAAGTTGGCTATTAGTGACCATATAGGACCATTCTTGATGTTTTTGGGTCATTTGATGAAAAGATGTAAATGGGGACATCAGTAATAAAATAGGTATATCTTAATCTTTATGAACTCAAATTCAAAATAGTAAGTGTATTATTTTATTATTGATGTCCCTATTTGGTGTCCCTTTTTGATGTCCTTATTTTATTACTGATGTCCCTATTTTGAAGTGTTTGATCATTTCTATTACCTTCAAGGCATTGTGTGAAGTGTTTGATCTCTCTTTATTTGTTTTGATGTTGATATTCACTATGTGGTACTCCCTGTTTATGATCATTTCATGAGGAAATGTCTTGATGGCTCGCGGGCTGCAAGCTAGGGCATCATGCATTGTTTATGAGCTCACTGTTTGAGTACCTCATGTCCCTATTTGATTGGTCAGTGCTCTATTTTTTATATTGAGTTTACATCATATATGTAGTCTTAATAAATATCTTATAAAACAACATAAAACTAACCCAAAATACTTTGTCTTAATAAAATCTTAATAAAACAATATATTTATTCTTAATAAAATCTTATAAAATAACATATATTGTATGAAGTGTTTGATCTCTCTTTATTTGTTTTGCTATTGATATTCACTAGCTATGTGGTACTCCCCATTTATGATCATTTCATGAGGAAATGTCTTGATGGCTCGCGGGCTACAATCTAGGGCATCATACATTGTTCATGAGCTCACTGTTTAATACTGGCATTGTTTACATCTTTTCATTTAGAATGCTTAATGACCCGCGAGCTTTGAGAGCTAGGCCATTGTTTCTATTACCTTCAAGGCATTGTGTGAAGTGTTTGATCTCTCTTTATTTGTTTTTTTGTTGATATTCACTATGTGGTACTCCCCGTTTATGATCATTTCATGAGAAAATGTCTTGATGGCTCGCGGGCTGCAAGCTAGGGCATCATTCATTTTTTATGAGCTCATTGTTTGAGCACTTCATGTTCCTATTTGATTGGCTAGTGCTCAAATAGTGAGCTCATAAACAATGCATGATGTCGAGCTTGTAGCCCGCGAACCATCAAGACATGTCCTCATGAAATGATCATAAATGGGGAGTGCCATAGTGAATATCGACAACAAAACAAATAAAGAGAGATCAAACACTTCACACAATGTATGTTGTTTTATTAGATTTTATTAAGACTAAATATATTATTTTATTAAGATTTTATTAAGACAAAGTATTTTGGGTTAGTTTTATGTTGTTTTATAAGATTTTATTAAGACTAAATATATGATGTAAACTCATAATTATACTTGATATAATTATACTTCAAAGGAGGAATTATAAAATATAGTTGTAGGTAGTTATCTCTTCTATAATGATGGAGGAGTGAAAGGTAATGATCAATGAGGTTGCTGCTATTAGATCATACATTAATACACTTACTATTTTGAATTTGAGCTCGAGTATCATGCAATGTTATTGTTTTCATTGCATGCTTGCTACTATTGTGCACCATATATTGTTTTATATACTATTTATTTCATTGAGACTGTGAGCTTGGCATTTGTAATGTATTTTCTATTATTGGATCAATGTCGCCATGTTGTTGAGGTTGTAGATGCATTGAATCACCACTGCCATTCTATTTTGATAGCAGCAATATAACAAACAGAGCACCGTCCAATTAAATAGGGACATCAATAAGACATTTAATGCATTATTACTTCATCATGATGATAAAAATTTCATTGGCTCAAAGCACATAGAATGTGGGTAGCTTCATTACTTTATTATATTTGTACCTTTGTTAATTTCACTAGCATCATGCAGCTTTCTTACTTATCCTTTAAAATGAAGATTCAAATATACTCCATGTCATCGCATTAATGTATAGATGATGCAAATTTGTGTACCTCTTTGTTTTGATGTAGCTTACTAACTGCATGCAATGGGGCCTCCTTGGGGTTGCCAACCATGTTGTGATGTTATGATCTTTACTTGAAATTCATGATGTACTCCTCCCTTAATATGCAAATTTGATGCTTTTCTCCTCTGATTTGATGATGATGTATGCCCCTTCCATTGCTTACTCATGCTTTCTCATGACTACCTTGTGCTAATGGTCATGGTGTGCGACTATTGTGGGTGCATCATTTGGAAACGATGTGACAGCAACACTAGATGAAACAACAACATCTGGTGTTGTTGTTGCACTATTGAATGATGTACTCACATGTCCTATAGCATGGTTTTTCTCTCAGAAGTGTATGCACTACTACATTTGGGGCCAAATTTCAATGGCCATTTGTCAAATTTGCAATGCTCATTTGTCAAAATTTTGACACATGTGTCCGTCACCATTTTTGCGTAGAAGATTGCGATAGAAGACCTACCTATCAGTTTACCGACACCATCTCATGTCAAAAAGTTGCAAATGACAATAGCTTTGAAATGGCATTTCCTACGGTTCATCCATCAGAATTTTGATAACAAGACCTATTGGAAATATACAACCTCTATCGGAACTGACTGTCGAACCATATTATTTCTGATGGTATAACTATTGGAATACCGATAGTTAGCATCAAATTATGATAGATCTACTTGTCGGTGATATGGCCTTACTGTCAAAAGTTCTATCAAATATGTTCTCTTTACGACACTTAAACTGTCAGAATAGCGACAGTTTGGCACTATTCTCTGACAGGTGTCCCTGTCGAATGTATAGTGTTACTGTCACACCAAATGTCGTAAGTTATTTGTTTCGACATTTTTTCTATCGAATGCATAGCGCGTCTGTCAGAATTAATTATGAATTGTCAAAAAACTGATGGATATGCACATTAAAGTTAACACAGCTCAAGAGACCATCATAGGTTGTCTCTTTGTTTGGTCTATATTGTTGACAGAATGTTTTACCTTTCATTAGCTCATCAAATCTGGGGATTTGAAAGAATTTAATAGAATATTTTCATGACAATGTATATTATTTAAGTTGACTTTGCATGAATTTATCTACTTCATGCAATTGTAGACTATGAGGATGGCGATAAAGAAGCATTGCCATGGGAGGAGATGCTTCTTTATCGCCGTCTTCATAGTATACAAGTGCGTGAAGTAGATAAATTTGTGCAACGTTAACTTAAATAATATACGTTTTCATGAAAATATTCTATTAAATTATTTCAATCCCTAGATTTGATGAGCTAATGAAAGGTAAAACATTTTGTCAATAATATAGATCGAAGAAAGAGACAACCTATGATGGTCTCTTGAGCTGTGTTATCTTTAGTCCTAGCTACCTGTCGATCGTCGAGAATAATCACCGCATTGCATTTATGTATACTGCAGAAATTGATCACAGTCTCACAAAAACATTTTACACTTGTACATCTCATCAATACTGGAGGCCTAAAGTAATTTTATATGATCACTAGCACATTTCGTGCATGGATGAGAAAACACTATCCAAAGTTTCTAGATAACTATTTTTGAGAAGAGGAATGACTGGAGGCCAAAGAAGGGATAATTGTGAAGGTTTTATAGATGTAGGTTACTGAATCATCATCTCTGCACTGGTACTCAATCTAACCTCCACTCCATATACGTCTTCTCAGAATCTAAAAACTCTCCATCATTGATTCTCATTGTTTTTTAAGCATCTCTATGGACTGAGACCTTAAATTATTGAGCTTCTCTTTGTTTTGAGAATAGTTTAACATTCTCTACTTAACAAGGCCAACCATGTGAAGGTGGAAGCTCACCTAGCCCCTCCTAGGAGCCTCGTATGACCCTTTATGACATTTTAAGACCTCTAAGATGTATTCTTAGGGATTGTAAATGGTCGTAAAGGGTCATAAGGGGTCCTGGGACACAATAGCTGAGAAACATAAATGTAGGCATCATGGTCACAATTTTTTGGAGACATAACATAATTGATTAGTTTTCTGAGATGATGCAAAGTAGTGGTTGCTTTGCATCATCTGGGAATAGCACTCAATTATGTTGTGTCTCCAAAAAATTGTGACCATGATGCCTACATTTATGTTTCTCAGCTGTTGTGATATGTACATTGCAGTCTGTCATTGTTGCAATAGCAGAGCCTATATTCCACAACAAAAAGGAAGACATCTTTTTAGCCTTGGTCTCGATCCTACCCCAATTGTCGAAGGATCTAGGGCCAGGCTCAAAAGATGTCTTCCCATTCTGTCTGCAACATTGTGTCCATCCATGATCTCAGGAACATCATCATCTTTCCACTCTTCATTTGCCAAAATATATCACTTCTTCAAGCTTGCAGAGTAATCTTATTAATAAAAGAACTCTTGCCAACATTAGGGTGCCCACAGATCAAAATAGTTGATGTTATTAGTGCTTGTGCTCAAGGATATCGATTCATTGTTTTGAAATGGCCAAATCATTTTTATTTCGATTGTAGAGAAAAGGAGTGGGAGAAAATGAGTGGGTGAAAGCTGATCAAGAGCAAGAAAATGCATTGCATTTTATTTGATCATAAATGCTCTCTGAAATGACCAATCATGTTTTCTATTCAATTCCTTTTGGTGTTTTTTTTTCCCATATTCAGTAGATAAAAATCATGGCGGAAGCCACTTAGCCATCTTTTTGATGTTCCAAGTATTTTACAAAGATATAGGTATGTGGATTTATCATTCAATTGCTTGCAGTTATTGGTCAAATGCAAATATTTTGTCAAGTTGCAAGGGCAAGATATCAGTTTGGTGTTTTTGGTTTATGTTAAAAGTTGATTTGGTAAAATCCTCAAAAAACACACTACATGTTCTAAAATGTAAAGAAGTTGAATGTTAAATGTAAGATATATATCTCATCCATAGTAATCAAAAGAAAGGACATTAAAATTATAAGGAGATTTACCAAACCAAAAATATAAGCAAATAGGAAACATGGATTGGTACCTTATGAATTGGTTTTTGAGGTGCACAATCTTCATCAATCTCCTCAGAACAAGACCCCTCCTCATGAAAAATGCATTTAACACAAAAAAAAAATCTACAAAACTTAACCAATGGCATGTTTAGAACAAAGAAATAGATTGATAATAATATGCTGAAATTTTGTTATGTTTAATACACGCAAAAGGACCAGTCCCAACAATTCTTAAACATACTTTATCTTATATGATAATAACATGCTAATTAAACTGATAAAGGTGTTATCTACATTTAATCTGCCAATTACTAATTACACAAAAAATAAAGTTACAAAACTAAACCAATGGCATGTTCTTCGTATGTGATTTCTTCATCTTTTGAGCCTCTAGCATCATATTCGACCGCAAATTTCAAATGCATTGCAATTTATTTGATCATGAATGCTCTTTGAAATGACCGCATTCTACTAGTGTCGTGCCCTAGCCCATACTTTATCTCTATTATTTGATGTTATTGGTGCTTGCGCTCAAGGATATCGGTTCACTGTTTTCAAATGTTTGGATCATTTTGGTCGTGACTGTTCCTCTAGTACACAGTCAGGAAATGTAACTTTCTAATGATTATATGTAATGTTGAATGGATTAAATGCTTTATTCTTGGTAGAAGTGAATGGAAGGAATAGTGTTGGTGTTAGGTTTCATTTATTATTGAATTCAATGGTTTCCAAGATGTGTTGAGGAGTTTGCTCCTTGTTTAATGTTAACTATTCCTACACAATCCACTCATACAACAATGAAATGCTATGTGATTGACAATTTCATACAATTGGTCCTTTGGCGTGTATTAAATACAATCTAGTCACTTATTGAATGCTTTGGAGACTACTGGTTTGATTGTCCATGCGTTACCAGTGACTGAGATTCATTAAAGGATACAAAACCCTTCATTTTGGGGTTATTGTGTGTGGATTCAAATGTAGGTTTGATTTGGTTAATATTTAGAAGAGATCAATAAAGTATTTAAAGACAATCTTACATGTTTGGAGAGGTTTGAGAGGCACTTATAATGATTTTACCCTCACAAACAGTGGCATAGACTGGTTTTACTAAGTTTCCTTTCTCTATTTTGAGGTTTCCTTTCTCTGCCGTAGGGGTA
Organism: Chamaecyparis obtusa; assembly: GCA_027943335.1. Classification (NCBI taxonomy): domain Eukaryota; kingdom Viridiplantae; phylum Streptophyta; class Pinopsida; order Cupressales; family Cupressaceae; genus Chamaecyparis; species Chamaecyparis obtusa. The sequence continues at coordinate 573,798 of BSBK01004763.1, read as the reverse complement.
CAGTCAGAGGGTTCATTGAAAAAATGATCTTTTGAATGGTTACTATGAATATGAATGATTTGATATAGCATATTGCTCATTTTACTTGAAGTTTGGAATAGCTTGTGCAAGGGTGAAAGTAGTTTTGGTCATTTTGGTCATGACTGTTCCTCTACATAGTCAGAAAATGTAATTGTCTAATGATTATATGTAATGTTGAATGGATTAAATGCTTTATTCTTGGTAGAAGTGAATGGAGTTTCCAAGATGTGTTGAGGAGTTTTCTCCTTGTTTAATGTTAACTGTTCATGCACAATCCACTCATACAACAATGAAGTTACAAAACTAAACCAATGGCATGTTTACAACAAAGAAATAGAATGATAATAATATGCTGAAAATTCTATATATTATGTTTAATACACACCAAAGGACCAGTCCCAACAATTCTTAAACATACTAGTTATCTGATATGATCAATTGTTAATAAAGGTCTAATTCTATAGACTGCTAGCACAATGGAAGATTTGACCTAGCCAAATTTTCCTTTTACCACACAAAAAAAAAGTGTGATAACTATGTCTACTCCAACCTTAATTGTTTAAGAATTCATCATATCAGATAAAGTATGTTTAAGAATTGTTGGGAGTTCTATTAGACCTTTGTTGTAAACATGTCATTGGTTTTCAAATGTTTGGATTCATGTTTGTTGATATTACTGGCACATATGTTTAATGACACCATTGTATATTGTTGTCACTAAAATGACCGCATTCTACTGGTGTCATGCCCTAGCCCGTGCTTTAACTCCATTATTTGATGTTATTGGTGCTTGTGCTCAAGAATATCTATTTTTTTGAAATGTTGACTATGGTTATCAAATGGACAGCCCGTGAGCTTCTAGCTAGGTGTCATTTGTATTTATAGCTTAGGGTATCAAATGTATTGTATCATTGATAGTTAAGACTTTGTTAAAAGGAAATAGGACAAAGAACGATTCTGATTTAGTTTCTCTATTTTGATCTCTAAGTGGCTTACAACCCTAGAGAAGTATATGCAGATTTACAAATGCAGTTGCAGGATACATAGCAGTCGATAATTCACAAGAAATCCATGCATCCAATTTGAATAGCAATTAATACAAAGAAATAGGGTCCTCCAATGGCCCAATCATCTGGACCTTGACTGTCCCCTCAACTAGTGACCCTTCAAAACTGGGTTATCATGTAATCAGTCAATGATCCTTCATTCTCCTGGTCTACCCTGCATCCAAACATATTGGAAATACACAATACAATGATAACAAGTCTTTCACAATCCCCCTTCCCTCAAGGGACACTATCAACCATCCCTTCCACATTGCATTTCACTGTTGTATGAGTGGATTGTGCAAGAATAGTTAACATTAAACAAGGATCAAACTCCTCAACACATCTTTGTTGTAAACATGCCACTGATTCAGTTTTTTAAATTTGTTTTTTGTGTTAAATGCATTTAAATGGAACATTAAACATAGTAATAATATGCTTAATCTATTAGTAATTGCAAATTAAATGCCCATAACACCTTTATCAGTTTAGCATGTTATTATAAGATACTAAAGAAGACCTACTATTTGTCAGAGAAATCTTCACTGTCCCCCACAATGAAGACAATGAAGATTGACCTCCTGCCCTACAACAAAGAACATTGTAATAAGAATAAGATATAATATAGTGTTAGAATAAACTTTGAACAAAGACATGTAATGCTTAAGTTAATGACCTAAAAAGATGCAAATATAGGAATTGAAAAAGAAGATAGTGCCAAGAAACATTTTCACAAATATGAAACATGAGGAAAAGTAATAACATTAACAATGCCAAGATTCACAGCATTAAATTTCACCTGTGGATGAGTTTCTATAGTGGGTTTCCTAGCATCAAAAATATGTTGAGTTGCATTTGAGCTGTAACTAAGAGTATCATGTGGAACAAACCCTAAACTTTGAAAGCATTCTCCAATCTGGCAATTCAAAATTCAATCTAGGCAAGCATCAATAAGTGAAATAAATTATAGACATCAACATCAACATCATCATAATCATTAGAAATAAACTTTAAAGACATATTTTGGATAGTACTATGTTTCTTGAAAGTTGTTGTGATCCTTCTAAACATTAAAGACATATTTTATGGCTTAATGATGTAAGTGTATATTAATATTCATTAATGGTGGGCGGTGATTCCTTGGTAATGAAGGCATTGACAGCATTCATAATCATATAGCTCTTTACCTAATCTAGTCACATCATCAACATCGAGGTCAGTTTGTCTGGCCTCGGCCTCAACCTCAACCTGCTCATTAACAATGGCCTCTACACTCTCTATAGCAATTGCAATTAAATTTGTATTACTACACCAATCAATTTAAGATGTTTACTTGTATTACTGTGATGCACATCCACATTGTCATCAACACACACAGGTTGTGTACGATAAGAATCGGCAGGCTCCAAAGTTTCTAGATAACCATTTTTGAGAAGAAGAAAAAGTGGAGGCCAAAGAAGGGATAATTGTGAAGGTTTTCTAGATGTAGGTTATTGAATCATCATCTCTTGTTGAAATATTTTAGATTCTACTCTAGAATGAACAAATTGTAGAGATCTAACACAGCTAAACATAGAATAAAGTAAAGAAGAAGGGATAGAAGATACCTGGATATCAACCAAGTATACTCCAGTCTATATGCCTCCAACTGTACTAACAAAGGTGCTGAGGAGAACTTGATTAGTACCTTAGTGTTAGTGTATTGAGGAAGAGTCCAATCCTAACAGAGCCTTCTAGCCCTAATCAACTAGCAGTTAACATTGCCAATAATTGTTGGTTGTATGGATCAAATCATAATCTTATCTTTATTCATGCTCAAACTTGTTCTTATCTATTAGCCGAAGCTGCTTATCTGTCGCACCAATATATGATGATCTAAGTTTGCTTAAGGTAGAGAATCAAGGTTTTGGGGGAGGGAAGCACTTTATGTTTTTGGTGCTTCTCTCCCTAGAATCCAACACCATATATATATGAATTGAATTATCTTCAAGAGGGTCGACTTGGTCTTATTAAATATATTTAATGTTAAAGCCAAGAGGCCGACCTTGGGCCCTTAACTAATTCAACCAACACATATATATAAATGAAATAATAATCTCCTTATTATTATAAATTGCATAAGGGTATTTATTTGATCAATTTGATCTTGGCTGAAAGAATATAATTATTAACACTCTGCACTGGTACTCAATCTGGCCTCCACTCCATATACATCTTCTTAGAATCTAAAAACTCTCCATCGTTGATTCCTATCATTTTTTCACCATGTCAATGGACTGAGATCTTAAATTATTGAGCTTCTCTTTGTTTCAAGAATAGTTAAACATTCTCTACTTAACAGGGCCAACCACGTGAAGGTGGAAGCTCATCTGGCCCCTCCTAGGAGCCTCTTATGACCCTTTACGACATTTTAAGACCTCTAAGATATATTCTTAGGGATCGTAAATGGTCGTAAAGGGTCATAAGGGGTCCTAGGACACAACAACTGAGAAACATAATTGTAGGTATCGTGGTCACAATTTTTTGGAGACAACGTAATTGAGTTGTATACCCAAACAGTGGAGAGCAACTCCTGCACCTCCAATTCCTAGTTGACTAAATCTGTTGCTCATGAATACAATGTCCTCCAACAAATGTATTCAACTTGGAATTGGGGGTACAAAAGTTTCTCTACATCATTTGGGTACACAACTCAATTACGTTGTCTCCAAAAGATTGTGACTATGATGCCTACAATTATCTTTCTCAGCTATTGTGAAATGTAGATTTATGTTTCTCAGTTGTCGTGTTTATGTGCATGTTTTTTATGTATTTTTTATAGTAAGCCTAATTTAATTTGTCTGTGGACTAAGACCTTAAATCATGTAATGAGGATGCTTAGAACACTAGTATATGCAAATTTCATTATTTAATAATAAAAATCTATTAAAATGTTTATACCTTCTCCCATTTGCTGGTGTAATTCCTTTTTGAGCATCCCCTTTCTCCTTTGCATCCAAAATGAACTCATTCTAATCCCTCACTGGAATAAAGGGAGGATGCTCAAATTTCAGCAAGACTTCATACACGCAATATTCCTAGATTACGTTCAATGCATTATTTACGTTCGTAAATCAGCGTTGCGTACAAATCTACGGACAGTGCGTGGTACGAAGCCATGCTCAAGCTTGAAAATGATAGTTAATCCATAGTCAAGATCAAGGAACAAATGGAACAGCCAAGAAAACACTATACGTTAAATCATGTGATTGATAGCAGATTGGGGCTCACCTAAGCCATAAACATGAAGAATTATTCTAAAAAAAGATGTAAACCATATATATGCGCACTTGAGGCAAAGAGAAGTTACGTCATATCCATATTAAAATATTAGTTACAATATGAAAATACTAAACTAACTAATTCCTGAGTTCATCTCTGCATATGGTCACAACAAAGATATGTGATTACAATATAGAGAAGGCATTGTAAAAATATAATTTTGGAATTTTCCCTAGCCTGACACATTTTGCACTCAAATCCTTCATCGTGGATAAGTGGAGATGGGCGGATAGATGCAAATGAGTTGTCATCGACCCAACTAAAGTATCCGCAGCCATTATTTCCCTGTGATGCCTAGTCTACATTAGTTCTTATATTATAATGAATAGTATTTACATTAGAAACATTAAATATATACACATCAGCAACCTTTTTTCTATTTGGGCAGCACCAAAATTATCGTCCAGGGTTGTTTGGTGTCCGTGAAGTCTTCAACACACACTGCCCACCACCACATCGATAGTTTGGCACATTGACAAGAGTCATCAAGTCTATATATCAATAATGCACTGCACCATCATTACTACATTTATTATTTTTATATGATTATTTTTATATGAAATACACCAAGGAGTACCATCAAAAATATTAACCATTTACAATAATGAAAAGTAAACCTAAATCAAATAGCTCATTTTTTTATCAACATGTGTAGTCTCTGTGTATATGAAAAATGAAAGAAATATGAAGCTGAAATAAAATAGTGAACAAAATAGTATTCGATCCACATACACTGAATGAAATATACCATCAAAAGAAGGTGACAAAATCCTATCACGAAGCACAGACATAGGAAATAAAAAAGGGACAAAAGACAAGAAATAAGAAAAATTATTACGACTATAGAAAAATCATTTATACTACAATCAAAAAAAGAAACACGCTTTGTCAACAATTTTCAAAATCATTAGGACTATGGAAAAATAATTAAGACTATACAAAATCAAATTTTAGAAATGGACGGTTCTAATGCTTTGCCATTACAACAATTGAGCATTCATCATTTGGTATTGTGTATTCCATTTAAGTATGTCAACAATGTTCAAAATCTTGTCACCAAGCACAGACAAGAAATAAGAAAAATCATTAGGACTATAGAAAAATCAAGTTCTATAAATGGACGGTTCTGATATTGCTTTGCCATTACAACAATTGAGCATTCATCATTTGGTACTTCTTGGTGTATTCCATTTAAGTTTTTCAGTTGTCATGTTTATGTGCATGTTCTTTATGTGTTTGGCTTCTCTCCCTCGCAAGGGATGCGTCGATAGGTAATTGATTTGAAAGCATAATGATTTGACAATATTTTTTAAGGATTGGTGTAGTCATCCCGCCAACCTTAATTAGCAACATTTGTGATATATGTCAAGTACTTATAATCAGTATGCCCAAAAAATAGAGACTTGGTAGTAAAAGCATGTCCTTTGGTTTACTAGTTTACTTATAATCAGTATGTCCTTTGGTTTACTAGTTTAATCTGGTTTAAGAATGGTTTGTTTCATGTTTGAATGTACCATTAAATGAAGCTTGGCTATATTAAGTACAATCTTAAGACTTGTGACTCTTCAAGTTGTCTTGTTTCCTTCAGACCTCCAAACATGTGTACTTTGAGTAGCCCTCCAACAAATGGACTTGTGATGATTTTCACAATACTACATGTGTAGGAGGACTACTAAAAGTACTGCTTAGGCAAATATGAATGTTTATCACCTGTGCATATAAGAGTTGATCATAGAAGGTATATGTTGTTGGGTAAGCTCCCAATAGCGCTCAGGTAAATATGCATGTTCATCACTTGTGCATATGAATTGGCTCTAATGGAAAATACAATCACTAAATTCTACATACTCCTTATTTTGTTCTGCGTTGATATTGTCAGACATGGTCTTTCTTGAATGGAATGACTCGTTACTTGTACATTGACTAGAATGTTGGTGGAAGAAAGATGATTTATTTGCAACCATTTTTTCAACTCTAATTTTCTCAACACAAAGGGACATTTATCATAGCCATAGAAACATGATTATTTTTAAAAAAAAATACACCAAGGAGTACCATCAGAAATATTGACTATTTACAATCATGAATAGTTAACCTTAATCAAATAGCTCACTTTTTTATCAGCATGTGTAGTCTCTGTGTATATGAAAAATGAATGAAATATCAAGTTGAAATAAAACAGTGAACAAAAATTCAAATTCAAGGCCTAATTTATCAAGAGCAACAAACATTAGGATGAAAGAAAAATCATTAAGAGTATAGAAAAATCATTAGGACTATAGAAAAATCATTAAGACTAGAAAATCAAGTTCTAGAAAAATCATTAAGAGTACTATAGAAAAATCATTAGGACTATAGAAAAATCATTAAGACTACAAAATCAAGTTCTAGAAATATGATTACGACTATAGAAAAATCATTTAGACTATAAAATCAAGTTCTAGAAATGGACGGTTCTGATGCTTTGCCATTACAACAATTGAGCATTCATCATTTGGTACTTCTTGGTGTATTCCATTTATGTTTTTCAGCTGTCATGTTTATGTGCATGTTCTTTATGTGTTTGGCTTCTCTCCCTTGCAAGGGTTATGTCGATAGGTAATTGATTTGAAAGCATAATGATTTGACTGTTCCAAGTAATGTTTTTAATCCTTTGAAATTTCTCATGATCCTGATGTAAGTTGATTGGATTAAGCAATTTGGGGACCCAATAGGACTTTAGGGGAGTTCAATAAATGTCTTGGAAAACTTAGAGGAACTATTAGCATGATTGTTCCTTCATCTACAGTGAGTTAGGTTGAATTTGCTAAGTTTTTCCTTTGTTTTGAAGTGTATTTTGTAATCTATTTCCTTTCCATGGACCCAAAGACCTAGGACCCATGGAAAAAGGCTACTAACAATGTATTATACAACTCTAATGTTCTTAACTTGCAAAGATTTGAGAAAGTAAAGAGAACACTAGCTATGTTTAATGTTAACCATTCCTGCACAATCCACTCATACAACAGTGAAATGCTATGTGATTGACAATTTCATACAACTGGTCCTTTGGCGTGTATTAAACAAAATAGAATTTTTAGCATATTATTATCATTCTATTTCTTTGTTATAAACATGTCATTGGTTCGGTTTTAATCTACTAGTGTCGTGCCCTAGCCCATGCTTTATCTCCATTATTTGATGTTATTCACTGTTTTGAAATGTTGATTGTGGTTATCAAATGGAAAAAATAGAAAAAAAAAATGTGTACACAAAATTTTTTTTACAAAATTGAACCAATGGCATGTTTACAACAAAGAAATAGAATTATAATAATATGCTAAAAATTCTATTTTGTTTAATACACGCCAAAGGACCAGTTGTATGAAATTGTCAATCACATAGCATTTCATTGTTGTATGAGTGGATTGTGCAGGAACAATTAACATTAAAAAAGGAGCAAAATCCTCAACACATCTTGGAAACCATTGAATTCAATAATAAATGAAACCTAACACCAACACTATTCCTTCCATTCACTTCTACCAAGAATTCTAGCACAAGCACAAGTTATTCCAAACTTCAAGTACAAGCTATTCCAAACTTCAAGTAAAATGAGAAATATGCTATATCAAATCATGCATATTCATAGTAACCATTCAAAGGATCATTTTGTCAGTGAACCCTCTGATTGTACCCCTGCGACAGAGAAAGGAAACCTCAAAATAGAGAAAGGAAACTTAGTAAAACCAGTCTATGCCGCTGTTTGTGAGGGTACAGTCATTATAAGTGCCTCTCAAACCTCTCCAAACATGTAAGATTGTCTTTAAATACTTTATTGATCTCTTCTAAACATTAACCAAATCAAACCTACATTTGAATCCACACACAATAACCCCAAAATGAAGGGTTTTGTATCCTTTAATGAATCTCAGTCATTGGTAATGCATGGACAGTCAAACCAGTAGTCTCCAAAGCATTCAATAAGTGACTTGATTGTATTTAATACACGCCAAAGGACCAGTTGTATGAAATTGTCAATCACATAGCATTCCACTATTGTATGAGTGGATTGTGTAGGAACAGTTAACATTAAACAAGGAGCAAACTCCTCAACACATCTTGGAAACCATTGAATTCAACAATAAATGAAACCTAACACCAACACTATTCCTTCCATTCACTTCTACCAAGAATAAAGCATTTAATTCATTCAACATTACATATAATCATTAGACAGTTACATTTTTTGACTGTGTAGAGGAACAGTCACGACCAAAATGATCAAAACTACTTTCACCCTTGCACAAGCTATTCCAAACTTCAAGTAAAATGAGAAATATGCTATATCAAATCATTCATATTCATAGTAACCATTCAAAAGATCATTTTGTCAATGAACCCTCTGACTGTACCCCTGTGGCAAAGAAAGGAAACCTCAAAATAGAGAAAGGAAACTTAGTAAAACCAGTCTATGCCAATGTTTGTGAGGGTACAATCATGATAAGTGCCTCTTAAACCTCTCCAAACATGTAAGAATGTCTTTAAATACTTCATTGATCTCTTGTAAACATTAACGCATGGACAGTCAAACCAGTAGTCTCCAAAGCATTCAATAAGTGAATATGAATGTTTGAAAACTTTCCTCTCAACTTCCCCAACCACTCCTAATCGGTTAGAGGGATTAATTGAGTGTTTAGATACTAAAACTTATTAAACATACTTTATCTGATATGATGAATTGTAATATCAACAAATGTGAATCCAAACATTTGAAAATAGTCAATTGATATCCTTGAGCACAAGCACCAATAACATCAAATAATGGAGATAAAGCATGGGCTAGGGCACAACACTAGTAGAATGCGATCATTTCAGTGAGCATTCATGATCAAATAAAATGTAATGCATTTGAAATTTACGGTCGAATATGATGCCAGAGGCTCAAAAGACATTGTCCATCAAAGATACCAATCAAAGATGAAGAAATCACATACCTTCTCTCGCGTTTATCTTGCACGAAGAAAGATTTGATAGCCAAATCTTCCTTGTACCACATGAAGAACATGCCATTGGTTCAATTTAGCATGTTATTATCATATCAGATAAAGTATGTTTAAGAATTGTTGGTAAGGATAGGAATAGTGGAGATTCTAGAAATATCCCTCTAACCGATTAGGAGTGGTTGGGGAAGTTGAGAGGAAAGTTTTCAAACATTCATATTCACTTATTGAATGCTTTGGAGACTACTGGTTTGACTTTCCATGCGTTACCAGTGATTGAGATTCATTAAAGGATACAAAACCCTTCATTTTGGGTTATTGTGTTTGGATTCATCCGCTTTAGCCAGGAAGATCAAGAAGATGGGGCAGGAGGACATTGTGGTATAAGAAGTATTTAAAGAAGCAACAAGAAGCAATAGAAAAGTTTTCAAGAGTTTGGAACAACATTTCAGAATCCATGAATGGTATGGGTAAGGTGACCTTCATTCTTGGTCGTGACTTCAATGAAACATTGGATATGGCTAATAAGAAGAAGGGTCACTTGTTGATAGTGTTCCTTGAGGGAAGGAGGATTGTGAAAGACTTGTTATCATTGCATTGTATATTTCCAATATGTTTGGATGTAGGGTAGACCAGGAGAATGAAGGATCACTCACTGATTGCATGATAACCTAGTTTTGAAGGGTCACTGGTTGAGGGGATAGTCAAGGTCTGGATGTTGTTAGTAATTCATTGAGGGAAGGGGGATTGTAAAAGACTTGTTATCATTGTATTGTGTATTTCCAATATGTTTGGATGTAGGACAAACCAAGAGAATGAAGGATCACTCACTGATTGCATGATAACCCAATTTTGAAGGGTCACTGGTTGAGGGGATAGTCAAGGTCTGGATGTTGATAGTGTTCCTTGAGGGAAGGGGGATTGTGAAAGGCTTGTTATCATTGTATTGTGTATTTCCAATATGTTTGGATGCAGGGTAGACTAGGAGAATGAATGATCACTCACTGATTGCATGATAAACCAATTTTGAAGGATCACTGGAAGAGGGGGGAATGAAGGATCACTCATTGATTTCATGATAACCCCACCAAGCATTCTTTCCTTTAAGTTTCCACAATATCTCAAAATATGATCATTATTCTTTACTTTCTTCTATATGCTATTCTTTCTATGGTTTTGTTAATATATCAAAAACATTGTAGATGTGCATATAAAAGTAAAATATTTTCCTTCAATTGTTCCACATTGAAGCATTTCCTCTTGGGAGTATTCTCTTCATTTGTACAATATCTATCAAAAATGGTTCCCATATTTCTTCAAGATCTATTTTAATCTTTATACTGCAATTTTGATTAGATTTTACTAATAGTTGATTTCATTTGTATTTTATAGCATATACTCCTAATGTGAAATGTGAAGAGAAAGAAAGAGACACACTAGGTATGAATTACATGATATACCCATCATCACTTAGCACTTAAATAATAAATTATGGACAAGGAACAACCCCCTAACTTCTGGATGTTTGTTTCATGTTGGCCTCTTATTATATGCAAAGGTAGGCCTGTCTTAGGCTAACAACCACAGTGTAGGGGCCATAAATTATGGATCCCAAAATAGTGCACACTTGTATTAAATTAGGTTCACTATACTACAAGGGAATGGAAACCATGCAATAGTGCCTCATGGGGATGGAAGCAACCCTTCACCAAGAAGATGATTGTGTCTGCAATATTTACTAGAGGCAAAGAACATAATTTGGTTCCAACAATTACTCCTAGAAGATTATGGCACCCACAAAACACTTGGAAAAGATAGCACTCACTATATCTTTTATCACTCTTTTAAAGTTGGGACAATAAATCTCAAAGATTGATCAAAAAATTCTTGAACACAAAGAACCATTGACAGTTATGATTCATGTGTACAATAGCCAACAACCAGTTGTTCCAATCACGGTGTCCAATAATTATGTTAGAAAAAGCATCTACAAATCCCTTACACAACCATAATAGATTCAAACCATGAACCGTAAGAACCTAACAATGGGACTAAGAAAGATACAGCCTAAACAAATCTTGATCATATTCCACCCTATTGTAAGGCCCAAGAAGTAACTCTATCTTAAAGCTACACATTCCTCTAGATGAAGCTCAAAGGTCAGGTAGCTGAAGCATAGCAATACTTGAATGAATATAGGAATAATTTGATGTACAATCATTTGCTAGCTTGGTTTGTTGGTTTTCCACATAATATTTTCCCTTTAACCACATTTATAGTTTGAGAAAATTAGAAAAAATTGTTTCAAATTTATATTATCCTTTTGAACTAGCACACTGCCATCAAAATGCATAATCATTACTCATATCAAGAAAATTCCTATTGATTAGTAGGATATCCTTATAAAAATTTGATGCATGGATTTCTTGTGAATTATCGACTACTATGTATCCTGCAACTATGAAAGGAATAGTGTTGGTGTTAGGTTTCATTTATTATTGAATTCAATGGTTTCCAAGATGTGTTGAGGAGATTGCTCCTTGTTTAATATTAATTGTTCCTGCACAATCCACTCATAAAACAATGAAATGCTATGTGGAAGGGATGGTTGATAGTGTTCCTTGGGGGAAGGGAGATTGTGAAAGACTTGTTATCATTGTATTGTGTATTTCCAATATGTTTGGATGCAGGGCAGACCAGGAGAATGAAGGATCACTCACTGATTGCATGATACCAGTTTTGAAGGGTCACTGGTTGAGGGGATAGTCAAGGTCTAGATGATTGGGCCATTGGAGGACCCTAGTTCTTTGTATTCATTTCTATTCAAATTGGATGCATGGATTTCTTGTGAATTATCGGCTACTATGTATCCTGCAACTAGATCCGTAAATCTGCATATACTTCTCTAGGGTTGTAAGCCACTTAGGGATCAAAATAGAGAAACTAAATAAAAATCATTCTTTGTCCTATTTCCTTTTAACAAAGTCTCAACTATCAATGATACAATACATTTGATACCCTAAGCTATCAATACAAATGGCACCTAGCTAGAAGCGCACGGGTTGTCCATTTGATAACCACAGTCAACATTTCAAAAAAATGGATATCCTTGAGCACAAGCACCAATAACATCAAATAATGGAGTTAAAGCATAGGCTAGGGCACGACACCAGTAGAATGTGGTCATTTCAGTGACAACAATATACAATGGCATCATTAAACACATATGCCAGTAATATCAACAAACATGAATCCAAACATTTGAATACAGTGAATCGATATCCTTGAGCGCAAGCACCAATAACATCAAATAATAGAGATATATCACTGGCTAGGATACGACACCAGTAGAATGCGGTTATTTCAGAGAGAAACTCCCTCAAGAATAAAATGAAATGCATTCGAATATGATGCCAGAGGCTCGAAAGATGAAGAAATCACATACCTTCTCTCGTGCTCAGCTTTCGCTCCTTTTCTCCCGCTCTCCAATCGAAATAAAAATGATGAGGTTGTTTCACTTTTTTTTTAAATGTATACCCCGAATCTGTCAAAGTTCTGATGGTCAATTAAACACCCATCAGAATACCAACATCATCAGGGCCTATCACAAAAAAAAAACACCAAATTCATAAGAAAAATTTACCCATCGGAAACTTCTGTCGAAATTTGGCCTGAAATGTAGTAGTGATGGCTTGACTATGCACATGCATAATTGTAGATGAGGATCAGTAATAAGATTTCATTCATTGCTTAGATATTTTATATGTAACCCCCATGTCTCTTTTCTTTGTAGGTTCTGGATCACACAAGGGCACACTAGAGTCATACCCAAGTCAAAAATTCACCACTTCAGGAAATGTTTGGCACCCTTATTATTTATGTTCATCCTCTTATGTATGCCTATACTCTTGCATTTTCTTCTGAAAGCTATTTTCCTTGTATAGTATATACAAGTTATTTTTCATATATATACATGTAATCTTTAGATGCAAAAATTTCTTTTCCTTTACATGTATCTTTGCATGAAATGAATACAAATTAAACAAGATCATCTAATAATGCAAACTAGGGTACTGTAGTCACTCATCTAGTAATTAGTTCCCCAAACCATTACTAAGGATTGAACATAAGTTTAAGTCCCCAAACCTATTGTTCTATGTGTCCTTATTGCCTTTATAATTTTGGTTCAACCCTTATAGGATTCCCAAGCCTAGAGGCCAAGGAAAGTACCCAAGAGCACTTGAAAGAAAGATGAATGAAACCATTGTCCTTATGTGGGTAAACCCATACAAGTGTTCTTCTTTTGCATCACAACTTCTACTTGAGGATCCAAAATCATGCATTTATGTTCAAGACTTATTATTACCTTGGTCCTTTTGAATCTTAGGATGACATTTCAATTAGGAAAGGCAAACCAAAACCTTTCATAGACCAATAATAACCAAGGAATGTGGGTGCTCTTCTGTTGTATAGTTATACTCATAAAATATATGTACAGTTATAAAATTTGATGCCTTGAAATTTTATAACATAGTTCCTCTTCATCAAAATATAATGGAAGTGGTTATTCGATGCATCTACCCACATTCTATGTGATTTGAGCCAATGAAATTTTTATCATCATGATGAAGTAATAATGCATTAAATATCTCACTGATGTCCCTATTTGATTGGTCAGTGCTCTTTTTGTTATATTGCTACTATAAAAATAGAATGGAAGTGGTGATTCAATGCATCTACAGCCTCAACAACATGGTAGCATTGATCCAATAAAAGAAAATATATTACAAATGGAAAGCTCATGGTCTCAATGAAATAAACAGTGTATAAAACAATATATGGTGCACAACAGCAGCAAGCATGCAATGACAACAATAACATTGTATGATGCCCAAGCTCAAATTCAAACTAGTAAGTGTATTAATGTATGATCTAATAGTAGCAACCTCATTGATCATTACCTTTCACTCTTCCATAATTATAGAAGAGATAACTACCTACAACTATATTTCATAATTCCTCCTTTGAAGTATATATATATCAAGTATAATTATGAGTTTACATCATATATTTAGTCTTAATAAAATCTTATAAAATAACATAAAACTAACCTAAAATACTTTGTCTTAATAAAATCTTAATAAAATAATATATTTAGTCTTAATAAAATCTTATAGAACAACATATATTGTGTGAAATGTTTGATCTCTCTTTATTTGTTTTGTTGGTGATATTCACTATGTGGTACTCCCCATTTATGATCATTTCATGAGGAAATGTCCTGATGGCTCATGGGCTGCAAGCTAGGGCATCATGCATTTTTTATGAGCTCAATGTTTGAGCACCTCATGTCCCTATTTGATTCATCGGTGCTTAAACAGTGAGCTCATAAACAATGCATGATGCCCTAGCTTGCAGCCTGCGAACCATCAAGACATTTCCTCATGAAATGATCATAAACGGGGAGTACCACATAGTGAATATCAACAAAAAATCAAATAAAGATATATCAAACACTTCACACAATGCCTTGAAGGTAATAGAAATGATGCCCTAGCTCTCAAAGCTCGCGGGTCATCAAGCATTCCAAATAAAAAGATGTAAACAATGCCAGTATTAAACAGTGAGCTCATGAACAATGTATGATGCCCTAGCTTGCAAACCGTGAGCCATCAAGACATTTCCTCATGAAATGATCATAAATGGGGAGTACCACATAGCTAGTGAATATCAACAGCAAAACAAATAAAGAGAGATCAAACACTTCACACAATATATGTTGTTTTATAAGATTTTATTAAGACTAAATATATTGTTTTATTAAGATTTTATTAAGATAAAGTATTTTGGGTTAGTTTTATTTTGTTTTATAAGATATTTATTAAGACTAAATATATGATGTAAACTCAATATAAAAAATAGAGCACTGACCAATCAAATAGGGACATGAGGTGCTCAAACAGTGAGCTCATAAACAATGCATGATGCCCTAGCTTGCAGCCCATGAGCCATCAAGACATTTTTTATCATAAATAGGGAGTACCACATAGTGAATATCAGTAGAAAAACAAATAAAGAGAGATCAAACACTTCACACAATACCTTGAAGGTAATAGAAATGATGCCCTAACTCTCAAAGCTCGTAGGTCATTGAGCATTTCAAATGCTAAGATGTAAACAATGCCACTATTAACATTCATATTGTGCCATTAAATCAAAAAATGTCATCAAAATGAAATTGAGTTAATGAGAAGACAAAGCTCGAATGCCTACCTCAAGTGTTAGTGCCCTCTTCCCACATGGTGTCGGCCTCTTCATGCATGCCAAACTCAAATGCCCTCTTCACGCCGCACAAAAGTGTAGTGCCATCTTCGCGGATGCTCTTTAAATTCACAAAAATTACAAATGAAACTTTCTTTTTATTTTTCTTTTTGTTTATAACCAAGCTGGTGTCACAATTAAATCAACAAATTCCATCAAAATGAAATTGAGTTAATGAGAAGACAAAGCTTGAATGCCTACCTCAAGTCATGGCTGCAACATGAAGTGCATTTTCCTTAGTGCACATGTTCTGTAGCATAGTTCCTTTTAGAAGTGTATGGCTTAACTATGAACATGCATAATTGTAGATGAGGATCAATAATATGGTGTCAGACATTACTTAGATCCTTTGGTCTAACTCCATCCTTTCTTTTCTTGCAGTTTCTGGATCATACATGAGCATACTGGATTGAACCCAGGGTCAACACTTCATTACTTCAGGCAATATTAGGTACCTTCATTATTTATGTTCATCCACTTATGTATGTTTGCATTCATTCATATTCCTCTAAAAATTGGCTATACTCATATTCTACTTGTGTCTGAGTCTTCTAACTATGATCAATTTAATGCTATAAATCTTGACATAGAATTCGATATCAACCAATCATATATCCATTCCAAATGATATAACTCTATTTGAATAAACATACATGCAAACCATTTGACAAAATGTCCATATGAAATCTAGAGCAATACATTAATTTTATAGCAAATTCATGATTTATAATGCCTTTGGTTTCCTACAAAGCCTTTGGCAAAATCTATCAAAAAATAAAAAGTTTGGTCGAAGTAAGTGTATAAATGAAGGATGAAACACATAGGAAGCTATGAGAAGCTATGAGAAGGTGACATGAAGCTAATGGAAGGAGGCATCTCAATGATGTTAAATCATAGGGGATTCTCTTTGTTCCCTATAATGGAGTGAGCTAATTCTGAAATTATAAATAGATAATTTTGACAATGTATAAAGTCCTTCACAAGATGTAATAAAAATACTAGCAAGGCATGAGAACTATTTGATGAAATGCCACAATAGTGGTGTCTCATGCAATGTTGAGATGTTTAGTTGTATGCAATGCTGAGATATTCAAAATATTGTTAGATAAATAAACAATTTTAACAATGTATAATGTCCTTCACAATATATAATGAAAACTATGGAGTGAACTATGTTTGTCTGATTATATAACTATTATCTTATGTCAGTTATCCCACACAGTCTCATGGATTTTCAGGTACAAGTCAATACACCCCATAGAGATTAATTTCTTTTATCATTTGTAAAATATCTCTCTCATTGCCACCTATCTTTCTCACTGCATGAAGTGTAGGTACTAGCGAATAGGTATTTGTCAGAATTGTCTTCCTTGAGTGAAGAAAATCTAGGAATGGAAGAAGAAAGTGAGACATTTAGTACGTGTAATTCAATAAGATCGACTCAAGGTCAAAAGATTAGAAAGAAATTCAATAAATGCATGAAATTTTTCCTTGCTCAAGGGGGGTCGTGTTATTATGATGATGAGAGCAAAGGTGACTCTGAGCTATCATTTAGGTACAAACATTTACAAAAACAATGGGTCCCCAATGATCTTCCTTCAATAAACACTATTTTTTGTGTTAAAGAGAGGATATATCACATAGCACCGTCTTCATTACATGGTTTGGGCCTATTTTCCATGGATGGCATAAAGGTCTCTTACAACAAAGTTGTCAAATTGATGGAGTATGTCGAACCTTGTTAAGATTACAATAGTTGGATGCAGATTGTTAAATATAAAAAAATTATGTGTAGGTATGCACTCGTGAAAAATTATATACAACAAAAAGTCAATGAACAAAGTAAAAAAGTAGCTATATACGTTGATGGAAGACCCAAAGCATCAGGGAATATTGCAGGTTTTATAAACAATGCACGACATGCGTCAAATAAGAAGCAAACCAATTGCATATTTGAGGTGCGCGAGGGAAATCATGTACTTGTATGTGCAATCAAATCAATACGTGGAGTGAGGAGCTTCTTATCAATTACAATTTGAATCACATAGATACAAAAATCCCCATCACTATCATGGACAAGGTGGTACACATTTTGATAATTGTCTATTATTCAACGTAACTTAGAATAAGAAAACATGTTTTAACATGTCTGAATGATTTTTTTTAAAATACAGAGCTATAGTATGGATCAAGAGCCACACAATACACACGGCGGTGATAGTTCTCATGGGACTTCTTCTTCCCGATAGGTAAAACTCATTGTTATTATACAAATACACATACAAGAAAAATGTTAATGCATATTTTTTGTTGTTCTACTATTTTGGATTGATTTTAAATAAAGGGCTAATAATATTGTTCTCACAAATGAGTGCTGATCAGAAAAAGGGAAAGGAACAAGTAGTCCATGAGGAGCCGCAGAATGAGGAGGATCCATTCGATGTTGATTTTTTTATTAGAGGTTGATCTTGTGGTTGCACTGGAAAAGGTCCTTCATGCAATATCAAAAGAGTTAGCTCAAATGGAAAATACTCAACCTCACACTCATGAAATATAAAGGGCATCAGATATGTTGATTGGCCGTATTCAAAACTATAGAGTAAGTATTACTGTAGTTTTTAATTATAACAAAATCTCAATAATGATTTTTATAGTATACTATTTTATTTATGTCATTAACTAAAATATATATGTGTTCTCTTTATAGGTTATGCTAAATAGATTAAAGGGCATTACCTCATATGCAAATACTTCGGATGGTATATCGCATGTTTTATCCTCCATCTTGTCCATGGTTATCCATATTTTTTTATGCTCTAACAATATTTTTTTTCAGCACCTGTTATTGAACCTATGTTGAGTACATCACCTGATATGAGGATGAGATCCACAGAGGTAGTTCCGCCTACAATGTCGGCAACATGTAGCATGACCACAGATGCGATGGAAACACCTACTATTGGTAAGTAGACTCCTCTTTTTCTCTCTTATTTATCATGTGTTTATTTCACTTGAACTATATATTCTTTCTTAGGGGGCATTTTGTAATATTGGATTCATTTTATGTAGGAGGCGATGACGCAATTCCTAGATGTACTCGTGTTAAATGTACGGGAACAATACAGTGTGATCAATTGCTCATGAGCAATGAAGATGGACTTCCCTTGAGAGTAGCCCAACTTCCAGGTACTTTAAAGACTGATCCTTTCTTTTACTATACAATATAATACTCATAATGTAATGCACTAACCCCCTGTGTGGTCCCTTGCAATAACTAATTATAATAATCTCGTAATTATCTTCTAGGGAATAATCTATTTTATGAAAAACTTAATGATGAATGTTTGAGCATTTTCGGGCCGACCATACACACATGGTATCATATTTTGATTTCATTGCAAGATTATATTTTGTTTCATCCCTTCAAGTATATTAAAAGGTAGCTTCACTTCAATTATGAATCTAATAGTTTTTTTTCTTAAAAGGTGGTCAATACAAGATAACGGGTTAAAGAATAAACTCATTGACTCTATGACAACACTTTTTGGACCCGAAGTCTTTCATAGACTTAGACTCCTTGACAAAGCGGGCACTATTTTGAAGTATATTAGGGACAACTATAGGACCCAAATAAAACACAACCCTTATTACGAGCGGCCACCCTATATTCCTATTAATGAGTGGGAGGATCTTAAAAAGGATGCACTTGAGAGAAGTGCAAGACATAGTGGATGAGTAGTATCACCCGAGGAAAGAAGGTACGTGATAATGTTAATAATGAGATTATGTACTATTTACTCTTTGTACTTATGTGATCTAACATATTTCAAACATCACATAGGTTGTCTGACACAACAAAGGAAACAACAATAAGAAAACAAAAGCACGGGCAACACAGGCTTGGCTCGGGTGGATATTCAAAACTTGTTGCACGAGTTGTAAGTATTAGTAAATGAAAAATCGTATGCAAATATTTATAATTAAATTGCAATCAATTTAGTTTTGATGAAATTCACTACAATAAAAATTCATGATACTAATAAAAAATGCAGGCCTTGGACTTCAAAAAACCGATTACAGAAGAGGACAAAAAAATAGGCTACAAACAAGGCTATAAAATTGTGGTAGAACAATACCGAGCAATGAGTGCACAAGGTTTTTCTGCTAGATCTGTTGATCAGGTAAATAAGCCAATTGATTTTTATTTCAAGTTGAAAACTTTACCAATTACTGTATTTGATGTTAAGTTCCAACATAAAGTGAATATATTTGTTTTAAGTAAGGAAACACTAATTATATATTTGTTTAAAACTTTAAAGTGAATATATTTATATGTATTAAACTGAATGATTAACATTTCTCAATATTTGTCTTGTATTTATATATATATATTGTCAATAAATGCACTAATTATTTACATTGGAATGCAGCCTGCCGATATTGATACTGCACTAGCTGAGCACGACAGAGGCATCGATTCTAATGTGAATTGTAGTACTCAAGGTATACATTTTCTATTTGAATTTTGATTAATGAATATTTAATACAAGAAAACATGTTAAATTGAATTTGGCATAGTAATAAAAATTTAATTATAATGTATTGGGATTAATAAAAAAATTTGTATTGTAGTTGTTGGGGATGTAGAGGACATTGTTCCCGATGAGTGTGTTGAGGTTCAAGCCATCAGGCAAGATGATGTGGTTAGACAAGGTAAAGAGCATCACGTTTATGTTTTTTAATGTATTGAAATGATTGTAACAATAATGAATATATTTTTAAATTAACCCCAATTATGATAATATGTTTTTAATTGAAGCCTTTTATTTGTTATTGTAGAGGACCTGCCTTTGCAAAGGACAGTGAGATCAAGTGCACAGCTGAGAAGAAATGATGCTCTGGACATGGATAAGCCTTTGCAAAAATATAGGGAAGCAAAAAAAATAAAAAGCCAAAAAAAAATGATTCTCATTTATGCAACTTATTTGATAATGACTGATGTTTATTTATCGATGTTTATTTGATAATGACTGATGTTTATTTACACATGTTTGAGCTTAGTTCCATGTTTATACACTGAGTTTCCTTTTATACACTATTGTAATGTTGGAGGGGTTTTTGCTAAATTTTAGTGGATTTCATATTTTGGGAGAAATTATTATTAGAATGTTCAATGGGTTCTTTTCTAAAACACAATACTTGAACAACAACAAAACTTGCAACACAAATGTTGATTGCAACTACCAAGTTAGAAGCTTCACAAAAAATCTTAAATCATCATCTTGTCTAGAATGGTTAATCAATTGTTTAAGGTGGATTAGTTGTGATGATGAGACATGCCATTTAGATGTTAACTGTGACAGTCTCTTGGTTTCAAGCAATGCAGAAGGAGATGCCTAGTTCAATATGCAATCTCAATTCATATACATAGGATAGCAGGTGGAGCTAAAAAACACAACAGGGTTGCATTTTTTATAGAGGTCTTTAATTGTGTATTTTAAGTTTTAGACCATCGCAAACATTGTAATTTTGACCTATTAAAAAAATGTAAATGTGTTTTGTTTTTTCAACTCCATCTGTTATCCATGCATATTCTGCTTGTGTTGCATGTGCATTCTCGATTTAGAGTGGGAAAAACCTTATTTTCGATGCAAGGGAGAGAAGCCATACACATAAGTGATGAAGTTGAGGGGAGATGAAGGAATACCAAATAGTGAATTTGGAAATTTTCATCAGAGAAATTGTAGTGGAGGTTTGATCAATAGAGAAGATAGTAATGACTGTAGGAGAATGAATAGTGGTTACAGTTGTAGTGGGGAAGAAAGTGGAAGCCATCCATGATGAAACTTGTCGATAGAGATGGTGTGTGAGAAACAAAGGAGACTAGTCTACTTTTTAATAATAACAAAATCTCATTAATGGTTTTAGATGTTAATTGTGACTGTCTCTTGGTTTCAGGCAATGTAGAAGGAGATGCCTAGTTCAATATGCAATCTCAATTCATATGCACGGATAGTAGGTGGAGCTGAAAGACCCAACAAGTTTGCATTTTTTATAGAGGTCTTTAATTGTGTATTTTAAGTTATAGACCATCACGAACATTGTAATGTTGACCTATTAAAAAAATGTAAACATGTTAGGTCTTCTCAGCTCCACCTACTACCCGTGCATATTCTGCTTGTTTTGCACGTGCATTCTCGATTCAGAGTGGGAAAATATTATTTTCGATGCGAGGGGGAGAAGCCAAACACAAAGAACATGCAAATAAACACAAAAACTACAAAAGATAAATGTAGGTATCACAACAGCTGAGAAACATAAATGTAGGCATCATGGTCCCAATTATTTGGAGACACAACATAATTGAATGCTACACCTAGATGATGCAACACAACCACTACTCCTACAGTTTGAAGTGGACACTGTGGGATCCAAAAACAAAAGATACCTGCAGTTTGAAGTGGACACTATTCGAAGTGGACACTGTGGGATCCAAAAACCAAAGATAAGGAATTTATCTTTGGTTTTTAGATCCCACAGTGTCCACTTCAAACTGTAGGTATCTTTGGTTTTTGGATCCCGCAGTGTCCACTTCGAACTATAGGAGTAGTGGTTGTGTTGCATCGTCTGGGTGTAGCATTCAATTATGTTGTCTCCAAACAATTGTGACCATGATGCCTACATTTATGTTTCTTAGTTGTTGTGTCCCAGGACCCCTTATGACCCTTTATGACTCTTTACGATCCCTAAGAATACATCTTAGAGGTCTTAAAGTGTCGTAAAGGGTCATAAGAGGATCCTAGGAGGGGCCAGATGAGATTCCACCTTCATATGGTTGGCCTTGTTAAGTAGAGAATGTTAAACTATTATCAAAACAAAGAGAAGCTCAATAATTTAAGATCTTAATCAACGTACGACAAATATATATTTCTTTTTAAAAAATAGTACGAGTCATCGCAATTAAGATGGAAACCAAATAATAATCGATGAAAAAACTAAAAGCAATGACTATCTATCAGAAACATCAATCACTTCAAGGAGAAATGATCACTTCAGCTTGCCTCAAGAAGTCTTGACCCAAGATCAAGTCATATCGATCCATCTCAATGGCTACCAAAATCAACAGATCTCTGCCAAGAACCCAATCGCAAAGAAAAACCACAGACCACATCGTAAACCCATTGTGAAGAGGCATCTAATGTCTCATAAGTCGCATCAAATGACCCACTTTTTGTAATCCAAGTCTCTCAGCTCAATTCACCTAGAAGAAGACTTCTCCCAAGTCATCACGAACACCATAGTGATCTACAAATCCAAGTCTCTAGACTCGACTCAATAATCTACAAGCCACTACCAAATCTACTACAAAGTCATCTTTGAATGACATAACAAAAGCTGCAAGAACACCAATTGAGCCAAACTCAATCGACAAATTTTTTATTTTTTTTTTTAAATTGTGACTTCTGTCGCAATTACGACGACACTAGAAAAGCGATGACAATCTGTCAGAAACTTCTAACGGATAACCATCTCATGAATATCATTTTCATTGGTAAACAATCTACAATGATAGTTAGATGTTGAAACATTATGATGATTAACCATCGTCGGTACAGCATTTCCATCGATAAACTAACTACGTCTGACGGAGATCCGTTGAAAGTGGGATGGCTACAAATAGACCTGACAGTGTATTCACTGTTGAAACCCCCTTTTGCGATGACTAAAGATGTCACAATTACGATGCCAATCATAGCTGTCACTTTTTTCGACTGCAAAACTGTGACGCTGGGTGGTGTCACTTAATCGACGGTATACTATCAGCATTCCGACAATCAACCGTCAAAAAAAGGTGTAACTACGACTCCATCCCATAACATATCAAATACATCAAATAAAAATATAAAACATACATAATATCCATGTGCATACCGATATAGTGTTAGTATTGTAAGTAGTCCATAATCATAAGACACCTTAGTATGTAAATAGCCATGCATGCAAGTAACTACGACTCCATCCCATAACATATCAAATACATAAAATAAAAATATAAAACATACATAATATCCATGTGCATACCGATATAGTGTTAGTATTGTAAGTAGTCCATAATCATAAGACACCTTAGTATGTAAATAGCCATCATGAAAATAACCATAAAATCATGATATCACACACTATCCAATGGTTCATATCTATGAAATCCAATATAAATTCATATATCAATATCCTAAGAAAATCATTGAAATTACCAATGCACACATAAAAGTGGCCTAAAAGAGTTTGGCAAAAAAAACTAGAAATCAAACTATAGCAGGGGTGTTACAACTTGAGTAAGTGTTGTCTTTAAATCTGAAAATACCTTCTCACATTCAGGTGTCCATTGAAAATCAACATCCTTTATTAATGGACTATATAAGGGTCCTGCCATATTGCTGAAGTCTTTTATAAAACTTCTCACATCTTTTTTCTTGACATGGGTTGACAAGTTAATAATAACTTTAATCTTTGCAAGGTCAACTTGAATACTAGCTTGAGAGATATAGTGATCAAGTACTACTCCCTCTTGCATCATCATAAAATAATTTTCACTATTCAAAGACAAGTTATGACCTTGACATATTTACAAAACCTTATACAAATTTTCCAAGGCTTTGTCATAATTAGAACCATGAGTAGTGAAGTCATCCATATAAGTTTCCATGTAGTCATGTGATATATCTAAAAATATGCTAATGACCACCCTTTTAGATGTAGTTGGAGAATTGCACAATCCAAATGGTAGAACAAAATAGGAATAGGTTCCCCATGGATAGGTAAATTTTGTTTTCTATTGATCCTCAGGTGCAATCCTTATTTGGTTATAACCATTGAAACCATCTAAGAATGAAAAGTATTGCATCCTTGCTAAAGATTCTAGCACATGATCAATAAAAGGGAGTGGAAATGATCCTTCTTATTTTCTACATTAAGCTCCCTATAATCTATAGAAACTCTCCATTTTCCACCCTTTTTGGGAACTATCATAAGAGGTGATATCCATTGACTATAAAATATGGGTATATAAATCCTACATTTAGCAATTTTTGTAATTTTCCCTTGATTATTTCTCTTATTGTAGGATTAATCCTTCTTCGATACTACCTTACTGGTCTACAATCCTTCTTACTATAGATTCTATGTGTGCATAATATGGGACCAAGACCTTTCATATCACTGTATTCCGATGCGAATTCTTTCTCTTGAGATCTAAACAATTTTGTCAAAGCTAATTGTTTCTCCCCAATAAGCTTGTTGTTAATGTTTAAACACTTACCTGGTAAAAGCTCTATTTTCTTCATTAGTTCAATAATTGATACTTCATTAAGATAAGGCATTTGAACTTCATACGTCAACAATGTATGAATCATGTATGTGGTTGTAGGAAAGTTAGGTGAAAAAAAAGAAGGAATAATTGTTTACAATGGTATGCTAGAAAGGGTGGACTCAATGGCTTCTCATCTATTCCATATTGATTTTGAATTATATTAGAGAATACCTCATCTTATTCTCGCAACTAAATAAAATGATACTTTATTATCATCATGGTTTGTGTCATTGAATTAAATTCTTCTAATTCCTCTCCTACATCAGGCCACACTGGCTGTCCCAAATCAGGTTTGGGTTGTGCTAGAGGATAGAGGGAAATATTCTTTGTAGTATATTCATTTGAAATGGTCATTTATCTCGACCTACAACCTATAAAGACATCTGTTGTAGCCAACCATTGCCTACCCAAAATAATATGATAGCCTCCTAGAGTAACTTTAGGTGAAATAATCATAAAAACAATAGGGTATTCCCAAGAGTCTAAGGTCACCACAAGGTCTTCTACCATTCTATCATGTTTAATAGAAAATATGCCTGCTAACTATAGGATAGTGGGTGTAGGCCTCAAGTTGGTAATATTGAGATGCTACATGATATCTTTTTTCATTATATTGATGCCACCTCCTAGGTATATTAAGGCATTTTGAACTTGAACTCCATTGATGACCACTCCAACCAAAGGGATACCAAGGTCAAAGTACTTAGGAACAGTGACTTTCCCAAGCATTATATCACCCAACAAACCTATGACATGAATTGTTTGAGGGTCCTTTTTCTTCCTCCCTAGTTTCTTCAAGCATGCCTCTTTGATTGCTTTGCCATATATTGGAACATCTTTAATGGCTTGGAATAGAGGCATCTTGACACAAATATACCTCAACTAGCCTATCAGATCAAAGGTTGACTCTTCTTTTTCTTTTGTCACCTCTACCTTTAACCTTTGGGGGAATGGTGGCACTGCAAAAAAATTTGAGGCAACTCTAACTCATTAGATTGATTAGGTGGATTAGGAAGATTATCTTTCTCTTCTTCTTCTATAGGTAATTCAATTATGACTAGTGAAGAGAGTGTTGATAGGGTTTTTCTTGACCTGAGATGTATATTACAGATTCCAAGAGTGTATGAAATATATTTATTTGGATCAACATATTAGACAAGTTGTTATTGGGTTTGGTTATTAGGGTTAAGAACAAGTTGTGTTGGCAATTGGGTAGGTCTAGGTGGGGTATAATTTTGAGAAAGAGGGGGCATTAGGGATTGTTGTTGAAGTTATGGAGGAGGTTGCAAGTAATGAGTGGGTTGGTTTAGCCATTACTGACCTCCCCTCCATTGGGATGTCTTCTTCCAATTACCTTGAGGTTGTTACCAACCTCCTTGAGGTTATTGTCAATTCCCTTGATTTTCTTGTCATTTAGGGTTTAGATAATTAGGCCATGGGTTTTGGGTATTTTTCCAAGGCTGAGGTGGATAACCTCCTGTATCATCTTAAAATGGAAGAACTTCCATGATAAGAACATTTAGCCCTCTGAGTAAGTGTTTTGGGGTCATGTGAAGCACCTTGATTGGGTCTTTGCATGCATTTATCTTTCTCCCCACTTTCCACTTCTTCCGGGCACTTGATTTCTTCATTCTAGGTGAAATTAGGGTTAGGATCTTGAGGATTCTCCTTAATTTCCCTCTTCCATGGCTCTTTTTTCTAGATAGGATTTAGAAATAGGTCCTTCTAGCTTTCATCACAGTCATCATAGGATTTTATGTCTATCCCTGACATTTTGTCCCCGTCTGATATCATTTATAGGTTTCTGGGCATCCCCGGACCTGCTAACTTGGCTTTGACTGAATCTGGGCCCAAGGTCAAATTCGAGGTTGATCCTGACTAGGTCAGGATCAAGCTCAAACCTTACTAGGTTAGGATCAAGGTCAAACCTGACTAGGTCATGTCCAACCTTAATTTTTCCCCCCTCATTCAAATTTCCAAAATCTTGGATTTCTAGGATTCGGGCTTTCAAGATATTTATTTTCCCACCTCCGGGTTAACCATTTCAGAATGGTAAATCTTTTAATTGCATTTAATCTAGGCATATTTTCTAAAGGTTAGGACCTAATTGGGATTTAATTCTCTAAGGTGGCCCCTCTATAGGATTGTGCCCTAGTTCACTATAAAAGGAGGCCTTCCTCTCTCATTTTCACATCCATTATTCACATCACATCTCATAATCTCTCAAGCAATTGCAAGCTCTCAAGCATCCAAGCAAGCCTTCAGACATCCATCCATCAAGGAGATCCATTGTTAGCTATTGAAGGATTCAATCTCTTTGGAGCCCCCTTTGATGATCCATCCTTCCACATTCATTCAAGCCTTCTCATATGCAAAGATCAAGTCAAGATTGGTGTTGAAGATCAAATGCCATTGATTGGAGACATCCTACATCCATTGAAGCATTCCTACTTGTGGATTTGAGGATTCGAATCCTCTACAATGAATTCAACATAAGCGAGGTGATTTGTTTCAATTACTTTGTTTATGCACACTATATTTCAATTCAATTTCAAGGTTAATTCCTAAATTGGGTTTTGACCAAGGCAAACCCCCCATACATCAAAAAACCCCATTTTCTTGTAGATACAAGTGCAAAATTTTGGATCTGAGAGTGAATTTGGATACCCTTTTTGGCAAACTTCTAAGATCTGGGAACAAAATTCGAATCGGACTTCAAATAAAGAATGTAGTATTTGACCTTTTATGAGGGTCAAACCCAACTTGAGCTCATCTTGGAGAAAGATTTTTGGGTTTTCTTTGTCTCGGCATTTCCAATCTAGAATATGTTTTAGAATTGCCTGAAAGTACACATAGACATTAGAATTTAACATTTTCTAGATTTTCCCTAATTTGAGGTTAGTATTTGTATTTCAATTATTTCATATTCCAAGCATAAATTTCATCCATAGGGAAATATTGGATTTATCTCTCTTCCATATTCTCCATAAATTGATTTGATTGTGTATTAACCTCTTGGTTGATCAAATTGGATCTCTTCTTTGGGAATTTGGGTTTGAGGATAGATCTCATATCTTCCCCCTTCCCTTTACATCTAAATAGGGATGAATCCATTTTAACCCTATTCATTTTGGTGAACCCGACATACTTACTCTCTTTTCTTTTGTGGAATTGGATGCCTTATTGTGCTTTCCTTTTATCTTTTCCTTTGTGTTATATCTTGCATTCTAATTAGATTTTAGATTCATGCTTTATGTGTCTTTAGTTTAGTTCATTTGCATTACATTGGTTTATGAGATTTACTACCACTAGTCCTACTTATAATATTCTAGTTAGAAGAAGTTGTAGACTCATGGGTGCCTTTGATCCTGAATCTTCCTCTCCTTTCCTTAGGATCCCAGATGATAACTTGATTCTTCATGATTCGAATCCTACTATGGAGAAAAACTCTTCTCACTCATCTCATGATGAGGATGATGCTTTAAGAGTTCCTCCTGAGAAAGTCCAAAAACTTTCCACTGAAATTGATAAAATGGGTAATTGGCTTCTTCAAGAGAACTATAATCAAGATTCCATTCAAGCTATAGAGGCTCTTAAGAAAGTTCTCCATGATAGTGATCAATGTGTTAACCTCTTGTGTGGTATTACTCACCTTGTGCATTCAAATGTTAAACCTTTAGTTCAAGAAGCTCAAGATTTAGGGTTGATTCCTCCTATCACTAGTGTTGAACCTACTTCTCATCCTCTACCTAGTATTCCTATCTATACTTGTGTGTGAGTGATTTACACCTTCATGAAATAACAAGATTAACTAAGAACAACAAGAATTAGAGCAAAATAATCTAACAAATGCACAAATTAATCTAAATATCTCATGGTTCTCTAAATTGAAGTAGTAAGTGAGGCTCTCAGCTGCAAATCCTCACTAGTGACACTCTAATTATGAGAATTGAACTAAGAATGATATGTAAACTAGATCTAATTATCAAATTCTAGCTCTATTTGATAAGAAAATCTCTAAAATGATCAACAATTGAAGCTAATTATCAATGAAAATGCTAAGCGAATGATGTGGATGAAAATTGCAAGAGCTTTGCTACAATTCAAAGATATGGAGTGGATTAATAATGCCTCAAAATGCCTTCTATTTATAGGATTTTCCCAAGGGTAGGGGGTAGAGTGAGATAACCATGGTTAGGCTTGGCTAAGGTCAATTGGCTTTGCTTTGTCCATAAATTGGGGGACAAACATTTAAATGGTTTCAAAAGGCTGGACCAGTTCAACAAAAGTGAGTGATTTGTGTCCATTTTGTCTCCTTTTTTTGCTTTGTTGAGGGAAATTATGATTTATTAATTAATTAAAGTAATTAAATTTAGCCATGAAGGGTAAGAGGTTCATTTTGATTTTTTCTTTCAACAACTATGTCATCAATTGAATTTAATCAATTTCTTAGTGTTTTTCCCCTTTTCAAGCTTTAGTTAATCATTTAATCATTTAATTGAATTTTCCTTTGATTTGAATTGGCTTTGTTCCATTTATTGATTTTTAGTGCTATTTTGATGATTTGATTGCACCTTTTGATTGAATTAAGTCTTTGCCAATTTTCCATGTCTACAAATGCCCCTCTTTGAGTCGATGTGCGAAGAACACCGATTCAAAGATTCCCTTAGTATGATGATCTGATTCAGGTCCTGGTTATGATATGCCTCTGATCCCTCTGATAGTTCTGATTGATGTACTTCCTGATGACGATGATGTGCCTCTAATGATGGTGTTGATATGATTCTGATGCCTCTGATATGATATGGGTCCTGGGTTAATTGATAAAGGTCCTGGGTTCACTGATAAAGGTCCTGGGTTAATTGATTGCTGATACATTGATAGATTTGATATGATAACAGATTTGATATGAAACCGATATGAAATTGGTTTGCCTCCTGATATGATACTTGATATGATATGATATTGATATGATATGATACTGATATGATATGCCCCACTGATAAATGTTTTTTTGATGTGATGCCCATTTGATACTCTGATGCCCCCTCAGAAATAAAACATATTGATTCCTTGATTTGAAAGATTTTAATTGATTGGTCCAATATGTTTTCATTTCTGAAAAAATATTGATGATATGCCATGACTCACAATTTGCATATCCAAGATAGATAGTTCTGTTGTAGTTAAGCAAAACAAGTGATTAGGATAACAGGATAATGGTACCAATGAATGTGATTTGTCAATCTCATAGGATAGTTCTGATAGGTATAAATCAATCAATGTGAAAACTGATATGATTTGATACTGCTTGCTTCGTTCTCAGGACACAGAGACATGAACGATGGTACTGGGTGTGATTGCTTGATACTTTGATAGGATTGATTGATGTAAGATGACTCACTGATATAAAATACTGATATGATTCCCTTGATTTGTGAAACAGGCACATTTTCGTAAATGATATATATACGGACCTTAGCTTTCTTGGATATTTGGATTTTAAGTCATGGGTTTGACCCAGCTAGAGTACATGTTATTGAGATGATTGATTATGGAGCTCTTTCAGTTTTGTTGATATTGTATCATGATATTATTGATCAGGACTTTGATGTATCATTTTGGTGACATTGTATCTTTGATTAGACAAAGTTCATGGATCTTTGATATTATGGACACTTATTGATTTATGGACTTTCCTTGATTCTTGATTGAATGACCCATTTTATGATTGATCAAGATTTTGATTGAATGACCCCCCTTTTCCCTTGGAAAAAAAATACTACAAACAAAAAGGCACATGCAATTAATCTAACATGATAATGCAATTAACCTTCCATGATAATGCAATGCAATGCAGCTAAGTGTCACTAGCTTTTAGCAAATAAATGCCTTGAGGATAAATTTTCATCATTGAGAACTTTGGGACCGAAAAGCAAGTACAATCACCACTGCCCACTGACATGATGATATGAATACCACTTTTTATCGCATTTGGTAACCTCCTTTTGGAAACTAGTACAACCCACACTAGTTGAATAAACCAACTATGAGAGTATGAATACCAATTTCAACGAATTCAATGTTGCATTAACAAGCAAAGGTCAACCTTCCACCCTATATGAAAGTCCTCGATGGTTCTTTGATGACCATGTCATTAGACAAATTCACATAAGTTGTTGGATATCCCTCAAGATAGTCACTCAAAGGCAAGAAAAATATCATGTCTCCATCATTGCCAATCTAGTCGAAACATCATTGATTAGCTAAAAAGATGTGATAAAAATCAATGTAAGTAAAGATCATCAAAAGAAAGCTTCAAGTGTTTTGCAATGTTTCATGATTTTCAAAAAGTATTTCAAGTATTCTGATCTTTTTAAAGTGTTTTGTCAATTTTTAATCCCAAATAATAAAGTCAATGAAAGCTCATGGATCAAGTTGTAGGCTCAAATACTTGGGTATGAACAATGATATCCATCAAAGGTTCACGAAAATCTTCTTCTCTCTTCTAAAACTTTGATAATTCCCTCTCTGATGTGACTAAATATTGTACTATTGAATCCTTTTGAAGTTAATGCCTTGCTTCATGTGAATTCATGCTTGTTGTTGAAATCTGCTGATTAAGATCAAATGCCCCAGTTGGATAGAAAAAATGTTGGACTTGGACAAACTTCCAAAATTTTACCGAAGCTCAGTTTATGCAAGATGCAGCTCAAAGTATTTTATGCTTTCCTTTTTACCAGCTCTCAAACAAGATCACATTGGTTTGCCCCCAATGTCTTAGCAAGATATAGGACACGAAGGATGGATTTGCAAGTTGATGGATTAGAGATGGAAAGGCTATGATGGAAGAAGTATGAGAATGTGACCCATAGGACTATCTCCTCAAGAGTACCCAAGCTAAGGAAAAAAATGATATAGCAATGTGAAGCATGTTTTTGGATAAACCATGAAAGTCAATTGTGCAGGGCTAGATAGCCTATAGGATAACAATCTACTGCCATGAAAAGGAGTGATCCAAAAGAGTGGACATGTCAAGAAGTTTTTGATAACAATTTTTTTTTTAAGTTCATCTTGATCAAGACCAAGGGTCAATTTGGGTAAGATGTGGATAAGATAACACAATCAAGATAAAGGAGTGATGGAGGCTATGAAGGGATGTTTTGGGATTATGAAAAAGCTGATGGAATAATGGAGGTGAATTTGGGATAAGCAAGATCATGATAGGGTAACATGGATGCAACAAGTACATAAGCTGATGGAAAGGATAACGGATGTCAAGATACTCAATGCTCGTGGATGTGTTCAACCTTGTCAAGATGAAGGTGATAAAGGAAATATGGATGAAAGTGAGGTAAATGATAGGAAGATGGAAGATAGAATGGATGAAACTTACCCCCAAGTGTAGAGTGCAAGAAGGAAGAATTACGCATGACGCTTGTTTGCCAGGTTTTCATCATGGTACTTGTCTAAGGTGCCACAGGAAGTGGTTTTCACCCTAGATTTATTTCTTTTTATTTTTACTACCAAGGTGCCTATTGCTAGGTTTTCACCAAGGCACTTTTTCTCTTTTTTCATTTTTTTCATTTTTTCTTTGTTTTTTTCATTTTTTGTATTTTTCAATATTTTCCCAACATTAGAATCGTTGGACAATGCTCCTCTGAAAGATATGCTATAATAAACCATGGGTATGACTAGGATGCTCAAAGATATTGATAAGAGGGATGGAAGTACGGAAAGTATGCATTGGAAAATGAATGTGAGGATAAGAAAAAGGTATGTTGAAGATGGAAATGTTGGCAAGATCAACTTTGGCACACACTTTGAAGAGTGGTGGAATGATGGAGGAATGATAGATGATGAAGATAAGGATCTTTTTGAAGTAGTGGATTTTGGGATGTAAGAAGATGAAGGATGTTTGGAAGGAGATGGAATGGAAGCCTTTGGAAGCTTGAATGTCAATTTTGATTCTTCTTTTGTGTGCAAGTCTTTCAACAATGACTTGGGAATCCACATATTCTTTGATTTTTCTTTCTTTTGGAATGCTTTTGAATGCATTTCTTCAATGAGGGATTTAGGAACCCACATTTTTATTTTTTCTTTTTGCTTGATGGACCTTTGCGGCCTTTTGGATATTTCATTTTTCTTTTCATTCACATGTCGATTAGATGGGACATTATGATTTTTATGCACATATGGATTCTTGGATTTATGATTTTTATGTTGCACATCAAAATTTCTTCCAAAAGACTTAGGAATTGTGGATGAATAGGAATAATATGGATGGTTCATATGGATTGGTGTTTGGACATTCTTCAAGTATGTGTGTCTTCGTTGATCTTGATACATGGTAGGGTAAGTGAACGGATAGCTAGGGATGATAGGAATGGTTGATGGGGGAATATATGGACCTAGTATGGATGGAAGGGATGAAGACTTTTGTTTTGGGACATAGGCATCCAAAATGGATTTGGAGGATAGTGGAGGTATGTGGTTGTATTTGAATGGAGGAATATAAGGTGTGAAAGGGATATCAATATCTTTGGAAGGAACTGCATCACCAAGATTCTTATCTTTAGGATTTATCTTTATACCAATAGGCTCATGAGTAGCTTTGATAGGAACACATTTGATAGGATCAATTGAAGCTTGAGTGGATTTATTATCATGCAAGGGATTTGGAAGAATGATGGTTTCTTGAGATGAACATGGAGGAATATGACAAGGAAATGATGAGATACTTTGATCTTGACAAGGATCTTTGAATTGTGTAGCGAAGGTATTTTGCTCTTGATTTTCAATATGCTCATTGGAAGTTATGGAAGGGATATCTTGATCTTGCTCGGGAAGTGGAGAAAATATGGAACTTGGAAGGGTACTTTGTTCTTGGAACGGAAGGATATCATCTTGAAAGACATGAAAGTATGCAAGGGGATCATCACAAGGTTCAAGGGATATGGGACCTTCATCAAATATGGGAGGGGTTTGTATATAATCTTGATCTTGATCTTTATCAATATTTATCTCATTTCTCTTTGGATTATCCTCTTGACATGAAGCCACTTCTAAGGACAAGGTAGATGTTTGGATATGTGTGGGGAATGTTTGGAAGAATGGTGTAGGATCCTCTTGAATAGGTATAATAGGCATTGAGGCACATGAAGCTTTGGGTTCTAAGATCTTTGAAGCATGGAAACAATTTGCAGCAAGATGTGAGTTAGCTTGGGTTTCTTTTAGAGGTAGCCCTTGAGGGTAGACATAGTCAATGGGAAAAGTATCATCATTAGGCTCATTCTTTGATGGAGGAATTTTGGATAATTGTGGAGCTTTGGGAGATGAAGAAAAGATGAAAGGAATGCTAGCTATGGGAGGGTCTTTGCTAGATAGAGGTTCAGGAGATGGATGAAGGATGAAAGGTGTACAAGTCATCCAGGGAGAAACCTTGTTAGGAGATGGACAAAGG
The DNA here is from genome assembly GCA_027943335.1 of Chamaecyparis obtusa. Lineage (NCBI taxonomy): Eukaryota > Viridiplantae > Streptophyta > Pinopsida > Cupressales > Cupressaceae > Chamaecyparis > Chamaecyparis obtusa. The sequence goes on along the minus strand of BSBK01004763.1, from coordinate 539,274 downwards.
ATGAATGGATTACTCTTGCTATATGGAGGTTTTTGAATTAGATCTTGCTTGAGAGCGGTATTTTTCACTCCATATTCTTTATTATCTTGATCACACATAGGTTGATTATGCAATTTCCTTTGATCTGAGATAACTTTATCACTCTTAAATGCTTCCTTTTGTGAGGAGGATGAAGATATGGATGACTCATCATCATAGAGGAAAGGACAAATTGATCTTAATGATGGCTCTTTAGATAAAGTATCTTTTTGCTTTTCTTCATCCTTTCTTAAAGTTGATGTGTCAAAATTACGAGGAAGCTTAGCTCCTGCTTGAACTAACTCCATGAAATATGCTTCTTTATCCTTCTTCAAGACTAATTTCATTATTTCCATAAACCTGGGATCTTGAATTGCTTCTAAAACTTCTTCTTTAGACACCTCATCATTTTGATTCCAATGGACATTCTGATATGAGGACAATGAAGATATGGATGGCCTATCATTATAAAGAAAAGGACACATTGATCTTAATGATCGCCTTTTAGATAAAGTATCTTTTTGTTTTTCCTCATCCTTTCTTAAAGTTGACATGTCATAATTGTGTGGAAGCTTAGCTCCTGATTGAGCTAAATAAAGGGAATATGCTTCATTACACCTTTTCAAAGTTAATTCCATTGCTTTGATCAATTCGGTATTTTTGGATGCTTCTAAAATTTGATTGTAAGACATTCCCTCAAATAGGTTCATCATTATGGATCAATCCTTCCTTCTTTAATTTCAATCTGATTGGGTTGGTTTGGAATGGGTAAATGGTATTGATCAATTTTTTAAGATTTAAAAATTTTAATTGTATTTTGATCAAGTACTTTGGAACTTCTTGTTTGAAAAGTTGAAGACAATCTCAACACACACATCAATAGTTCACCATATCCCTAGATCATTCTAATGTGTATATTCTTGAATGTTTCCACGGGTTTGATCACAAGAAAGACTTCCAAGCAAGCTACCTAGCACAAATTTGACTTTTAAACATGGCTCTAATAGGTAGTTTTGCTATTTTACCGTTATGTAGTAAGTTTTCCGTTCAAAATAGATCTTATCTTTTCATCCCCCAACTATGTTAAGGGGCTTCCCACACGCACAAAAGCATGATTTTGCACAATCCGTTAGGACTACTAGAGGAAGTTTGAAAGAGCTAAAATCCTTTTTGTCGTGTACCCCATTAAGGATACCCGCGTTTCATTTTATAGTGGGTCAGATTCTCACGGCAAAAGCAAGTGTATCCCACTTTGGGCTGTCCCTCTCACTGGCCCTTCTAAGGCAATCTCGGGAGGTGAGCCCACTAAGTTTTAAACATGTTCATTTGAAAGCATGAAAAGTGGATTTGGTAGAGCAAGTTTGGGAATTTGATTCACTCAAAGAGTGAAGAGCATATCCCTATTGCTTTTCCCTTATCCCAAACACTCACAATCAATTTGGTTCTTTTTCAACCCCGTGACAAAGGGGTTCTTAGAATTGAAATGTTTGTTCTTTTCCTTTTATGATTAAACTATGTTTTGAACTTTGAAATGCCACAAGCTAAGGGAATGTGCAAGCTTGATGAGAAAAATACCTCAAACGATGCTAGCAAAGGCTAGGCGCATTTTTAAGTAGTAGATTTTCTCATTTTCTCTCCAAATCCTTCCCTTACCTTAGCAAAACATTCCCTCCACCAACAAGTTAGTCAACACAAATTCATACAAAGTGAGGGGAAACCAAAATCAAAAAGCTTAAAATGATCAAATTGATTATGCTCTTGATTTATTTTGAACTCAAATATTTGCAAATTAAATCCAAAAGGTGCAAGGTATACTCTAATAGGACGTCCTTTTTTGTTTCTTTTTTGCATGCAAAAAAGAAAAAAAATAAATTTTGAGCACTTTTCTGTGACAGAGCATGTACCTGAGACAAAAAAATGACCGTGAAGTTAGAATATAGTCCTTATTTTGACAAAATAGAGAAAATACAGTCAGGCGACATCATCCAGACTACAGGTGAGATAAAATTTAACAAAGATGTGACTACTTTAACCGTGAGCGTCACCAAAAGGGGCTCAAGCGAGATTAAAATAGACAAGTGCGATATCAAATTTTGCAAACGCGTGAAATCTTTAATACATGCGACAACAGTAATTACTCTGATACAATATAAATGCTAAACCAGGCGACATTGTCCATGCTAAACGCGAGATCTAATTTAATAAAGACGTAATTACTTTAACCGCGAGCATCACCAAAAGGGGCTCAAGCGAGATCAAAGTAATTAAGTGCGATATCAAATTAAATGAACGCGTGAATTCTTTATTTCAAGTGACAAATTAACTCAGAGAAGCGACATTTAATTAATTGAAAGCGACATTTAAAATACTCAAAGCGAGAAATTAAATGCGAAAGGCAGTAAACTCCCTTTACACCAGGCGGAAAATCATTCCTCAGCCACAGCTTTTAATTCTTTCCAGGTGACATCTAAATAGCCAAAGGCATCAGCAGCTTGTCCGTGAGGCAAGAATTTAATTTCCGCAGGCGTGATTTCTTTCTCCAAAAGCGTGATTCTGCAGGCTGATAAGCGTGATCGTTCAGACTCCAGGTGACATTTTAATTTCCACAAGCGACATCTCTTTTCTTTAGGCGTGATTTCTTTACCGGCAGGCATGATTTCTTTTCTGTAACCTGCAAACAGTGAGCAAAATCATGCAATTCTAGCCTAAATTTTGCAAATAACGTGAAAATTATGATAAATTTGAGGCCTAGGGCCCCACGGTGGGCGACATTTGTGTGTGAGTGATTTACACCTTCATGAAATAACAAGATTAACTAAGAACAACAATAATTAGAGCAAAATAATCTAACAAATGCACAAATTAATCTAAATATCTCATGGTTCTCTAAATTGAAGTAGTAAGTGAGGCTCTCAGCTGCAAATCCTCACTAGTGACACTCTAATTATGAGAATTGAACTAAGAATGATATGCAAACTAGATCTAATTATCAAATTCTAGCTCTATTTGATAAGAAAATCTCTAAAATGATCAACAATTGAAGCTAATTATCAATGAAAATGCTAAGTGAATGATGTGGATGCAAATTGCAAGAGCTTTGCTACAATTCAAAGATATGGAGTGGATTAATAATGCCTCAAAATGCCTTCTATTTATAGGATTTTCCCAAGGGTAGGGGGTAGAGTGAGATAACCATGGTTAGGCTTGGGTAAGGTCAATTGGCTTTGCTTTGTCCATAAATTGGGGGACAAACATTTAAATGGTTTCAAAAGGCTGGACCAGTTCAACAAAAGTGAGTGATTTGTGTCCATTTTGTCTCCTTTTTTTGCTTTGTTGAGGGAAATTATGATTTATTAATTAATTAAAGTAATTAAATTTAGCCATGAAGGGTAAGAGGTTCATTTTGATTTTTGCTTTCAACAACTATGTCATCAATTGAATTTAATCAATTTCTTAGTGTTTTTCCCCTTTTCAAGCTTTACTTAATCATTTAATCATTTAATTGAATTTTCCTTTGATTTGAATTGGCTTTGTTCCATTTATTGATTTTTAGTGCTATTTTGATGATTTGATTGCACCTTTTGATTGAATTAAGTCTTTACCAATTTTCCATGTCTACAATACTCCTCCTTTGGTGACTGTGATGGTTCCCTCTATTCCTATGAGTGTTCCTCCTGTGTCCCTTCCTACATCACAACCTTCATATCATAATGTTCCTTTTACTTATTCCAATCTGCTTCAAACTATAGTTCCTAGTGTTCCTCCAGTTGTGTCTTCTATTCCTGTAGCTTCTTACACTTTAACTAGTGTGTCTAATGTTGCTACTCATCCTATTTCCTCTAATGATTCAACAATCATCAGTTTGGCTCAGACTATGTCATCCTTACAACAACAACTTGCTTCTTTAACTCAAAAAAAGTTTAGTATTCCTACATGTGACATGGGAAGTCCCTTGTCCCGAGACATCATTCATACTCCTGTTCCTCAACAAGGTGAGATGCCTCATCTTGAGAATTATAATGGAAAAGGAGATCATGTTCATCATGTTAAAATATTCCAAATCCTTTATAGTGATTATGCTCATGACCATAGGATTTTAGCCAAACTGTTTGCTAGAACTTTCCATGACAAAGCCTTACAATGGTATTGTTCTTTGCCTTCTTATTCTATTGATTCCTTTCCACAACTTGCTAGTGCCTTTATTCAAAAATTTCAAAATAATATTGGTCCACAAGTGTCTTTGACTGATTTGATGCATTGTAAACAAAATGCTAAGGAAAAATTGACTAAATTTATTGGTAGATTTAAGCATTTGCATGCTCATATTTCCTATCATGTTCCTGATATTGATATTCAATGTATGTTTATTTCAAATTTTCAAAAGGATATTAGAGATAAGATTTTTCTTACTGAATTTACCTCTTTTCAACAACTTTGTGCAGCGCTTCATCATTACCAATTACAAGTGAGTCAATTTGAGAGCAACACTCCAATGGCTCCTGTTCCAGTTGATAAGAGTGATGTTGCTCCTAATCCAAACAAATTTTAAAAATTCAACAACTATGTCAAGATAAACAAACAAGTGAATGCAGTTGCTGATCAAGTTGTTGTTGCATCTCACAATGCCACTTCTGCATCCACTTCTTTTCGATTAAATCATGCATTTACTCCTCTTTCTAAATCTTTACATGTTATTATGAATAGCTTGTTAGCTACTAATATGATTACTTTACCTCCTATTCGACCTCTTTTACCTGCTACGATTGCATCTAAATCTTTTGATCAAAATGCTTGTTCAGGATTAGAATTGTTACCTAAAATTAGACATTAAAGGCTAATAACAATTCTATCATGACAATGGAAACCTCTCCTAGTTGTGGGTAGACTATGAATGAAGAGGAATCTCTGGATTCTAGGCCGGTTCCTATAAAATATGGAATATCACTTTCCTAGTCTGCAAATTGTTGGGAAAAGGGAAAAGAATACTATAACTAAAAGATTAGGGTGATACACCAATGAATAATTTAGACTTTGCAAAAGAGATGAAATTCAATCCTGACACACAAATGAATATCTTAACACTCTGAATCTCTACTCAACATATAGGTTAATGAATTCATGCTATTAGGGTTCTACCACAAACAGATTGGATAATTAACAACGTACATTTCTCACACAAGGCCTAGGGGCAATTGATTATCTTGAGAAGGAATAGAATTTCATTCACTTCCTTTAGATAATAAATGATTTGACACTTGTTAGAAAAGATGAAAATAGGATTCGATATTGAAAAATAAGTACACAAATATGAGTCAAAGAATCTAGTTCATTCCTTCAAAAATCTAACAAAATGATTACAAAAATGGCCCGCAAAGCACTTAGGAACAATATGTTCACTATATGCCCTCTCTCCAAAATCTGCAACCCATAATTGATCATCAAAAATCAATTTTATAAGAAACCCTAGCCTCAAATCACCAAAAAACAAACCTAGTAGAAATGCCCAATCTTAGCCTAAAAATGTGCCAAAGACTTACCAAAACTAAGCCTATAAGAACTCAATCTAAATGCCCTAAATTTTGGCTAATATTAAGGAATTAAATCCTTTTACAAAAGATAATTGCCAAAATTATTACTAATTTTAATATTAGAAAAGACTAATATTAAAATATGTCCCTCATCCTAACTTAGATAAAAACTCTAAGTGTGAAGAAAAATATACAAAGTGGAGAAGTCGACAAGACTCAATCCACTTGCAATAATACATAAATCAAGGACAAGAGGTGGCATTTTCTCAGTTTACAAGGCATTGTTGATACTGACATCTGCATATGCATTAAAGGCACTTGCTGCTTGGCGGATTCCAATTTTTATGAAGTTTATTTGATTTTGGCATTTGAGTTTATCTTTTTCTTCAAAGAAATTTAGGAGAAAGAAACCCTAACATACAGGAAAGAGTTCAAAAGTCTCTAAAGAAGCTCAGCATTGACTGTGAATGAACTCGACTTGCTGGATCCGAACCCTCTATTGCATTGGTGATCACTGGTTATTGTATTCTAGGAACTCAGTATCGAAAACAAACTCGAAATTGATCAAACCATAAGTTCATTCATTCGAACTCTCTATTTATCTTCTTATAATGTAATGCAATGAAATTTGCAGCAAAAACGTGGGCTCTCCATGTGTAACTGATACTTCACTATTGTTTTAAAATGTGACTGTTTCTTTTGAAAATGTACTCACGATTTAAGATTTTGTAATAACAGTGAATCTATACCTTGTAACTCTTACCTTGAGTAAACTCGGATATATGAGAGTTCTTTTCTATTATTTGTAAAACAGCGAGCCTATACAATGATTCACAGTTTTTATTGAAAACTGAGACTGCGATCTCATAGTTTGTTGTTTCCTTTGATAACAAGAACTCACGACCACAAGCTTTTCATTACACATGTCTTTAGATCTTGTTATTTATATTTGCTGAACTATTCTTTGTATTTGCAAACAACAAACACTTCAAACCCGAGCTCTACTGTTAATTCATTTCTTTTGCAAACCACACATGGGTTCGAATCTCATGAACTCGAATTGTTCAAAGCACTTCTATAACAGCTGTGAATACATCTTTATGTTGTTCAACTACTTGCAACTGGCATAAAATCATGAACTCATATTGTGAACCAGTAATAGTCATGATTTTTTTAAATTTATCAAGGAAAATCTTCCTTCATACCTATTGATAACTAGAAATCCAGTATGTAGCTTGTGGATATCATTTGAAGTTGTCATGAGTGTTGTTCTTTCAGTTTCAAATGCTAAAATACTAAGCTCAATTTTAGAAAATAATATGAACTCCTTGACAGTAAACATTGAAAATTAATATTTCTGAAGATTTGGCTTATTTTTTAAGCTTGAACCCATAACTGGCAGATAAATGACATTCTCTTTGCTGTACATGAAGCTTGTGATCATTCTGATTACATACTTCTCATTTTCATGGAATTTTGAATTACTGTCAACTGATTAGCTGTATGAAGACATTCTTGTGTGAAACATGAAGCTCTTAGAAATTGTTTTAACAGATTCAACACTTTGAACACAAACTATGGTTATAGCATAGAGCATCCAAATTGTTTCACTTTGCTAACATGAATAGAACCTTGTGTAATCAACAACTATAAACTTGATGAGCTGGTGAAATTTTTTCTTTGCAAACCATATATGATGAGCTCGACCATGATGGACAGTTGCTCCAGGAAACCATGAAAACACCTCTTAATGACTTACTAAAGTTGTAAGGTTATGAGTGAAAAATGTTAAAGATATAATCTGTTACACATAAAACCATTGCATCTTTCACTCATAACCTTCGCAAACCTTAGAAGGTGATTATGACTGAGAGATGCTCGACACACTTTCTTATTTCCATGGTAGATAAGTACTCTGTCCTTTATAATATCCCACTGCTGGTTGCACATACTCTGTTCCAGTTTATACATATTTTCCATTTTATGTTCAGCTTGCATCCTGTAGCTTTGTCCACTGTAAATAGTTCACATTGATGTTGAATCTGTACTTAATATGATAAGTACAACAAGATGAAAAAAATGTTTATTTACTGTTAATGAAGTTCGAGCATGGGCTCGTGACATTCAAAAAATATCAGAATGTTTAACTAATGAGGTTCGAACATGGGTTCATGACACTCAATAAAAACAAACTGTAAACACTTTATGATTTTATAGCTTAATCTTGAAGCATTCTTTTGTATTCAGCAACAAATATGTTTATGATTTGAAAATGTACTTAGGAATAGTAAGGACATATTTGTACTGGTATTTATGCATCACCATTTGTATCTTGAACTGGAAAGTTGGCAATCATTGGCATTTCATGTAGCATTCTTATCATAGAAACCAGCTTGATTTGCATCTTTCACTCGTGACTGAATATGAAAACCAGTCAGTTGTTATATGTAAGATAATTTGTTAAGCTCTCAAATAACATCATTATGAAATACAATATCTGAAAAAGGTTTCTCAGTTTGGAAACATACCAAGTCCCTTTAATTCAAACACCTGGTTAATAAAAAGGACAACATACACCACAATGACATTAGTAGTAAAAGGTTTCATGTCAAAAACAAGTCCCTTTAACACTACCTTGTAGTGAGTGTCAGCGTACATTTCCTTATTTCATTTAATTTTCCAGATTGATATGCAATATTGAAAACTTGATTGCTACAGTATGTTATTTCTTTCTCATGTATTGCTTATATCCATCAGGATCTAACCATATCTTCCTTTCTCATGCAGATGGAAACCTTAAAGACCTAGATGCAGATGGAGACTCGAACTCATGAAGACCTAAATGCAAATACCTAAATGCAGAGACCCAACTGACACAACCAATACAAAAGGCAATGCATGGGACCCCTATTCCATACTTCAGTCTTTCTTTTAATTCTGCAATGTACTCTATTTATTGATGAAACATGGAACAAGAAAGGACATTTGTATATCACATTCAGTATGAAAGTACAATGTAATGATTAATTATGAATTTTGGCAATTTTTTTGGAATGATAATCAATACTTAGAGTACAATAATGACATCTAGAATGAATGCAATAAGGACATGTAAACTAACAAAACCTGCAAGGTAGTGTTAATTAGACCAACAAAATGCAACCTTTTCCTACTAATGCTTATTGTATTGTATGCTGGATTTTTAAGTAACAATGCTTTTTATCATATCATTATTAGAATGGTCATGATACTGAGAAATATTATTCTTTAAAACATAAGGTTCAAGATCTAATTGATTCTAAGGCTTTATCTGCTAATAATTTGGATAGTAGTGGGAATAAATCTGTCTCTCCTCCTAATCGGAACCTTCAAATTTATACGAACCCTTTACCTATGCATGATATTAATACCATTGCTCAACCATCTGCTATGAAAATTATTTATGATTCAAAGATGGATGATCTCAATCATGTTGTTAATCAAGTGGAGCATGTTGTTCAATCCGTATCTCCACCTCAACCTCAAGTTCAACCTCAACCTCAAGTTCAATCTCAACCTCAAGTTCAATCTCAACCTCGACCAAAACCTAAACCTAAAATGAAAACTCAACCTAAACCTCGACAACAATTTAAGAAGAAAAGACCTCGGGAAATTTTTATTACCTTTGATGACTCTGAGACTATTAAGGCTCCTGATGGTCCCCTTTACATTGCTGCTAGGATTTCTCAGATACCTAATCATGGTTGTCTTGTTGATCCTACATCCTTAGTCAATGTTATCACTAAAGAAAATCTTTTTTATGAAAAGCTTACAATGTGAATTTTATGATACATCAGATGTGTGGATTCAAACTTGCAATGGTTTTCTTTATCCATCCTTTGGTTCTATTACTTTATCGGTTGAACTTTGTGGAAAAATTGTGAACACTACCTTTGTTGTTGTTCCTACTTCTAATCAATTTCAAGTTAAGCTAGGTTTGCCTTGGTTATCTGCCATGCATGTTTTTGCTTCACCTATCCATAAGTGTCTTAAGTTCATTCATGATGAAGAAGTGAAGATGATTAATCATAGTCTATATCAACCTTCCAGGCCTAGAGATTGTGCTGCTTTGGATTTCTTTTGGCCTTCATTACCTAATTCATGTCCTCCTCGACCAGATAATCTTTTTTGACCATATCATGCCTATAAAGATCATAAAATTATTGAATTAAATTCACCTCCTAGGGATCTTAATTGTGGTCTTTTACCTACACCCTCGATACCTCCTTTAACTATGACTTCTAGCTCGGTTAATCAAGTTCCTTCTACTAAACCTATCAAAGATCATGTGATTGTTTCTCCTATGGTTAATAATCCTATTGATCTTCCTAAAGAACCTGTGAAGGATCCTATGATGGTTCCTCCTATTTCTCAACCTATTTCAAATAAATCAAAATGTAATCGATATGCTAATGAACGTCATAAAAAGCATTGTGCTCATGCTAAAGCTTAAAGATATCTACCTTCTATGGATAAACCTAGGCATAATGTGGTAGAGCAGATTGTTACTAATAATGATGTTCACATGCATGATTATGATGATTCTATTCATATCTTAGATCCTATTTTGATTAATTTGGATGAAGAAGATACTCTTGATGATACTGATGATGTTAATGATGAATATGAAACTATTGACATTGACATTGATTTACCTAATATGCTTTCATCACAATTAACTCTTACACCTAGTGTCCAACATAGTGATTCTCAAGAGGATTCTTGTTTAGAACTGGCTATCATTCCTACTATGTTGGATATAGTCCCTCTTGCGAGTTACCCACCTTCCCTAAATGATATACAATGAGATGGGGAAAGTAGGTGGCACGCTTGATCGGCTTGTCCTTCGTGGTAGCTTTGTTGTGTGTTTACCTGTTGTACTGTGCTTCTCTCATAATGTGTTTGCTAAATGTTGTTAGATTTTTTTATACGATCCTTGTTACTCAATTGGTGCAAGGTGATAAAGGAATCGAAACTGTTGTTCAAATTCTTCTATATGTATCTCTATTCTTCTATGCATTGTTCAATGTTATGTTATAACTGTGCTATTGTTCATAAATGTTTCCTTGTGTAATCTGCTTGGATTCGAGATATGGTAGCACTAATTCTTTTTGGTCTCCATGTCAAATTCCAAAAAGATTCTCCTTTGTATATCTTATGTGATCTTTCCTCCTTTGTGATTGTAGTTCTACTTTCTTTGGGGAATGATGTCAATTCATTTGCAATAATATTATATATATATATTATCCTATGATCATACTGACCCTACGGTAGGTAGATCCCTTCTATGTTCTCTGTATGTTTCTATGATATTTTCCTTGATTTGTCTTTGTCTGGGGGCATCTCGACGTGGAAACGTAATCAGTGGAGTTGTTTATGTTTCTGTTAAAGCCATTGCTCCTATTAAAGTGTCAGCAATGACTTTAACATGGGGGCATACGCTTTGCTCACCTGTTGCACACATGCACTTTTCAATACATACACATTTTTCAAGATACTTTTTCCCTTTAAAGATTAGTAATTAATCCTTAAAGCATGGGTTTATATTTTAGGATCTCTTGATCCTTCCAGTTTCAAATATACATATATTTTGATCCCTTAAGGTTGGAAGTGTCCTTAAGATTGGATCTCTTTTGTTTTTGATTTTATTCTTATGGAATAGAATATTCCTAAGGATGAATCCTTGATGGGTTGACTAGTGAGTAGCCACATTCACTAGGTGGTTCAATTCCATCTTTCTAGTTGCGCCATTTTCTTGTGTGATTCACAATGGGACATAAGTTCTCATTCGGTGAGGTAATCACACCTTCTTTCTCTCTCTAGAGATGTCTCTCTTATTGTGATCTAGGAGTTGATGAAGACTTCAGTCCCTGGGGGCTTAAGGTTTCTCTTTGTCCCTTGGATTACAATAAGATTATCTTTCATTCTGATCTCCTTTACCAAGAGTTTGCATTGAGTCCATACTCTTGCTAAAGTGGGGGATTAATGTATCATCTTAAAATGGAAGCACTTCCATGATAAGAGTGTTTAGCCCTCCAAGTAAGTGGTTTGGGGTCATGTTAAGTGCCTTGATCAGGTCTTTTCGTGTATTTGGCTTTCTCCCCGCTTTCCACTTCTTTCGGGCACTTGATTTCTTCATTCTAAGTGAAATTAAGGTTAGGATCTCGAGGATTCTCCTTAATTTCCCTCTTCCATGGCTTTGTTTTCTAGGTAGGATTCAAAAATAGGTCCTCCTAGCTTTAATCATAGTCATCATCGGATTTTATGTCTATCCCTGACATTCTGTCCCTGTCTGATATCATTTCTAGGTTTCTAGGCATCCCCAGGACCTGCTGACTTGGCTCTGACTGAATTTGGGCCCAGGGTCAAATTTGAGGTTGATCCTGACTAGGTCAAGATCAAGCTCAAACCTAAATAGTTAGGATCGAGTTCAAACCTGACTAGGTCAGGATCGAGGTCGAATCTGACTAGGTCAGGTCCAACCTCAATTTTTCCCCCCTCATTCAAATTTCTAGAATCCTAGATTTCTGGGATTCGGGCTTTCAGAATATTTATTTTCTCACCTCTGGGTTAACCATTTTGGGTTTTGGGATGGTAAATCCTTTAATTGCATTTAATCTAGGTATATTTTCTAAAGGTTAGGACCTAATTGGGATTTAATTCTCCAAGGTGGCCCCTCTAGAGGATTGTGCCCTAGTTCACTATAAAAGGAGGCCTTCCTCTCTCATTTTCACATCCATTATTCACATCACATCTCATAATCTCTCAAGAAATTGCAAGCTCTCAAGCATCCAAGCATTCAAGTGTTCAAACATCCATCCATCAAGGAGATCCATTGTTAGCTATTGAAGGATTCAATCTCTTTGGAGCCCCCTTTGATGATCTATCCTTCCACATTCATTCAAGCCTTCTCATATGCAAAGATCAAGTCAAGATTGGTGTTGAAGATCAAATGCCATTGATTGGAGACAACCTACATCCATTGAAGCATTCCTACTTGCGGATTTGAGGATTTGAATCTTCTACAAGGACTTCAACATAAGCGAGGTGATTTATTTCAATTATTTTGTTTATGTACACTATATTTCAATTCAATTTCAAGGTTAATTCCTAAATTGGGGTTTGACTAAGGCAAACCCATCATACACCAAAAACCCCCATTTTCTTGTAGGTATAGGTGTGGAATTTCAGATCTGAGAGAGAATTTGGATACCCTTTTTGGCAAACTTTCGAGATCTGTGAATAGAATTTGAATTGGACTTCAAATAAAGAATGTAGTATTTGACCTTTTATGAGTGTCAAACCCAACCTGAGCTCATCTTGGAGAAAGATTTCTGGGTTTTCTCTATCTCAGCATTTCCAGTCCTGAACAAGTTTTAGAATTGCCTGAAAGTACACACAAACATCAGAATTTAACATTTTTCAGATCTGCCCTAATTTGAGGTTAGTATTTGTATTTCAATTATTTTATATTCCAAGCATAAATTTCATCCATAGGGAAATATTGGATTTATCTCTCTTCCATATTCTCCATAAATTGATTTGATTGTGTATTAACCTCTTGGTTGATCAAATTGGATCTCTTCTTTGGGAATTTGGGTTTGAGGATAGATCTCATATCTTCCCCCTTCCCTTTACATCTAAATAGGGATGAATCCATTTTAACCCTATTCACCTCCAAAATTTACATTAAATTAGGGTTGTCATTGATTATTAGGAGCATATGTATTTTAATAAGGACCACTAAAAGTTAAGGGGTCTTGTGGCATACCTTTTATTAGAGCCCATGGCCTTGTTTGAGCAATGAAGAAAATTTGGTCATCATCTCCCTCTACTATCTTGAATTTAGGTAGAATTGCCTTTCTCTGATGCAGTCAAAGGATGGAGGATCCAATTAAGGACAATCCTAGCCTTGTAGCCCTAGAACAACACAATGGAATAACACAACACAATAATTATTTCAATAGATTTTCATTAACATGCCCAGCTATAAGGCCTTCGGGGTTAGGGTCAATTACAATCAGAACAATTCTGCAAGATCTTCAAGATCCAATACAACTCTAGCTAGTTTAGTCCTGCAAACTATCAGCAACTGATGGAAACCCTAAGGTAGATCTAAACTTGAGCTCGCAAGCCTCCAAGCAATCTCCTTGCCTCCAATTGTGCAAACCACTAGCTCTACTATTACAAACTATCAAATAATAATTTGATCTACAAGATCTCATAGGATCTTTTCCACAACTTCACCACTCTAGTTCTCCTAGATCTACTTCCCAGAACCCCCAATCTAATCCCAAAAAAATAACCCAAACACCCTATAAATACTAATCATCAGCCATAAGTTAGATGGATGAAACCCTTAACTCCTACAATCAAATATTAAATGCCATACAAGTCAGCTCATAAATCATCTTACAAACATTTAATTCAACATGTCAGCCTGTAATAATAGCTACCAACAATAAATGCACCAAGTCAGCCCAAAAAATCACATAGAAATCCATTCAATAAACTAGAACTACCGAGCAACAGTGAAATGATCAAGCAAGCCAAGCATCATCGAGCACTAGTGTCGACTGAGCACCCCAGACATTGTCGAGTAACACTTTCACCAAGCGCAAGAGATTACTGAGTTCTCTTCAGTGACCAAGCTTCCTTCAATGACCGAGACTGTCAGTCAAGGCTGCAACTGAGTAACACCAGCCAAAATACCACACCTCCATGCAAATTCACTGAGGACCAAGAATGCCCCTACATCAGACACCCCAAGTTTGAAAAGATGTTCATATGTGAGAAGAACATCTTTCGAGATTCAGCACATAAATCCCAAACTGGTTCTTCACATACAAGTCCCCCACCTTTTCACTTTGCATACTCTTCCACTTTAGCTTCCTCTGTCTCTTCAAGTCTTTCCTTGACAACACACAAGCTTTTTCTCTAAACTAATCATCCATTTTCTCAAGATCCACCAACTCAACTTGACTACCAATACTTAGGCTTCTCCTACCGAGTGTTGTATCCATCAAAGGCATCAGGGAAAACTTCATGTCATCCTTCTCATAGTAAATACATTCTTCACACAATCATACATAGCTTTGCAATCAAATTGCCAAGGTCTACCAAGCAATATATGACAACTATTCATGTCCACAATGTCACATAACACAATATCCTTATACTGGCCAATCTGAACATCAATGAAGCATTATTCTCTAACTTCCAAAGCATGATCATCTTGTAACCAACCAATCCTATAAGGACATGGATGTCTCATTCTATTCAAACCAAGTTTCTGAACCATGTCCTCAATAACAAGGTTATTAGTACTACCACTATCAATAATAACATCACAGAGTTTACCTCCCGACTTGCATCAAGTCCTAAAAAAATTACTCCTTTGACAAGGTTCATCCTTTGTATCGAGCAATGTTCACCGAAGCAGCAAGTTGTCAGATTTAGGCTCATTCTGAATGTTCTCATTCACCACAGTAGTTCGTCAATCACCAAGCTTCTTCTGTGTACACTCAAAATAATGATGTTCTTCCTCTCCATAGTTATAGCAAGTACCTTTATAGATAACTCTACCTATCTTCTTCTTTAGTTCCATAGGTTTCTGTTTATCTTCTGCATCAGTCGGTTTATCCTTCACCGAGTGATCAATCTTTTCTTTCCCTTGAGAGTTACTATGTTGTTTCCTCTTCAACTTATCTTTTGCCTTCAGAGCATATTGATAAGCATCTTCAACAGAATCAATCTTCAACATACCAAGCTCATCCTGAATATTGAATCTCAGACCATTCACATACCAAGCTACCTTTTCCTTACCAAGTTCTTTGTGTCCAGACCGAATAGTAAGTTTATAGAACTCCTCAGTATAATCTTCAATAGTTAGATCCTTCTGTTTTAGATTCTGCAACTTCTTAAACAAGTCAAGCTCATAGTCAGTAGGTATGAACTTAGCTTTCAAATTAGTCACCATCAACCTCCACCAATTGATCTTCATTTCACCTTCATCTTCCCTATCTCTTTGTAGTTCTTTCCACCAAAGAGCAGCATGTCCTTTCAATTTCGTCTGAGCCAATCTCACCTGAAGAGGATCTTCAATTTCTTCTAGCTCAAAGAAATCTTCAAGTTCACCAATCCAATCAATCAAGTTCTCGGGTTTCAAAGTACCAAAGAAAGTAGAAACTTCCATTTGGTAACCACTACTCAACCGAGCTCCAGATCTAGGCAACCAAGCAATTCTATCTTCACCAGATCTATCCCTCTGGTCATCACCACTAGATCCAGCAGCTTCAAATTCTTTGAAAGCTTCCTCATAACCATCTTTAGTACCAACATTCTGAGGTACACCAGCAACAGTTCTCATGATCTTGGCAACCATATCATTCTTCATCAACTCTATCTCAGATCTGACATCTGATCTGACTTTCTCAGAAATCTTTGTTTCCATAGCATCACAAAAATTTGCAATAGCTCTGTTAGCTATTTTTCTTGTATCCCTCAACTCTAAAAGAGAAATATGAAAACTAAACCCCGGGATCTTTGTCCAGTAACACAAATCTACTTGTTCATGCAAACTGAGGGGCAAGAAAAGACTAATTGATGAGGACTTGATCCTCCTTCTACTTCAAGTTCCACACACTGAGGCAGGTGCACCTAAAACATGATAAGATCTACATACATATAACTCACTAGCTAAACCCTTTATGCAGATGTGACTATGGATAGTTCTCAAACTTATAAAACATGGGAGTTCCAATCTCAACAGTCTTATACAGGATCCCACCTATATGATCTACTAAGAACCAGGGAAATGGTCAAGGTAACAATAAGGATGTTCACCCTTCTTCTCTTCAAACTTGGAGGCTCAGGCAGGCTAACCTATCTGATTCACTTCTACAAGGAATCACCAATAACATTTGCACTATTCAATGCAATTTACAAACATTTATCTTCTCAAACTAGAAATGGAAAAGGATTTTCAATTAATGCTTGATGATGAAACTGCAGGACAAGCAAAGACCAGTGCCATATCTAATGGGCAACAAAGTCATACAAATGTACATCAATAGAAATCACTTAATAGGAACACAAACATAATGCCTTACAATCTACATGTAATTCAAATAGAATGCCTTACAGACTATCTTATCATTCTCAGATTACTATATCAAATCCTCATACAAATGCTTATCCCTCTGAAATTACTCATGAGACTGACTCCTTCCTTGAAGGAAACTCATAGGTACTTGCATAGTTACCTTGTAACCAGTACATTCAAAATGCCTTACAGACTTAAACATACAAGAGCATCAGCAAAATACAAAGAGACAACAATAATTTGGAACAGGAATTGCACTGTGTTTTATTAAGATCTTCATGCTTCCATACATCCAGAATAACAAAGAAACTCAGAAAAACATGACCCTAGAACCAGAAAGCTACCTTGCAGCATTAATTTCACCATCCTTTTACAATGAGAAGAAAAACTGAGATATAGCAAATGAGAGTCAGTTCAAAACCAACTTACAGCTGTCTATCTTTGGCATCAAAATATCTCCAAGTCTTCTCACCATGACCTGCCACTGATTCTCCAAAATGATCTGATTCATGTAATCATGCCTTCAAGAAACTGATCTGATTCATGTCCTTGGAATTTGAACCCAAATTGCACTCATCTATTTCATTGAAACTGAAAAATATCATCACCGTCAGATTCCTCGTTCCTTGCCGTTTCTGGAAACATATAACACTTATATGTTTGGCCAAAAAATGAATTCCTGGGACAATTTTCCGTGAACAATTCATGGCATTTAAATTTTTGAATATTTTCAATAGTTTCAACTATATGAAATCTGTAAATCTTTTTAAGTCTGCAAATTTATATTGTTTTCATATTTGTATGCACTTTACCACAGAACACACCAGGAAGCACCAAGTGTCATATGTTGATTGGGTGCACAGACTTGACCTCAGGTTTGACCATCCCATTTAGAGAATTGGAAACCACATGAATTCTCTAAATCGCCAAATGATCCAACTAACTGCAGTTAAACTCTGAGATCTAGCGAAAGCTCTATTCTCTGAATCGCAGAGTCAACTCTTAACCTTAGGTTACTTTCGGCGACCTGGCGAACAACTCCATCTCTGAATCGCGGAGTCAACTCTTAACCTCAGGTTACTTTTGGCGACCTAGCGAATAGCTCCATCTCTGAATCATGGAGTCAACTCTTAACCTTAGGTGAAATTAGGTGAACTAGCGACCAAGTCGAACCTCATATTCTCTGAATGTTACCTCACTAACTATCAGCATTGAGCGAACTGGTGATTGGCTTATTGCTGAATTGCGGAATAGATTGACTTGACCGCTAGTTATTTGGTGACTCAGTGACTAGTGGTTAACTAACCACCCGTTGAGTCACGCAGTCATCTCCTAACTGCTCACTTCATCCAGCGACCTAGCGAGCACCTGACACATGTCCACGTCCTCTTTGTCACATTCCTGCAAAATTTACCTCCTCCTGGCCATGGGCACATAAATCGAGGTAGGGGCAGTCGTGTGAGCACAACCTCCCATTCTTCTTTCTACTTGACTAAGTGTGTGGACTTGGTTTTAAACACTACAAACACCTATTTCTGGATCAATGTGGGATATTGATTTTCACAGTTTTAAAGACTATTCTACACTTGGGTGCCAAAACTGGGGGCCCCACCGCTACACAAATAGCTCCAGCCAAGCAGGCCCGCCCAAGAGCCTCTACTCTCTTACTTACATTGCATTGAAGTGACTTTGGTTATAAACATTAAAATAAAATGAAATGAGAGAGATGTGGGATAAAACCCCAAATGCCTTTGCTCTGCATTTCTGGTCTGTGCATGGGATCCCTTTTCCTTCATTGCATAGGCCATTTTGAAATGTGTTGGGAGCCTCTGTCATATTGCGTGAGGTAGGCTCATATCAAACACAAGGCAGCTCCTTCATTCCACGTTAGGCTCATCTCAAATATGCCTTGGTCCATTTCAAAATGCGGGTTGGCATGCTCTAAGTTCACTGTGCATTCCTTTAGTGCATGCGTTTGTTTTTACAATACGTGCCTCCCTTCCTTATTTGGTATATGCATGGGCCTACAAACTTACACAATGTTTAAATTATGTGTGAGTCTCCTTGCAATGCATAAGCCCCATGTTGCGCAGACCCCCTAACCGCTATGGTACTGCACTTCATAAAACACGCCTCCAACTTTAGTCTATGCTAGGAACCTCTCACTATAAGACACTCGCAAACTCTAAGAAAACTTCCTCCCAATGCTTACATGAGTGAAGTAAAGGTCTGCAGTATCAACACCCATGTGAGCCTCTCTCATCATTGCATTCCCTAGCTTTGTGATGGTCTCTTTTGTGTCTTGTGTGACCTGCCCAAATCTACATTGAGCGAGCATTGTTTCAACTACGTGGGGCTCCCTATACAAATTTAGTGCCATGCACTGCCAGCCCCTTACCATGTTTTGATGCGGACTCCACTCTCATGCGCTGGTATCCATATTACATGCACTCATCCTCACATTTCTTCAAACTGTGCATGCTCCATTCTATGCAGCAAGGCTCCCTCATTCACTCCAAAAGATAACAAAAATATGAATCAAATAGGAAGTTGATACTGCAACAGAAGTATAATAAGACATCTCCCTTGTTATATACCTTGCCTGAGACAAAATGTCCATTCTTCCCACATGAATTGGTCTTCATGGGTGTCATCCACTTTCACTACCAAACAAGGAGAAGAATTAGATGTGCAATGTAGGGATTCTTCATCAGCATTTTTGGTAATAACTTTATCCTGTTGAGTTGTTGACAATACCTTTCCTGGTCCCAAATCATAGAAATGATGTGTAATTAGGTCCCGATCATTGCATAAATTCCATAATCCAATTTGCATAAAAAAAATCCATTAAATGCAAAAATTCAGGGTTTCACTTTAAAACCCTTGTAAAGCTTTTCCAATATCCTTTTAAGATTAATTACATCAGCTCCACACTGTGTAGCATTGATGCTTGTTCCAACACCACTTCCACTCAACTCATTTCCTACTCTCAAAAGTGTTAATTTTTGTCACTTTTTTGAGAGAAATGGGCACGTTTTATGGATCAATTATGATGAGATACTCGTAACTCCCATTATTCCATATCAAATCACACAGCATACAAGTATAGGAAAATCTAAAAATAGCTAATAATAGTAGCTCACCTAGTTCCCTTGCATTTATCTGATAACCATGATCAACTGTATTCTGAATAAAATCATAAGCACTGGTCAAATCCCAAGCTCCTCCCATACCATCCATCAATAATTCTTTCCTTCCATTCAAAGCATTCAATCCAAATGCTACCACAACCCTAAAGTCACACTTTAATATTTGCTAACATTATACAAATTGAGCAATAGATGGTTTCCAGCTATGATAATGGTCTGGGAATCAGTTGTCAAGAACTTACCCCGTTTTCTCTAAAAATAAGTTCACGACATCCCATCTTGAGATGGGAAGGCATCCTTCTATAAATCCAAACATTGCAGAAGAATTTTTGGCAAAAGGAAGACAAGGTTGCTTCAATTTTCCAACATCATGTGTGACTCTTTCTTGCAATGTTTTGTCGAATCTTATATTCAATGGATTAAAATCGAAATAGATCTCATAAATTGGCTCGGAATTGGCCCTTAAAACTAACAAAAAGTCATCGCAGGATCATGCTATCAGGAACGTACACTGACCCCCAACAAAAAAAAATGCATGCCAAAGAAGAAATCTCGAAGAGACCTGGGCCACAAGATAAAACTAAACAAAGTTGCCCACTTAGAAACATTGTCTGTCTGCATTGCCAGAATCACTAAAGTTGCCTCCAAAACTAGCTTTTAAAACTGATTAGATGGAACTTTCAGAGACCAAAAAATTGGGCATTGATTCACCCCCAAACAAGGAGTATGAATCCACAACCAATTTGCCAAAATGATCAAACGGCCAGCTGCAATTAATCACCAAAGTCAGCTCACTAGCAAAAGTCAGGACAAGAAACAGTGAAAAATGCATAAACTAGGTTTGGATTCGGCTTTGAAAACTACGTTAAACATGACATCAGGATCTAAAAATAGGGGCATTTGTTCTTTGTTATATAGAGAGTATAGTTCCACAATTAGGGCTCATGATGAATAACAAGGTGTATTTGGCAATCAGGCAAAGATAGGCTTTCAGAATTGCAGATTGGGAAACGAAGTAAAACAATGATTTGTGCATATAGAATGACCCTAGGAAAGTATGCTACAAGATTTGTCAAGACTTCTAACTTGGCACACTTGTAGTATTTTCAGGGTAGAACATAATGGTACAACCCGTTCAGGCTCATCAATCACAGATCAAAAGTTACAACATCACAAATAGGGGTACGAATCAATCTGCACACTTCGCAACTTGTAAAACAACAAAAGTTGTGTTTGGAATCGCATTTGCAAACTGAGCAAATGGATTCGTCATGACCTCAAAATTGAAACATATGAAGTATTTAACCCCTAGAATATGATGCAAAATTTCTCAATAGGGTCAACTGGGTCAAAGATATGACTGGTCAAACAGGCCCTTCCAGAATTCTAAACATTTACACAAGTGCATGACAATAGCAAACTACCAACTTTGAGGGGTTCGAAACCTAATCAAACGGATTCGAAATGACTTGAAAATTGGAACATAGGTTCTTTGATATGCATACTCAACATCTTCAAAGTGGTAGGTCATGAAACATTTCTGGACACAAGATATTCAAAGGCAAACTGGGCTACTATACTCTATTTGACACTTAGGCAGAATTGTGCAAATGATACTTGCTCAAAATGGGACTTCGCCAAATGAATCAAGATGACAAAATCACATCATAGAATGCATGAACATGCTGAATGGAATGTGTTAAACACCTGGAACACTTTATAGGCTTCAAAATAACAACCAAGTGCATATGCATGAAAAGCATTTATAGGGCTTCAACTGCAAAATTTTAACATGGTATTCAAAAACCCATGTTGTGTTTTTAGTCCCAACAATCTCTAGGGTCCAATATTCTTGGAGGCATCCTTAAAGACAAGAGAAACCATCTGCAACAAACCCTACATTGACCACCTTGTGACAATCTCCAAGTTGTATGCAAGTTAGATTGCAACCTGCCACCTTGCAAAAACAACTAGGGCAAGATTCCACAAATTCAGTGCCATGGATCTACAATTCAGATTGCACATAATATCTTCTCCAACAAGATCAACTTCACAAGAACAACCTTTCTAGGTCAACCTTCACCCAACAAGATCAACTCGGCTCTAATACCACTTGACGCAGACCAAAGGAGGGAGGATCCAATTAAGGACAATCCTAGCCTTACAGCCTCAGAACAACACAGTGAAATTACACAACACAACAATTGTTTCAATAGATTTTCATTAACATGCCTGGCTGTAAGGCCTTCCAGGTTAGGGCCAATTACAATTAGAAAAATTTTGCAAGATCTTCAAGATCCAATACAACTCTAGCTAGTTCAATCCTGAAAACTATCAACAACTGATGGAAACCCTAAGGCAGATCTAAACTTGAGGTTGCAAGCCTCCAAGCAATCTCCTTGTCTCCAAGTGTGCAAACCACTAGCTCTATTATTACAAACTATCAGATAACAATCTGATCTACAAGATCTCATAGGATCTTTTCCACAACTTCACCATTCCAATTCTCCTAGATCTGCTTCCTAGAACCCCCAATCTGATCCCAAACAACTACCCAAACATCATAGAAATACTAATTGTTAGCCACAAGTCAGCTAGATGAAACCCTTAACTCCTACAAACAAATATTAAATGCCATACAAGTCAGCTCATAAATCACCTTACAAACATTTAATTCAACATGTCGGCTTGTAACAACTACTACCAAGAATAAATGCACCAAGTTGGCCCAACAAATCACATAGAACTCCAGTCAATAAACCAGAACTACCGAGCAATAGTGAAATGATTGAGCAAGCCAAACATCATCGAGCACCAGTGTCGACCAAGCACTGTAGGCATTGTCGACTAACACTTTCACCAAGCGACAGAGATTACCGAGTTCTCTTCAGCGATTGAGCTTCCTTCAATGACCGAGACCGTCAGTCAAGGCTGCAACCAAGTAACACTGGCCAAAATACCACACCTCCATGCAAATTCACCGAGGACCAAGAATGCCCCTGCATCATTATCTTTATATGTGTCACCATCTTGCATCTACAGTCCTTCTTCTTCTATCTAAAGGGGGAAATAATATGCTACCATTGCCTCTACCTCCTCATGCTTCTTCTTGGTTTGCTTTGTGTCCAACTAGGTAGCCATATTGTTGATGATGTCCTTATTGAAGTCTAACAAAAATGTATGATTTTTGTCCTTGAAACTCCATTGGTGGTTGATTTACCCATGGTAGGTTGGTATCCTCTTCCCTTCTTGACAATTTCTCTAGAGTGGTTGTGACATATTTTCCTAATGTCCTCCCAAGAGACTTGGGTGATATCTCTTCCTCCAATTAAGTCCAAGGCCT
The DNA here is from genome assembly GCA_027943335.1 of Chamaecyparis obtusa. Taxonomy (NCBI): domain Eukaryota; kingdom Viridiplantae; phylum Streptophyta; class Pinopsida; order Cupressales; family Cupressaceae; genus Chamaecyparis; species Chamaecyparis obtusa. The sequence continues at coordinate 516,093 of BSBK01004763.1, read as the reverse complement.
CTACATAACCTTTAGTTATCCCTTTGAGGAAGAGTAAATTTTGAGAATCTTGATTAGGTTAATGGTGTGGGGACTTCTAAAAATGCAATCCTCCAAACTCTCATCTTCTTTTTGTTGCATCCTGAAGATGTCATCTCCTCTCATGTCACTTCCCCTATAATATTATTTATATTTTTGGAGGAATATTTCCTTCATTTCATCCCAAGTAGTAACAGTATTCCTCCCTAAACCCATGAACCATCTCAATGTTGATTCCTTTAGAGTTGTAGGAAAAATATTAAGCTTGTGAGCATTTGTGGTATAGTCATAGATCCTACATAGGATGTCAAATTCAAATAGGAAAGTATTTGGATCTTTTGTTACTAGACCATAGAATTTAAGAAGAACCAAGGCAGAGATGTTATTGATGTTATTAGTATCATTCTGGTCAGTGACGTGAAATTAAAAAGTTGGGTGATTAGGCCTTTCCATCCTTGGTTGATAAAATGCCAAAGCAAGTGGATTGACAACTTGATTTTGATCAACTGGGTCCACTAGTGGAGGAATATTCAGATTGGAAAATATGTCAATAAAGGGATTTTGGTCAAGTAGTTCTTCTAAGGAATATGAAGATGAAGTGAATAAATTGGTAGTTGCATCAACATAAATGGTTTCTTCCTTTTCTTGGTGATCAAAGATCTCACCTAGCTAGTTTCCAAGATAGGGGTCATTAGGAAGGAATATCCCTAAGGTGCATCTTCTTCTTTCTCTATGATCAGTAAAAATAATGGCTCTTAACTTATCATCAAACTAAAAGGTTTTATTGAAACAAACTACTACATTGTTGTAAATAAATGACTACTTAGTTTGACACCGTCCCCGACAACGACAAAAAAATATTGGTCTCCTTCAATGACTTGAATAAATAGGCTATAAAACCTTAGCTCAGGGATTATACATTCATTCCAAGTAGATATCTTAGTCATCTCAAAGATTAATTTTATGTCAACCCAAGGACATATTACTTGAAATGGGTCTACAAAATGTATGCGCTAGGAATTCACTTTGTAGTGATGCTTCTACAACTAACAATGAATTAATACTAGAAGTAAAATGCATGGAAGGAAATAACTAAAACACTCACAACAACTATAATCAAAATTGCATTTAATTAAACAAAAATAGTGAAGTGTATTGACAATTAGCAGGAACTACTCTACCAACTTTGGCTATAGAAACAATCACATGAAGTATTTCCTAGTGGCTGCAAGAATAGTCAACTATTGAAAACAATGACTAACTATTGCATACAAAATAAATACTAACTGATACAATCATAACACTCACTAAGTGGCCCCCCTTAGTGAGTCTCTTACAATCTAAACTTTTTTCTATGAACTCAAAATATCATTTTAGTGACCACAAACGTTGTTACATACTAAGAAGCTGGAAACAACTTTATTATAAAACTAAAATCTAAAAGATACAATGGCAAATCTCTCATTAAATAACTAACTCTATTGAATGAGTATCTATTCCTTATTTATAAGGGAAACTACAACTAACCTTATATATCAATGAACCCACTCCCAAGCTAGTAGGAGGGTGTTGATTTATTGCAACATAAAATAGGGAGTCATGCTCTAAGATAGAAACAACCAAAGTTTGTTTCTTGTTACAAAGAAAATATAGCATAACCAAATACCCCTAAATCTACTCTTCTTTAGTAATTACATTAAGATTCCATTATGACTCATTATGGATGCTTGAGGGTGATTGTTGAATTCTTCATGCTTGGACTTTGTCTTCAACCGACTGCTCTACTAGAACCTTCTTGCTACAATATATTTGATTGCTGACTTGCTCTTTCTATATGACATATTAGTTTGTACAAACATATAGACATACATACATATTGCATAAGAATAAAAATTCATTCATTAACATGGATAATTACCCTGAATATCCCACATATAAATATAGATATGCATTAAGCTCATTCATCCAACCAAAAGGATATAAATGATAGGTTTTATAGTGATGATCAACAGTCTAAGAAAGTCATCTAAAAGTCAGCATAGAACATAGAAACAGGGTATTGAAACCTTACCATATCTAAAAAATTTAAACTATGAAAAATATAGAAACCTAAGTTGATTCTCCTAAAGAATTTCTAAAAAGTATAGAAACCTATGACAATAATGAGCCATTAAATAGGCTCATTAAATATCTTTTCCTTATTGAGTAGCAATATTTGCTTTTATCAAGTTCGATAGAAGGGAGATAAAAGTATATTTTGTTAGTGAAAGGGGAAGTGATAAGCTTATGAATTTGAATTAGTATTATTAAAACATATTATTTTTCTAGCTAAAAAAATTGGATATATTCCTCTTACATCTTGCAATAATGAGAATCTAAATGAGGTATAGAAGATCCACTTGCTTATAAAGACCTCATGTAAAGTTATTTATAATGATAACTCAAATCATTTTATTGTTTTAGTAGATCTTATTAAAACATTAGGTTTGTCAATCAGATGACATTCATTCTTAATGGATGGGAATTTTGAGTAGATAGTTCTACTTCAAAAAATTGGTAAGTTTATCATGTTAGGTGCAAAACAAGATTTTACAACTACAAAGAGTTAATCGTAAGTAATTGTTAACACAAAATTTTGTGCCCATGTTTGAGGTATGAACCCCAATCAACCTTGTAATACATTGTATCAACCTCCAAGTGTGGTAACTTGTGCATGTGAGGTTGAATTTCCAGAGAAGGCCAACTTACTTTCCAATCAAGGTGCATATAATATAACCTAAGTTAAAAAATTTAAGGGAAAATGGAGATAGATTGTAGGAAAGTAAAAAGGGGTGATGAACCAAATTAAAACATTATTTATCCCTTTCTATAGCTGCATAAAACATCAATAAAGCAACCCAATATACACAGTTCTTATTTCTTATTATTTCCCAAGGACATACACGAAGGTTACAACTTAATAAATGCTACAAGGAAAGGCATTCACAAGACCACAACTAACAAGAAGATTTGACACAACACATAAGCTAAGAATAGAAAATGAATCATCCAACACAAGGTAAGGAGATGCACAAGATAGTTGAATGTAAGAAGAGGCATAAACAAGGAGTTCTATTAATATTAGGCAAAGTAAATTACAAGTACATGACATAAGCATTGTAAAAGAACCAAAAGAGAATCCCATAAATTATGTACAAAAAATTCCCTTTATAGATCAGACATAACTCAAATTTCACAATGAGTTCAAACCCCAAGCTAACTGGAGTTTGGTTACAAATGTTAGAAGAAATAAATATTAGAATGGAATTTGATATATGCTTGTCACTCAATCCTTATAAGTGATATAAAGAGGCCTACATGAATGCATCCATATAGTCAAGAAATAAAAACCCATACCCAACAACAAGTTGGCATAAAAAAATATCTTTATCAGAAGGAATGGCACTTACAAATGGTAAATAGGCATGAGAGCACCTTCAAATTGCATGTAGAGGACCAAATAAGTAATTTAACATTGAATTTTGCTCCTGCAACCATGTCACAATTGTTACAAGTCAAATCAAGTTGTTAGCAAAAGAAAATGTTGAAGCAACAAACACGATAAATTATTTCCACCCCATGTACTCGTAAGAAGCACTAATTAGCACATTGATTCTCGATGGGGATGCATAGTACAAATCTCCTTTATATCCTTGGCACTTGGCTCCATGCACACCCAAAAACATCATTTCTTTCTTCCTCACACCACCATGGGGTTGTGGGGTGCAAACTTCCTTTCCCTCACACACCTGCAAACATCAAGGAAGACCATAAGGTAACACTATGGGGGTGTGGGACAACCACAAGGGGAGATAAAACAACGTTTTAGCAACTAGCCTTCAGATAACATGATATATTAGTAAAAATTCTAGTTCAAACATGACTTGTTGTCCCTAACTGGGTTTAGCCCATGATGAAGATGTCTCACATCGACTATCTACGATAGGCTAATGGTGGCAGAAATAGCCAACATTTTTGGCGACTCAGAGGGGATGCTTGCATGTTAAGCATATGATTGGCGGCCTTAAGAAATCTATTGGGCATGGAGTCACTAGTGCTAAAAACATGAAGTACTAGCCACCTATAACACATGAAATCTGCAATTCTGCAACTTGAACAAAAGATCAAAATTTTCTATCTCCTAGAGGGAAATAGCTTGTGCTCATGCACTTCTTGGAAAGAAAAACATCTACTATAATATGTACATATAATTATAAGGAAAACATCAAATAAAACCATTAATTGGCTTGTTGAAGTAGCTACCCTTTCTAACCAACTTTTTATTCCTTTCATGCACATGGGAAACCAACTAGGGTGACAAGAAAGATAAGCATTCCATAGATTGCTGGAATAGCTTCCCAATGCCGAGAATAATCAAGTTCTCCAATGTTGGGGTACTTTCATTTTGATTTAAAAAAACTTTCTCCTTATGATATTCACCCTCATGCTTTGAAGTACGCATGATTAAGGACAACCTACAGATCTCTTGTAGAGCTATATGCCTGATAGGGCATCCCCATGATGGTACTAGGTTGAAACAATCAACCTTAACCTCGCTATTGTGCTCTGCAACATTTGTATCCTACTGGCTTGGAAATGGCTCATGGTATGGATGGTGATGTGTGCATCTCCACTTGTTGTTGCTACAATTCATTTTTTCCATTGAAGGAGACGATGGCTCAAAATCAATGGAAGAGCATATGGCATCAAACTCATCTAGAAAGTTGTCCTCATCATCAATCTCCTCCATGCCTATTTTAATAATATGTATAGGTTGAGGGGCAACCTCATGCATATCAGTAAGATCTTTATATTTAGGAGATAGCTTGATATCAATAGATGGACATGATGCTTCAAGCTCAAATAAATCAATCTCCCTTATGCTTTGTGATATCCCCATGTCAAAACAGTCTTCATGATAGGTTAAAGAAGTAACAAACTCCTTTCCCTAAATTGACTGCTCTATTGTGTCATCATGCATAGGTTGGGGAGAAACCTCATACACACCAATGTGTTCATCATTAAGGATAGGGCATCCTTAAGATCTTCTACCTCCTCCACCTCCATTTTTTGTTGTAGCACTAATTTCTCCTCTTTTGGTAGCTGCTTCAAATTTGTCTTCGATGTGAGTAAAGATACATCCACCTCCTCAAGATCTATGAGGAAGGGATGATATGCAAATGAGAGGACCAAGTCCTCTTCCTTAATTTTTGTTTTTCCATGATAGCATGTTGTTGCAACTCATGATTTTTAGATGTAGGAGATGATGACATCCTTCGCTTGGTCTCCTTTTGTGGAGGATTTTCCACAATGTGTTGAGGGGCCTTAAATCTTGGAGTCTCAACTTGGGGAGGCTCACTCTTTTTGAAGCTATATTTTATTTTCCTAGGGGGCTCTTCTTCATATAGTAGATTTGGCAATGTGGTAAGTGAGTGGGGCTTAGGATTTTGTGTAGGCTCTTGTAATGAAGGGGGCCATCTAAAAATTGGAATGATAAGTTTTGAAGGAGGAGATGCCTCTACTTCTAGGGTCTACAAACAAGCTAATTAAAGCCTTATTTGTTGTAGCTACTTGCTTTGTAAGGCTCTCCTCAAACAATCTTTGTTGTGCCTCCCTCTCTTTATATTCTTGAAGATATGTCTGGTGATCCTTCTCCTCTTTTTCCTTCATTGGGCCTCCATACATAAAAGATATACCTCATAATCCATCTCTTTTAATGTTATATCAAGCCCTTGCTACTCTTGAATCTCAATCAACTACTCACTCCATCTAACCATAAGGATCTCTATAAAAATATATCCCCCATAGTCTATACTTGGGCACATATTGTGAACTCAATCAAATATCATGCCTAGGCTTGTAAACCTAAGGCCAAGGTTCCTTATATGGTCTCTGAGCTCACTAACCCACATATTGGCTACATGGTAAAGTTGTTCAACAAATTAAGGAGGGGGTTTTGGGTCAAAGCCAAACTCTGGTTGAGATTGATAGTAAGAGGGTGAAGGGGTATAAATTTCATGATGTGGGGGGGGCGGGGGTAATAACCATTTCTATGAAAATGATCCATGATTAGGCATTCACGTAAACATAAAATTCATAGAAAACTTTAAAAAATATGAAAGATCAGATATGATCTTTAGACGTACCAAAACTTGGACTACTTGAAACTAGTGGATATGCACTTAGATCTGCCATGGTGTTTGATTGAACTCCTTCTAAAGGCTATTGGCACTAAGAATAACACCCAAAATATTAGTGAATGGAATTTATATTAGCTCACTAGTGGGCTTGCTCTTAAAACTAATTTGAATCTCTGTCCCTCTGGGCGCGCTGAAAACTATTAAATAAAAGTCTACACCCATGCTTGAGGTATGACCCCCAAGAAACCTTGTGAAACATTGAATCAACCTCCATGTGTGGGATCTTGCGCATGTGAGGTTGAATCTTTAGAGAATGCCAACTTCCTTTCCAATTAGGACACACCTATTATAACCTAATTTAACAACTTTGAGGGAAAAGGAAGAAGGATTGCAAGAAAGTAAAAGGGGGTGATGCACTGGATTGAAACATGGTTTCTCCTTTCCTATAGCTACACAAAACATCAATAAAACACCACAACATACACAATTCCTATATCTTATTCTATTTCAAGGACATACATGAAGATTACAACCTAACAAATGCTACAAGGAAAGGCATTCACAAGATACCAACTAATAAGAAGATGTAACACAACACAAGCTAATACTAGAAAAAGAATCATCCAACGAAAAGGCAAGGAGATGCACAAGATAGTTGAATGTAAGAAGAGGCAAAAACAAGGATTTCTATTAATATTAGGAAATGGAAAATTACAAGTGCATGGCATAGCCACTATAAAAGAACCATAAGAGAAACCCATAAATTATGTACAAAAATTGCATTTATAAATTAGACATAACTCAAATTTTGCAATGAGTTCAAAACCCAATTTAACTAGAATTTGATTATAGAAGGAAAAATAAATAAATATCAGACCAAAATTTGATCTCTATTTGCAACTTGATCTACAAAAGTGATAGAAAGAGGTCCAAATGAATGCATCCCTGCAATCAAGAAATAAAAGCCCATACCCAATAACATGTTGGCATAAAAAATGTCCTTGTTAGAAGGAATGACACTTACAAATGGTAAAAAGGCATAGGAGCACCTTCAAATTGCATGTACATGGCCAAAGAAGTAGTTCGACATTGAATTTATCCCATGCACGGCTACCTACAGTCGTTACAAGTCAAATCAAGTTGCTAGCAAAAGAAAATGTCAAAGCGATAAACACGATGGATTATCGCTAACTCACATACCTGCAAGAATCATCAATTAGCATGTTGATTCCCAACAGGGATGCATGACACAAATCTCCTTTATATCCTTGGCACTTGGTGCCCCACACACCCACAAACATCATTTCTTTCTTCCTCACACCACTATGGGGATGCGGGGTACTTAATTCCTTTCCTCCACACACCCACAAACATTAAGAAAAACCATAAGGTAACACTGTGGGGGTGTGGGACAACCACAAGGGGAGATAACATGACATGTTAGCAACTAGCCTTCGAATAACACGACATGTTAGCAATAATTCCAAAAAAAATGACATGTTGACCCTGATAGAGTTTATCCCATGATGAAGGTGTCTCAGACTAGCTAATCTATAATGGGTTAATGGTGGCAAAAATAGCTAATAGTAACTACACATTGAGAAACTTTAGACTATATTGTTAATTCATCTACTCTAAGTTAAGCCACTCTATGTAGGTGTTAAGCTCATAATAATTGAAGAATAATAAAAGACAATACTTTGTGCATTTCATTTGTATGGGTCTATGTACTTGATAGATGTGAAAACAATATTTGAATTTCCTTGCCTTAAAATTCAAGAATGATAATTATAAAAAAAATATACATAGTAATTAGTATTTTGTGGAGTTAAATTAAAAATCAACTCTCATCAACAATGATGTAAAATATGAAGATGGAAGGAAGAAAAGTTTACTATAAAATACGATGTCTTTAAGAACATAGAAACAAGCATACCAATCTAATGATGGTTATTTGGCACACACAATTGATCAAATAAGAGAGAGACTACTCGTTCCATAGACTAATTTTTGCCCCCCCCTAAAGGATATATCTAATTCTCTAATTCTGTCGGTGGCTTACAAAAACACTTGCTTGCCCTTGAGCATTTTTGCAACATGGTGGGGATGCAGGTCAACATCAGCAAAATGAAAGTGATGGTCTTCTCTATTTAAAGAAAACATAACCAACATAAGTTTCACTTTCAGGGCAGCATCTTCAAAGAGGTGTCAGATTACAAATACCTAAGAATTGAGTTCAATAAAAATTTGAGTTGGGAAGGGTGCAGAAAGAAGCATATTTTAGGAGGTTGAAAAACGTTTTATGCCTTCCAAAATAGATGCAGAGAGGCTGAGCTATGGGATTGGAAGACTTCTCAAACTCTCTTTGGTCTTTTAGTGTTACCGGTTGTTCTCTATGGGTGCAAACTGTGGGCCAACATCACTTCAGATTTACAATGGAAGGAAATTGAAAAAATCCCAAAATGACTTATTACAAACAAGTTCAAACTAAAAAACTCAGTTCCGTATGATATCATGCTGGGTGAGGTTGGAGCTGGTCCTATTGAAGCAATTGCTATGGTGCGTCTTATAAGATACTTAAAAAGAATTGAACAAATGGATGAGGACAAATTGCCTAAAGTCGTCTTCAGAGACACTTTGTGCAAAAGAAAGAAGACATGGATGCGTCAAAACAGCAAGTAGCTCAACAAATGGAATATTCACTTGAATTCATACCCCACAAATAGTAAAGAAATAAAGACTTTTGTTATGAATAAGTATCACAAGCGCTCTTGAGATAAAGGTTTAACTAAAAAGAAAGAGTATTATATTGTGGAGTTTAATCCCACTCATAACTTCCACCAAAAAGCATACATTGGGGCTAACATCTCCTGGAGAGCCAAGATTCTTATTGCCCAATTAAGGACCAATTCACATCAACTTCACTGTGAAACCAGGCGTTGGAAAAAGCCTAAAGAAATCTGAGAGGAAAGAATTTGTATTTACTGCACTTCCAGTAAAGTAGAAACAGAAAAACACTTCATTCTTGAATGTGACGCCTTCAAAGACAGTAGAGACAGTTTTAATACTCTTTTGACTGTGAATTCATGGTTTGATCTTTTCAATGAGGGGATGATTGAATAGTTGGGGCACTCATCATCAAGCTTCACAAAAAAAAAACAGAAATGAAAATTGCTACCAAGAGTGTGTCCCATAAATAGAGTGTGTCCCATAGACTATCTTTACCCTTACGGACGTTAAAATTATTCTCTCTTTCTTTCTATCTATTAAAATCTACAACTTTACGCAGCATTCTTTTACTCCTCTTGGCCTGCAGATTGCCGGGCGTCGTGAAGGTTATTAAAATCCTTCATTCGATCAACCTGGATTCTCACAATGAATTTGAGCCCTTTCCTGATTACCGCTTTGATTAGAATGACGTGAATGCAATTGAAAGAAATTCAGGTTCGATTCATGCAAGCCATTCAGTCCCTTTCTGTCAATATAGCCGAATTGAATAGTTCAAATCTTGTTCCACTTGCAGACTAGTCTTCGCTTTTGAGATAGCAGAACATTACATCAAATTTTTTGTGTTCAAATGTAAACCTCAACTGGTTTTTGCATGCAGACTATTGAGAACGCTCACGGTGGCCATTATCACAATTTGAGCGCGGCAGCGATGTGGTTATGATAGTGCATTGCATATTAATGGAGAAAGAAGAGGATGTAGGAGGAGGAGGAGGAGGAGGGGCAGGGTTTTGGTGGGCGGCAGGGGGAGTGACGCAACTGGCAATAGCAACAGTTGCATACAGAAGGGGATGCGGGGACGCGCTGATGCCCGTAAAAGCATTTGGAGTTGCCTCTCTGTATGTAGGAGCAGCGGCCTGCGCTCTTGGAGGAGTCCTCCATCTCTCTGGTATTCATCAGGTATTCCCTTCCTTAAAGCTTCGTTTATCTATCTTTCACCTAGGTTGCACCCAATTTTATTGCTTGCCCATTTGTGGAAGTACATACATTTTCATTGATTTGGGGTTTGTGCTTCTGAACACCAGGTGAGTGATCTGGTTCGACTAGGAGAAAGTATTAGAAGAAGATCAGGGGTTCCTCCTCGACGTCAGTCATAGCAGGTTAGAGATCCAAATTTGCTGGATACAGATTGGATCTTTTTTATCCGTGACTCTGTGCGTTTGTTGTATTAAGTTTTGTACTGTTTGTATCGTATGGAAGAGAGATCTCTTTCTTTCTAGAAGGGAAATTGAAAAACTTGTGGGATTTGATAATTGGCTTTTCTTTTTATGTGCAATGACAAACTTTTCCATGGCTTCTGCGGCATTGAAGCCATCGAATCTCATTTTGTAGTTGTGCGCTTCGCTGATTTCATTAAATCACAAGGATCTTTGGAATTGGGTATTTAGACACAAAGACCTGTCATTTCTTCCGAGTCATTCACTGCAGCAGCCAAAGTGGAGACTTTGTGAACAATTTAAATGATGAGCTAAAAATGGCGTTTGGGGAGAAGCAACAGTCTTCTAATTGGTAAAATGTCAAGAAAAAGGCATATTTACTAGTTAGATCAGAGTTTGCAAATGCAAGAGACAATCTAAGTTGCATATTTCAGGTTCCAAGGTTGGCAAAAGTCTCCAAAACATGCAATTTAAGTTTAAGAGTGGCAATTCCTAATAAATCGTGTGACAGAAAGCTGGAAATGGTGGCAACACATTGCAAATCATGCAACAAGGCAGACAAATGATGATCGAAGATATAAATCTGTATGACTGAAGCCTGATGGTGGCAAAATGAACAGGAAGGAGCGATCAAACTCAAGTTAAGTGGCATATGATTGTGATCAGTTGGCATTAAAGAGGAAATTGCGCCCCCAAGGATTCTCAGTCAACATAACACTCTCAATTACGCCCATACATTGTTGTCTGTCAGCCAAGAGGTTAAAATCACTTGACAGGAAGGATTAGGTTGGCAAATAGAAAGAAATTGTGCCTTTATCTCAGCTTCTTAGGGTCTTGAAATACTTCTACACTGAAGGGGATAGAGGCGAAAAAGGTAACTCAGACAAAGTGCTACAGCAATGATTCTTCTATTCAACTTGTGTGTAAAACAGTTACATTATTCCTCAATAAATAGAGGTTTTTGATTATACTGTTTTAAAGCAAATCGAAAATCTTCGTATGCTGCCAAATACGAAGCAACACTCTATTTTTTGTCAGGTGGAGAGTCTTGCTTGCCCTATGTTATTCTTGTTATCTTTGATTTACATAATTGCAGGGATCGTGTAATGAAGCTATTTATTGAGGCACAGTGTAATTGTTTTTACACGCATGTTGAATACAAGAATCATTTAGCAATTTGTTTTTGTTTTCTGTTTTGCCTATATCCCTTTAAAATTGGTAATATCTAGTGAGGTTAGGAGATCAAATCTAGGTCATGAAGATCATGAATGGAAGATTGAAATCGCTGCCACTGAAGATTGGCATTGAGCATCTAGTGAATTTGTGGAGAAGCTGTTTTATTGTTTTGAAAAGAGAAGCTGCAGCCCGTTAGAAAAAAGAAGGCATTTGAAGTTTTTGGTTGAAGATACCTCTGTAGTAGCCACTGCCAAACAAAATTAATTCAGCTTGTAATTGAATCAAAGGAGATTGCAATGTTTAAGTCAAAAATTAAAAAGAGGGATCAGTTTAAGAGAAGTTGCAACAGAAAAAAAAAGGTGTTTCACAGCCTTTTTGAAGGCCGGAAGAAAATAAAGAATCACATAATTAAGGAGGTAGAAGACAGCTATGACAAAAAGCAACAACATACACAACCCCAAATTTCCATTTTCCTTGGTGAGAGAATTACAATTTTTGGATTTTAAGATGAAAATATTGTTTTGTTTACAAATTGTTTGGGATTTAGTTCAAAATGGATTTGTAAAGCTCATAGATGAAGCTGCCTATCAAGCTTTGACACAGATAAAAAAAATCAATTAAGGAAGAATAGGAAAAATCATGCTAAATCTTTATTTCTTATTCAACAAGCAATGGATAAATCTATATTTCTCAGGGTCACAGCAGCATTTAAGTCTAAGAGAGCTTGGAATATTTTGGAAACAAAATATTAAGGGGCACCTATAAGGTGAAAGTGGTGAAATTACAATCATTGAGAAGATGTTTTGAGGATTTGCAAATGAATGATTCAGAGTTTGTAGACTAGTTTGTGAGTCAAGTTATGAATATTATTAGATCTAATGGAGAGAAAATAACAGATCAAAAGATTTTAGAAAAGATTCTCAAGAGTTTACCTTGAAAATTTGATGTCACACTTGTAGCAATTGAGTTCAAAATTTAGCACAATCATTAGTTGATAAATTAATATAATTTTTGTTATCACACGAATCCAAAATGAGTAGAAATGACAACACTTATTTTGAGAATGCTTTCAACTCTCAAGTATCTTTTGGTAGAGGAAGAGGAAGGTCAAGCTTTAGAAGAAGAGGTAGAGACAAAGGTGGACAGAGTAGTCCATATTAAGATGAAAACAATAATCAAACAAATCAATGCTACAACAATAGAGGACATGGCAATAATCACTCGCAACAACATTTATAGAGGTTGGATAAATCTAACATTTAGTGGTACTTATTTCTTAACTTCCATTGATAATTTTAGTTGAAATACTTGGATATATTTTGTTAAGCAAAAGTCCAAAGCCTTTGGAAAATTTAAAGAATTTAAAGTTAAAGTGGTAAGACAAATTGACCATTATATCGAGGTACTCATGGTTAGATAAAAGATGTGAACATATGTCTAACGAATTTTTAATTTTTTGTAGATATCATGGAATCAAAAGGTAGCTTATTGCAAGGTACACACCACAATGAAACTTTGTAGTATAAAAGAAGAATAAAACAATTATGGAGATGGTTAAAAGCATGATGGACAAATATTTGTGAAATGTATATTGGACAAAAGCAGTAACATGTGCAATATATGTTTTAAATAGAAGTCCAACAAAGAGTGTCAATGATCGAATTTGATAAGAATAATGAAGTGGTAAGAAACATGTATATAATTTAAGATTTTTTGTTGTTGTGTTGCATATTATTTTGTTCAAAGAGAAATGAGAAGAAAACTTGATGATAGTGGTGGAAAATGCATTTTTATTGGATATAGTGAAGAATTAAAAGTGTATAAGTTGTATAATTTTATTACAAAGTTATTATTAGTAGTTATGTAGAATTTATGTAGAAGTGTGGTATGAAAGTGTTGATTGCACAATCACATTTGAAGCACCAATGCTCTGCAACAAAGAACTTGAAAAACAAAATGTGCAAGGTGGTCAATCGAATCCACAAATCTTGAGATTAGATTAACCCCATACAGTATATTTGGTTTTATAGTTGTAAGATATATCAAACTTTAAAATAGTCTTCCAAATATTGTAGAATCGGAATTGATATCTTTGTGAGCAATGTAGATTCACTAAAATTAGCAAAGAAGACAAAGAACCTAATGTTGATTTAACAATATTCAAAAACATAATTAAAAGTTTGATGTATCTTACAACAACAAGATCAAATATAATATATGAGGTTAATCTAATCTTAAGATTCATTGATTCAATTGACCACCTTGCACACATTGTTCTTCAAGTCCATTATGGGGTATCGATGCTCTAATTGTAATTGTTCTTGTTAGGAATTAAACTTCACCTGGTAAAGTTAATTTTTTTTACTTAGTTATTGGTAGGAATATTCTTAAGGAGCTCCTACAAGTCTTCTGTTTTATTTGAATTCTCACATGTGTGAGCGTAACTCATTTATTTATTCATATTATGCGGAATATTAAAGATTCTTCCTTATGTTGATTGAGACACTTTGCAGACACGCAGGATGATAGATGACATTCTTAGACCCAAGAGTTATATTTGCCACTCCACTCTTACCTTTACTTATTTGAGGTGTTTCTCTCATTTCTTCTAATGAAACATTTCTATGGTAATCTCTGTGTGTGTGTTTTCTTAGGCTTTATGCCATCTTCATAATAATGGAGTTTTTTTTTTTGCTTTTTCTCATTTAGAATCGTGGCTTCTCTTGAGTTTTGGTTTGCTTGCTTTTGATTATCTTAGCTTCTCAACTTTAAAGGTAATTTCTACCTTCAAACAATTGCTCATTAATTAGTTCATATCGGTATTTCATGTAATTTTCCTTTCTGGTAATTACATAAAATATTAGTAAGAATTAATCAATAAACAATTGTTTGAAGGTAGAAATTATTATTAAAGTTGAAAAGCCAAGATAACTAAGAGCAAGCACACTAAAACTCAGGAGGAGACACAAGATTTTGTAAGGGGGAAGAAGCAAAGAAAAACCTTCATTATTATGAAGATGACATAATGTCTAAGAAAAGATAATGAGAGAAATAAAATGAGCTTAACATAGAAATGTTTCATAAAAAGAAATTAGAGAAGCACCTCAAGTAAATAGGGGTGAGAGTGGAGTTGCAAATGTAACTCCCAAGTCCTAGGATGTCATTTATCATCCTATATGTGTGCAAAGTGTCACAATTCTCATGAGAAAGAATCTCTAGTATTCTACATATTAGGATTAAATAAATAAGTTATGCTCACACATGTGAGAACTCAATTAAGACAAAAGACTTGTAGGGTTTCCTTAAGAATATTCCAACAAGTAACTAAGTAAAAAGAAATTAACTTTACTAAGTAAAGATTTATTCCTAATAATTTTATCAACACTTCAATCTCATGTTGCTTCTTCCTTAAATTTTAGAGTTTTGCTCATAATCATTTTCTTTGTAATGAGATTATACAACCTTAAACTTTTGATTCTTCACTATATGTAATTAAATTGCATTTTCACTACCATCACCAAGTTTTCTTCTCATCTCGATTGACACAAGAGAATATGTAACACAACCAAAAATTCTTAAATGATACATAGTATGTTTCTTACCACTCCAAGCTTCTTGTGAAATATGATCCTTGATACTCTTGGTTGGGCTTCTGTTCAAAATATATAGTACATATTCTATTGGTTTGGCCCAATATGCATATCCTATATATTTGGACTTCAACATGCTTCTAACCATCTCTATAATTGTTCTATTCTTGTTTTTTGCTACATCATTCTGTTGTTTGTATCTTGTAGTAAATTGCCTTTTGATTCCATGATATCTTCATAAATCTAACAAGTTATTAGATATATATTAATCTCTTCTATTTGGCTTAAGTACCATAATGTAATGGTCACTTTGCTTTTCCACCGTAGCTTTGAATATTTAAATTTTCAAAAGGCTTTAGACTTCCGCTTGAGAAAATATATCCAAGTCTCCTTGCTAAAATCATCAGTGGAAGTTAGAAAATAAGCACTACCTTTAAATGAGGAAGTTTGCATTGGTCCACAAATAATTATGAACTAGTTCTAATAATTCCCTTGCTCTATATGAGACTTCTATTGGACAAATCTCTCTATGTGGTTTCGCCAGATGCAACTCTCAAATGTATTGGCTAGCTACTCTATTGGATATTGAAACAAGTAAAATAATGAGCAACAAATGGAGATTAGGTTCTATAGATGAAACAATAATTTCACAATATTAACATTGCAAACTTGCATTTCCAATATGTTATGCAAGAGAAAAATACAATATTATATATTGTGGTAAAATAATGAATGTGTTATTAAACAATGATCATGAATGATCAATATAAACAAGATACAAGAGAATGTTTCTATAACGAATAGGAGAGAGGAAATAGAAACATTCTTGTAGAGTGAAAGATAAAGTTTCCATAACGAACAAAAGGAGTTTATGGAAACATTACAAAAAGAGTGACCATTAGAAATAGACGAAAGAGAGATAAAATTAGAAACTATCTATTATTGTACTACCCTTCCTTAATGATCAATCTATCTTCAAAAAAACAGAAATTTGCATGTCCTCAGAAAGTGTAAAAGGCAGCCTCAAGTTGATCAGAGAGGTGTGCATGTTCTGCAACGTTGGCCTGTGGCTAGGTTCCACCTTGCTTCCGCTGATCAGAAGCAATGTGAGCCCTACAGTCTCGAAGCATATGACCAAATTTGTGGCAATAGTTGCACCGAATGTTCTTCTTCTTGGAGCTATCCTGAGACGAAGCTGATGAATGAGATGGGCCTTTGTCCTTGTGAAAGGATTGGGCTGAAAATGCTTGTTTAGAGGAGGATGAAGGAGCACTGCTACCAAACTATTGCTTCCAACGATCTTGCTGCAGAAGTTTGGTGCGCAAAACTGAGAACTTCAGGTCAACATTAGTTGCAGTAATGTTGAGCGTCTCAATAAAGTGCTCATAGGATGGTGGTAGGCTTTTTAGAGTAATGACCACCATGTCCTCTTCCTCCATTGTACGACCAATGACCTCAAGCTGATCCTTGATGTCCTTAATCTTCCCTTAATCTTCAGAAGATTTTCTTATAAGGACATATTCTTATCCATAATAATGGAGAATAGCTGATTCTTTAGAAAGAAGGCTCTGCTTTTATTTGATGTCTCATGGAGTTCCTTCAATATTGTCCATATGTCTGCAGCTGTCTTGCCAGACAGGATTTGAGGCAGCTGATTATCAGTAACTGAAAGCTTAATGAGCATAACTGCTTCACGATTACGTTCATCAAACTTGTCTTGAGTCGCATTGACTGTGGTAGGACGAGTCTCGGTACCTTGAACAAGTGCCTCAAGGCGACGGTACTTGAAAATCGTCAACATGCGTTGCTTCCAGGTGTTGTAGTTCTTTCAGTTGAAACGTTGACTACCTTCCAGCATAAGATTGGTGAGAGATGCCATAGCACGTTTTTAAAAAAAAAAATGTGAAAAATCAGAAAAGGGGCACGAACTTCAAGGCAGATTAATAGAAGACCTAGAAAATTTGAAGACACCTCTAGTGAAGAACTCAAAAAATGCAGATAGAATCTATTGTTAGATTTTGAATCCGTTGGCTCAAAAATTGAGGCACAGAAAATGATGCACCCAAAAAAAGCGAGACTGACCAGTTGAGATCTGCAAAAACCCACAAGGAATATGCTGGTAGATTTTGGATATGTTGGCTCAAAAATTGAGGCACAAAAATCGATGCACCCAGAAAAAACGAACTACAACCTAGTTGAGCTCTCAAAAAACCCACAAGAAATCTGCAACCAAAAAAAATTCCTACTTGAACTGAAGAGTCAAAACCTTAGTCGAAAATGTAGAAACCCTAGACGGGTGGGTGAGGAAAAAAACATGCAAATTTTGAACACACTTGGGGCAAAAAAGCTTCGAAAATCTTGAACTAATAATTTCAAAAAAGAAATTAATTTTTTTTGAAGAGACCAGGAATTTGCTCTGATACCATATTGTGGTAAAATAATGAATTTGTTATTAAACAATGATCATGAATGATCAATATATACAAGATACAAGAGAATGTTTCTATAACGAACATGAGAGAGGAAATAGAAACATTCTTGTAGAGTGAAAGAGAAAGTTTCCTTAACGAACAGAAGGAGTTTATGGAAACATTACAAAAAGAGTGACCATTAGAAATAGACGAAAGAGAGATAAAATTAGAAACTATCTATTATTATAATAGATAGTTACTTTATCATTGTATTCTTTAGATGCAACTCTCAATTGTATTGGCTAGCTACTCTATTTGATATTGAAACAAGTAAAATAATGAGCAACAAATGGAGATTAGGTTCTACAGATGAAACAATGACTTCACAATATTAACATTGCAAACTTGCATTTCCAATATGTTATGCAAGAGAAAAATACAATATTATATAGGCATGAATGGGTCTAAATTAAAGATTTGGAAATATCATCCAAATTTTTGTGTGAAGTGGAGATAATAACAATTTGCCATCTTATGAGAAACTAATTAACCATTAGCTAAATAAGACTAACCTCCTAACAAGTAGGAAACTAACCTTTACTTTAACTTTAACTTTTTATGTAGGATAAAAGTTAACAAATATTAAAATAATAATTTAAATTTTGTGCTCTAACTTATATTCTATGAATCCTCATCATTCCTCCCAACAATAGTGGCATTGGATTCTAATGCTCTTAGAAGAGAAGGAACATTGTGAGGTAGTTGACGGTGAGAGACCCAATGAGCTTGATGCAAAAGATGACCTTGTTTGCCAGCAAGGTAGGAAGCGGCGGAACCATGTTGTGTTTAACGAGTCTTTGTATCATAAACTTGATTAGAGTCAAGTGGAAGCTGAATATCAGCAACAACATTTGTAGGATGGTAACAGGTGGCCCAGTCTGTAGTGTCGGCTCATGGTAGTGCTTGAGAAGATCAACATTGACAAAATTATGGATGCCCAAGTGAGCGGGAAGATAAGTTGAAAAGCATTTTCCGACACCTGCTAAAGAATAGTGTAAGGCCCATAGCAAAGTGGCTTAACCTTACTGTGTGCTTTCTCCTGGAAACAATGTCTATCCAAACATAACCAAACTCTATTGCCAACTTGAAAAGTATGAGGGATACAATGATGATGCATAAGTTCTTTTTGCTTTTATTGAGTCTTTTGAAGAATCTGAATTACTTTGGACTTAAGATTCTCCAAATGTGGATGAAGGGGTGGGTGTTATCTTGCTCTTTTTGAACATGCATAGTAGTCGGAGAGGGCAAAGATAAAGAAAACTCAAATGGAGCCAAAGGCTGAAAGCCAAGACATACCTCAAAATGTGAGTGACTTGTAGATAAGTGAATTGCTTAGTTGTATGCATGCTCTATGTGGGTTAGGCTCAAATCCCACTTGATAGGACATTTGCGGTGATTAATCCTCAAACTTTGTACAAGAGTTCAGTTCACAACTTTAGTTTGACTATTTGATTGATGATGAAAAGTAGTGGAAAGGTGAAGGGAAACTCCCAAACTCTTCTACAAAAATCACCATAAATGGCCCACAAATTGTGAGTCATGATCATAGACAATGCTAGTGGTAAACCAGAAGATCACCAAACAAAGTCGAAGAAGAGTTGGGCTAAGTCATGTGTGGAACTTGTCTTGTGGCATGGAATAAATTGCTTAAGAATTTGGCACCATTTTAAGACAGGATCTTGCTTAAGACATTGCTTCAGGTTTACTGTCCCTATCTTCACAAGGGGTAGATGGAGAGTATTAAAAGAGAAGAGTGGGGAGAAGCAAGAGGCAGGGAAGAAGGAGAAGAGCATCAGATCACTGAGTAATCAGATAAGGATACAATCTCAGAAAATCCATATATAGTAATATACAGCTCCTATACTTGTCGGTGGTATGATATATATTGTAATGAGTTGCATGACAATTATTGACTTGCATCTGACCTAGAATATTCCCTCTTGCTGTTGATATATATATTATATGTTCTTGACTTGCTTTATATGTTCCACCTCGCTGTTCATATATATATATATATATATATATGTTCTTAACTTGCTTTATATCTGCCTATATATAATGCGACACATATGACGATTTCCTTAATGATTCTTATCCATTGGGCTATCTCATTTTGGAGGGGAGAGATGGTACATACATAGGATTGTAAGTAGCTAGGAAGCCACGCCGATACACCCCAAGTGGGGCTGAGAGGCTAGATGAAGGTTGTCATTTTGTGCTCCAGGGCTGGGTGAAACGACTCACGATGCCTTGTATGGTCTCCCTATTGGTGCTCCATAATAACGATAAGTTGGATAGATAGAACACTAAAGGAATCCCATATGTACATCTTGAATATTATAGTAGTGAATTGGAATATTTCTTAAATGTTTATTTATCTTGTGATACTAACTTGGTTGCAAGACCTATATTAGGAGACTAAAGTGACAATCTCCATTCCCAAGCATTTTCCAAACCCTATGAGAATTTTAGGGCAGATTGAGTTAAGTCCCAGTAGGGGACATTACAATTGACAACCACAAAAACACAATCATGGGGAGAAATAGTCAATGGAAAACTACTGACCAAATCCATAGAAATGCTCTCCCAGGTATGAGGAGCACGCAAAGGTATGCTCTGTTGGCATCAAGAGATGGTAACCGGTAAGCCTACTACCGGTACATGGCAATTAAGTATTGTCATTGATTGGCAAAAGAGAAAAGAGAAAAGAGATGTTTTGTCATCTCAATCTAAGGTCCAAAGATCTAAGGAGATCTGTATGTAAAGAGGCTGGTTTGGCAACTGGTGACTATATCTGCAAGGAAGAAAAGACTATATCTGCTCATCAAGAGCAACCGGTCGCTAAGCAAAGTGCATCAGCAACCGAGTAAAAGATACAACCAAGGACAGGGATACAACCGGTGTCAACAACACAATCGAGGAAGGAGCAACCGGTAAGTAAAGGAAGGAAAAGTGACAGGTCAAAGTTCTTACCTATTCACAACATGAGGATCTCAACCGATCAAGTGAAGACTTCGGTATGATACGAAGAACCAGGGAAGTCATAGTCAACTATCTTTTTGAACCAACTCTTTGACCGGGATTTACTGCACTAAATTCAGATGACTTTGAGTTAACATGGTGATCGGTTTGAGGCTCATTTAAAGGTTTTAAAGCCGAAGTCTGTGGCTTTAAAACAAGAAGTTATCTCTTGTGAAGGAAAGGTGCTTGACACGCATCTATTGTTTTTCCTCATAAAGTAGAATAAAGCAAGAGCATGCATCGGATCTTTCCTCAGTGAACTAATACTCCACCGAGTAATGTGTCCGAAAGGGATATGTAATTAGGTCATGCATGAGAGGCGCAATTAGGGCAAGAATTCTATATATTCTTCTGCCTGTTGAGAATAGAGTTTGCCTTCATTCTGCCGAAGAAAAGAGTGAACTTGTACGCTTGAGAAGCTAGGGTGAATAGAAAAGAAAAGAAGAGAGAGAAGAGAGTGCAGAGAAGCACGACAACAAAGGAGAACACACCTACGACTACCGGTGATGCTTCTCAGTTGACCATAACAAAGATCTTATCAGGCTATGCAAAGCCATTTGTAAAAGGTCAATCTTTCTATTGTTTTCTAACAATTACAATAGTGAAATCCCAGCATTTGGGTGGACTCTAACAGGTCCCTTGTATCAAATCCCTTAACTGGGTGACATCTTGTAAGGTGTTCTAAGTCCTCTAACAAAGTAGGCACTAATCGACCTTATTGTAACAAATCCCTTAACCGGGTCGCATCTAATAGTGCGTTGTAATCCTCTAACATGGAAGACTCCTAACAGGGAGCACTTCAAAAGAGTGCAGAATTTGTGAGGTCTCCTCACACCGTGGTTTTCACCCAAATTGGGTTTCCATGTGATAAATCTGGTGTCACTGTGTGATTGATTGCTTGATGTTATTTTATGCTTGAATCTGTTTAGCTTATAGTTATAAGTATCTTCATCAGATTTATAAAGGAGGTTTTATAGGTGCTGATTCACCCCTCCCCTCTCAGCACCGGTTGGGACTGTCATGCTCAAGCCTATCTTTCATTTGGCTGGTTTGGAATGACAACAAACTTCACAACTCTTGAGAAAATGGAGGACATCTTGCTGCATATGAGGCCAATAGAAGAACCACTGCAATTGATGAAGTGTTTTTTGCTTGCTGAAATGGCCATGATAAAGAGTAGAATGTGCCTCCATAAGAAGAGAAGTCCTATGATCTCAAAGAACACAAATTTTATCTAACTTGTAGAGTAACCCTTGATATGAAAATCTTGAAAAGGTGTCAAATTTGAAGTTGAAGGATTATGCAGACTTGTGTATGCAGTGCCAAAATCAGGATCTTAAGCATATTGAGAAGACCATGTTTGAAATCTTAAATGAGAAGTGGACACAACAATTAAAACATTTGTTGTAGGAGGATGACTCAAACAATGTGCAACACTATTGGTGTTCCCCTTCTCATGCTTGATGACTAAGTGAAACTGTTATAAATATGAAGCGCATTTCATATGCCTAGTTTCAATTTTGTTATGAGATTGAAGAAACTATAAAGGCAAGTGATCAGTATGAACAACTGTTTTTTCTCCCAAAAGATACTGTCTCTAATACTTGATGGCTTGGACCAATGCATATAATTCTTTGCCATATATGGAGAAGTTTCTTTTAATAGCAGAAAAAGTTTTTGAATGATAGGCCACAAGATGACCATTTTTCCTTAGAACAACTTTAAGTGCATATGGTGAAGCATTTGTCACAATCCCAAAAGGCCGCGAGAGATCTAATAGAACAAGAACAGGTCTAGAACATAATTTCTCTTTCAATGTGTTGAAAGCATGAGAATGGCTTTCTGTTTGCTTGAATGCAATATTGGTCTTTGTTAATTGGTGCAAAGGTGTGACAATGTTTGAGAATGCAAAATAAACTTGCATAGATGTTTGTAAGTCCAAGAAAACTCCATAATGCATTGAGATTAGTAGGCCACTTGAGAAGAACTTCCACTTTTGTAGGATCTGCTTGAATGCCATGTGTATCAATGACAAATCCAAGATATGAGATGGATTTTTGTCCAAAAGAAAACCTTAGGAAAGTTGGCATACAAACTGTTCTGCTGAAGTGTGTGAAGAACATGTTTTAAATGCTGAAGATGGACTTTCCAAGTGTTAGAAAAGACAAGGATATCTTCTAATTAGATGATAATAAATTAATCCAAACAGTCACAAAATACCTCATGCATCGATCACATGAAAGTGGCAGGAGCATTGGTGAGACCAAATGGCATCACAAGCCACTCAAAAAGACCTAACTTATCGGGTTCTTCTCTGCACTCATGGGTTTCGGTCTTGCTTTGACTTGGACATAAACCAAGACCAAAATCTACTCGCATAGTTATTCTTTTTAAAGTCATAAATGAAACTTTTAACATGATTACAATTGATATTATGCATTTTTATTTCTATTGTTTGAATACTTTGCTTATAAAATAGAAGTAATCATGTTTTTGTACTAACAAACCCGAAATGAAACCCCCCCCCCCAAAAAAAAAAAAAAAAAATAGTCGAACTGGCTACTCAAATCCCTGCACTTGAACCTAAATCCAAACCCGAACAACACCTTAGAAAAAGACCCATTTTGGTTTTGAAAGTTTTCTTCCATGTGTCCTTTGCTTGAACTTTGAGTCGATGATACCCACTATTTAGATCAGTCTTGGAGAAGAATTTCGCACCTTGAAGTTGATCCAAAAGATCATTAACCCGTGGAAGTGAATATCGATTTTTGATAGTTATCTTGTTTAATGCCCAATAATCAATACAAAGATGCCAAGTTCCATCTTGAGCACAATCAAAATTAGTGAAGTACAAGGGGATGTATTTGGTTTACTGAATCCTTTGGATAACAAATCCTGGATTTGTCTTTTGATTTCATTGGTCTAGAGAATTGATTGTCAATACAATGGGGCATTAGGAACAGATGCAACACGAATAATACCAATACTGTGACGGATTGCTCGTTCTGGGGGAAGTGTTTGAGGCTCCAGAAACACACATGAATAGGATTGTGACAACCTTTCAAGAGTAGCATGTGGTTTAGAGACAATGAATTTTGCATTAGAATTATTAGATTGTGGCCTTATATAATTTAGTGCAAGCTCTTGTCCCCGATTGATAGCTTTTCACGCTTGTCTACAATTGAGTACTAGATTTGATTATGTCTTATTATCTTGTTGCAGTGTATATGTATTATTAAAGGCATCATACTGAGCCTTCCTATCACACTGTAGGATTTTCCTAGCAACAAACCACAACAATCTATGTTGGTCACATCACAGGTGACCTTATCAATGAATTTGGGACCAAATGCAAAAGACACAATGCATGTGTTATGATTTGAGAGGATGGACCATTACCCTTTCATCCAAGTGAATATGGATGAGGATGTGGATCCATCAGCAAATGCAGCTTGTCGACAATGGCGCCTTCACAATTTTTATCCAAGCCATTATAAATGATACAATTCACAAAGAAATAATGTGTTAGGTGAGCATGAGTGATGAAGTAATTGTCATGTCCCCCAGAAATAGAATGATGGTGCATCAAGGTGACTTTATTAAGTCTACCTTTCAGTTCATTGTATGTCCTATCATCACCAAAAGTCTCAATGGGAACATTATTCTTTTCCTCATCACGAGACTGCACAATCATATTAATCTTCTTTAATTTATAACATTCAGACTTTTCATGTCCCTTTTTACAATAATTACAAATTTTTCTTGAATTTTTGTATCTAAAAAACAAATATGAGAAGAAGAGGGAGGAGAAGAGTTTTTCTCTTTAGAAATTTTTTGTTGTTACCGAGAACTTGAAGCCTTTGGAGGACTTGTAGAAAAGGAAGGCCGAGACGCTTGGGATTGGGCAGAAAGTTCTTCTATCAATTGTTCTTGGTTGAATCTAGCATCAAGTGTTAATAGGGTAATATATTTCGACTCCCTAAACAAGTGTTCTTGTAATCCACTCTTGAACTTCAGGATCATAGAATCAACTGAATCTTGCACTTGAAGTAGTATCCTTAATCGATTGAATTGGTAGATGTAATCTTGTATAAACATCTATCATCCTTGTCGCAGGAAAGCCACTTGATGTGCAAATCTTGATTATAGTTGGAAGGATAGAATGTATCCTTCAAAGCTACGACAAGTTGATTCCATATGGCGATTGGATTTTGAGCATTTTGTTGTTCAGTGATCAAAACCTTAGCAACAACAAAGAGCTTCAATTTCGCAAATGGAACTATGTCATCATGGATCTCATTGTAGGCAAACCATGTCTCGATGTCAAGAATCCAAGTGTAGAGCACATCAAGATCTCGTGATCTATCATAGATCTTGACCTCATATTTGGCTAGAGGTTGGTGGCCTTCGGGATTGGAAGCTGCTGAATTGTAATATCATTGACTTTATTAGTCAATGTGTTTATTACACTTGCAAGTTCAACGATTTGCACAACTAAGTCAGCAACATGTTATTGCGAGTTAAAAGCCATTGAAATTCTTTATACCTCCCAACATAGTTGAAAAACTCATCAAAACCATAAATTTGCCAAGGCTTGAAAAAATTTTTAGGAAAAACTCAGCCAATTTTCAGCAAAAACTCGGGAACTTAAAAAATTGCTTAAATTTAATTAGAAATGCATTTTTTTGCAAAATTCAATGCGAAGATGCATCTAATAAATCAATAAATGAGAACACAAAAGAAACAAGCTAAGTCTAGATATATTTAAATGCAAAGTGAGTACAAAATCACATTCTCATGAGGAATGCTGATGGCTGGAAGCAAAATAGTAAATAGTTTCTGTAAAACTAAAAATAAATACATCATTACAATTACATCTCCCTCTTCCCAGCTCTAGTAAAAACTAAGGGAGAGATAGAATTAGAGGGTCTAGTCCTAGAAGCCTGCATTGGGCGTGATTGTGTCTCCTCGCTCAATATTCTAACTCAGTCTGTGGCTCGTCGTCCATCCTGGATGTAGCTCCTCCCGGCACTAGCAATGACTCCTCATCCGACTCATCCTCCTCAATGTCATCTAGTGTGAAACCAAATCCACCCCCCTCCTCCATAGCTTGCCTCTCCAAATCATTGACGTCATCCTTTGTAAACAATGGAGGCTTCTCCTATGATGTCCAATCACTATAAGAATCTATATCATCCAAATCAATTAGATCAACTGTTATTGCCCGTGCCTTCCTTATGCGCAACTGAATATTATATTGTACAAAGACAAGGTCATTGAGGCATTTTTGAGCTAACTAGTTCCTCTTCTTCGTGTGGATGGCCTCAAACAAGCTCCAGTTGCGCTCACAATTGGATGAACTACAAGGATGACATAAGATTATGAGGGAAAATTGTTTAAGATTTGGGGTATTTCCACCCCAACTTTCCCACCAAGCATTTGCAAAATAAAATATTGAAAAGTTAGAAAGCAAAGAGAAAAGCAAATACATACTTTATCAATTTATCAATTACTTTAGACCCCAAAATCCAAATGGCAAATGTTATACCTGGGGTTTGAGTAGTTCTCCCTCTCTTTGCCAGCTCTGAAGAGAATAGATTACCCTTTGCTTCCTCATAGTTTTGGAGTTCAGCCACAACGAGGTCTCTCTTCTCAACCTTAGATATCATCCTTTGAATGCATGCAGTGAGGCCCTCCATGACCTCTACATTAGGATCTAAGTAAGAATCGTGAACTTAAAATGGGGGTTGAGGAAGTACCCTGTTGCATGAATGGGTTGGTGGAGCTAATTGTTCTACCTCCTATCAATAATTTCCCAAATGGGTTCAAATTTGAGTCTATTTGTAGTAAATTTTTATAGACTCCTTGGCTCTATCCACGACCTCATAAAGATACCCCATTGGGGTTTGATCCCCATCTTTCAAGCGCATAACTCTAACCAAGGGCTCAAACACCTACAATTGAAAAATACAAATTACAAAAAGATTAATTAATGAAGTTACAACTTAATAATGAGAGACTTGAATCAAGAATAATTAAAAACTCAAGTTTTGAAGTTACCTTCACAATCTTTGTAGCCTTTTGTGCAAAATGGTTTT
The DNA here is from genome assembly GCA_027943335.1 of Chamaecyparis obtusa. Taxonomy (NCBI): domain Eukaryota; kingdom Viridiplantae; phylum Streptophyta; class Pinopsida; order Cupressales; family Cupressaceae; genus Chamaecyparis; species Chamaecyparis obtusa. Next base: position 489,377 of record BSBK01004763.1, on the reverse strand, counting down.
TGAAGACTATGCATGCGACAACCTCTCCTTCAACCTTCTTTGAATAAGGTGAGTCTAGCCATGCTGGACTCACAAACATTTGTTTCAAAGAAGTCAATGCACCAAGAATGCTTTGCGACATCAAGAAAATCGTTGCAACCCTTGTGACACCGGATCTCACCAAATCTCTCCCATGAGTGTGCTCTCTCATCAAATATAGAATCCAAGGGTGATTGTAGATATATTTTGTGATTCTCCTTGCATCTTCCACAACTGGAGTTACCCAATCAAGTTTTCCTATGTCCTCCAAAAGAAGGTCAAGGACATGTGCTTCACAAGGTGTCCAAAAAAGTGTGGGGTGCCTTTCTTGGAGGATTCTACCTGCTGCCACATATGCTTCTGCATTATTTGTGATGGTTTGCACCATTTTCTCTATTCCCACCTCCATGACAATGTGTTCCAACATCAATGCCAATGTTTCTGCATTTTTCACCTTAGTGGAGGCATCGACTGATTTCAATAACACCACATTGTCCTTCCAAGCAACCAAAAATTAATAATGGTGCAGTTTTTGCCATCTGTCCACCCATCGGAACGAATGGTGCAGCCATATTTTCTCCATTTACTGGTGTTGGGCTTCATTTTAAAAAACATATTTTCATACCACTTTACCTGAATACACCAGTTTTTTGTGAGTAAAACTTGTTTTAAATGTACATTCTTTTGGATGTGCTTCATGCACCAAATGTAACTTTCAATTTTCTGCAAATTCTACATGTGATTCTGGGATGCACTAGAATCGATAGAAAGTCTTTTTTATCCACCAATTCTTCTATCTTGAGCACTCAATCGATCATACAAAGGGACACTTGTTGCTTTTGAAAGCATATTAGTCTGGTTCTAAGGCATGCAATTTCCACCTTATGTATGTGTTTTTGAACTCCCAAAGATTAACGCCCTTTCATGGCACATGACTGTATTTTGGGCATGGCTTTCACCTTGAAAGCTTGCCTATTCTATCTGAACAAGGTCTGTGCTCTAGCATCATCATAAATTTGCAAAACACTTTGAAATGCCTCTTCTTTCATCTAGGGGAAGGCAACGTACATCATTGCTGACTGTAAATTTGGAAAATGCTTGTATTATTATTCAAGCATATGTCTATATATGCTCTGTCTTGGCTTTAATTTGATCTTAATAGAGACCTTTGAAGACTTGTATTTTGAGTTCAAATCTTCCTTCCTATGAGTGTGCACTCCAACACGCATGCTATCATTTTATCTCACATGGAGGATTCCCCTGAAAGTAGAACTCTGACATTGTTTTTCTTCATAGCAGTACATACTTGTTATATGCAAATCAGACACTTGCAAAACCCAAACTCATCTTCCCATTTTGAGTGTGTGCTCAAAACTCCCTGCATAGAAAATTTCTTTGGCGAGAACTTCTTTATCCTTCTGCAATGAATAGCTCCAAAAGCTTCATTCCATGATCACTGCAATGATATAAAAGAAAGAGGGCAAGAATAACATAGAACAAACAAGACTACCTGATGAACAACTGAGTGTGGCTTGGTATTTGGTAGCATACAAATTTTTTCGAGTTGGGTATAACACAAACAGACCAAATGTTGAGCTTGATGCTCTTGATGAAGAGCAATATGAGGGTTATTGATTGTACTTTTTGTATTCGTTTGACATTTGACATTGAATCAATGAATTATGAGTATTGATTGTACATTATGACTATGAGTACATAAAAATGTGGGAAAAATAATTTGCCATACCATCAAATCTGAACTGGAATTGGCAACTTAGTTGCTCAGTTGCTTCAATGATAGGTAAGCTAAAACTACCACTGGAAAGTGAATATATTTTTTGGATGCAATACCTTGAATCAAAATTTGCAATTGACAAATCATCACCTATATTACTTACATAATTGACACAAATCTTTGACACAACTGACAATTTTAATTTATATTATAGTTTTTCAATGACATTTTTAGACCTTTGCAACAGCTTGACATAACTGATAACACCGACTTAAAACATTCAGCTCGAAAATTCTCAAAGTAAATTTTCTTTTCACAAATGATTAAAAAACTTCTCATATTAAACTTATCATTGGGATTTCCGTTCACAACAAAAATAACTTATCTTCAAAACATAAACTCCTTTCTAGGAGACGCTCTCAACAACAAAATCAAATCTTTTGATCTGACACATTTTTCTATAGTTAAATATGCAAGCTAATCAATAAACCATCATCTCTTCTTACGCTCTAGATCCCTACATGGGAATAGTGCCTCCAACAAACTGGACTCAGGGCTCCTTTTGAATGCCCCTTAACCTCATTTTTCAAGAATTAAGGCTGGAATTCAACCTGGAATTCCTGCTTTATTGACAAGTCTAATGAAGGCCTTACAAATAATAATCTGTTAAACATGTATACAAAGACCATTAATGCACTGATAATCATTTGTTTGAGAAAGAAAGAAATTATATTAATGTCCATAAAATGACTAAAATAGGCTAAATTGACTTGAAAATATCAGTTATAGAGAAGAACTAGGGTAAAAGAATGCTAGGAGTAGGCAGTGAAAGAAACCAAACACTCAAAAGCTGAAATAATGAAACAAAGCAAGAGAGGGTAAACTGATTTTGGTCCAAACCCCTAAACCATAAACATATAAATTAAATAAAATCAATTATATAGTAATAAACAATTTGTCAGATTAATTTTAAAAGAAGGCAGCAGGAATCGAATCAGGAATTTGAGGACCATTGCTTCATTATATGTTTCACAAGATTCTTGCCAAGAGGCCTTGGTTGATAGTGACTGACATTTTTGAGTAGTTTGATTACCAGGGGCTGTATCATATGACATCAATAGATTTATGGAAGGTCTATAGTATGACAAAGTCATTATATGTATTGGTTTTGAAAATACTTATGACAAAAAAAAAGGCCCTTTGTAAACATGACAATTCAGGAGATTTTGTTCAAGAATCAAAATTCTAGATTCTTTAAGATTTTGTTCAAGATTCAGGAGATTTCTCATAACATTATTTGTAGATGCTTAAGTTTATGTAAATATAGAAGTCTCTAACTGAAAATAACATTTTGACTTTTAGTAGACATGGCTTCCGGTTTACTCCATTTTATGTTTTTTGATGTCTGAATCCATGTATTATAGGCTGGAAGAGTCGTGTTTTAAATTTCTGGTAAAAGGTCTATCACTTCCAAAATGACAGGACACTTCTTGCAAGTGATTGTATCGACATATGTTTTTTGTTTCCTTTTTTGCCAAAAGAGAATGTTGATAAATGAAGATTAGAAATTCACAATTCTGTGTCAGGATCGAAAGTGGTTCCTAAAAAATCTTATGCTGATTGGTTTAGTTTAGTCTCCCAATGTTTATCACTTTACTGATATATGTAGCATGTTCTTAATTAACTGGCAGGATATCTTGGAGTCTATAGATTTCTTTTTGAGAATATGACCTTCAGCAATGGAAAGAAAATTATATTAAACTGGATGCCCCGGCAACGTTTTATTCTTGGCTGGAAAATTTCAAGTCTCTCAGAAAAGTTTTAGTAGCAATCTCCATTTTAAATTTTTCTCATAACTTTTCAGAACGAGCAATTTCAACAGTTGAACAGCGTAATTAGAGACTTGCCCGTTGCATGAAAGGTTAGTAAATTGAGACATGTTAAATGGTTCTTTTGTTTGTGCTGGATCCTGAGTGCTTTGAGTTGAACAAATTTAAGCTTCAAGGTATGGATCTTGCTGCAGAACTGATTCTGAAAACTTTACATGGTAACAAATCTTGAAAAATGTAAGGAACAACATTTTTCAAGGGATCCTAATGGAGCATATGAATGGAACTATCTTGCCTTATTTGATTGAAAAGTGTATTAAGTATTTGGGATTTGACTATAGCTTTTTTCGCTACAAAAGTCTTGTAAATTTTAATGCACAAAATAGAAAACTACAAACTTATTGGTGTATTTCTATAGGTCTGTCAACTACATATCAACAATAAAGGAAAACCTAGTGTAATTTATGTGATTAATTTGGGAAATTTGTATAGGAAGTTTACCAATTTCCAAGGGACACTTATAGGAGACATACAGAGATGAAAAAATAAAATTAAAGTTGAAATCTTTTGATGTCCGGAGTTGGCCCCATACGAGTTTACCAGAAACCATGTCGTATATTAATGGGTTTATATATATATATTCTCCAATCAATTAGGTATCTTGAATTTTGAAAGAACAATTTTACGTGAGAACATTTTCCTAAGCTGTTTTTGAATATCATTATTCATAAGTCTTTGAGAGCCTTTCATCTATTCATATTGTAGGCAATAGTTCAACTCGACAATGGTAAATGCATTTGTCAAAAGTATATTGGAGTTTGAGTATGAGCCATGGAATTAAATTCGTTTTATCTCATTTCAAGCAATCTTGAAGTTTTAATATTCTTCATAAGGGCTAAAAAATCCACATAAATATCAACATGCATTTTATTGAATTTTGTTTTTATTAATCTTGTTGGGTTGCGGTAGATATTAAGCATTTGGACAAAGGTTTGGACAAAGGTTATAACAAATCTCTCTATGAACTCATGAACTCATTCCTCCTCTATGTTCATTCAAATTTTGTAAGAAGGATTCTAAACATGATACAAAATTTTGTAGCCTTTTTACTATAGTTTTGATTTTTTTTTTTTTTAATTTGTTCTAGGAAACTAAGTATTGGATGTGCTCTAGGAAACTAAGTATTTGAGAAATCTTTATTGAGCCTTACTAAATTGCACGAAGATGTTCATAAAACAAAATTTTAGAAGATGGAAAATTGTGATGGATGGCACCTAATTATTGCCAAGAAATATGTAGTTATTTGGAATTGGAGCTATACATTTTAACCAAACCTATAGGGGAAGAAAGATTATTTTTCTTTTCTTTTCAGCTTGCTGCCCATCTGGTTCACTTGTAACTTCTCAAATGTTGAAGATTTTTGCTTGACAAAATTGCAATTCCCTATGCTCAATTATATCCTATTTAATATTCTGTAATGTACCCCTCTCGGAAATAAAAAATAATAATGAATAAAATAAAAATATAAATATAAATAAATAATAAAAAATTAAATATATAAATATTAATAAATTATGATATAAGTGAGTAATTATTTTAGTGAAGTCTCTAAAGGGACAAAGTTGAAATAATCATATGTGAATAAATCTATCATTCTAATATCACCAAATAACATATTATATGTAAGAAAATGTTTCAATATGATTGATGATTAGGAGAGACATAAGAACAGAATAATAGTAGAAGTAGGAATTAGTGTTGGGATTGGAAGGCCAACGGACTTTTGTCTGTTGTGGCCTTGCCCTTTTAGCTGCTCAGTATGAGTTTATAAATAAGACTCTTCCTGTCATTTGTAAACATTTTGTTTTACAGATTAATACAATTCTTTTGCTCTCAGTGTGGATGTAGCCACTATTGTGGTGAACCACGATAAATTATGTTCTGCGTTTATTTGTATTTTGCTCTTTAATTCTGTATTTTTGGTTTTATTTCTGAATTTGTTAATTTTACAATTAGTATCAGAGCGAGGTTAATCGTTGGTTGAGATTTCGGTTTCAGAATTATGGAAGATATAAGAGTTCAGAAATTTTCTGGGAAGAACTACGGGATATGGAAGATTCAAATGAAGTCTCTGTTAGTTAACAAAGAGCTTTTGCTGGCACTTGAAGGAAAAGCAAAGAAACCCTTAGCCATGTCGGATGAAGATTGGGGAAAGCTTGATGAGAAAGCTATGGCGACAATCTTTCTTGCATTAGGCGATAATGTACTGTATAATGTTTCAGACAAAAATACAGCCAAAGACGTATGGGATAAATTGGCTTCAACATATGCACAAGCATCCGTTGCGAACAAAGTCTTCATCATGAAGAAGCTATACAAACTTAAGATGAGGGAAGGTGAAGCCATGACAAATCATCTCAAGGAATTTAACACTTTGATCAGCCAAGCAAATTCAGTTGGCATGACACAAGATGATGAGAATAAGGCTGTTCTATTGCTATATTCTCTTCCCAATAGCTGGGATGGACTTGTGACAGCCATAAGCACTTCAGCATCAACTACCAAGAAGCTGGTTTTGATGAAGTTTCAGCGACCCTGCTCTCCGAAGATTTGAGGAGAAAGAATGATGAGTCCTCTTCCGGTAATGCTCTCACAAAAGTGAGCACCGAAAATAGAGGAAGAAGCCAATATAGAGGCAGATTTAATAACAATCGGAGGTCCCAATCTGCAAGAAGATCACAGTCAAGAGGGAGACAAAACGGTTGTTGGTTCTGTGGGAAGGCTGGGCATGTCAAGAAGGATTGTAGAAAATTCAAGAAGGCACAAGAACAAGTATTGGAGAGTCAAGCAAACATAACTCATGAAAAGGATTCGGGTATCCTAATTTTATCTACAAGCGATACAAAAGCTGATTCATGGGTAATTGATTCGGGAGCTTCCTTTCATGCTTCCTCTCTCACAGATGCATTTACAAATTATCAAGAAGGAGAATTCAGAGAGGTATATTTGGGTGATAATAAAGCATGTAAAATTATTGGGAAAGGAGATATTGTCTTGCATCTTAAAGGAGGAGCAATATTACTTCTCAAAGATGTTAGACATATTCCTCAATTAAAGAGGAATATGATTTCTGTCAGCCAATTATACACCCAAGGATTTAAAACTGAACTCATGGATACATGGAAAATAGTCAAAGGTTCATTGGCTATTGCTAAAGGAGACAAAACCAGTAGTCTCTATATTTTGAAACTTATTGATAAGGTGGGAGCTGCTTTGACACTTGTGGACATCGATATTGCGCTTTGGCATCAAAGGCTAGGTGATATGAGCAAGAAAGGCCTTGAGGTAATGCTGAATTGTGATCAACTACCAGGTCTCAAATCTGCAAATTTGGAATTTTGTGAGCATTGTCTTCATGGGAAACAAAAGTGGGTCAATTTCTTGAAGGATGGACATGACAAAAGGACAACACCTTTGAAGTTAGTGCATTCAAATGTCTTCGGACCTACGGAGGTAACCTCTTATGGAGGCGCACAATACTTTGTTACTTTTCGTGATGATAACACTCGAAAGGTATGGGTTTATATGCTTTTTAGAAAATTTGAGGTATTCTCTAAATTCAAAATTTTTAAAGCTCTTGTGGAAAATCAGAGTGGTCATAAAATTAAGTGTTTGAAAACAGATAATGGAGGTGAATTTTGTTCGTTGGAGTTTGATAACTTTTGTGCAGATCATGGTATAAGACGAATTAAGGTTGTTCCTTATTCCCCTCAAGAAAATGGGGCAGTGGAACGGTTAAATAGAACCATTTTTGAGAAAGCATGGTGTATGCTTTTCAATGCTGGTTTGGGCAAAGAATTTTGGGCGGAAGCCTGCAATACAACAGTCTATTTAATCAATAGGACTCCTTCATCTCATCTATAGTTTGACATTCTGGAAGAGGAATGGCTGGGAAAAAGGATTTCGTACTCACACATCAAAGTTTTTGGGTGCGAAGCTCATGTACATGTCCCAAAAGAAAGGACAATGTTGGATTTCAAATCACAAAAGGGCATATTCGTTGGCTATGGTGAAGATTAGTTTGGTTACAGAGTTTAGAATCCAGTTGAAGAGCGAATCATTCGCAGTCGCGATGTCATTTTTAATGAGCATAAATTTCCAGCTCTTGCAAACATTGATAAGTCTGAAAAGGATTACATTTCTTTCAAAATAACTTCAAATGGCACTGACTCTTCTCATCATGGAAGAAGTTCTCTTCATACAACTCCAACTTCTGTTCTAATTCCTCCTTCTCAATCCTCATCAAGTGAGGATGATTACCCACATTTGTTCGATAGAGAACAGAGAAATGTGATTGAGGATAGTCAAAGTTTTTCAAAAGGGGATACGCTCTTCCCTTCCCCTCTCCATATCACTTCCAGTCACGGCAACAGGGAAGACACTTATGGCGGCAGAGACATCCCTGGTTTTCACGGCAGAGAACTAAGCAATTCTCTGTTACCTCACCGTAGTCTTGAAACTCCTCACATTGCCAGTAGGGAAATTACTTCCCTAAGTCATGACAGTCAACAAATTTCACAAGATTTTGACGTTGCCAGCAGGGATTAGTCATGCCAAGGATCATTTTACGGTAGAAAAGAAACAACTCATGGCAGAGGAGAAGACACTCACGACAAGTTTGAAAGCCACAACAGGGATAAAATAATCCACGACAGGAATAATAGAGCAGCTCACGATAAAGAAGAAATGACTCATGACAGTTTTCAGTCTCCTCATGGCATGTCCCGTGATGAGCAGTCTCTTCATGACAGTTTGCAGTTTGAAGGAGGCTTGCACACAGGGGACTCTCACTTGCAAGATATTCCCCCTCTCTCTCTCGCAACACTCATGACAGGAGCATTGGCGTTCCCATACAATATGACCCGCACACTCATGTTCCTCTCTCACGCGATACTAATGACCCGCACACTCATGTTCCTATACATGGATCTGCAGAGTCTCACTCCTATGATGCGCATGGTAGCACAAAACAATCTCCTCGCAGGCAAATGGGTGAATCTTTCTTTGACGATTCACATGGACATACCATCGAGGATAATCAAGGAGGAACATGACATGTCTATCGAAACAGTTCGGGTATACAGAGGACATGCTCTTTTCCCATCTCCAAAGGCAATCCTCACGAATTATTCACCAAACCAAATTTCAATCAATTTGGTCAAATGAATACGGGAAATGATGATAATCAATTGAAGAGAATTCATTCTCGTGAACCAGATCATCCTGAATTGAGAAGATCCTCAAGACAAAGGAAAGTTCCGGCTAAATTCTTTGATTATCAGCTATTATTTGCTGAAGAGGCAGAACCAAAACTATTAATTTTTTGAGCAAATTGAACCTGCAAATTATAAAGAGGCATGTATAAGCAGTGACAAGAACAATTGGTTTGTTGCTATGACAGATGAAATGAGTTCGCTTGAAGCAAATGACACCTGGGATTTGGTCTGTCTTCCACCAAATCGAAAACCACTCAAGAACAAGTGGGTCTATAAATTGAAAGACAAAGGAGGAGGTAAAAAACAATTCAAAGCTTGGTTGGTAGTAAAAGGATACGCTCAGAAACAGGGGATTGATTTTGTTGAAATATTCTCTCCGGTTGTGAAGATGACATCCATCCAAACAGTATTGGGATTAGCAGCCATTTGGGATCTTGAATTGGAACAGTTAGATGTTAAGACACCATTTTTGCATGGAGACATAAATGAGGAATTGTATATGCATCAGCCTGAAGGTTTTGTGAAAAAGGGGCAGGAACATCTCTATTGACGGCTGAAGCATAGTTTGTATGGGCTCAAGCAAGCCCCGAGACAGTGGTATGTCAAGTTTGACTCCTTCATGCTTGAACATAATTTTATCAAATGTGAATCTGATCCGTGCATTTACTACAAGACACTCTCGAATGGTGAATTTGTTATTCTTCTCTATGTTGACGACATGTTAGTAGCGGGCACAAGCTCTAAAATTGTTAGTGAGCTGAAAACTAAATTGGCAAGCACATTTGCTATGAAGGATTTAGGGGCAGCCAAGAAGATTCTTGGTATGACTATCACCTGGGATAGGAAGAAGAAAGTAATCACATTGTCACAAAAATAATATATTGACAAAGTAATTCAGAGATTTGGTATGGCTGATGCGCATAGTGTTTGTACTCCACTTGCTTCACATTTTCAGTTATCAGCAAATTTGTGTCCACAAACACAAGAGGACAAGGAATATATGGAGGACATTCTTTACAAATCTGCAGTTGGTAGCATTATGTATGCTATGGTTTCGACACGTCCCGACATTGCTCATGCGGTGGGAGTTGTGAGTAGATTCATGAGCAATCCCGGGAAGACTCACTGGGAGGCCGTCAAATGGATATTAAGATATCTTGAAGGCACTTCAGATTTGGTCTTATGTTTTTGTAACAATAATGAACAGTTACGGGGATTCACAAATTCAGATCTTGCCGGAGATTTGGATAAGCGTAGATCTACTACCGGTTACACATTCATGTTCGCTGGAGCTGCTATTAGTTGGGCCTCAAGGCTGCAACATTCTATTGCTCTATCTTCCATTGAAGTTGAGTATTTGGTGCTGTCCGAAGGTGCTCGGGAAATGATCTGGTTGTAGCGATTACTTGGTGAAATGAAGTATCAACAAAATGATTATGTTCTATTCAGTGACAGTCGCAGCGCCATCTTTAAGGCTCATAATCATACCTCTCAACGACGTTCAAAACACATTGACATCCATGCTCACTTTGTTCGGCACATGGTTGAAGAGGGCAGGTTGAAGGTTGAAAAGATTGATACTAAGATCAATCCGACCAATATATTCACAAAAGTTGTAACCAAAGAGAAGTTCGAATGTGCAAGAACTTCTCTTGGACTTGTTAAGCTGAAGTAGGTTAGCATGTAGAGCAGGGGAATGCCTGATCAGTTGAATTATCCGTTGACTTCCGGTGGGAGTTTGTTGGGATTGGAAGGCCAACGGACTTTTGTTTGTTGTGGCCTTGCCCTTTCAGCTGCTTAGTATGAGCTTATAAATAAGACTCTTCTTGTTATTTGTAAACATTTTGTTTTAGAGATTAATACAATTCTTCTGCTCTCAGTGTGGACATAGCCACTATTGTGGTGAACCATGATAAATTGTGTGTTCTGCGTTTATTTGTATTCTACTCTTTAATTCTGTATTTCTGGTTTTATTTCCAAATTCGTTAATTCTACAATTAGAAGTCAAGGAACAATAAAGTGTTAAACAAGCATTAATCAAGTTCTGAAACAAGAAATATCATATAAGAGCATCAACCAATAGCGCAATGATAAGTTGCGAACCTCCTATCTGAAAAGTCTTGAGTTCAAATCTGCATCAAACAATTAAAAAAGAACAACCATTGATGGGAGTGATCCACAAACACATCAATCAATCTAAAGGAGAACGATCAATATAAACTAATATAATATGGTTGATTAGCACAAATACGCAGCAACAATCTAGACAGTAATAGCAAGTCAGTCAAAGCTAAAACTGCACATATATATTATAGATAATAGCGACAACGATTAAAGTGGAGGTAACGAGTCTTAATGGTAGACAAGTTAGCAAGTATTTCCAAATTGATAAGACATGACTACAACTCGATTAGCTTGAAGAATTATCCACCTAGAAATATCACAACCACAAGCACAATACAAGTTCTTACGCATTTATAAGAAGGCACGGTTAATATCGATATTTCATATCATTAATTAGTTGGGCTGAACATTAATTAGTCTTGGAAATATAGCATCGATCCTATTTTGAGACAAAAACATATAAACTTGCCATGTTAAAGGAAGGTGGGTCTAATGAGGAAAGTCAACATAATAAACAATTATCATCAATTAATATTATCAGATTTCTACAATCTATTTATTAACGCATTCATTTTTGGATTTGATTGTGTATGTTTTTTTAGTATCAACGTTTTGGATCACACTCTTGATCCATCATCAGGATGAGAGAGTAAAGGATTTCAGAAAGCCAAAACTTAAGTATCACTCGTTCTTTTTCAAATCCTTCACTTTCTCATCTTGATGAAGCCAAAACTTAAATATCACTCGTTCTTTTTCAAATCCTTCACTCTCTCATCTTGATGACGGATCACAAATTGTGATCCGAAACATTGATGCTAAAAAAGCACATAATCAAATCCAAAAATGAATTTGTTAACTATCATCAAATGGAATAGAGGAAGATAAACATTCAAACGTTGTGGTAAGTCATTCATGAATTGATGTCTGGTGGACTAGCAGACAACAACACTTAAGTATCAAATCATCTATGCATGATTATCAAATAAGAAAATTAAATATTTTTTTTATCACTACCAAGGGAAGTCTATGAAAACAATGTTGACTGATCCTTGATTAATTATCAAATTTAAGGTGAGATTAGTAAGTGGTCATGAGGAGGAATATTTTAGAAGAGATTTGTCTGTTCAAGGACAAAGAGGTGTGATTCCTTTCATCTAACAAGATATGTATGGAAGATCCAACTCATTCAATTGGGCATGATTGAACAATAAGAAGAAAAGTAAGAATCATCTTCTACATAAGGAAATGAAGAAATACAAACAAACTTGTCTAAATATCACTCAACATTTGTTCTTTTTCTTCATTTGTTCTAGGAGAGGAAGGAGGAATATAAGAAACCACACTAGGTTGAGAGATGAAAGATGTTGGACACTTTTCTCTATAGGACTTGGGAGGAGGAATGATGATGTATATGAGAGGATAGCAAGAGTAGGAAGAAGTTCAAGTCCATGAGTCGGAAGTGGAACAACTATATCCATATTCATAGAGGATGAAAAAATAGTCAAAAGGAAAGGACAACTCAAAGATCCTATTAGCTTTGGACTTATGGTAGGATAGGAAAATGATGTCTTCACTAGGTCTTAGAAGTTGGGCTTTGCTAGGCCAAAAGTAATCAAGTGTAAAGTTTTCATGATTAGCTAAGGGCTGAAACAAACTATGATTAATTGTTCTAACTTTCCCATTGTTAGGAAATTTCAAACACTTATGAATAGTTGAAGGGATAGCTTTCATGGAATTGAGGCAAGGACAAGGTTGGGCTTTGCTAGGCCAAAATTAATCAAGTGTAAAGTTTTCATGATTAGCTAAGGGTTGAAAGAGATTATGATTGATTGTTATAACTTTCCCATTGTGAGGAAACTTCAAACACTAATAAATGGTAGAAGGGATAGCTTTTATGGAATTGAGGCAAGGATGTCCTAACTTCACATAGATTTGGTCTGAGGTAAGGTTAATGACAAAGGTAACAACTATGGACTTAGAACCAACTTTGATAGGAAGGGTGATGAAACCTATAGTAGGACAAGTAACACCATCATGCACCTTAATCACAACATTAGATTATCATATGCATTTTGATGCAGTTGTTGTGTTTAGAGATGTTCTTCAATAATAAGTTTCACCATATATACTAGTTTGATGAGCACTCTTTGAGAGAGCTTGTCTTTAATCTTCACAGTAATGTATAATGGTCCACTAGGTGCATTAATGATGTCCCTTGAGTCAAAGGTAATGCAAGGTTCACACTTACATTTAGCTTGCCCAATTAGGTTTACAACATTGTTTGCTTCATTTGATATATCATCAATAGCAATGAATCTTGGATGATTATGCTCAACAACATTGGTATAATGGGATGGCAAGGGATTAGTTAAGATTTGCATATTTTGTTTAGGAGGTGCCATATATTTATTCCCTTTATCATTTACACCTTCAACCACTATAGCATTAGAATCAACAAGGTCTTGGCTTTCATGTTTCAAACAGATACATTTCTTGGTATCATGGTTGAGTTGACGATGGAATTGACAAAAGGCCTTTTGATTAAATGAAGGTTGTGAAGGCCTAGAGGTATCTATGAGACAGACATGAGGAAGCATCAACATATTATTAATTAATCAGAGCATGATGGTATGCAAAGATTTAGAAAAAGGTGTAAAGTTGTGAGATTTGAATCTAGATCCAAAGGGAGCTACAATGAGAGTTGCGAGTACCACTCGATAATCATTTTGATTGGAAGATATATTCCCATTGGTTTTGATGAAGTTCCTAGTTTGTTTTTTAAAGTTTTGAAAGGGAACATCCTTATTCCTATCAACTAGAGTCAATGATGAAGAAGGTTCATATTGACTCACTTATGAAGTGTTGTGCACAAAGAATGTGAAATAAGTGAATTCAACAAATAAAAGATTATCTCTACTCTCTTTTTGCAAATTGTTAATCAAAATTGTTTGAACATCATCATCACAAATAGGATAAGCAATTTGTAAATACAAGTGTTTTTATCTATCAATAAAACCAGTTGCTTTCTCTTTAGCACCTTGTTTACAATTCACTAAATCAATCAAAGTAATTTGTTGACCAATATTGTTTTGAAAATGTTGAACACAAGTATCAACCAAAAGTTGAAAATAAGTAATTGAATGTCTAGATAAAGAGAAAAACCATTCCAAAGCTCTAATTTTCAAGGAACGAGGAAAAGTTTTCACAAGAAGGTTTTTTTCTTAACAATTTTTTTTGTTAAATCATAGTTGAAGTTAGTACACACAGTTTGCAATATTTTCACATTAGTGTGGGGATCATCATGTCAATTATGCTTTCCACTAGGGAACCTCAATGTATTGTGGGAGGTGTATGAAGGTTCTCGATGGAAAGACGATTCAATTCAAAGTATACAGGAATGATGGAATTGGATAGAGTGTTGAAAGCCCATTGTTCTACAAATGAGGCATTTTGTAACAAATGGTTAATGGCCGCTTCAATGGATGACTTAGATTGAGAAAATCTTGCTTGTGGTAGAGGATTGGAGTATGCACCATTATGGTATGTAGGTAAAGGAGATGATTTAGAAACAAATGGAAGGCTTGTTGAAGGTGAAACAAAAGCATATTGTGTTGGTAGTGGGCCAATGTCCCTCGCAGGGTTCGCGACATGGCTTAACCGCCTCCCGTGTCTTCTATAAGTCTAGTGGTTGTATCGGGCATTAATAGGTCGATCTTTTGGTGCAATGGCAACCACTACTTGTAACAAGTGGTATCAGAGCTTGGTCACAGGTTCGAATCCATGTAGGCCACAACGAGTGATGCTGGGAGGGGGATTGTTAGCAGTGGGCCAACGTCCCTCACATGGTTCGTGACATGGCTTAACCGCCTCCCGTGTCTTCTATAAGTCCAGTGGTTGTATCAGACATTAATAGGTTGATCTTTTGGTGCAACGACAACCACTACTTGTAACATATTGGCATATAGGATTTCCCCCACTACTAACATGTGTAGCATTAACATTTTGTGTAGAGGTGGCCATGATAGAAGATGTATATGTAGGCGCATTAGGAATAGATACATGAATATGCATAGGCATCTCAACAAGATTTGGAGGATTTGAGTATCCGAGCACCTTAGTGCAACTAGCCTCTTTCATAGTGTTTTCATCCACTATGTGAACTATACCACATAAAAATTCCATACCATGTTCATCATTTTGAATCAAGATCCTTAAAACTTCAATCAAGTGAATTACCTCTCCACCAACATTTTCTTGACTCATAAATTGTTGAAGGCTTTTCAATTGCTTGTCAATCTTCCCTATTATTAATTAAACAATTAAGTAGAAGAGTTTGTCCTCATCATGAGAAGTGTTAGTTGAGGAATTCTCAACAATTGTAGCATGGTAGGTGTTGGATTAAGGGAAGAGGATTCACCCAAGCTCCTATGGAATAAGTTAGTCAAGTCAGGCTCAATAATTAGTGTTTAAACCTTGGGAAGCCATAAGTCTATAACTTCTCACCAGGATATTGGATTCAGGGCAAAAGATAATGAAGCTCATACACAAGAAAGATAAGGCTAAGAGAAATGATTTATACTCTTAAAATAATTGCAAACAATTATAATGAAATAAGTGATTAAACAATGCAATTTATCAATGAAAATTAACCACCTATTTAAGCACTCAAAGCACATAAGAAATGCAATTAAACTCAGATCTAGAAATCCAAATAAAAAATTTAAAGCATGCTATGTCGGGTTCACTCAAATGAAATATGTAATGCAGTACTAGCCTAAAAATGCAAACTAGAGATCAAGCTAACATTAGGACAATTATTCAATTGGCCCAACTATAAACCAATTGAGGTAGGCAAGAGCTGGGCATGAGGTAAATTGAATGATGTCCTCCCCTTTTTGTGTTAATTGATTTGATGCAACAAGGACTAGGTAAAAGATATGAAATTGCACACTAATCAACATGAACATAAAGCTATAGGTTTTATAAATCAAAATTGAATACAAATATGAAAAGGAGAATCAGAGAGGAACTTGTCACTAAAATTTCAGCTCAAAATGATAGGACTAATTAAGCAGGTGACATAGTTCCTATGACATCTAAAGATGATATCGCTCATGGATTTATACTCAGGATGTCGCTTTAATGCTTCCCTTGAAATTTTGTAGAAAACACATTATACCAATTTACTAACAATGGACTATGTCAATAATTGATAGCGTCCCAATCACAATAATTAATAGTGTCCTAATCACTTTCTCACGATTTGAATCTTCTTGTCTCATTCCACACTCTAAATCTGCAACATTTCACTTATAGATCTAGAAACCTACACACAAGAGGGAAAAAATGGTGTTTGTGTTGTATAGGGGATTGACCTAAGTCAACCTCTGGTAGGATTCGACCCTCTCTACAACAATAATCATTGAAATGAACCCAAAATTTGAAGTAAAGAATGTTGAATCATAATGATATACCTTCTCCTATGAATTCACCTTGTCTTGAAGCCTCCATGAAAGGTTTATGATGCTAGAAAGCTCATATTTGTCTTCATTCATGGAGGAAACCTATGAACTTGATCATGGATGTCATCTTCAATGCTAGATCTCCTCCTTCACTACCTTGAAATGACTGGAATTTTTGTTTAATGTGAGCACACATTCCTTGAAGTGTAATATTCAAACAAGGAGAGGAGGCCTCCTTTTTTAGTGAACCTCATGAAACATGGTGATAACTTCAAAAAGGCCTACATGGATAATATTTTCTTGCTCTAAAATTTTCTTACCATTAACAAATTTAAATTTGGGCCCTTTTCAGCTAGACATTGGTGCTTAGCGCCATAGTCCTAGGGGATTATGACACCTAGTGCCATAGTCCACTAGGAATAGGGCCCTAGACCTATCCTAGAGGGCTATAAAGAGGCCAAGGGAGACATAAAGCTACTATGCTTGCAAAATCATCCCTTAGGTTGAGCAAGATTGCTAAGATCAAAGGGCATGAAAAAAAGAGCAACAAAGTGAGGCTTAAGTGAGCATTGAATTTGTATGAGGATACAATTTGTCACACTACACTAGTGTAGAAGATGATTTTTTATTGGTCACCTTACTTCTAATTATCCCCATTCTTGATGTAGGATGACGTGTTGTACTGCTTGGTGGAGGAATGCTCATTTTAAACACTTGACTATGAGATATTTTTCTAACTCTAAGGATTTTAGGTCTCATGTGACTTCTCCTCTTGTTGGACTGCCTTTGGATGCAGTTCCTTCTAGATTCGATGTTGTTTGATTGCCTTCTCTTCTTGAGGGTGCACCTTCTCTTGGACTAGTTATGGTTGATGCTCTTTCTTTTGTGCCAATGTCTCTCAAGCAGTTTGTTGGTGGAGCTATGGTTCCTTGCATGTCTTTGGACTTTGTGCAATGTGTCTTCTACGGTTAGATCCTTTGTTTTGTATGTGTGGTGGAGAAAGTCATGGCTTTGGTAGAGGATTCTCCTCTGCTCTCCCCTCTATCTGAGCATCTAAAAAATGGTGTCATCGACTATTGTCTAAAAGAGGAATAAAGGTCTTCTTAAAAACTTTCTAGTTTCTATTAAACATGCCTTGCCTGAGGGGTCTACTAGATGGGAAATTGGTGTTGTATAGAGTGGTTGTCCTTTGTTTTGTTTGGCATTGTTACTTTGTTTTTCCTAGTGATAACTTTAAGAAATCCTCTTCCTCCAAATAAAAAAAACCATTTAAAAAATTTTCATTAGAGGATCTTTCCCTTTTTTTTTTTAAAATACCAATTTTATTGTCGATCTTTTACATCACTAAATTTTGTATAAAATCCTGAAAAATCTTGATAAATAATAGAAAAATGCATTAATTACTATGGTGAATCCTTCATTTTAAAAGAATTAAATTTCTGTGGAAACCTAGAGGCCCAAGGGTGGCAGTCAATGATGGGTTTAAGGGGTAGGCTCTATCATATTTAATTGCTACCATTGATTAAAAATATACTCTAACGATCATAAAGAATTTTTGCATCAGCTTTGCAACTAGCCGAGCGAGAACATTTCAGAGGAGGCCTTCCCTCGTGGGAGGCCATCCTCCCCTCTATCACATTCATTGCACTTCTTTTATTCACTTATCATGGGTACTTCAACCCCAGGCTCTTTTCTTGCTCGCAATGTGGCGCTCGAAACCTTGGTCGATGGTTCTAGGGCTTCCTTTGCCAAATATTCTTTAGTGGTGAAACCATTCTCTCATGCAGAGCCTATGTCTTCCGTAGTCTGTGACATTGCTTTGAAAGATTTAGGAGAGAAGAAAACATTTAAGAAAGCAATAGCGACTTTGTAGGGTCTCCCTGTTGGTGGGAGCTTCTTCATCAATAAATCCTTGAGAACTTTGGCGGTTGACAATGGTGGAAGAGGAGGTAAGAGTCCTCCTTCCATTAAACTTGTTGTCAAACCTAACTTATAGATGTCCAAAGCTATTTCCTTTGAAAAAACAAGATTGAATGAAATTGCTATTTTGCTAGCGCAAAATGTGGTCTAAAAAATATGGGTTCCATTATTCACATTGTAGAATATTACAAAAGGGTTTGTTTCTTATCTTCTTCAAAAACCCTAACAGTAAAAAAGAGGTGATAAACAAACAATATTGGAGTACAAGGTCTTGTGTGTTCAGAGCCGTCTCTTAGTCGACTCAAGCAAATAAGGATGAAATTATGGCTTTGTCAAGTCCAAGATGGATGACTATAAAGAATGTGCTTTTGTTCCTTCAAAAATTACTCCCGAAAGCTCTGGAGATTATTGGAAGGGTAATTCAAATGGAAGATTCGAACATCCTTCTCCCTCAATTAGATGCAAGGGTTCTAACAGCTGTCAATTGGAGAATTGATATTCTTGATTGCCTTTAATTTGATTCAAACACAAAAGATATATGTTTCCCTATTGAGATTCTCGAAGGGATTAATGCCTTCTTCCTCTACAATAAGGAAGGACATCGAAGAAGGAACTCCCCTATCCTCAACATTAACAAATCTCCTCCTAAACAAAACAATAAGGGGTTGAATAATGATCATCCCAAAAATGTTCCCCAAAAGGATAACCCTAACTTGGAGTTGAAATTGAAAGAAATGGCTCTCCCAGTCAATACAAATAAAGATAACCCCATCCCCGTGATGGGAGACCACAATTATTTTCTTTCCAAGAAGTTGGATGAACTTAAGGAGGCCTTGAGAGAGTCTTCCTCCCTTGAAGCTACCCCTTTGGCCATTGGTCCCCTCCTGCCCGCCACCCCCAATCCCCCTTCTTTCTCCCTAGCTTGCCATCCCCCTCCTAGGCGCCTAAATGCCTAAGAAATTGCTCTTGATAGGATTAGGAAGATCTTTGCCCCCAAGAATAATCAATCTTCCTCCTTTGCCCATGCTAGTGAAAATGATCCTATCTTTAAACCTAGACTTGCTCCAAATGGTGAAACTTGTAAGGCTACCCCTCCATTCCTTGGGGATGCCTCTCTAAGAAGGAATCTTGTACTTGTAAAGGTAGTGGTCAAATATTAGATATAGTTGGAGAGGATACTCCAATTCCTCTACCAGAATCCATTGATGATTGTTTTGATAAAGATGATTATGATGTTCTTGATAACATTAAAAATGCTTTTGACTTAGAAAATTAACAATTTGATTACTCTGTGTTGGTTATTCTGGTTGATGGTAACTCCTATATGACAACCACCAACAAGTATGAGATTTCTTTCCCTATTGAGCCCCCCTCCCCAAAGGAAGATGGGGATAATGTAGATTTGGATGACTCTACCCCTCATGTTGAATATGCTAAAACAGATTAGGCTATTGTCGCTTATAAGAACAATGGCGAGGAGAGAATTAACAAAGAAATTGTTGATGCCATGAATACACAAAAACATAAAAATAAAGGTAGATCCAAAAAAAACCCAAAGATAAGAAAGGTGGAAAACCATCTTTGACGACTGAACAATGCTTTGTTTCTAAGAACAAGAGAAAGAGAGGGAAACCCCCCGTTTCCACCAACAAGAAAGAACACACAGTCAGTAAGGATCCACTGCCGAATTGCTATGGGAGTTTCAAAAACTCCAATAGACACCACCCCTTAAATGATGAACATCAAACTAGCAACATAGAATGCTAGGGGTTTGGAATCCCCAGATAGGAAGTATATTACCAAAAGATTCCTCAAAATGAATAGAAATATTGACATTCTAATGCTTCAAGAAGTGAGACACACATTTTAATCTTGACATCAACTTGAGATGCATTTGGAGGGATGCCAAATACTTCACTACCAAGCATAGCAAAGGCAAAGGATGTGCTATTATTCTTGTTGGCAGTAAGCGAAAAGAATCAGTTTTTATGTGGGGGAATTCTCCATGTTGTGTGGGCGATCTCAAAGATGATGATAAGGAATTTGGGATTTTCTCACTGTATGCACCTAATGAGTATATAGAAGGAATTGAAGTTTGGAAATGGGTGTGTTCCTTAGAGGACATACCTTGGATAGTTGGGGGGATTTTAATATGATTGAAGGTTCCCAAGATAAACTAGGAGGCAACAGATTTAAATGGAAGGGGGATGAGAACTTATTTTGGTAGAAGATAATCAATAAATTAAACATTGTTGACCCCTTAGTTGGTGGAAAAGGGGATAACCATGATATTTGGTTTTCTTGGTGTAACTATCAAAAGGGTGGCCAGAGGATCTACAACAGGTTGGACATATTCTATGCTGATAAGTCATTCTTTAGATATAGAAGGGACGAGGGGACAAGGGTGGGGAATAGTCAAAGTGATCCTCTACACCCTCTCTGATCATCATCTAGTTATTAAAGAGGTATTCACTAATTCATGTGCAGTTAGAGGAATGACAAAGAAGGAATCTTTTTTCTTAATATTAGACCACTAGAAAATGATACTATAGAGAAGCTATCTAATTAATTAATCATATTAACACATGGTTGTTGATATAATGGCCTTTTTGGCAAATATCTAAATGCCTTGGATAATAATAAATATAGAATATATATTTATTATTGATCGATATATAAATAATAATAATAAATATATGATATTTATTATTTATTGTTTATCAGATAATCAATTTAATATATATTTGAATGGAATAAATAAAGTTTATTTAAAGGGCCCAAGTCGACCTCTTAAAGTGGAATTAAATAAACAAGGGCCTAGGTCGGCCTCTTGAGGAACCTTCCCATTCACATATATATTAGGATTGAATCTTGAGGAGAAACATATCAAAGACATAACACATTGTCTTCTCCTAAAGAATCGATCTGCTAGGACAAAGAGAAGAAGTCCTAAAAGGAGCGAATAGATGCTGCCAAGCGAATTATGTTTGGTTGATCAGCATTGCATTTATCTTAATGAGCGAACTTGCCTTAGAAGATCAACAAATCTGCACTTTAGAGGGTTTGCGACTTGCTTTGGAAGATCAACAAATTGTATAGTGGATTAGTGAATTGCTTAGAGAATCAGCAAATAACTCTTATAGGATCAGATAGTTTGTATAAGAGCAGGAGCGAATTCTTCAAGTAAATCACATCATCTCTAAAAGACAGTTTAGGGCAGGCATTGAAGAGTTGGTTCATGCATTTAGCTATGAACCCAATTGATGAATTAATGTAGCCCTAAAGGAGATTATTAGGGCGGATTATTACATGCCTAGAAGGGTGAATGTGATTAGTCCCTAAACATAGATATGGGCAGACCTTGGTGTGATTGGATTTGCTATAAAGGAGAACACTCGACTCTTTAGATACAAATTTGGGCAGATCTGTATCACCTTGGATTTAAGATTAATAAAGCCCTAGGTGGGCTAACTTGACTTATTATGAAACACATACAATTTGTGTAGCAATCCTTGGAGAGGAAGATTGAAGACTTGGGATAAAAGGATTTACTTCGTGGATCGGGGATCCTCAACAAATTGTTGAGCATCAAAGGCTTCAATTCCGGGTATTACCTCTCCTTGTTCCTTATGATTGATTATTTCCCGTGCTTGGTTTTGTTAGATCTCTATAGATTGTTATATTCCTTATTAGAATATGAAAAATACTAACATGGTATCAGAGCATTGGTTGAGAAAAAGATCCATTTTCAGATTTAGGAATTTAGTCTAACTCTTTCAAAACTAAAAAACACTAGGGCAACTAGGGTTTGGTCTGAAAATTGTAATGAAGTTTTTGATTTTCAATTTCATTGGTTGCCTTCTATAGGATAACTTATTGGTTCTCATTGGTTGGAAAGATATGGGTAGAACCCATATGTTGTTTCAATATAATATTTGCATATTTACCTATTGACCTCCTCGAAGTTTTATTTTTTTGCCTTTCCTTATTGGATTAAAAGGGAGTCTAAAACTTTAAGTATCTGAAGGAGTTGATGGGGATTACACCATATTGATTTAGGGGGAGTAGATCATCTTGAGTTAAGTACATGGCATGTATGATTTAGAGGGAGTATAATAATGGGCTCACTTACACCTAGTATTGTGATCTCCTTCCTAATAAATGAGTAGGATCATTTCCTATTGACTCAGCTGATTGTTTGATTAGCATGACTAATTGCTGTCATTAGCATGCTTTATGTTAACATATTTTTTTGTTATATATGTTGTGTATGAACAGTTGGTTACCTTAACATATTTTTGTTATTGTATGGAACATACATAGCTGATTGGATCAACTATTTGACATAACTAATGTAGTATCATACCTTGCATTATGAATGCACTCTTTGCCCTGACATATGTTATATCTAACGCTATTATGAGATCATACACAACTGATTGTTAGTATAACTAAGTAACAGGTTTTACATTGACATATAGATGCATACATTGGTGGATGAATGTATGATGACTATTAGTTGATTAACTACTACATTAGCTTCATGTATGGGAGTATACTTTACATGGGCATATGTCGTGTATATTACAGTTGGCATATTTTATGTTTATGTTAGCATTGGAATATGTTGACATTGATTTGTATATCTTCTTTGGCTCATACTCTCTATTACAGAAATCACAGTTGATTGCTAGTACAACTTACTATTTTCCTTATGCATAGGTACATACATTATTGGATGATGAATGTTGAAACATTCTTACATTGGCATATGTTAGAATAGGCATATCTCTTGAGAACATACATTTAGAGTTAATGTTATTGTATACATGGGAGCATTCATATATATGTATGGATACACTTCTTTTTAAAAATAACTATATTGCATCTTGCCGAGATCACATTGCACCTGGTTATATGTTGGTTACCTGTATGTGATGAAGACTTATGTGATTACTCTTATGCATAGATGGTGGATAAATTATGCTGGTTCTATGAGAGAGCTGCATTTGGATGTTGACTACTTAATATGATTGTATGGGGCATACATCATTTGTATAGCTTGTGAAGCACACTTTAATATTGTGTATGAATGGATCATACTTTCCTTCATTTATTGATTATAGCTAAGACTATAATACATGTGGTTCTATGTGTGAACTTTTCATTTAATTTATGATCATATTGGTTAATCTTATACTTATGTGGATTCATGTGGTTATGTTTATTCATTTGGATATACTTATGCTTATGGCCAAGTCATTCTTATGAATTGAAGAATATCATTTGATATTCTTTGAGTCCAGGGGACTTGTGGATCTGGGATCCACATCTAAGTATCTGGTGGATATCATGGATTTGATATTTGTTAGGCCAATGCTCGAAGATATCATTAATTTGATATCTGGTGAATCGGGGATTTACTTCTTAGCATATGGCGGACATCATGGATTTGATGTCTGGAGGCCAGTTGCTCCGAGTACTTGGTGAATATCATGGATTTGATATATGTTAGGCCAATGCTCGAGGATATCATTAATTTGATATCTGGTGGATCAGGGATCCACTTCTTAGCATATGGTGAACATCATGGATTTGATGTCTGAAGGCCATTTGCTTTGAGTACTTGGTGAATGTCATGGATTTGATATTCGTTAGACCAAGACTCAAGGATATCATGGATTTGATATCTTGTGGATCAAGATCCACATCTGAGTAACTGGTAGACATCATGGACTTGATGTCGATAGGCCATTACTCCGAGCACTTGGTGAATATCATGGACTTGATATTTGATGGACCAATGCTCTTAACATCATGGACTTGATGTTATGATGTCATGGACTTGACATTTCTTGAGTCTTGGTGACTCGTGGATTTAGTTATCCACAGATTGGTTGGTATACATCATGGATTTGATGATACCATGAATATCATGGATTTGATATTCAAAAGAGTCAAGGTGACTAGTGGATTTAGGAAATTCACAAATTAATTAGAAATATTTGATATCATGGACTTGATATCACTTATGATTGTTATCATGGACTGATATTCCTAGGTCATGAAGACCAAAGGATCTAGGAGATCCACATTTGGATGGTAAGCATCATATGATATGATGTTTCTCATATGAATATGAGATGTATGGATTATGAAGAACAACTGTGTTCTCATTATACCTTGTAGATAGAGATCTACTATCATAGATGAGATCTATGGTTTCATTGGATTAGGAATCCATTTTTGTTATGTTTTGAGTCTCAGAGACTCATGGATTTAAGAAATCCACATCCGATTGGTAATCATCCTGTTACCATGATTTTCATATGGATATGAAATCTATGGTTGGAAATGATGTAAGAACATATGTGTTCTACCTATCATAGATATGCGATCTATGATTCTATTGGATATGGAATCCATATTGATTATGTTTTTGGCATCTCTATCAAGGGTTGATAGAGGGAGATCTATGAGTTGATCTTTCCCTCAAGTCCAAGAGGGAGTGTTGATATAATGGCCTTTTCGACAAGTATCTAAATGCCCTGGATAATAATAAATATAGAATATATATTTATTATTGATCAATATATAAATAATAATAATAAATATAGGATATTTATTATTTATTGTTTATCAAAGAATCAATTTAATAAATATTTGAATGGAATAAATAAAGTTTATTTAAAGGGCCCAAGTCGGCCTCTTAAAGTGGAATTAAATAAACAAGGGCCTAGGTCGGTCTCTTAAGGAACCTTCCCTTCACATATATATTAGGATTGAATCTTGAGGACAAACATATCAAAGACATAACATATTGTCTTCTCCTCAAGAATCGATCTGCTAGGACAAATAGAAGCAGTCCTAAAAGGAATGAATAGATGCTGCCCTAGGAGTAGCGAATTATGGTTGGTTGATCAACATTGCATTTATCTTAATGAGCGAACTTGCCTTAGAAGATCAACGAATCTGCACTTTAGAGGGTCTGTGACTTGCTTTGGAAGATCAACAAATTGTGTAGTGGATCAACAAATTGCTTAGAGGATCATCAAATAACTCTTATAGGATCAGAGAGTTTGTATAAGAGCAGGAGCAAATTCTTCAAGTAAATCGCAGTAGCTCTAAAAGACAGTTTAGGGAAGGCATTGAAGAGTTGGTTCATGCATTTAGCTATGAACCCAATTGACAAATTAATGTAGCCCTAACGGAAATTATTAGGGCGGATTATTACAGGCCTAGAAGGGTGAATGTGATCAGTCCCTAGACATAGATCTGGGCACACCTTGGTGCGATTGGATCTGCTATAAAGGAGAAGACTCAACTCTTTAGATACAGATTTGGGCAGATCTGTATCACCTTGGATTTAAGATAAATAAAGCCCTAGGTGGGCTAACTTGACTTATTATGAAACACATACAATTTGTGTAGCAATCTTTGGAGAGGAATATTGAAGACTTGGGATAAAAGGATTTGCTTCGTGGATCAGGGATCCTCAGCAAATTAATGAGCATCAAAGGCTTCAATTTCGGGTATTATCTCTCCTTGTTCCTTATGATTGATTATTTCCTGTTCTTGGTTTTGTTAGATCTCTATAGATTTTTATATTCCTTATTAGAATATGAAAAATACTAACAATGATCCCGCCCCAATAATAGTTACATTAAGAATTGGAACTAGAACATGGTAAGTTGGAGTCTTTTTTCAAATAGTTGGCAAAAACTAGCCAAGGATGCTAGGGCTAAAGAATGAGAGCTACACAATAGTTTATTAGCTGCAGAAGATAGGGTTTAGCATCAACCTTGGGATCAACATGCAGTAGAAGCAGTTGCTTTGGCTAGAGAATCCCTTAGAAGAATTCAAAATATCAAGATTCAAGGGGCCAAGGTGAGAGCTAGGGCTAATTGGATGTGTCATGGAGATAAAGGCTCAAAATTATTTTTTCAACTTCTTAGAAGTAAACAAAAGAAAGAATCTACTGACATGATATGGGATGGAGGAGCTAACCTTACTAACCAAGATGAGATTCTCCAGGCCTTTACCCAATTTTACTCTCAACTTTTCTCATCAGATGAAGGGGGACTGGACATGGAGGTAGCTAGAGAAAAGATGAAGGATATTATACCAAAAAAGGTGAGGAAGAAGTAGAAAATCTATCTAAGGATATCTCTAGGGAAGAATTTATAGCAGCTACTAGAGCCTTGGATAGTGACAAGTCTCTTGGACCTGATGGGCTCCTTGTCAAATTCTATAGGTGCAACTTTGGATGGATTGAAGGGGAGCTTTGCTAGGTGTACAAAGAGGCAATTTATAAAGGTTCTCTAGGGAAAGAGATCAATGATAGAACTATCAAATTGATCCCCAAAGATAAAGATAAAACACTTATTAAAAACTGGAGGCCTATTACCCTCTTTAATGCCTCTTATAAAATTTTGGCAAAGATACTAGCCAAAAGATTGGAAATTCTTTTGCCTAATATTATCAGTCATACATAGACAAGTTTTGTTGAAGGAAGGTATATACTTGAACACTTGCTCACATACTAGGAAGCCCTAGATTGGGCTAAATGATTAGGACAGGATGCAAGTATGCTTTTGATTAACTATGAAAAAACCTATGACAAAATTGAGTGGGTATTCATCTGGCTAATGATGGAGTTCTTGGGTTTCCCCATTCAATTTTAGAATATGGTTAAGGTCCTTATGGTTGATGCAAATGCTAAAGTTGAAGTAAATGGCTATTGATATTAAGGCATTATTCTTTCTAGGTCCATTAGGCAAGACTATCCTCTAGCACCTGCACTCTTTGTTATACTGCTGATGCCCTATTATACCTTCTCAGAGATAATTCCATCTCTCCAAGGGTCAAAGGCATTACCCTTCCCAACGAGGATCTCCTAAGCAATGTACAATTTGTAGATGATACAACCGTTTTAGTGGAATGCAGTGAAGAAAATGTGTACAATCTTATGGGAAAAATGGAGTTGTTTTGTACAGTCTCAAATAGTAAAATCTCACTACCTAAATCTATTATGTTGGGGTGGAATGACACCCCACCTGAGTGGTTTAAAAAGTATCAAATCGCATGAGGGGGGTCCCAACCGCTAGGTCAAGTAATTGGGAATACCCTTTGCGGTTTCACCTAATCTCAAGAACATGTGGGAATGGATTAAGTGCAAAATTGACAAGAAGCTTACTAAGTGGGACAATTAGTACCTCTCATTTGCTGGGAGAGTGTAGGTCTGCCAAAAGGTTCTATTTATGTTGTCCGCAATTTTGTACTCACAAAATTGGGGCAACCATACGGAAAACTTCGCAAGATAAAACTCTCTAAGGCATTTTCTTAGTTGTTTTATTTTATTTTGGTTTTGTTATCACCTTAGGATTGTGGCATTTTCAATTCCGCTTGTTTTGAGCTATCTTAGACCTCAATCCGAGTTTTCTATCAAAAGATATTAAAAAATTAAGCGTTCAATAGGTGGGATTTTTTAGGCTTGATTGCATGTCGACATTCTTTAATTAAAATCTCACCTAAGTGGACTTTTCATTGATCATTGCATAATACTATGGGTATATTTACATGTAAAATGGAAATAAAACTCCATCTTTGTATGTTCACATGGGGATATACGAGTTTTAAATGAGTTTATAATGTGAAGGTAGGTTTTTAATCTCCCATTACATATTTTCTCTTTTAAAGTTTGTTTGTAAACATGCATGAGAAAACTCACAAGTCTTTAAACATTAAATCATGTGCAAAGGTGGTGATTTTTGTGTCTATTGCATATCATATTTGAACATGTGTTTTGTTTTATAATCCATTACAAGTCAATAGTGGAGATTTTAAATGCATTTACATGTATTTAAAACTAAGTTACAAACACATGTAAATGGACCAAAACAACCCATCATAAGCCTTTAGTGACGATTTTAAAAACCTTTGAACAATGTTTTTATAAGCATTTGACAAAAAAAAATCCGTCTACACCCATAGTGGCAATTTTAGAATGATTACGCATCTTTACATCCCCAAAGTACATGCATTTTACTTCTAAAAGTCCAACTAAGCTCTATGGTGATGATTTTTATCTCCATTACATGTTTTGATGTGCATTAAAACATATGTAATGCCTCCCCCCCCCAAAAGATTGTTATGACTTAAAAGCATGTATTTGATGATGTAAAGCTCATTTTTAGGGCATTTTAAAATTGTGTTTGGTATTTCTTATTCATGGTAGCGATTTTAATTACTTTTACACATCAAAAACACATGCATGTATGCCCAAACAACCCGTATTGACATTGGATGACAATTTTGGAATGATATGGATGTCTTCAAATGCATTAAAATATATGTGAATGGCTTGTAGAAGACCATTTTAACACAATATGGGCTGCGTTTTCCTCATCTAAGGCAATACAATGATTTTGATAGACATTACATGTAAACACCTGCGAATAATTATCTGAAGCTTGTTTTTGGGCATTTGATGCAAAACACAGGTTATTAGATACATGTGTTTACCATTCCAAAACATGTTTTTATCATTACATGTCTTCCAAATTGCTGTTCAAATGCATGAATGACTTGTAGAAGCCTGTTCTAAAGCGTCCGGGGCATCAATCATGCAGTTTTATGGTTTCAATGAAGTTTCAAGTTGCAAAACATTGCAAGAAGCTAGTCTAGGGCATGCAATCTTCATTTCCAGCTTGTATTCATCTGCAAATAGTGTGTTTTCTATCTCTAGGGTGTCGTTTTTGTTAGGATTGTATATCACAACAACTCCATCACATTTTTACAAGTTTGGATCTTTCTTCCTTGTTATTCCTTTACATTTTTCCACTCATTCATGACCTTTTGTCAAAGATTCAAAGATGATTGAGTTTTGCATTCATTCTTGTGAAGATTTGGTCAATCCTAGTTGCCTATATAGTTGAAATTTGGGGATCTTTTTCCAAATTCTTGTTGGCATATTTCAGTTGTCATTGGTGAAGTTAGATGCAAACATCATTCCCACCGGTATAGGTACACCGCTAGACCACTCATACTTCTTTGTAGGCACGGTAGACTAAACTGAGCATATGCACCAGTAGATTAGAAAGTATACATAGAACCGATCTTATAACTCACAACCGTGAACAAGATTGATACCGATTGATTGCATAATAATCTGGACTGGATTATGCAGAGCTGTTCGAGTTAAAAATAGATTATATGGAGGATCCACCATTTAGAATTGGAGTTAGTTTTTTAACAGGAGTTAGTTTTATTTCTATGCAGATGTTTCAAGGTAAACTCAAGATCATCTTGCAAAGCTTTTTGCTGCATGATTTTTGGGTGAGTTTACAATTTGGTGGTTCTATGAGTTAGGTTTTAATAAGATTAATTTCTTATAAATATAGGTCATAAGACACAAGAGAATTGTTGTTGAAAATACAGAGCAGAAGAGAGATATCTTCTGAGAGAAGCTACAGTCACAAGAGGTGAAAGGAAGAGAGGTTCAACAACCAAGCAGAGCAAAAAAATTAAACATGTATGATCTAATTAGATAGGAAGTGTCAATTTAGATCATTACTTTTATTCTGTTAAAGCATATTCAAATCTCTCTATCAGGGTGAACCCTAATAGGTTCTTTGTATAAAATCTTTTAACCGGGTAGCATCTTGAAGTCCTTTTACAAGGCAGCTCCTAACAGAGTCAAGATCTTAACCGATCTTCTACCAAATCTATTTATCGGGTAGCACTCTTGCAAGTGCTTTGTAAGCTCTTAATCAAGCACCTTCGTTACTGTAGTAGTGAAGTTGTGAGCTCTGTCTTGTGTGCTAAAATGTTGACACACTTCTACGAGTCATTATATCCAAGATTGCTCAAGAATGAAGTCTCAAATGACGACTCATAGCTCTTTATTCATGGAGTGCATGGATTTGTAATGGAGGCCCTTAGATTAGACCTAGTTTGTGCACATGCAAGTACACCATAAAATGAAAGATTCAAATAGGAAAAGAAAGAATGCTAGTCTCCATGATCATCAAGTATGCATGAAAATAAAAATGAAAGCTATTTTATATGATAACAATGCATGAAAGAAAACTAATCTATGAAAGAAAATGTTTATGCAAGGTTATTCTACGAAAGGAAATATGAATCTAATCTAATATGCAAGTGCAAGAGTAATCTAAATAGATTGCCATGGAGGTAAGAGCAAAGAAGACAAGAAAATAGAAGTTGCAATGTTCAAGCTCAAGTGCTCAAACTCTCCTCCAAAATCGCTCTCCAAACCTGCATAACAATAACATAAAATCTTGATCTCTAAAATCTCCATGCATAAAATGAGAAGGAAAGGGCTCCTTATAAAGGATTTAGAAATGAATGGATGGTCAAGATTAAGAGGCAAGAAGAAATGAACAATAGTGGAGATTAAATCTTGATTGATTCATGTGCTCAAGATTCTCAAGAGGAAAAATCAATGGACATGGTTAAGAGGCAAAACGATGTGTGGAAGAGATTAAGAGGCAAAAAGAGATTCCACTCATCTTGGAAAGTGTGCATTCAATGTGTAGACAAAAAATCTTTTTATTTATATTTATATTTTATTATTTATTTATTATTTTTATTAAAGTAGTTTCCATTATTTAATTAAAAGAAATTTTTTTTCTTTTAATTAAATGTGCCTTAAGATAAAGTGATTTTATTATTTAATTAAAAGATTTTTTTTATTTAATTAAAAGGGAGAATGTTCTCTTAATTAAATAAAACTTAGGATAAAATGATCAAACTTTAATAAATATTAAAATAATTGAATTAATTACGATATGATCAAGGAAATTGATTTAAATTGAAAATATTACAAGGCATTGATTCAGGAAATGATAAATTGATGAATGGGGGCCCAAAGTCTAGGTGACCATTTTAGGGTGCATACATTTGCCCCTTTTTGACTAATGTGTGATCTTCATGGGAACATATGTAGTCAAAGAATGAAGTTGAATTGTGAGATCGATTTGGTATCACAAAACAATCCAGACATGTGATCGACGGATGGGAACACATCAGGACAAAGATAAGCTGATTGAAAAAGACAAGGCCAACACCCCTTTAAATAGGTAATTGTCAAGTCTCAAGCAAGGTTTCCCCAAGAGAAGAAATTGATAGAATTGATAAAGCTGAATCAATGATCAAAGTTTGATAGGTACTGCCCCTCATGATCAAAATCGAAATGAGATAGAGGAGAAACAATAAATTGATAATTTTGATCAAATCGAACTAAAAATAAGGTTCTTGATGTAAGATGAAAGATATAAGGATCATAGAACCAAGGTAGGTCATCAAGCATGAAAGATTATGCCCCAAGGTTGAATTAGAAGAAAAGAAGTGGGGTGAAAGTGAATGGAAAATAGAAGTTTGGAAGAGGTGAAAAGAAATGGAGAGAAGAAAGAGAATTTGCTTCAAGAAAGAGAATGCCTCAAAATCAATCAAATGTTTAAGATAGTAAATTTCGATTGAGATCACGAAAGAAGATAAAGAAATGAAGATCAAAATGTGACCACAGTTGATTAAAAGTCCAAAAAAAAGATGAAGGAAAACCCTTTCAAACTCCTAATACAGCCTAAAAATGCAAATTAACATGAAGTCTAACAATGCAAGCTACATAAAAATGCAAAGGTGTACTTGCAATAGAGCAACTGTAACATAAGATTTTGTGTTCATTATTCATTAGAGAATGTTAAGGAACTTATTTTCATCATTGGGCCATTATTAACGAACATCGAAAAATCACACAATCATCACTAGTCACAAGCGCAACTATCAATATATGAATGTGATTTATATCGGATTGGAATGTGGAAAATTTTTAACATAAGCATCAAAGACATAAAGGTCAAAATGACTTTGATGTTAGCTTACCCAATTTAATGTAGCAAAACCATGCTCACATCAAGGCATAGATGCCAGGATGACCATAAAAATGGTTGTGCAAAAATAGTCAAAGATGATGCCTCAAATCTCCTAAGTGTTTCAAGGGGACAACAAGAGATACTCTAGAGCTTCAAGACCACACCCACAAGCAGAAAGCAAATAAAAACATGCCCCTTCCTCCAAGTCCTCTAGATATGCATCCCGAAGAAACTTATTAGACAAGGACAATCAACGAAAACCAATAACAGTCAGCACACAAAGAAAATATCATGACATAGCTTAAGCATTAAGTGTTGTGTTTAAAAATTTAAGTGTGTTAACTGATACTGAGTTCCGAGGATAAGGATCGAATGCTTGCAAGCAGGTAAGATCACATGACAAAATTGGGTAAGACCAAACTGATAAGTGTTGAAAAACACTCGATGTCAGGGGTTGTGTTGAAAAACACAGTTGGGGTGGTGTTGAAAAACACCATTTGCGAGGTGTCCTAAAGACTAACACATCCAAGAGACCAAATCTAACACAATTATGCCCCCTAGACAAAGACAATGACCAATTTCAAACCAAGGCAACAAGGACAAGACATTATGGAGAAAGGCTAAGTGTCGAGGATGTGTGCTAAGAAACATGGGTGCAAAGGCCTCAAGTAGCGCCCGTTTCTTAGTTTTCACCACTTAGATTTTATTGTAATTTTTTCTCTTTTTTTTTTTAAGACTTTTCATTTTTTTTTTTTGTATTTTTGCTACCAAGGCACCTGTTTCCAGGTTTTCACCAAGGCACTTTTTCTTTTTTTTTTGAATTTTTTGATTTTTTTGGTATTTTTGGAATATATAATTTTTTGGAGATACATCAAAGCGCCTATTTCTATGTTTTCACTAAGATGATCATTTTTTCAAGATATTTTCAGATTTTTAAAATTTTTGACAATATATCATTTTTTTGGATTCTTTCAGGATCAATAAGTATGTACAAAGGATGCCCCTAGACAGAATGGGCATCAAACTCCCAAGAAAGATCACATCGTGTAGTCCCAATGCTTAGCAAGGTGGAGGACAAGAGGGATTAGCAAGCTGGTGGAAGAGACGAAAGACAGATTAATGAAGGAGAATAAAGGGGAGAAATCCTTGAAGGCAAACTCCTCAAGAGTACCCAAGCTAGGGAAAAGTTGTCATGTAAAGAACATTTGGACAAACAATGAAAGACCAACATAGGATAAGTCACAAAAGTGTAATGCAAAAAAAGGAAATGATGGAGTCCAAAGGATTAGACATGTCAAAAGGCTTCATAGCATTGTGTTTTACTCTTTTTTATTAGATTAAGACCAAAGGAGAAAAGGATAGCAAAATGATAGAATGAATGAAGGAAAATAAATATGAAGGCTAAACATGAATGGAATGAAAGCAAAATCATCGTAAGATAGCTCACAAGATAACCAAATATTCGTGTATAGGTCAACATTGTCGAGATCAAAGAGAGAAGACATAATGGATGAAATATGTAGAAGAACTATGTATGATGTGTGATTGCCAAGTTTTCATCACGGTACTTATCCAAGGTGCCACAAGGGAGTGGTTTTCACCATAGGATGAATTTATTTCTTTTTACTTTTTCTACCAAGGCGTCTGTTTCCAAGTTTCCACCAAGACACATTTTCAATTTTTTTATTTTTTTATTTTTTTTTATTTTTTTTTGGAAGAAGGCAAGCTTTTTAGATAATGATTATTGAAAGGATAAACCATGATATGCCAAAGATTCAAAATTATATGCTTAAAGATGCTGATAGGGAAAGGAAGATGGAAGAGAAAAAATGGAGGATAAAGTTTTATGTAAAGCGAGTGAGGTTGGAAGATCAGAGGAATAGGCAAATAAGGAAAAATGATAGAAGGTAGAAGGATAATGAATGAAAGGGTAGATGGAAAGGAAGGCAATATCAACATCAAAACACACCTTGAAGGGTGGCGAGAGGATGGAGGAGACGTGAATGAAGGAATATGTGAAGGAATATGGTGAATGGATAGCAAAGGTTGTGGTTTAGGGGCATGGAATGGAAGAATATTTTTGGAAGAAGATGAAGTGGAAGCCTTTGGAAGCTTGAATGTTAACTTCAATTATTTCTCAACATCAGACTCTTTCAAGAGAGACTTTGGAATCCATATAGCCGTAAACTTTTCATTTCTTTTTTGATGATTTAGAGAGAATATCTTCAATGATAAATTTTGGAACCCATATTTATTTTGTAATTTTCTTATTCGATATCTCTTTTGACTTCATGCCTCCGTGTCAATTAGAGGAGACATGGCGATCTTATTTTTTTTATGGATTCTTGTATTGAACATTCAAGTTACTTCCAAAAGACTTGAGACTTGTGAAAGAAGGAGGATATGACTGGTTTAGATGGGTGGGTGGATGAAAATGATTCAAGGGTATGCATTTATGTTGATCTTGAGGAAAAATAAGAGATGGAGGGACATAAGGACCCAAGATGGATGACGAATTAGGAGAGTTAGGAGGGGAAAGTGAAGGGACATAAGGGCCCAAGATGGAAGGAAGATGTGAAGCCCTTAGTATTGGTGGAGGAGGTCCAAGGATGGACGTGGAAGATACAAAAAGATAATCAATAAGTTCATCAACATCTATATGAAAACCAAGGACATCAACATCTTTAGAGTGAGCATTAGGATTTGCAATAGGATCATGAACATCTTGAATAGGAGCAACTTCTTTGATAGGATTGTTCGGAGCCTGAAAATACTTAGGAAGAGTAGAAAGTGGAAGTGAACATGAAGTGGTAAATGAAGAAGATGGAAGACTTTGATATTGACAAGGAGCTTTGGATAGCATAAGTGTATACTTTTTCTCTTGATTTTCAATAAGCTTAACATTGGAAGTAACAATACTATTTTTAATAACCTTAATGTAAGTATCATCTTTGGAAAGTGCAAGTGTAGTAAGGTTATTTTGATTGTCAATAAGTGCAATGGTGTAAGTAGTAGCTTGATCTTGCTTAGGAGAAGACTTAAGACATGACAAAATGAATGAGAAAGGGCGCGCAGGATCAAAAGAACCATGAAATAGATAAGAGACATCATGAAAAGGATTGGATGACATGGAGGGTTCTTGATTTCGATATTTCTTTATATTTTTTCCTTTATCATTTTTAGAGTCCTTTTGATATGGAGCCACTTCTAAGGACAAAGAAGCATGTTGGAATTTTATGAAAGACTTTGGAAGAGATGGTGAAAGACTAGTTGAAGTAGGAATTATAGCGTATAAAGGCTTAGGCTCTTTAGGTTTAGCATTATTGAAAGTATTTGCAGCCAAGTGAAGGTTAGCTTGAGTTTCTTTAAGAGGTAGCCCTTGAGGACAACTATAGGGAACCACATGAAAAGTATTAGGACCTTTGTTGGATGAAGGATTTGTGAAAGATTTGAAAGACTTGGAAGCTTTAGGAAATGTATGGGTATTGGAAGAAGTAGGGGATGTGAGGGAACCATCACAAGACAAAGGTCCATCATTAACATAATCTTGCTCGAGAGTGTAATCTTTATTTTCAGCATGAGAGTTCTTAGAGGAGAGATTCTTATAGTATTTACGTTTATAATCAACACATAAAGCTTTCTCTTCCTCAATAGAAGTAGATGTATCATCTAGGTATTGTTCACAAGAATCATCAAAGTCTCTTTCAAAATCAGAATCATATGGATCACCATCACGATCTATCCAGTATGATGACCCATTTTCAGTAAGCATGAGCACACAACTAGGAGGACTCTTAGGAATAGAGGTGTCATAGGTATCACTATAATGTCCATCATCATAGTCATCAAAGATGGGCGTGTCACTCTTTGTGGAAGAGGTATCACAAGGATTGTCACGTTTCTCATTATGGTATGTCTTGAGAAGAGAAGTAAGACTCTTGGGAGAGGTAGAAGAGAAACGAGATCGTGAAGTAGAGGAAAGTGAAGACCTAGTGGAGGAAGAAAACTTGGATAACGAGGAATGCAAATAATGTCTAGAAGAGTCAAGGTAAGACTTGGAAGATGAGGAAGGATGAGAAGACTTAGAAGATGAAAAATATTTGGAAGAAGGAGGTCGTGACAGGATCATGCATATGATCCTAGCAAAGGTGTCTAATTCAATCAATCTTTCTTTTATTTTTATCATAAATTTATTACCCATGCAATTTTTGAAAGAATAATACTCTTCGAATTGAACAATGAGTTTGAGATCATCTATTTTCAAGAGAGGTTCCATAACAAGATAGTTGAAATTCATGGTTCTGGAAGAGGAGGAATCAATTATGGAAGTGACAGAAGATATGAATAGAAGAAAGTAGACTAGATAATAGGAGGGAAAGAATCAAGAAGATGTGAAGAGTTTAGGAAGAAGAGGAAGAAGTGTAAAGAAAGAAGAGAAAGGATGGAAATGGGAGACTAGGAAGACATGAGAGATGTGGAAGAAAGAAGACCAAGAGTCATTTTGTGCAACTTGATACCATTTAAGTTCATTTGGATGTTGAGCAACATGTCATAGCACTTTTGGGGAGATCTTTGAAGTTTTTATCACTTGGGAACTCATATTTGTTTATTTAATGTGACCAACTAGATGCATTAACAGATTTTTATCATTAATCAGGCACTCAAGACAACAATCATGGAGTTCAAGAAAATAGTTGTTTTCAAACAATTAGAAAGGGATAAAGAAACCTTGCGCATGAACAAGAATATTGACATAGTATTCTACTCCATAAAGATTCTACTTGTGTATGTTCTCAAAATGTTTTATAGTCACATGCATAGTCCTAGCAAAGAAAAAGTTGGTTGCACTATGGTTCATAGTAATGGTCAACTCTGCAACTTTTGCAATTTCAAGAGGGCAAACTCCAATCCAGGCGCATAGGGGTTTTGACACATTCTGAGAATTTAATCAATCGGATATGTTGAGGATATCTGACTGTTAATATGATGTAGAACAAGAGAGAGGGGGGGTGAATCAGTTGTTCTCAGGTCCAGATGTATAAAACAAACTTTAATTTTTTTTTCTTAAATTAGATCTAACAACCAAAACCAACTCGGTCATCACTAATTCAATAATAGAAATATATAATATTGCAGTCCACTACCCAATTGTATCTAACTTGTAAAACATAGAAATGTCTAAACCAAAACATTCACACAAGCATTGACACTAGGATTTATAGTGGAAACCCAATCTAGGAAAAACCACTTTGTAACATGCTACTATTATTTTCACTCTTCTGAAGTGAGCTCAGTTAAAAATTAACTTTGTCAAAGGTTACAATACACACTATTAGGTGTGACCCGGTTAAAGGATTTCAATCATTTTGTTAGAAGTGACCCTTGTTATATGACTTATATACATTCCATTAGAATGCAACCTTGTTCAAAGGATTTAAACATATGACTGTTATGTCAACCTTTGTTAAAAGGATTTTGATTGTTACAATGGTTATAAACTAGCAACAGTATTGATCTGAAAAATATACAAATCACTTTGCGAATATCAGATCCAATTCCATACACAAATGCTGGTTTACTGACTTTGAAACTTTTCCATCTCCATCTCTGATCTGCTCGGAACTTTTCTTCAAGAAATCACCACATTTCTCTTTTAGCCTTTTCTGCTTATACAGTCAATAACATCTACTGATCTTCTAGCATCCTCTGTTCACCCATGCACACACATACCTAATGCTTAGGTTCCATTAATAATTCCTTAATTAGGTTAACTCATCTTTTGTCACTCAATCTCCTTCGTAGATCTTAGGGTTAGGTCAGATTCATTGAATCTACCCACTTTATGTTCTTCGGGTCCTTTTCTAGAAACATCTCAAATCTCTTAAAGATTTACAATAAAATATTTTTAGTACATTTAATGCTTTCAAACAATCAATAAATAAAGTCAACACGTTTTACATAATCCAAGAACTCAACAATGTCGGCTCCAAATCTGAATTCTTTTCAAATATAAAAATACTGATGCTCGGTCAATACTATGATCAACTATTCGGTCTTCATGTAGAAAGCTCGGTCATTACTAAAAATATTTCCTTGGCTTAAACTGTCTTCCTCGGTAATTAACTGATGTTCAGTGGACACTAGAATTTTTCTCGACATATACTGACTCGGTCGACACTAACATCACTCGGTTTGAACATGATTTCTCTATTTTTACTTGGTCAAGCCTACTAGTTTAGTCTTCAATCTTACTAAAATAAACAATACATTGTCTCATCATTGTACAACATAATCAAGTATACTTTGTAGTATCAAGATAACTCAACCTTTCCTTAGGTGCTATTGTTACCAACCTTGCCTATCCCCTTAGCAACAATCAAATAGATATACTACTTTCCTAAGTAACAATAGTCTTATTAGTTAAGATTTGACATCAATGATAACACAACAATTGATTCAATTGTAGTTTCCAACAATCTCCCTCTTTGGCATTGATGGCGACACCATATGATATCACCCGAATAACACATGGATTACCAACCAATCCAAAAACTTATCTATCCATCATAATTTTTTTAAAAATATCCTTAGCTTCATTCTGATTCAGAATCTATAAGCTTCACTTCTGTGATCGTCAGAAATATCCATATCTCCCTCTATCCTGATCCTTCATTTTAGTTCATTATCTCCTTACTTTTCCTTTCAGTGTCATGTGTTATTATATCATCTCAGTTCATCTCCCTCTTTGACAAAAATGCCAAAGCAACAACTAAAACATACATCCATCAGATGTAGATATTATCTGTTCAGCTCAATGTTTCTCCCTTTGTCATCTTACTTATGACTAATTCTTTGTCTTTTCTCTTCTTCACAACTCTAGGCCAGTCCTAAAGTGTGACAATCTTCTGCATCAATCTGTCAGATATTCTGCTGTAGCATATTTGATGTAGTGCTCCTAGCTTAACTAGGCAGCCTCAGTTAGGGGAAGGACCCCTAATTGACTTCTCAAATACTCATGTGCTTCTTTAGTTAAAGCTTTAGTGAATATGTCTGCTAATTATTCTTTTGTATTCACATATTCCATTCAAACTTCTTTATCTTGTACCAATTCTCTCAAGTAGTGATACTTGATTGCTATGTGCTTGGTCTTAGTATGCATCACTGGATTTTTAGAAATGTTGATAGCACTTGTGTTGTCACAGAAAATAACAACAGGTTCAGTGATTTCTTCTTTCATGCGTACCAACAATTGTTTTATCCATACCAAATTTGAATAGTTTACTGCAACAGCAACAGCAACATAC
Organism: Chamaecyparis obtusa; assembly: GCA_027943335.1. Classification (NCBI taxonomy): domain Eukaryota; kingdom Viridiplantae; phylum Streptophyta; class Pinopsida; order Cupressales; family Cupressaceae; genus Chamaecyparis; species Chamaecyparis obtusa. The sequence goes on along the minus strand of BSBK01004763.1, from coordinate 449,814 downwards.
TCGGCTTCAGCAGTAGATTGAGAAATGCAATTTTGTTTCTTGCTCGTCCAGGAGACTAATCTCTATCCAAGAAAGAAAGCTCCACAACTAGTACTCTTACTGTCATCTACATTTCCTGCCCAATCAACATCTGTATATACTCTTAGTTCAAATTTTTCATCCTTCTTGTAATATAGCCCATAGTCAGCAATCCCTTTCAAGTATCTCATAATTCTTTTTACAGCCATCATGTGTGTTTCCTTAGGATTGGTAGAGAATCTTGCCATAATCCCAACAACTAGTGCAATATTTGGTCTACTATGTACAACATACTGCAATTTTTCAATTATGGATTTGTACAAAGTTTGGTTCACTTCTGCAACATTATCATTCTTAGATAACTTTTGTCCAGTAGCCATAGGAGTACTCACTGGTCTAGAATCTTTCATCCCAAAAGTTTTCAATATTTTATTAACATATTTAGACTATGTAATGAAAATTTATTTCTTCATCTGATATACTTGTAAACCAACAAAGAATTTGATCTCACCAAACGTGCTCATTTCAAATTCAGTTTGCATTTCATTTGAAAATCTTTTACAGAAAGCATCTTGTCCACCAAAAATAATATCATCCACAAAATTTGTTGCCAACAAGATACCTTTACCTTCTTCATCTTTCATGTACATATTGCTTGTGTCATTTGTTCTTGAAAATTCAATCTGTATCAAGTAGTTATGCAATATCTCATACCATGCTCTGGGAGCTTGTTTTAATCCATATAGTGCTTTGTTCAGTTTGCATACCATGTGTCTTCTATTTGGATCAATAAAACCTTATGGCTGTTTTATGTAAACTTCTTCTTCTAGTATACCATTTAAGAATGCAGACTTGACATCCATTTGATAAACCTTGAAATCTTTATAAGCAACATATGCAAGCAAAGTTCTTACTCCTTCCAATTTAGCTACAGGGGCAAATGTCTCTCCATAATCTATTCCTTCTTCTTATGCGTAGCCTTTGCATACCAGCCTAGCTTTGTTCCTAGTTGTTTCACCTTTTTCATTCAACTTATTCTGGAACACCCACTTTGTTCCTATAACATTTTTATTTTTAGGTCTCGGCACCAGAGTCCAAGTATCATTCTTCTTTATCTGGTCTATTTCTTCATTCATTGCTTGTATCCAGTCTTCATTTTCTAATGCCTCTCTAGTTGACTTAGGTTCAAATTCACACAGTAAACATGTTGGATCCATTGTCTTACTTCTAGTCAAAATTTCAGTATGTTTGTCTCCAATTATTTGTTCAAGCTTGTGATGTCTTCTTACATATTTTGCCAAAACATGTTCAGCTCTTCTCTCCTCTATTTCATCAGGGTCCTCAACAAGATTTCCAAATTCAACTTCTGAATACTCGGAAACCTCTTCCTGATACTTGGCAACATTATCTTGTTGCTTGACATGTTCTTGTTCTTTTTCGACACTGTTTTCCTGATGCTCGACAACCTCTGCCTATTGCTTGACATCGCTTACCCGAGACTCGACATCAGGTGCAAGCCTGTTACTTGCCTCTTCTTCTTCTTCAATATACACAAAAGATCTATAATCTTTTGGTTCTCTTTTGCTATCAACTTTATTTCTTTTTGCATACTCATCAACTTTGACATTCACACTTTTCACAATTTTGTTAGTGTTAGAGTTCAAACACTCATAAGTTTTACTTTTTGTGGAATACCCTAGGAATATGCCTTCATCACTTTTAGCATCAAACTTTCCATTCTTATTGTCTTTTAATATGTAGCACTGGCTTCCAAAGATTCTAAAGTATTTAACACTCAGTGCATGCCCATACAATAATTCATAGGGTGTCAAATTTCTACCTTTCTTGATCTGTACCCGGTTAAGAGTGTAGACAGCTGTACTTATAGCTTCTTTCCAGTATTTCTGTGCCACATTCTTTTCAATCAACAATGTCCTTACACAATCCAAGATAGATCTATTTCTTCTTTCTGCTATACCATTCTGTGGAGGTGTTCTAGGTGCAGAGATTTGTCTTTTGATTCATCTTTCATTGCAAAATAGATTGAATTCATTTGATGTAAATTCTTCACCTCAGTCAGATCTAAGACATTTCAGGTTCCTACCTGTCTCCTTCTCAACCTTAGCCAAATACCACTTAAAGAATTGAAAAATGTCAAATTTTTCTTTTAGAAACATTACATGCATCATCCTGGTATGATCATCAACAAACAAGATAAAATATCTAGCACCACAGTAACTTTGTACACCCATAGGTCTACAAAGGTCAGTATGAACCAAATCTAAAATGTTATCAGAAGTAAATGATTTTCTCTTGAAACTTGACTTTGTCATTTTTCTTAACTGACATTCCTTGCACATCACATTCTTAGGTTTCTTCAATCTAGGTAGACCTCTTACTTTCTTCTTACTTATTTCTACTAGATTATCAAAGTTAACATGACATAGCCTCTTATGTCATAATCAAATGTCATCAAATTGTGCAACCATACATGCTTCTTCACATAGGTCAAGATAGAATAAATTACCTCTAGTCTGTTCTCCACTTCCAATCAGTTCACCAGTAGCATCAAATATTTTATCTTTCTTGTGATGAAATTCCACTTGGTAACTAGTGTTGTTGAGCTGTGCAACACTTAGCAGATTATAATTTAGACCTTCAACCCAATATGCATTTTCACAAGAGATCTTATCAGTCAGTTTAATCAAACCTTTTCCTCTAACAAGACATGGTGCATCATTACCAAATTTTACACTTTTACCTCTATAATGATGTAAGGTCTCAAACTTACTCTTGTCACTAGTCATGTGATGTGAATAACCACTGTCAATAATCCATTTTTCATTCTTGTTCACATAGAAGATCAATGCAATTTTCTTATCCTCATCAGATTCATCTTTCATTGCAACATAGACTACCTCAATTTCAAAATCATCACTATCAGTGTCAGTTTCTTCTTCAGTAATGTAACAAGATTTCTTACCTTTTCCTTTGTAGTCTTTGTACCTTTGGTAGCTTCTGTCATCTCTTCTGTCTTTGTGTTTGCTTTTTCTTTCTTCATTTTTATCATTCCTATCAAGACATCTAGCAGCTATATGACCAACTTTGTTACATGCAAAACATATAATAGAGAGTTTACCTTTATATTTTCCTTTTCCCCTTCTTAATCTTCTAGCCATAAGAGCGTCTAGATCTTCAAGTTCTTCATCAGAAGTGTCACTATCACTGTCACTTTCACTTTCACTTTCACTGATGTATCTTTCTTTTTCTTTCTTTGGCTTGTTCAGAACTAATTGTGACTTAAAAGAAGATTCAACATTATCAATACTACCATCAATGAAGTTATCATAGTTAGAGAGTTCAAAAGCAGTCAGTTTGCCAACCAAACTTTCCAAAGTAAGCACATTTGTAGAGTTACATCTAGATTCCTGAATAGCTGAGATCTTAATAACATATATAAGATGCAGAGTTCTTAGTACTTTACCAATTATAGTTTCATCCTCAATAGTCTCACTTGCTCCTCTAATAGCATTCACAACTTTTATTCTACCACAATATTGTGTAATATTGTCACCTTCTTGCATTCTCATTTCATCAAACTTACCTCTGAGACTCTAAGCCTTAGCTTTTAGTACATTTATGTCACCACCATAGATCTTTGCAAGAGTGTCCCACATCTCCTTAGCACTTGTGCAATCCTTAATGTCCTCAAATTTTGGATAGCTTAGGGCAGATGCAATTTATAGCATTGCTTGATTATGTTCTTGCTTAGCTCTCATTTCTTCGGCAGTCAAAGGTGCAACAGGTGAGACATAGTCATTCTCAATGTAGTACTTTGCAGAATCACCAATACCGGCCAGATGCAACTTCATCAAACTTTGCCATGCAGGGAAATTTTTCTTATTCAGCTTCGGTACCTCCTTCTTATACATCCTGATCATTTTCTTCAAGTCCTTTTAAACTTGATTTCTGTAAACACCAATAATAAGCAACACAGCTCTGATACCAATTGTTAATATGATTTAGAACAATAGAGAGGGGGTGAATCAGTTGTTCTCAGCTCCAGATGTATAAAACAAACTTAAATTTTTTTTCCTTAAATTAAATCTAACAACCAGAACCAACTCAGTCATCACTGATTCAATAATAGAAACATATAACATTGCAGTCCACTACCCAACTATATCTAACTTGGAAAACACATAAATGTCTAAACCAAAACATTCACACAAACATTGACACTAGGATTTATAGTAGAAACTTAATCTGGAAAAAACCACTTTGTAACATGCTACTATTATTTTCACTCTTCTGAAGTGAGCTCGGTTAAAAGCCAACCCTATTAAAGGTTACAATACACACTGTTAGGTGTGACCTGGTCAAAAGATTTCAATCACTCTGTTAGAAGTGAGCCTTGTTATAGGACTTACATACATTCCATTAGAATGCAACCTTGTTCAAAAGATTTAAACATATGACTATTAGGTCAACCTTTGTTAAAAAGATTTTGATTGTTACAATGGTTAGAAAGTAGCAGCAGTATTGATCTGAAAAATATACAACTCACTTTGCAAATATCAGATCCAATTTCGTACACAAATACTGGTTTACTAACTTTGAAACTTTGTCATCTCCATTTCTGATCTGCTCAGAATTTTTCTTCAAGCAATCACCACACTTCTCCTTCAGCCTTTTCTGCTTATATAGTCAATAACATCTACTGATCTTCCAGCATCCTCTGTTCACCCATGCACACACATACCTAATGCTTAGGTTCCCTTAATACTTCTTTAATTAGGTTAACTCATCTTTTGCCGCTCAATCTCCTTCGTAGATCTTAGGGTTAGGTCAGATTCATTGAATCTACCCACTTTATGTTCTTCAGCTCCTTTTCTAGAAACATCTCAAATCTCTTAAAGATTTACAATAAAATATTTTTCAGTGCATTCAATGCTTTCAAACAATCAATAAATAAAGTCAACATGTTTTACATAATCCAAGAATTCAACAATGTTGGCTCCAAATCTGAATTCTCTTCAAATATAAAAATACTGATGCTCGGTCAATACTGTGATCAACTACTCGGTCTTCATGTAGAAAGCTCGGTCATTACTAAAAATGTTTCCTCGACTTAAACTGTCTTCCTCGATAATTAACTAATATTCGGTTGACACTAGAATTTTGCTCGGCATATACTGACTCAGTCGACACTAACATCACTTGGCTTGAACATGATTTCTCTATTTTTGCTTGGTCAAGCCTACCAGTTTAGTCTTCAATCTTACTAAGATAAACAATACATTGTCTCATCATTGTACAACATAGTCATATATACTTTGTAGTATCAAGATAACTCAACCTTTCCTTAGGTGCTATTGTTACCAACCTTGCTTATCCCCTTAGCAACAATCAAATAGATATAGTACTTTCCTAAGTAGCAACAATCTTATCAGTTAAGATTTGACATCAATGACAACACAACAATTGCTTCAATTGCAATTTCCAACCTTGACAGCCCAACAAGAAACTACACCCGTGGAAATTTTTTCCACAAGGACATTTATATAGCGGTTGTTGCTACCACGATGAAAATGACTATTATCACTTGAGGTTTTGTCCACGTTGTTGACCCAATAAAAGGAATGTCCACTGCGGTTAACCCTTTCTAAAAAGGTGACTCACAAAAAGAACCACATGAAGACTTAGTTCAGATTCAAAGATTTGAGTTTTTGATGCTACCCAAAAAGAGAATAGAGCATAATCCTTTAGCCTGTTCACTTCACCCAAATATAACAAATAGATTCTTTGACACGCTAAAATTGAAATCACCTCACCAAGGTTCGTGATGTCAACAATAATGTCTACCAAACTCTCTAAGTGGGTCCAAGAGAGAACGTACCGATCAATGTTGAGGACTAAACCAAGTAAGACTATGAGATAATAACAATATCCTCTCTACCTACAAGAGGATCTATCTTCGAGAAGAGCTTCGCATGTAAAACAAGTGAATGAAGCCCACTCTCTCAAGAACACCACAAATAGTGTTCATAGGGCCTAATTACTATGTTAGACATATATGCAAGAAAACAAATCTCGATTCATTGTCTCCTTTATAGAAAAATTGAAGTGTGATCTATGAAAGAAATAAACATTCAAGCCAATCACATGAGAGATTCATTTTATTCCTAAAATTCAAATGTTATACAGATGCAACAAAATACCTCAAGTTCAAAGCAACACGCTTAGTAGATTTTTGTTGAGTTTTTTTGTGCAAGCAAGCCACGAACTCTCCAACAAATAAACAAGCAAACAAACAAACAAGATATGCAATGTATATCCAACTTATGCAAACCCTAGGGTTAGATTTGAAAATCAATTGTTAGGAGTAATAATAACCAGCAAATAATTTAAATGACAATTTATATCATGCATTAAACCATGAAAAATAAGTGCATATTCATCATAATTTTTTTTTTTGCATTTGACCTAGTAAAAAAGATCTGATTTTTTTGATATGATTTCGGCCACAAAAGTAGAAATACAAAATAGAGACCCCTGCTAAAAAATAGAGAGATTTCCAAAAATGTACAAATTTTAGAAAAATCTCTTCATTTGTGCCCTAAATCGACTATTTGAGCTATGATATTGCATCCAAATTTAAAACACAAAAAATGGACCCCTTGTAAAATTTAAATAGCTTTCTGAAAATATAAATTTTTTTTTAAAATATGCTGATTTGCACCGAAAATTAATTTTTTTATGAAAAATAATTTTTTTATTATAAAATATTCAAAATACCTTAGAAAATTCTAATTTTTTTAATTAAAGCTTCTCTGATATGCCGCCAACCTAAAAAATAAATTTCAGACCAAAACACCAAGCTATTTGGGAGATATGATCAAATCTTTGAAAATATAAGGTTTTAGTCTCCAAGCAAATCTGCACAAGGGGGTTAGCTCCAAAAAATAACCAAAACCAACATGTAAATGTGGGTTGCCCCACAGTGGGCACCAAAAATGTGTGCTAAAATGTTGACACACTTCTATAAGTCATTATATCTAAGATTGCTCAAGAATGAGGTCTCAAATGGTGACTCATAGCTCTCTATTCATGAAGTGCAAGAGTTTGTAATGAAGGTCATCAGATTAGACGTAGTTTGTGCTCATGCAAGTACACCATAAAATGAGAGATTCAAATAAGAAAAATAAGAATGCTAGTCTCCATGATCATCAAGTATGCATGAAAATGAAAATGAAAGCTATTCTATATGATAACAATGCATGAACGTAAACTAATCTATGAAAGAAAATGCTTATGCAAGGTTATTCTATGAAAGGAAATATGAATCTAATTTAATATGCAAGTGCAAGAGTAATTTAAATGGATTGCTATGGAGGCATGAGCGAAGAAGACAAGAAAATAGAAGTTGCAATGTTCAAGCTCAAGTGCTCAAATTCTTCTTCAAAATCGCTCTCCAAACTTGCATAACAATAACATAAAATCTTGATCTCTAAAATTTTCATGCATAAAATGAGAAGGAGAGGGCTTCTTATAAAATATTTAGAAATGAATGGACTGTTAAGATTAAGAGGCAAAAAAAAAAGAGCAATGGTGGAGATTAAATCTTGGTTGATCCATGTGCTCAAGATTCTCAAGAGGCAAAATCAATGGACATGGTTAAGAGACAAAAAGATGTGTGGAAGAGATTAAAAGGCAAAAGGAGATTCCACTCATCTTGGAAAGTGTGCATTCAATGTGTAGACAACAAGTCTTTTTATTTATATTTATATTTTATTATTTATTTATTATTTTTAGCAAAGTAGTTTCCATTATTTAATTAAAATATTTTTTTATTTATTTAAAAAATATATATATATATTTAATTAATGTGCCTTAGGATAAAGTGATTTTATTATTTAATTAAAATATTTTTTTTATTTAATTAAAAGGGAGAATGTTCTCTTAATTAAATAAAACTTAAGATAAAATGATCAAACATTAGGAAATATTAAAATAATTGAATTAATTACGATTTGATCAAGGAAATTGATTTAAATTAAAAATATTGCAAGATATTGATTCAGGAAATGATAAATTGACGAATGGGGGCCCAAAGTCTAGGCGACCATTTTAGGGTGCATACATGTTTCACTGTGGTTTTTTCCTTCTAACCGAGGGTTTCCATGTACATATGCTGTGTTGATATGAGTATTTCTATTTTTTTTTATGAATGATTAATTAGATGTTTATTTTGCATGAATCTATAAATAAGGTTTAATTGAGTTAGAAATAGTATTTACTAATTCACCCCCTCTCTAAGTAACTGGTTAGTAATAACAATTGGTATCAGAGCTAAGTTCTCTTAGATAGAAAGCTTAACCGCTTGAGAAAAAGATCATGGAGGGTTACATGTATTAGAAACAGCTTGAGGAAGCCAATGACATCATTGCCTCTCTTGAGAATAAGCTGAGAAGATCCCTTGCTAAAAGAAAGGAGATGACTCTGCAATTGAGTTAGAGCAATGAAACGATTGATGAACTCTCTGGGATGGATCAAATGAAGCTAATGAGGCATTCTTTGAACTTATGGAGAGGAACCAAATCTTAACCGATCAGATCTCCAACCTAAAAAGGAGCAGGAAGATAATGCCATAAGAATGACTGAACTGATTGAGAAAAAGATGAAAGCTGAAGATGAAAGGAATACTATAATTAAATCACTAACAACCTCTGAGAGAGAAAGAAATCTAGTAGAAGCTGTAAGGGAAAGTGATCTTGTCGTTCTGAAACTTCAAGAAGACATGCAAATAGTCACTCAAGAAAATGCCAATGTGCAAGAGAATCGGCATGATAAAGATGATGCATGAAAGAGGCTGGAAATTGAGTTGTATCAACTGAAGGAACATATGAAAGCACTCGAAGAAAGGAATGAAGCCCTTAGAAGATACAATGAAAGCTCAGTAAAGCTTGATGAGCAATTAAAAGATCAAAGAAAGCACAAAGATCCCATGGGACTTGGGTTCACCGGTCATGACACCAAGGAAATCAGTGAGTCATTTGGAGCCAAGAACAACAAGAAGGAAAAGAAGAAACCAGTAGTACAAAAGGGTAAAAAGAACTTCATCACTTCTTGCAACCATTGTGGGAAACCATGCCATAAAACAAACAACTGCAAAAATGCACTGGTAAATTCAACTAACAGTTATTGCAAAAACTGTTACAAGTATGGCCACAAGACCATTGAATGATGGTCTCGCCCCACAAGTGTGTCCAGTGGAAGCTTCAAGGGCTATTGCTATGCATGCACAAAAAGTTTGGACACATGGGTGATGAATGCAGATCCAAAACAATGGCATTCAGATCCCCACCGAGATCGATATTCCCAAAGAGGAATGAGAACCGGAGCACAATCAATTATGCCAACTGTGGCATGCATAGTCATAATTACTCCTGGTGTAATTCACCTAACAAAGGAAGGGTAAATCCATGGAAGACAACCGAGATAGTCTGTTACACCTACAACAAAGTTGGACACTTGACCAAAGATTGTAGGAACCAGTCAGTGAACAAAAGAAGAGGATCGGTCAAACCGATGAAGAAGACCTTGTCTCCCAATCAACAAGATAAAAAGGGAAAAGAGACCGATAAAGAAGTCAAAAATATTTGGTTAAAAAAGGAATCAAAGAGCTCCACTGAGGAGAAGATAGAGGGAAGGTCATTGTCTATTGATGATGATATCTCTTCAGCAAACTGAGCCTAAAAGGCTTAGAGGGAACTGGTAGCCCGTCTACCATTCCCAGTAGAACTGGTGAGAATCAAACTCACTAAGTCAGTAAGTAAAACTCGATAGGTAAGCTTTGATCAACTGAGGTTTGTTCAATAGGAAAAAGCTTGAATACCAGTTGGCGAAGAAGGAAAGAAAGGGTAGGTAAGGTAATCAATGCTATAGCAGTTAACAAATAGTTACCATTTGGTAATTACCGTTATGCCCTAAATCTATATAAAGAAAGGAGGATTACTCATTTTCTTTTACATTGCGATTTGTGATTTACAATTTCTTATGCTTGAGTAATATTCTCATGCTTTGATCATCGATAAGATATCTCTGTAAGACCGATCAAGAAACTTTCTGTGTTAACTGGTTGATAAGAATGGCATTATCATCATCATCTATTGCTAATTTGATGCAAGGAAATCAATTTGACCGACCCATCTACGACATCATGGCAGTGCAGAATAGGGAAAATGACATGTTTGGTGCAGTGTCATCTGTGCCTGATGGAGTTCTAATGATAGAAGATGTCACAACTTTCATTTATGAAAAACAAGAAGAACTGGGTGAAACCTTCATCCAAAGCGAGTACCTCTCGATGTGCACATACAAAAAGCTTCAAGACAAATATGCTAAGCTGGTGTCCTTAGGGCTGATTAACAGAGTTTGTTACCCAATCATTTTATGACCGGACTGGATACGACTGGTTCTCAATCGTGTGCATGAACCTGGTTTCTAGCTTGCAAAAGGAGCATGTACACAAATCACCAAGGAGGACCCACACAGAGTGACAGGGTACAATGACAAAGGGGAACCTCTCACCCTTAGAACTATCTCCAATGTCATGGTCACCAAATTAATGAAATCAAAATATGACAGCCGGCTTATGACCATCAACGACATTGAAGATGAAGGACTTCGGTTCACATTTGCAGTGATTGGTTACAAAATCTATCAATCAAGTAACCTGAATAACATACCAAGAGGAGCCATTCATGCCCCTCATCAGATCATGCATGACAACGCCCAGTACGATATTTGCACAATGCTTCGAGGACATGTTTTTGAGAATCTGAAGAAGCTTGGTATTGTTAAGAAGTCCCTAAAATATGGAACCCTACTGGTATTCCTTTTCTTTTACCACTCTAACTTCTTTCCGATAATAGGCAAGGTGACTTGGGGAACCGATTGACCAGTCATGATCTAGATCAGTGATATGGACAACCGACTGGGAAACCAGTTCGGTAAAGTCATGACTGACTACTTTGAGGTATTTCAGCTAAGAATGCATGCTAGGGAAATGATTCCATCAACTATTGTTGTCTCCTACAAAGACGATGTGTGTTTTCTAGTCTCCACCATTTACTGCATCATACAGGTAGTGGAACCACGAACCGGGTATGCTCCAGAACTGGGGTATGAAGTCTCTGCAAAAACAATAAAAGCATATGTAGATGCCCTACAGAAAAGTGATATGGACTTGTCGGCTTACCATTTTGGGACCTTCGAAGAGATTCAGGAGAATCTGAAGAAACAGACACCGATAAAGAATGTATATGTCAAAAGGACTCCCACACCAAAGAAGAAACTAATAGTAGAACAACCCAAAGCTCAAAGCAAGAGAGCACAACAAGAGACCAACGCTCAAGGGGAAGAAATAGAAGGAACTAAAATTGAAGACCTAACTCCACTGGTCTGCAAGAGGAAATCTGTTAAACTGGTGAAGGAAGATGCACCAAGAGCAAGAAAACCCACAATTGATGAATTTGTAAGAAGTCTGAAAGAAACAGGTGGTATGGCATCTGTATGAAGGAGGTATGATTTGGAGAATGAAGAAGACAAGAGGAAAATAGAATAAGCGGTAGTCTATTGCATTCACAAGTTCAATCTTACTCCTACCAAACTTCATAAGGTCATGCCTAACGATCTCCAAGAAATTCTTGAAGCAAGATGGAAAGCTTCAATGGAAAGAGAGAGAGAGAGCTAAGGATTAGAGCTCTGCTTGAGGTTCAGAATCATCTCACTCTGGATGAGGCCACTCATCAAGCAGAATTGCACAAGAAAAACTTTCTGTTAAGAAAAAGGGTCAGTCAGATGCTTGTTGGAGAAGTGGACAAGGTACACGAAGAAGGCGTTGCAACATGGACAAAGCTTCTTCAAACCCAACAACAAGTAGAAGAAGCATGCCAAAGAACCACTGAGCCATTGGTCAAAGATACTGGTAAAGGAAAGGGAATTCTGGGAGTTGAAGCTCAAGCCAAAGCTAAGGTATTGACTGAACTGGTCATCATCAATATCCCAGATGACAAAGGTGGTGATCCAGCTCCACCAACCATTCTTGTATCTCCAGAGAGAGGTAAGGCTCGCACTATGACTCCAAATGATATTGTAGATGAGGTAATGGATTTTGGAGAAGTAGCTAATGCGGCTAAATGGTTTAGTGTTCTAGGAGAGGAAGATAAACAAGCAGTGATAGTGGCACTGTTAGAAACCTTCTTGGATTTCAACAAAAGCCCAAGAGACTATAGGTCAAAGTTTCCTCCTGAACTAAATACTAGACTTATGAAAAAATGGAGAACCGGTCTAGGAACAAACAATAGAATTGTTAAGGAGACACTTTCATAGGTACAACCTGGTCTCAGTGAAGACATAATTAAACTTCTAATGGAGGAAGTATCAATGAATCTAGATACAAAGAATAGGGTTTCCAAGATAGTAAATGGTTATGAGAATGAAGTCTTTAAAGAGACAATATATTTATGGAAACAATATGATATCAATGCTCTCACAACAACAGGTCCATAGGATCAACCTGAAATAGTACTGGAACCACCGGTTCAATTCACTACTTGTGAAGAACCAACAATCAGTGAGCATGAAATCCCTAAGGAATAGTTCACATCTGGTGAACAGGTGAATCTGGGAGAACAAGTTCTACTAGAAGAACAATCATTGAGAGAGTCATCGGTTAAGATGACCACTGAAAATACAACTGGTGTAGAAGAAATTGTTGTGGGTGATCTACATACAGTTGAAGAGCAACACAAAGAGGAAGCTCCACCAGAAGAGCAAGTGCAACAAGAAGATGTACAACTAGAAGTAGAGGTACTATTGGAAGGGAAAGTACAACAAGAGGTAGAAAGACTAGCATAAGAGGTCCTACCAGAAGTGGTGGCACAACCAGAATAGGAGGTAATACCAAAAGAGAGTGTACAACCAGGAAATGAAGGAAATCAAGAACAACTAGATAAACATGAACATGTGTTACCTGTACAAATTGACCAAGATCAACCTATACAGGAGCCAACACAAAAGGAACAGGTAGATGTTCCAAGCTCATCCTCATCAAAGAGGAAGTTAACCTTTGCAACAGACACTGAAGCCAAAAAGAGAAAGGTTAGTGAGACTATGGTTGACATAAGAAAAATGTCAACTAGACAAATAAAGGATCCGACAAAGAGGAAACAAGACATGGTCCTTACAAGTGTAAAGAACATCTTGTAAAACTTTGTACCGGATGTAGACATTGATGAAGATGAACCTGTCATTGATCAATTGGAGATTTTGGCACAAACTATAGGAGAAGATGTCACTGATCCATAGATAGTTGCCATTGATCACTATGAGAAGAAGAGAATAGAAATTCTCCACAAATAGGTTGAAGAGATAAAGGTAACAATATTTACCAACATAAGGGTACTTCAACAACAATTACAAGTTGCAAGAATTCTAATGAAAAGGACTTCGAATTTTGATACTTTTTTGCAAGATATCATAGAGAAGTCATCTAAGACTTCTGAAGACATAAGAGTTTTTTCTTCCCAATTTGATTTAAAGAACACATCTGCAACCAATTTTAGCAGGGAAATGACAAGCCTAGCTCTCATTCTGAGAAAGGCATCTGAAGAGAAAACAAAGAGAATCCAAGATCTTATTGGATTTCAATTAATCCCGGCCCCAACATTTGATTTAATGAAACGAACTACAACGGAAGTTGAGAATATGATCAATGAACCATATTACAAGACTGTAGAGGACACGGAGAACATAATTGTCTCTTTGAAAGCAACACAAAATAATCTAGAACATGTCACCGGTCAATGGAATCCTTTTCTTCATACAACAAAGAAAGTTTACAAGGACATCTTCACAAAATTACAGATGTAAGTCAGTCAATAAAGCATAACCCTTTGTCCTATGGAGGCAAAAAGGGGAAGAAGACATCATTGAAGGTCAGATGGGAGAAGAAGATTAGAATGGATATAGAGTAGATTTAGCTACAGAGCAAAAGGAAACACAAGCACAAGGGAAATCTTCAGATAGAAGAGGAGCAGAAGCACAAACACAAGGGAAGTCTACATGATAGAGAATTAACTGTGATGAGTGAGTGATGTTTTTCCACCAATGCCAAAGGGGAAGATTGTTGGCATATTTAAGTTGTCATTGGTGAAGTTAGATGCAAACATCATTCCCATCGGTATAGGTACACCGGTAGACCACTCATACTTCTTTGTAGGCACCAGTAGACTAAACTGAGTATATGCACCGATAGATCAAACAATATACATAGATCCGGTCTTATAATTCACAACTGTGAACAAGATTGATACCGGTTGACTGCATAATAACCCACACCAGATTATGCAGAGTTGTCTGAGTTAAAACTAGATTATACGGAGCATCCACTGTTTAGAACTGAAGTTAGATTTTTAATAGGAGTTAGTTTTATTTCTACGCAGATGTTTCAAGGTAAACTCAAGATCATCTCGCAAAGCTTTTTCTTGCATGATTTTTGGGTGAGTTTACAGCTTGGCGGTTCTATGAGTTAGGTTTTAATAAGATTAATTTCTTATAAATACAGGTCATATGACACAAAAGAAGTGTTTTTGAAAATACAGAGTAGGAGAGAGATATCTTCTGAGAGAAGCTACAGTCACAAGAGGTGAAAGGCAGAGAGATTGAACAGCCAAGTAGAGTAGAAAGGTTAAACATGTATGTTCTAATCAGACGAGAAGTGTCAATTCAGATCATTATTTTTATTGTGTTAAAGCATATTCAAATCCCTCTATCAGGGTGAACCCTAATAGGTTCTTTGTATAAATCCTTTAACTGGGTAGCATCTTAATTGATGTTGAAAGTCCTTTAACAAGGTGACTCCTAACAGAGTCAAGATCTTAACCGATCTTCTACCAAATCCCTTTACGGGGTAGCACTCTTGCAAGTGCTTTGTAAGCTCTTAACCGGGCACCTTCGTTACTGTAGTAGTGAAGTTGTGAGCTCTATCTCACCGTGATTTTTTCCTTCTAATCAAGAGTTTCCACGTACATATGCTGTGTTGATCTGAGTATTTCTATTTTTGTTTATTAATGGTTAATTGCATGTTGTTTATTTTGCATGAATCTATAAACAAGGTTTAATTGAGTTATAAATAGTATTTACTGATTCACCCCCCCTCTCAATAACCGTTTAGTAATAACAATTCTAACCAGCACAGACTTGGAGTTTTTCTTCAAAGTTCAAGCATATTTTCCTTCACATTTTGGTTTCAAGTGGTCCAAGTTATTCATGTTTCAAAAATCTTGCTACATGCTACATGGTTGGAGATTCAAAGGAGGACTTTTGGCTTTAAAATTTTGATTGTATTGTTTTCAAAACAATGGAAGTTCTTCCCAAGAAGAGATGCAAGTTCTTCCCTTCATGAGAGCTCCAAACACATTTTTATTGCACGTGCAGTTGGGATTAAAAACCTTGTTCATTGTGAGGCCTCACCCCGAGCCTGTCATAGGCTTTTAGTTTCTGCATTTGAGATAGACTTATTCGGTACTATATTTTGATGCATTATGATTTTTAGACACTTTATGTTATGGATTTTTAGCACCATAGAGGCTAGATGCACATTATGATGATTACTGTGACATCATTATGGTTCAACATTTGTGATTAATTTAGCTTTATGAATTCTAGGATGTCATGATGAGATCATATTATGGAATTAATTAGGAAATGAATAATTGATGCAATTATGATGCTATGAGCTTTATTAAGTGTTAGAATTGTTTCATTACATGATGAGTTATATATGTTCTCACAAATGAATTATTAAGCTATGTGAATTGTAATTTGTTTATGAGATGTTGCAAATGAATTGTTAAGATTGAATGTAATGGAATTGTGTATGTTATGTATTTATATTCTTTGGATTACTGATGTTGGACTTTAGTGTGTAGGGAATTAGACCATGGTATTATATCGGGGAACCAAAACATAGACGTATGTGAATTTAGTTCCAACCAAGCTTGTGTCTAATGAGAGACAAAACCTCATTGTAATTGTATTTTATTTTGTAAATGTATTGAGCTTGTATGTCTCAATTTACTTTGTTAATTTGTAATTTCATTACTGCATTTGTGAATGCTCAAGTGGAAATGCCATGTGGCTTGTGATGTGTGAATTATGTGTTGTGTCATTTGACACTTGTAATGTGTACATGTGGCCATGACATGTTCCACTTGAGGATTGGTTGTCCACCAATCTAGGATAGTACCTTTAGGATCCCCATGTGAATCCCTTGGTTAGGGAGCTTGAGGTAGTGTCTTATCCTAGAATTTTGAATTTGAACTTGTCATGAGCTTTTGGGGAGTTAGAAAGGTGCCTAGGGGTGTTTTATGCCATTTTTAGTTAGCCCACTTGGTATACCTATGGGTAAGGGTAAATTTTAACCATAGGACAACTCATAGTTGACCAAAATACCCTTCCAAAAGTTTGATTTTCAAAATGGCCAAAAATTCTTTTTGACTTATAATGATTTTAATCTTGTGATTTTTAACCTTTTTCAAGATAGCATACCTTTTAATTTCTATTTCTTTTGGCATCCTTCTTCTACCTTCGCACATTTCCCTTTAAAGTTTTTAAAGTATTTTTTGCTTATTTTTATTTTCTTTTCCTTCTTTACCTTTGTCCTTTTTTGGCTTCTTTTGGAGTTCATTGTTTTCTTTAATTTGTCCTATTTTTATGCCTTTTTCCTCACTACAATGAACCTCAACCTCAGATGCATATTGCCACATACAACTATCAGGAGGTGTTTTGTAAATTTGTTTTCACAAAAAATTCCCAGGTACTTTAGGTCAAATATTTTTTCCACTAGAGGTACGGGTACCACCCCTTTATAGTGTCCATCAATGTACCTACCTCTATACTTCTAGTGCCACAACTTAATCTCCATTCACAGTTAGGGGTCCCCCTGAATTTGGTACTACCCTCTATAAGGTGTTTGAGGTGGGTTAATATGGGGTTTCTTGTCCTTTTGTAGTGCATTTCTTGATGAGTTGATTGATGTACCCATCTCCTTCTAAGATGAATAAATCATCTATTTTTATTAGCATCTTCAAGCATGGCTTGATGGTGGCATCATATTCCTCTAGGTTTATCTCTTCCTCCAAGTCTTCCAAGCGAGCTTCTCTCTTTTATGCGTTCTGCCTCTTGCATTATTTTTCTGCCTCTTCATCAACATTGTAGGCCACAAAGCCTTTCGATCTTCCTTCGTAGGGAACCTTCCATCTCTAGTATCCATTTATCCTTACCCACAATGTTGGTGGTTTGAACAGGGCATTTGTAAGGTGCTTATGCACCTAGGGCATTGCAGTTCCTTCCACATGCTTCCTTGCAAGTCATTCTTCAAGAGCCATCATAGGTTTTTCCTAGTCTAGGTATGACCTATATGGTTCTTCCATGATTATTGGTTCTTCTTTGTGTTGGAAACAATTGTCTGAAGGAAATTGCTACTCAATTATGTATTGTCTTTGATGTCACACTATGTCATAGTCCGCAGCAATCTTCTTCTACCGAGCTCAGTCGGTCTGCCAGACAGGGATATTAGTGCTTACCGAGTCCACTCGGTTATCGAAGAAAAGCAGTGTTTACCGAGTTCACTCAGTTGCCGAAGAAAGTTTAGTGTTTACCGAGTTCACTCGGTTGTCAAAGAAATTTTAGTGTTTACCGAGTTCACTCGGTTGCCGAAGAAAGTTTAGTGTTTACCGAGTTCAGTCGGTTATCAAAGGTAAAGGATTGTTGGTGTTTACCGAGTTCCCTCGGTCTCCGAAAAAATTATAAAAAGATATGGTCACCGAGCACTGTCGGCCCTTGAAGGATTTTTGCAAATAGAGTTTACTTAATTTAGCCAACTGTTATACTAAATAATGTCGATTTGACTAATCCAAAATCATATAAATAAAAATTCAAATGTGAAAAGTAAATATAAGAGAGCAGAAGATTTACAGAAGAAAAGAAGGAAAGGTATATGCGAATTTGTGAAGAATGTTCAGATATCTTTGAGGAGCAGCAGAGATTTATTCGATCAGAGAGGATCAGACTTATGTAGAACAGAGATCTGTAATCAGCAAGACAGTTGCATTATTATACAGGTCACTTTTTCATTGTTACCTTCTTATCATTGTAACAGTGAATTCTAAATCTCTTAACCGAGTTGGTTTAACAGCCATAATATAAATCCTCTAACAAGGTGACAATTCCATTGAATTGTTTTCAAGACCTCTTACCAGGCCACTCCTAGCAGGGTGTTTTAAATCCTCTAACAAGGTCACACCTAACAGTGTGTTTTGTAACCTTTTACCGGGTTGGCTTCTAACCGGGCATCACTTCAGAAAAGTGAAAATCAGTATCTAGATACATTGGTGGTTTTTCCCATATTGGGTTTCCACGTTAAATCTTGTGTCTCCTATGTTCTTAATTGCCTTCTCAATCATTTACATGCACTGATGAATATCTAAAGATAATATTGCTAATACTTTCTGCATCTTCAAAGTTACTGCAATCTATTTACCGAGTGCTAAAACAGACAACACTGTTAAGATATCTTAAAGAATCTGCAAAGAATTAATTAGGAAGTGTTTTTATGGTTGAATGATTCACCCCCCCCCCTCTCAATCACTTCATCCATATTCCATCAATTGGTATCAGAGCATTTGGTGCTTGCAGGAAGGGTTTCAAAGACCTAAGCTAAAGATCAGGATGTCTTACAAGAGGGAAATTCCAAAGCTTAACAGAGATAACTTTTCAGCTTGGCAAGGTCTCATGCGACTTCATCTGGCTTCCATTGGTGATTCAGGATGCAAATACATTGATGAAGAGTATACAATTCCCAATGGCGCATTAACTGTTGAAGACATTGCAGATAAAAAGACTCACAACACCATGATGATAGACATTGCATCTGCTCTCAGCTATGAAGAATTTGATGATATTAAAGACTGCACTACTGCATATGAAATGTGGGTGGCACTGAAGAAAATATATGGTGGAGATGCAAATGTGAAGAGAGCCAAAGCAGAAAGCCTAAGAGGACAGTTTGACAAGATGAATATGAAGGAAGATGAAAACATTGCAAAATATGTTGAAAGAATCAAAGCAAGTGTAAGTGCAATCAGAGCTTCTGGAGGAACAATCTCAGATGAGACTGATATAAGTAAGGTACTCAGAACACTACTCCCTATCTATGCAATAAGAGTATCAGCTATTCAAGAAAGAAGATGTGAAGCGAACCACAGTATAACCTTGGATGCTCTAGTTGGAAGATTGACAACTTTTGAATTAGACAACTATGACAACTATGTTCCTAGTTCCAAAAATATTGAATCAGCATTTGAGGCCAAGGTTTCACTAAAGAAGAACAAGAAAATTAAATAAGTTCAGACAGACAGTGAAGAAGAATCAGAAGAAAGTTCTGATAGTGATCTTGAAATTGTAGAAGCATTACTTGCAAAGAAGTACTCTAGAGGGAAAGGTAAGTATAAAGGTAAAACTCCTTTAATCTGTTTCTCATGTGAAGAAATTGGACATATTGCAGCTAGGTGCCCAAACAAGCAAGTCAAAGAAGAAAAGAGAAGTCACAAGTACTATGGAAAAAAGAATTTCAAATCATACAAGGATAAAGGTAAGAAATCATGTTTTATGGCTAAAGATTCTGATGATAGTGAAGAAGAAATTGTCTTTATTGCTATAAAAGATGAATCTGATGATGATGAAGACAAGATAGCACTTATTTCTCATATAAGCAAAGATGATATATGGATAATAGACAGCGGATGTTCACACCACATGACTGGTGACAAAACAAAATTTGAATATCTAGAAGACTGTGACAATGGTAATGTAAGATTTGGAAACAATGAACCTTGTTGTATAAAAGGAAAAGGAAGAATCTCATTAACCAAAGAACTCATATGTGATAATGCTTACTGGGTTGAAGGACTAAAACATAATCTTCTAAGTGTAGCATAGCTAATCAACACTGGTTTCAAGGTTGAATTCATGAATGGTCAAGCAAGACTGCTGGATGGAAAAGGAAAACTCATTGGATCAGGCAAACAAACAAAAGGTAACTTATTTTATCTTGATCTCAATGAATATTCATGCTTTATTGCTCAAATAGAAGAAAGTTGGCTATGGCACAAAAGGTTATGTCATGTGAATTTTGATAACATGATAAAAATAAGCAAATTCAAGAAGGTTAGAGGCATTCCTACTTTGAAGAAACCTGACACTGGTCTATGTAAGAATTGTCAGATTGGCAAAATGAGTAAAACTAGTTTCAAGAGTAAGAACTATTAGTCTAAAGAAATTTTGGAAATTGTGCATACTGATTTATGTGGACCTATTGGAATACAAAGCTATACTAGAGATAAATTCTTTATTCTTTTCGTTGATGATTATTCTAGAATGATGACTGTTATGTATTTAAGAGAAAAATCAGAGGCATTTGAAAAGTTCAAATGGTACTTAGAAAGAGTAGAAAAAGAAACAGGGAAAAGATTGAAATGCTTAAGATCAGACAGAGGTGGTGAATTCATCTCCCATGATTTTAACAACTTCTGCATAGAAAGAGGAATCAAAAGACAGGTATCAGCTCCTAGAACTCCTGAGCAGAATGGAATAGCAGAAAGAAGAAACAGATCTATTATGGATTGTGCAAGGACTCTAATGATAGAAAAGAACATCGCTATAAAGTACTGGAAGGAAGCTATCAGCACTGCAGTTCATACCTTGAACCGAGTACAACTAAAGAAAGACACATTCAAAAATCCTTATGAATTATGGTATGGCTATAAACCTAATGTAAGTTACATGAAAATATTTGGCAGCAAGTGTTATATCCTAAAAGAATCCAGAAGAAATAAATTTGATGTGAAAAGTGATGAAGGAATATTCCTAGGATATTCTAGCAAAAGCAAGGCATACAAATGTCTGAACTTATCTACTCACAAAGTCATAGAAAGTATACATGTGAAATTTGATGAGTTTGCAGAAAAGACTGAGGAAGAAAGCAAAAGGGAACCTGAAAACTACAAAAGATTCATTTACATTGAACCTGAAACATTGACAGACACAACTATCAATAAGGAAGCTATATCTACCGAGCCGAGCACAGTTACCGAGTCACAGGAAGAAGTTCAAACCGAGTCACAGGAAGAAATTCAGACCGAGTCTCAGCCTGAAGCTACCGAGCAAATATCTACTGAGCCCGAGCAACCTGAAGAAGAGATCCTAGAAGACGACAACATGAATCATTCAAAAGGCAAGGAACCTATACTAGCCAAATATGTCAGAAGACATCATACACCAGATCAAATCATTGGAAACAAATCAGATGGTACTATGACAAGAAGCAAGCTAAAAGGTACATGTCTACTTACTGATTTTGAACCTAGAAATATCAAAGATGCATTAGAGAATGAAAGTTGGATTGAAGCAATGAATGAAGAATTAGAACAAATACAAAAGAACAAAACTTGGACTCTTGTACCTAGACCTAAAGATAAGAATGTAATTGGAACAAAATGGGTATTCAGAAATAAACTGAATGAAGATGGTCAAGTATCTAGAAACAAAGCTAGACTGGTATGTAAAGGTTATTCTCAAGAAGAAGGTATAGATTATGGAGAAACTTTTGCGCCTGTTGCAAGATTAGAAGGTGTAAGAACTCTACTTGCTTATGCAGCACACAAAGGATTTAAGGTATATCAGATGGATATAAAATCTGCATTTCTCAATGGAATTCTTGATGAAGAAGTCTACATTGAACAACCTGAAGGTTTTGTTGATCCAGACAAAAGGGACATGGTCTGCAGGTTACACAAAGCATTGTATGGTTTAAAACAAGCTCCTAGAGCATGGTATGAAAGACTCCATAACTATTTGATCCAGATTAATTTCAAAAGAGCTAATGATAACAGTAATCTGTATATCAAAGAAGGACCGGATGACAAAATTGTATTGGCAGAAATATTTGTGGATGATACTATATTTACAGGGAATGAGGATCAGTGCAAAGAATTTTCAGAACAAATGAACAGAGAATTTGAAATGTCTATGTTTGGTTTAATAAAATTCTTTGTTGGTCTTCAAATTCAGCAAAGCAAGAATGGTATATACATTACTCAATCCAAATACATTAAGGAGATACTTAAGAAGTTTGGAATGGAAGATTCAAAACCAGTTGGTACACCCATGTGTACTGGACTGAAACTTACCAAAAATGATGATTCAAAAGAAGTTGATCAAACCCTATATCGATCTATGATTGGAAAATTGCAGTATGTGGTACATACAAGACCTGATATTGCCTTAGCAGTCGGTATAGTAGCTAGATTCTCAGCAAAACCTAAGGAAAATCACATGATGGCAATCAAAAGAATCTTAAGATACTTAAGAGGAACTGAAGAGTATGGTTTGTGGTATAAATTTGGAGGCAATCTAGACTTGAAAGTATTTACTGATGCTGATTGGGCAGGAAACATTGATGACAGAAAAAGCACAAGTGGTGGAGCATTTTTTCTTGGAAAAAGACTGGTATCCTGGACTAGTAAAAAGTAGAATTGTACATCTCAATCCACAGCCGAAGCAGAATATGTTGCTGCTGCAGTAAACTGTTCAAATATTGTTTGGTTTAAACAGCTATTAGAAGGTATGAAGGTTGAAATCAAAGAACCAGTTGTTATATTTTGTGACAATACCAGTGCAATAAACATTTCTAAGAATCCAGTGATGCATTCCAAAACCAAGCACATTGCTATTAAATATCACTTTGTCAGAGAATTGGTGCAGGACAAGGAAATCAGATTAGAATATATTCATACAAAAGAACAGATTGCAGACATTTTTACCAAACCATTACCTAAGGATGCATTTGTGTATCTAAGAGGTAAGTTAGGGGTCATTCCCCTATCTGAGGCTCACTAAATACAGTTTTAGTGATGCATCAACCAGAACATGATTGAAAATCAACCTGTTGATGCAGCATATTAAAGGAATCATTGCATATGAATCAGTACTTGAGGTACATTAATTTTCACCGGTAATATGTGAATTGTCTTTGGCATGTGTTGTCAAAGAGGGAGTGTTTGCTATGTCTTTGCTATTACTTCAAGAAATTTTTAAAATAGTCAGAAGGAAGAATCTTCAGGATACAGGAAGTTTGCTGACAGAGGGAGATTTGAATCCAAACCAAGCTAACTCTTTCAAATTTCTTATGCTATGACATATTGTGTTGCCATCAATGCCAAAGAGGGAGATTGTTGGAAAACATTGTCTGAAGGAAATTGCTACTCAATTATGTATTGTCTTTGATGTCACACTATGTCATAGTCCGCAGCAATCTACTTCTACCGAGCTCAGTCGGTCTGCCAGACAGGGATATTAGTGCTTACCGAGTCCACTCGGTTATCGAAGAAAAGCAGTGTTTACCGAGTTCACTCGGTTGCCGAAGAAAGTTTAGTGTTTACCGAGTTCACTCGGTTGTCGAAGAAAGTTTAGTGTTTACCGAGTTCACTCGGTTGCCGAAGAAAGTTTAGTGTTTACCGAGTTCAGTCAGTTATCAAAGGTAAAGGATTGTTGGTGTTTACCGAGTTCCCTCGGTCTCCGGAAAAATTATAAAAAGATATGGTCACCGAGCACTGTCGGCCCTTGAAGGATTTTTGCAAATAGAGTTTACTTAATTCAGCCGACTGTTATACTAAATAATGTCGATTTGACTAATCCAAAATCATATAAATAAAAATTCAAATGTGAAAAGTAAATATAAGAGAGCAAAAGATTTACAGAAGAAAAGAAGGAAAGGTATATGCGAATTTGTGAAGAATGTTCAGATATCTTTGAGGAGCAGCAGAGATTTATTCGATCAGAGAGGATCAGACTTATGCAGAACAGAGATCTGTAATCAGCAAGACAGTTGCATTATTATACAGGTCACTTTTTCATTGTTACCTTCTTATCATTGTAACAGTGAATTCTAAATCTCTTAACCGAGTTGGTTTAACAGCCATAATATAAATCCTCTAACAAGGTGATAATTCCATTGAATTGTTTTCAAGACCTCTTACCAGGCCACTCCTAGCAGGGTGTTTTAAATCCTCTAACAAGGTCACACCTAACAGTGTGTTTTGTAACCTTTTACCGGGTTGGCTTCTAACCGGGCATCACTTCAGAAAAGTGAAAATCAGTATCTAGATACATTGGTGGTTTTTCCCATATTGGGTTTCCACGTTAAATCTTGTATCTCCTGTGTTCTTAATTGCCTTCTCAATCATTTACATGCACTGATGAATATCTAAAGATAATATTTCTAATACTTTCTGCATCTTCAAAGTTACTGCAATCTATTTACCGAGTGCTAAAACAGACAACACTGTTAAGATATCTTAAAGAATCTACAAAGAATTAATTAGGAAGTGTTTTTATGGTTGACTGATTCACCCCCCCCCCCTCTCAGTCACTTCATCCATATTCCATCACTTTGATATCCTTATCATGGTGAATTGCCAAGTCTCCCTTAATGGCGTAGCCTAAGATGTTGATTTCTTTTGTGTGTTTTCTTCTCCTAGTAGATTTTCAAATTGGACCCATTTACTAGTTCTTTGATAGGCATATCGTTTAGGGAGGTAAGTTTTAAAAACTCAATTATCTCCCATATCTCTAACTTCATAAGGTCTAAGCTAATGGAATTTAAACTTCCCAGGATTAATTTTGCTATGACTGTTATATTTCAAAACTAACTATCCTAGTTGGAAGTTCATGATCTTTTGGAGGTTTTTTCATGCCATAATTTCCTCTATTGTTGGGCCACCTCCTTCACCCATTGTGCCAACTTCTATCATTCATCCAGCTTCAACAAGTTAAACAATCACTCCCTTAGGATTTCTATGTCTCCCAACTGATTTTCTACCACCACTCTCAGGCTTGATATGGTATACTCCACGGGCACCATGACCTCCTATCCATACATGAGCTAGAAAGGTATATGTCCTATTGTTACTTTGTAAGTGGTCCAGTACACCCAGAGTACCACATGTAGTCTTTCTACCCAATCCCCTTGTTCTACCTTGCAAGTCTTGTACAAGATCAACACCAACACTTCATTCATATATTCAACCTGTCCATTGGCTAGAGGTTAGTATGAGATTGAAAAATTGTAGAATATTCAAAATTATTCTATCATGGTTTGGATTGCCTGGTTCACAAAGTGCACCCCCTAGTCACTCGTGATGGATATGTGTATACTAAATTGTGTTACAATTTTTTCATAAAGGAATTGGGCTGTGTTGAGTAAAGTGTTGCCTGGAAGTATCTTGGCCTCTACCCATTTTTTCAAGTACTCCATGGCCACTACTATATACCTGTATTGACATATGATGCTCACCTTCAACGGCCACACAAATTTGGGGGCCCATCTTTTGAATAGCTCCCGCGGTTGTGAAGGAAAAAATAACATAAAATCTCTTTTCAAGGGCTTTCCTACCCTCTGGTAGGTGTCACATCCAAGAACCCACTCATGTGAATTAGTGTGTAGGGTTTGACACCATAGCCTTGCTAGTAGTACCTTCTATTCCATGGCATTAGGCCCCATGTTCCCTCCTAACAATCCTTCATGTGATTCCCTTTGTACACTAGGAATTTCTTCCACCATAACACACCTACGCAATACTTGGTCGGGTCCCATCTTGTATAGAAACCCATTGATGAGTTGGAATGTTTTACTTTTCAAAGATAACTTCCTTATTTTACTTGGTGGCATCTCCTGGGGGAATGTGGAAGTGGAAAATATTGACTGATATTCTCATATTAGGGAGCTGGGATCACTACCTGGAACATATGAGCATCTAGAAAGTTTTCGTTCACTCCTTCCATAGGCTCTCCTAATTTTATTCTTGATAGTTGGTCTACAACAACATGGATTTTCCCTACACATACTATAATCTTGAATGTGAATACTTGGACTAGAATTAGCCACTAACTTACCCTTCCTTGTATAATCAGCTTGTTTACCAAGTACATCAATGCTTGGTGATCCATGTTGAATGTGAAGTGTCTGGAAAGGTGGTAGTGTAAACTTTTTGTTACGAAATACACCATACCCAATTCCTCCCTTGTTTTCATAATATAATTTCTCTTTGCCCTTGACAAAAATCAACTCACAAAAAATATTAGATGGTCCAACCCTCTCGGGATGGCTTGTGCTAGCATGGCATCGATGGCATAATTTGAGGCATCCACGTGTACATGGAATTCATTATCCCAATCTAGGTATGCTAGAATAGGTCCACTTACTAGCTTGGACTTATGTTCTTTGAATGCATCTTATTGTTTGATCCCCTAATGTATCTTCTTGTTTGGTTCCCTAGACAAATGTTTCACCCTTCTTGGTTATCTTTTCAAGTGGAAATGAGATCTGTGAAAATTCTTTGATGAACTGCTAGTAGTATCTAACATTCCCTAAGAAGGATTTCACTCTCATCACATCCTCTGAGATTTCTATTTGAATGATAACCCTTATCTTATCGGGGTCCATCTTCAGTCTTTCCTTTTTGACTATATGGCCAAGTAGCTTACCCAATGGTACCATGAATCAACACTTCTTTGGGTTGATTACCATCCATGCTCATCAGCATCGTTCCATGCATTATTGTAGTATTGTAAGGTTGGTTTCCTTCCCACTATATATGGACTAGTCATCAAGGAGGCCTTAAAATTTTTGGCTAACATCTTATAAAAAACATGGAGTATGATTGTCTGGAAGGTGGAAAGGGTGTTGCAAAGCCCAACGGGATTCTTGTTGTATGCATACATCTTGTATTCCATGATAAATGTGGTCTTTAATGTATCCTCCTCGATGCTACTAATCTATTTGTATCCTGAGAACCCACCTATGAACAAGTGCATTGTTGAGCATCATTTTTACACGAGACAACGAATAGGAATTTACGTGAGAAAATTCCCCTCTTGGAAGAATGATGTAAATCAATCTCAAGGTTGATTTTGGGTTGGGTCTCAACCGCTTAGATAGCTCAACTGAAGATAAATGTGAATCTGTTCATGAGGAGGCCTTTGTTGGTTCAATCTTCGAGGGACCGCAAAATAAGTCTTAAAGCACGATAATATTTCTCTTTTTTTTTTTGGATTTTTTGAATCTTTAAGATGAAAGCAATGTTAATCTACTTAATCTACTATGACTGATTTTCAAATAAAGTAAGGAGCAAGGTAACGAGAATTTGAAAGAAATTTTCTAAAAAGGAAACTAGTGGACATAAATCGATGTTGTGTTTCCTTGTGAATTAAAGTACCAATAAAATGAGGAAAACCCACAAAACAAAGATATGAATAAATCACAATCCTAGCTTAGCAGATGCAATCATCAATGGAAATAAACGCATATGTATGATAAGTCAAAATTTATCAGAATCACAAGGCCACCATAGATGTACGCACACGTGAGACAAATTTATCTTAAAGCACCAAAGAGAGATCTTCCCAATAATTCATCACAGAAAAGCAATGCAACAAAGATAAACACGAGACTAAAAGAATTCTATATCAAAATCACCATACAATCAATTGGCTCTTTGAAACAAATGAATGAGCAAATATGCATTCATGAATTTCGCAAAGATAGTAGAAAAATCACACCACGATTGAAGCACCAATTGTATGTATTGTATTGCAATGATAACCGACCTTAATTACATTGTTTTCATACAATTTATAGAGTTGTGCTCTCAATTTTGCAGCTAGGGTTTTGGCTGCGCAAAAACTTGAAAATAAATCTAAACTAGAGTTTACATGAAAGAAACTATCCCTAAAACAAGTTCAAACTACTCTAGCACGGAATTAATCCTCGTGCATTACGAAAAAAACTCAAAATCAATGTCTGGAACTCGTGCATGTTCTTCTTAAAAATTATAGTTCTGCACTTTATTCATCATTGCAGCTCTTCTCTGTGGACTCAACTGGAAGACACCCTCAAATCATGTAGAAATGACCCCATGGAAGTGATCATTCTGACTGAAAAAGCAATTGGAGAAGATTGAAGTGATTGGTGGTGATGCCCCAAAAATTTTGGACCCTGACCATCACCGCAAAAAAATGGAGTTCAAAAATTGGTTAATTGTTGGAGGCCCTCTTCTACACATTTCGGACTTTCGGAGCCCAAAAATGTTATAAGGACAAAATGCCGAAAATCTTGATCCTCAAAATTGGCTAAGTGTACAAAAAATGTTTTCCTTCATACAAAATTGGCTAAGTCAAAATTGGGTGCTTAGCGACGTGGAAGGATTTTTGGGTGAGCCTTGCAGAGCCTATCCATGATCTCTTGTACTTCTTCAAAATACGTCATCTTGAAACCTTTGAGGTGTTCCCGTTGCTTCACCTGGAAGGTGACTAATTCATTGGCAAACCCCCTTATTTCCTCTTCACGAGATAACATCTTCTGCATTTCCTCCTTTTGATAGAACATGATCTGTTGAAGATCTTATTTTGTTCTAACTCCATTAAAGATATCAAGGTATTGACTTCTGATATCATTAACGGGATGCATCATTTTCTCATCATCTTCTTCGTACAGGTCCAGGTCCAAACCTTCAAAAAACTTATGCATCTCCTCAACCCAGAGTAATCTGTCATCCCTCTTCTTATCTATTTTTCTTAAGGTTTTCTCATAAATTCTCAAAGCACCCGTGATGTCCTTGATCCATTCTTCAAAGTTATCCAACTTTGATCCCTTGTATATCTTGACCAAAACTTGGAAGCGTTGCTTCCTTATTATTGTGAGGTCTTCAAGGGTCTTTTTCCATTTCAGAATTCTCTGCTCAAGGCTATCTTCTCCACTCATAAGCTTGAACAAATAGGTTATCCCCTGAAGAATACCCCTGAAGGGCCTCAAAATATTTCTAAGAGCTGTTTTAGAAAACCCTTCAAAATCTACCTTCCAATCTGTACACGCATGAATAAAATAATGTGAGATATCTGTCGATAGTTCTGAAGCACCCCTCTTTTCCAAAATAGCCTGTAATGAGGCCTCAAGGTTACTAGGGTCAATGGTACCTACCATTTTAAGAATAAACTTTCTCATCACCTCATTTTTCTCCTTTAAGGCTTTTATATTTTCCTCATCTTTGTCCATGAAGCCCAATGCATGCTTCAATCCTAGCGTAGCTAGAGTTTTACTTCCCTGTCTTGTTGGCTCTCCTAGGTCCACCTCTTCCAACACATAGTCTTCTGGGGTGATTTTCACCATACTGATATTCATTGTAGGAACTACCACCCGAGCCTTCCACCTTCTTGCTTGATCTTGCGTTACATAGGACAGGGTCCTTTCCCGGGCACTGGACTCTTCTTGGTGAAATTCTCGTTTGAGCGCTGCCATAGCTGTATCCTCTTCATCAGTATATACCCTTACCCTTGGTTGGATTTCCTTAGTAAACCAAGTGGATTTAGAGAAGGCATTTATGGGCTCATATGGCGTGACTAAGCTCAAAGCAACAACTCTATTCTCCATCTCAATTTCCTCTTGTCTTTCCTCCTCTTCTCCTGCTGTTTCCTATTCTTCTCCTGTAATCTACTCCTCTCCCATACCAGTTTGTTCCTCTCTTCCAACCTGTCCTTCTGATCCAACTTGCTCTTCTGATGGAACCTCATCAATTACCTCTGTTTCCTTTTCTGGCTCTGTAGGTCCTTGTATAAATGTCTTAGTTTGAGAAGGTGGAGGAGTAGGTGCTTGAAATGGATGGTTTTGTGCAGGGGGAGTAGGAACAAGAGGAAGAGTGGGTGAAGGCATTGGCATTGGAGGAGGCAGAGTAGGCATGGGAATATGAGAAGGCAGAGGTTGTGGTGGTAGTGGAGTGGTTTAAACCCGAGGCATGTGAGGCCTCACCCCGACCCATCCTAGCTCAGTTGATACACTTATTTTTATACATTATGATTCGATATTTTGGGACATTATATTTGATGGACTAGACATTATTAGTATTATTTATGTCATGTGATGATTACTTCAGTATACTTTATTGATGATGTTTATGGTGTTTTGGATATACACATGCATTATGATGATTATTTCAGTATTTTAATTCAAATGGAGGAATATGTTATGTTATTTTGATTATGCAATCAATTACGGTCATCAGGTGTAGAAATGAAAAAGGTTATTAAATGAAAATGTATAATGTTCAGTCTATTGATTATGCAATTTGATATATATATATATATATATATATATATACATGTGATTTTATTGAGCTACTGATGTTTCATTTTAGTGTGTAGAAAAATTACCATGGAAATTATCAGAGAATCAGTAACCAACCATATGTGCAAACTGTAAAGCCGAGGTTGAATCTAATGAAGAGATTCAAACCGCGTTGTTAAGTGATTTAATTTGTGACTGTAAATTGTATGTATGTATTAGGTGTTTTCACTATGTAATTAGTGACATGTCAATGTTGTATTATGTTATTTTATAGTGTCACTTGACACTTGTGATGTGTTTATGTAACGACATGTCCACTAAGGTTTGAAATGTAACCCTAAGCCTAACTGGCTTATTAGGAACCTAATTAAACCCCCTTTGTTTGGAGATACTTGTAAAGTCCCACCAATTAGATTATTTAAATTTAATTCTTTTTGTTTCTAGTCACTTCTAGAGGCCAAAAAGTTGTCCTAAGGACCAATTTTAGCAGAATCCTTGTACCTTAGTGATAGGTGTATGGGTTAGGAACATTTCTAGCACTTCTAGAACCCCCTAGTGGCCTTGGTGACCCTCTTTATGACCCATTTCTCACATGTTACTAAAATGGAGTGAGTCTTGACCTTTTACCCAAACCCACACTCCTTTCCAATCTTGCATTTATGTTATGGGACAAAGGACAAGCCAAAGGACTTAGGGGTCAATTCTAAATTTAATGTTGGTGGGTGGGTAGGATTTGAAGACCTTTTTAGAGGCCCTTTGTAGAGTTAGTGGGTGTTCACCCACTCTCTACTTTTAGAGATATTAGGGTTTTGGATTGAAGGAAGAAAAAAGGGTTTGGGCTCTTCTCAAACATCATTTTACCATAGCACTTGTGAAGGTTGGTCTCCATTTCCATGAAAGTTCTTTGTTTTTGTTGTCAATAGATTAATATATATTTCAATCTCTTCCATATGTGTTCTTACATCGATCTTGGAGCCACCGGTATTAGTGTAGAAAAAGACCCTTTTTATTAAATTTGAAGTTGTAGTTGTTTGAAAATCATTCTTGAAAAAAGAGGAATTGATTAAGAGAATCACCACTTTTGTAATTTCACTTAAGTTCTTGTTGAAGCCACCTATGGTAAGAAGGGATCCTCCCCTATTGCTAAGAGGAGAGAGAAATCTCATGAGACATTTCCCAAAGTCAAAATTTTGTAAGTTGTGGTTTCAACAACTTAAAAGAAATTTAGCCAACACCTATATATTTACACATGTTTTACAAAAGTAGGCTGGGTCCTTCGATCCATTCCAACTAAAGTTATAGAGTTTATATTTCTTGAGTGTTAACCATTTTCCTTGGACGATTGACATCATGTGCATTATTAGACTTAGGTGGGTTGGTTCTTCCTTTGTGCCCCTATGCATCAGTTGCACCTTTGGCTACATGTGAGTCCTCTACCCCTCCACCTTTTCTCATGTCTTGGTTACCTCCCCTATAGTATTAATAATCCCTTCTCCCTGGAGTTTCTAGTTATGGTCATCCTAGGCTCTTCTAATATAACTAGGTTTCCAATGCCCCATAGGGAAATTTCAAATAATTTTGCTACCTCCCCTTCAAGGTTTATTTATTTGTTGTTTTCGTCCTCAAAGTTCATTGAGGGTTTGGTTGGTATGGATTCACCCTCCAAACTATACTTATCCATCACCTCCTGTATTGAGGGAATGCTTGTCTTGTTAGTGAGGTCCTCCTCTTCTTCATTTGGGAGTGGTAGTTTTCTTGAAATCTCTTCCCACTCTTTTCATGTAGATTATGCTACGCCTTCAATGTTAGTACACCTCTACGTGCCACTCCGATTGCGTTGTGGGGGACTTAGAGATTTTTCCACTAGTCTATCTAGGTGTTGTTCCATCTCACTCTATTCTTGAATTCACAGGGCCTCCTTATGATAATTTCTATTTCTTTTTCCATTTTGTCTCTCTCCTAGTATGCTACCTCCTGTCCTTTTTTGGAAGGAGTATTAATTATTTGAGTTGTTGGAGGTATGATGTCTACTTATGTCGTGTGGTTCCTCTTCCCTCTAGTTCCTCTCTTCCTACTATTACAATATATTTTGGTGACATTGTTCCCCTTGCCTTTGTGTACTTTGTTCTTCTATTTCCACCAAGTTCCATGCCAACAACCTTGGGATGCTTCCAAGAATATCATAGACTGCTGGTTGCACAGAGAGTTCATCACTGACAGTGCCTTCAAAGACTTCTCTCACAAGCTTCTCTCTGTACATACTATTCGGCTGACACTTCCCACACATACACCAGGTCTTGTGTCAATTTATCTTTCCTTGTTACTTCCTCTTCTTCAACATCACTTTTAGTTATGATCACTTGTTTTTCAAATGGTTGACCCATTACTCCTCAATCACGCCTTTAATTTCTCTAATCTCTAGGTTCGATTAGGTAATGGTGCCAAAATGTTTACTCCATATGAGATAAGTTATTTACGCACATAGAGTAAACATAACTATTTTTAGAATAATATAAATGACACAGTAAGTAAAATAGAATTCATACACATAACATTAGCAAAGAATGATAAACTTTATTTCCATGTAATGCCATAACAACAGTAACTCAATCTTGGTGCCATTTCAGCTATATAAAAGTGTCTGAGATTGGTTGAGTATTCCAACTATTTCCAACCTCCTACAAATACCCCTGAGAACTAATTATCATTACATTTCCATTCTTAATGAAAACATAAACCAAAAGTATTATTTCTGCTAAACTACGACTAACATTGTGGACATTTTGGGACATTTTTATGATCAGATTATAGGGGATTTGAGAAGGATATTTGGGTAGTTTAGAGAATTCTAGTAAATCCATTATCTATTGGAGAAGCAATATTATGAGGTGGAAAATTGGATCAAGGGTTGGTGCTTCTAGTGAGTTGGTGCTCACGAAGTAAAAGTGAATGTAGGATTTGGTGCCTCCAATAGGTTGGTGTCTACAAATTTAGAAGTAGGAGTTGGTGCTTCAAATGGGTAGTACTCACAAAATAAGTTATGGGTTGGTTTGTTTAGGAGATTGGTGCCTACAAATATTACAAAATAAAAAATGTATAAAAATATTGATTTGTCGTGGTTTTTTCCCATTAGAGTTTTCACATAAAACATTGTGTTATTGTGCTCTTATGCATGCAGGATTGTTGGAATTTAGTAAATAATACCACTGTGATTGCTAAAGTTTAAATTGGTAAAACTCATTGTTATATAGATATACCCACCCCCCTCTTAGTATAACTATATGCTCTTTAGTAAAGTTTTAGTGCATGTTAACATCAACAAATTTTTAATGTTTTTCTTGTGGGTGTAAATTGAAATTCATGTTTGTTGCTAGATGAGTTACAATAATCTCATAAGAAATTCTATTAGTGTGTTATTGTACACAATCACTAAACCACCAACCCTCACATGTTTTATGTTATTGTAGGACATGAAAATGAGGAAATATGCATGCTAAGGTAACTACTAAACCTCTAAAGCACACAAAATAAATCCTATCCTAACATTAAAGAAATTGAGAAAGAGTATGAAACACATGCAAATAAACACAATAAAAACTCCCTTAATTGGAATCCAATGTCCTTTCTTTCTTCTCAAAGATTTGATATATAGCTCCCATGATGATTTTGCACTTATCCATGATATAAAATTGACATGATAATGAGAAGATTCGAAAGATAGTGGTTGGAAAAATGACGAGAATTGATCTCAATTTATAGAGATTGAAGGCCACATCTTCAATTTAGAAAATTGATACACAAATGGAAGAATGTCATAATTGAAGATTTGAAATTAGAAAAATGTCATTTTATGACACATTATGAAAATTGTGAGAGATCAAATTTGAAAATTAGTGGGGAATGGGAAAGAGAAATTTGTCATAAGGTATCACAAATTATGACAATTGGAAAAGAAAGATTGTCATAAACTATGACAATTATGACAAATGGAAAAGAGGAAAGTGGAGTCTAGAAAAGGGGAATCAGTGGATAATTAATTATTTAAATTTAGTTCCACTCATGTTAGTAAATTAGGAATTATGAAAATATTAAATTCTCAAAATTTAGAGAATTAATTAATATTAAATTAATTAATTGTGAGAGCTAGGGAAAAAGAGATAAATAAAGTCTATTTATTTATCATGACTAAGACTTGGGGATAATAATGGTTATTTACCCCTAAAGAGGGAAAATTAGTAGAATCTCAATCGAATTGATGACATTGATGCAAAAATGAATTAATTTTGATGCTTTTGATGAAGATTTGGACTGATTTTGAAAACATTTTGAAAGTGGTTGATTAGGTTAAAATAAATAGAACATGTTGCAAATTAGGGAGAAATTTTAAATGAAGAATGGCACAATATCGATCAATGATAAAGACCAAACACACAATATAAAAGACATGTTAAAAAGGGGGCACATAGGTATGGACCATTTTTTAGGGTCTACATTTTGTCCCTATTTGAGACAATGTGATTCTAATCGTTGTTTCAAAAAACAAATCATGCCCTAGTGGATTGAAAGAATGGAGGTAGGAGCTCCATAGTGGATCGATAGAATGGAGGTAGGATACCCCCTCAAAAAATTGGGCAGAAGTTGACATGAGGGCAGTTTTTCAAAAAGTGAATTATTATAAATATTTACAAAAGAAATCTTAGATGAAAGAAGAAGTAAAAAAAATAAGAGTTAGTAATGATGAAATGTTCTTTCATAAGTGCATTTATGCCATAAGAGCTTTATTTGATATGAAAAATGGATGCATCACACCATGACATAGAAAGTAAAGGTGATAATGCAAAATCCCTTTGCGTAAAAAAAAACAATTGTAGAAAAGGAATGTTTCCATCCACCTTAAAGAATATGACATATGCGCCCCACAATTTTATGAAAAATACCTCACAAATAGAAGACAAAAAAAATAAAAATGATCATGAACCATCCCGACCACTCTCATCACTTAGTGATATTCTTGAGTATCAAAGGAACATGACCAAAGATATATCAATAAAAGATAAGACTCATTGAACCAAGCAAGTCAAAAACCATTCCGATCTTGGTGTCACTATTATAGTTTGTTTGTCTAATAATGATGTTTGGTTTCAACAATGAAGTACCCCATCTAAGACTAATAGCATCAGATTTCAAGTATACCACTCCCCATATAAGACAAATTATGATTGATAAAGGACAAATTGATGTTGATTGATTGATAGGACAAGTTTGATCTGACTGATTTTTGACTTGATTGTATAGGTTGTCTGTTGATGCATGATTTCATTAAGTGCAATATTTGATAAGTTTTCGGATTGTGTTTCTTTGATGTTTGTCTTTCTACAAGGGACAATTTATTGATGACATAAAAATGATTATGTACAAATTTATTGCTAATTTTGAAGATTCAATTTGATTTTTAGGGTTTTGAAATATTTATTTTTTTTGTGTTTTTTTAGGACGTTTTGCAGTTTTTAGGATTTTTTTTAGGATGTTTTATGATCTATAGTATTTTTTGGGACATTATATGATATTTTTTGAAGAAATTTTAGGAGATTTTATGCTTTTTAGTGACTTTTTCTAAAAATTTTATGCTTTTTAGTGATCTTTTTCAGCATCGTATATGTTTTTTTTAATTTTTTCAGGTCATTTATTTGATTTTTTTAATGTTTTTAAGCTCTTTAGCATTTTCTTGAGCAATATTTATTTAATTTCCCCTTAGTGTCTAGTAAGGAAAGGACATTATGGATGGACAAATGGATAGGTAGATGGATGAAGGACAAGGGTCACGTAGTATATCTTTGAAGCTATTTGGATGCCAATGACTATCCATGTAATAAGATAACATATTTTTCCAAGATTAGGGATTAGACATGACAATGATAGGCAATGAAATGGTGCACTGGGTGCCATGAGATGCATAGGAATGGACATGTTAAGAGGTTTTTGCAAATAATTTTTGTATTTCACGTCCTTATTTATATCAAGGCCAAGATAGATATTTGGATAGGAAAAATGCAAGGATATGGATAGGGAAAGAAAGATAAATAATGGATAAAGGGATAAGGGATATGGACTAAAGGTTGTGATAAGATAGGAAATAGGGACCAAAGGTTTTGATAAGATAGAGGATATATATAGGGAAAAAAAGATCAATAATGGACAAAGGGATAAGGGCTATGGGCTGAAGGTTGCGATAAGACATGCAATAGGGATCAAAGGTTTTGATAAGATAGAAGATATGGACCAAAGGGATGTGGGGAGCATGAAACAGATAGGACATGTGATGCTTCTAGGGAGATCCCTAGCCTTTGTCAAGATCAAAGTTGGGTAAAAGGAATTATGGATGTAAATAGGATAAAGGATATGTGGGAGATATGATAATGGAGAAAATAATAGGATAAGAAAATATTGACAAAATATGCCCTCAAGTATAGGATGCAAGAAGTTCATGAATTACACATGACACTTGTTTGCCAGGGTTTCATCATTGTACTTGTCCAAAGCATCTATTTGCCAGGTTTTCACTATAGGAGGAAATTATTTCTCTTTACTCTTTTTTTTTGTGTTACCAAGATGTGTGTTTGCTAGGTTTTCATCAAGGCAATGATTTTTTTTGCTTTTTCTAATTATTTGACCTTTTTAAAAAACTTTTTAGATTTTTTTGGCTTTTTGACCTTTTAGGAAGAAAATAGATGCATGCCATGACATATATGAAGAACACAAGCACCTTGTCCTTTGGAAGGTGCTCTTGAAAGGGATGTAATAATGAACCATGACTATGATACTATGTTCAAAGACATTGGCAGGGTAATGACAAAGGGAGATGATAAGGATTTAGACAAAAGGATTGGATAAGATGAATGAAAGGTTGGAAAATAGGTGTTGGATGATAGAGGTACTAGTGTAAGAATGTGTTTCTTTTGAATGGATGGATATGTATGAAAGAACAACATTAGCACACACATTGAAGGGTGATGTAGTGATGGAGGAAAAGGAGATTTTGGATTTGATGGAGGAATAGATGTGGATTTTAGGACATAGGGACCCAAAATGGGTTTGGAAGATGGGAGGCTTTTAAATGAAGTGATATCAATTTTGGATGTTGAATTGTATTTTTTTTAGGACTCTATGCTTCAAGAAGCTTCTTGGGAATCCACATGAATTTTAATTTTTTATTCTTTTGTGGGTCCTTAGAATGCATTTCTTATACAAGAGATTTAGGAACCCATATTTCTTTTGAATTTTCTTCTTTCTTAATGGGCCTTTGTGGCCTTTTGGATATTTCTTTTTCTTTTTGGATCACATTTTTCTTTATTTTAACATATCGATTAGAGTAGACATGTTGATCCTTGATTACATGTGTATTTTTGGACTTATGGACTTTATGTTGGGCATTCAAATTTTTTGGAAGGGGTATGGGATTCATGGATCAATAGGAATGATATGGAGGCCTTTTGGATGGGCATAAGACTCTCAAAGATGTGTGTTGTTTCTAACTTGCATGTGGGAAAGGGTAAGTGCATTGTGAACTAGTGAATGGAGGAACATATGGACTTAAGATGGATGGAAGGGATGAAGGAGAAGGTATACATTTGGATTTATATTTGGAAGGGATACCAATGCCTTGAGAATGAGGTTTGTAACTAAGGACACGACCTTTATAATTTTCTTTGACATGGAAGGGTTTTAATATAACTTGTTCATGAATGCTTAACCTTTTGACTTGATAATGATTTTGATTAGTGGGATACTTGCTACAAGATACGATTCCACTTGTAGTTGGATATGGTATGGAAGAAACAATAGGATCATGAAGTGGATCAGACTGAATGGAAGTGGAGGAACCCATTTGACATGTATGGGGTTCATGAACGTCTTGCACAAATGTGTTCAAATCATGAGGGGAGTTAGGAGGAATAATGGGATGCTATAATGGAATAGGAGTAGGGACATGATCATTTGGTAGGATAGGATCTTGTGGAGGATATGTATCGATTAGGATAAGGAGACGAAGGATCTTGAGGGGGATAAAAAGGGATGATTACATCTTGTGGTGGAAATGAAGGTGAAGAGATACTTTGTTATTGACTTGGAATGGAATCATTGGATTCCATTTTAAAGGTGTTATGCTCTTGACTTTGGATGGAATAATTTGATGGAATGGAAGGGAGGTCATGATATTGCTTAGTAAGTGAAAGATCAATGAGACTTGGAAGGATATTTTATTCATGAGATGGAAGGGTATCTTCTTGGATAGGAGTTTCGAGGACATTGTGATCATCATGGGGCTTAAGGAGTGAGATATTGGTCAACATTTGGAAGGGATTGATCATTTTTTAGATCTTGATAGTGATTTATTTTAGGACATATTTCTTCATTCTTTGGGTCATACTCTTGAAATGGGGCATGAATTTGGACATGCATGGGGGATTTTAAAAAATGATCATTATTTTGACATGAAGGAGAAGGACTTTGCATGGGAATATATTTAATGGGCTTTCTTGGAAACAAAGCACATGATAGCATTGGATCTAGGATTTTTGAATTAGGTATGGTATTTGTATCATGAATGGAACTATATTAGATTTATTCTATGGATAGCCCTTAGAAGGTTTCATCATTGGATATGTCACTGGAGGGAGATGAAAGAAATTTCTCTTGTGAAGTTTTAGGGGATGAAGGAATGGTGGGAGACATGGATGCTTCTTGAAGGTCAATGTATTGATAGGAGGTAGGTGTGTAATCTATGTTATTATTTTGCAATGATCCATTGCTAGAAATTTGTGAATTATTTTCTTCATTCTCTTCCTACACATGATCCAGTTTTTTAAATCAATTCTTTAAAACTTTAGATTTGAATTTTCACTGCTTGGGAAATCTTGTTAGTGAGACCACATTAATGTTTGAATGTTGTGAAGCATGTATTGATTGATCATGTGCCACAATAGGTTTCTCATTGATTATCCTTGATTGGTGTCCAAAATATGACATATTTGAAGTTGTCTTTGTTTGAGAAAACCTTATTTGATTCAAGGAGATGAGAGGATGTTCATTGACATGTGATGCTACTGAAGTAAAAATTCTTTGTGACCTTGGTATTGATTGACTTGTTTCCATGGTTGACACAAGGGGTTGTGTGATTACTTGAGGGATATTTTATGGGATTGGAATGAAGATTGGTTCATAATTAGGTGGCGGTCTTGGTTGAGTTATGCCATGCTCTGGTTGAAAGTTTTGATTTGGAACTTGTTTGAATGATGATTGGGTTTGAAATTGATTGAATGACATTTGATTGAATTAATATTGATTTGGAATTTTACTAAATTGAGCATGATTTGAGACTTGATTGAAATTTTTTTCTCTTGAACATGATTGAATTGGCCTTGGTTTAAATTTGTGTTTTCCTCATTTATTTGTGAAATAAGTTTTGGTATTTTTTATTTTGTAATGAGAGATTATATGTCAATTTTACCAAAAACCTCGTATGGACATTTAAGGAGTTTGGCCATCTCAATTATATTATTTTTCATATTTTCCACCTTTTCTTCCAAGATCTTCTTTTATTTAGCCAATTTTTCATGTAATTTTTTGAACAAGTATGCATGGGATTGATGTGATTGATCATTTGATTGGGAGAATGTCATTTTTCTTGTGTCAAAAAGTGTTTGGGTTTCTTCACTTGAGGTGTACATAATGTTTGGATCAAAACTTTGTGATTGAAAAGGTATACCTTGTCTTGGGTCAAAGGGTGTTTGTGTCTCTTCACTTGATATGTTCATGGGTTGATATGAACCTTGTCTTTGAGATCTTGTTACAATTGGCATGATGTTTAAATGCAACTAAGGATATGAGATATTTATGCAAAATACACTTTTTTTGTTTGTATTTTGAAGGATTTTGAAATGATATGCAACTTAGGATGTGAAAAAAGCAATTTTGGATTTTGGATTTTGACGAGGTTTGATATACAAGGATTAATGCAACAAGAGAATAACTATGAAATTCTTATGCAAAGTTTATTTTTTCTTGTATTTTAAGGTTTTGAAAATCATTATGCAATGCAATTTGGATTTTGGAAAATGATAATGCAAGACTTATGATATGAAAGGTTTTTATTTTTATTTTTGGAATTTTGAAAATGAAGGTGGAGGTATGATTATTCAATCTAAAGTTTATGATAATGAAAATCTTGTTTTTGGATTTTATTTTTGAAAAATGCAATGTAAAGGATGATTATGCAAGGATGAAGACTGATGGTTTTATGAAATTCAAGTATTTATTTGGGTCTTTTGGGATTTTGAAAAATGCAAGTTAGGATGATCATAAAAACTAAGGTTTATGATAATGCCACTATGTTTTTCACATTTTTTGGATTTTGGAAAATGCAATTTTAAAAATGATAAGGGAAACTAAGGGTGGATAATAATGCAATTATGTTTTTTGGATTTTTGTCTTTGTAAAATCTTTGGAAACACAAACCTAAGAGTAGGACCTTAGGAAATTGAATTAGGATCTTGAGCTTCAAAGGACCAAAAGGACAAAATTGAAATAAAAAATGACTAAGTCAAATCCATCATGACGAGATAGGATATTAAGCAAATGATAAAAATGACCAAAGAAAGAAGACATATAAAAAAGTTAAGATCCGACCAAATGATAAAAATGACCAAAGAAAGAAGACTTGAAACAAAGTCAAGATCCTTTTTTTCAAATTCATAAGATGAAACTCTAAGACTTGATTTTTTTGGGATTTTGAAAAGTTTTAAAAGGGCTCTTAGTTGTAAAATGACAATATGCAATTATGATGAGGACCTAATAAGATTTGATAATGCAAGATTTTAAAGGTTATAAGTGCGAAATGAGGGGGAAATGCAACAAAACTAAGGATTTGATATGCTAAGGAGAATGCAATATGCAATATGCAGTATGCAATATGAAAGGGACAATGCAAGAATGCAATATGATATGAAGGCAAAAGATAAATACAAAATGTTATCCTAAGATTGCAACAAGGTTTCAAGGCATATGTTCTGAAAATTCATGTTTTGCAAGGTTTATGAATTTTTTTTGAGGCAATTTTGAATGTTTTGGAATGCTTTTGACAAGTTTTTGAGTGTTTTGAAATATTTTTGGGGTAAAGTTTGATTAATGAAATTTTTTATTTATCACACACACAAGACACTTCAAAAAAATTTGACCATTTTAATCTAAATGCACAAAAACATCACAACTTAGGCTTGAACAATATCCATTGAATTCCAACTTGGATAAATCCAAATGCGCCTACTTAGAGTGGATAGCCTAAAATATTGGAGTCACAAGATCCCCCTTATAGAGCACTCACTTCTCAAGCACACCAAGATTTTTATTCCAAGGGGCATAACTTCCCAAGGAACCAATATCTATACAAAGAGTCACGAAAGTGTGGACATCTTCATAGGAAAGGGTGACCCCTTGCATTAGTGAATATAATTTTTTTGGCTACTAAAACAAGTTATTAGTCTGGGACATCTAGTTCAGTAGGTGGTGTCATAAAATCTCATAGGAGGTCTTCCATCATTGAGAAACAAGGTTTTATGCACCTCAAGGGTACTAGAGGAGAGCTATCACCCAACCACACTATTGATTGGAATTTTGGTCACAATCACACATTTAAATAGTGATTTGGATGGAAACCTAGCTTTGGCCTATTACTCCTTGGGTCATTCCCTTTCACTGGCTCTACTAAAGCTCTCAGGAGGCAGACCCTCTAAAAATATGTAGAATGAACTTCTCTTACACCTAAGATCCATGAAGGAAATGGGAGACCTTTCTCTTTGGGATTAACAATCTAAAAGACACTTCAAACACATAAAAATGTTTTTTATTTTATCAATTAAAAAGGAAATATGATCAAAATAGGACAAGTTGTTCTTTCCCTTCCTAATTAAAAATAGGTAAAAATTGTAGGGTTCTTTGATCCACCTAATTAGACTATGTGCAATTTGTAGTTGATTTACCCACTAATTAGGCTATGGGCAATTTGTTCATTTATCCTCCTAATTAGGCTATGTGTAATTTGTTGTTCATTTATCCTCCTAATTAGGCTATGTGAATTTTTTTGTTCATTTTAAAGACCAATTAAAGATTGTGATTTGCTAGATGTCTAATACAAGAAATCCTTCATATATCAAAAGTTAGACTCCCAAGTGCGCAAATCATGTTTGTGTACTTGCAAAACAAATCAAAAACAAGAAAAATCCATTAGAATTGTAATGATTCACATTAGGATCACCAAATGTAGGAGAGGAAAAAAAGGAAAACATGCATGCTAAGGTAACCACTAAACCTCTAAAGAAAACAAAAAAAAATCGCATCCTAGCATTAGAGAAATTGAGAAAGAGTATGAAACATATACAAATAAACAAAATAAAAACTCCCTCAATTAGTCTCTAATGTCCTTTCTTTCTTTCTTCTCCAAGAGTTGATATGTAGCTCCTATGATGATTTTGAACTTATCTATGAAAGAAAATTGGCATGATAATGAGAAGATTTTAAAGATAGTGGTTGGAAAAATGATGAGAATTGATCTCAATTTATAGAGATTGAAGGAAAAATTTTCAATTTAGTAATTTTATGTGTTGGTAGTATTTTTCAATTTTCAAGGTTGCATTTTAATTTTTGTTTCTTTGAAGGTCTTCCCTATTTTTGTGATAAATATCCTACAAATTTCTTGTCCCAGAGCTTGGAATATGTTCATAATGGTAGAAAACCCTAAGTGCTAGGTCGAAAATACTTCTGAAGATCCAAAAACCCTAGAAAAGCCTAACCGGGTTCTTTTTTCCATTACTTTTTCAAATCACTTAAGTGAGCCTTTAAGCATGTGCGCTTTAAAATTACCGACTAGTCGCTAAGTCTCCTGAAGAGTTCAACATATTCCTTTTATTCTGGCGATCCCCCGAAACCCTTTGTCACATGATCTCTTTATGTATTGAGAATATTCCTTTTCTTCATGAGGCTCAGCGGATGTTTTCAGTTGCCAAGTCTCCAAATGTACTATGTGAGATCTAGCAACTGTATTGATAAATGTTTCCAAAGAAACTATAGTCTCCCGGTCTCCAGATCAGAAATACCTTCAGTCAGACGATCTCTAAATAAAATGATGAAGTGATAAAGTATTCAGTGATTATGAGACTCCCTATAGTTGCTGAATCTCCAAATGAAAGATGGTGGTTATGTTTTCCTTCAGTCGCCAAGTCTCCTATTTCTCAGGTGGTTAGTGTATTTATCCAGGAACCCCACGATTGCAGTAGTCGTGTATCCTCAGAATCTTGGCAGTTATGTTTTAAACATTCAACGATTTAGTGACACGATTATCTCTTAATCTCATGTTGTGGCGGATAAGTCATAAAATGTCCAGCGACTCAGCGATAATCATAAGATGAAGAAAATATCAACGACTGGTGTTTAATCTCATAGTCTAACTAAGGTTAAGCGGGATATCTGGCGACTTGGCGAATAAAGGCTTTCGCGTAGTCTCCAAATTTAACCAGGGTAAAGGAAAGTATTAAGAGACTGTGAGATATCTTCAATTGCGTGTTTTCCAGAAGGTGATGAGTTAAGGTAAAGGTTTTCATAGAGTGAACATGAATCATTGATGCATTTTTTATTGGGCGATGGTCATGCTATCTCCCAATCAAACCATGAGTCAGGAAAAGTTTCAGCCACCATGAGAAATGCTTTATCACCCAATCTCTGGACTAAACCCAGGTTAAGGAAATTATTCAATGACTGGGAGATAACTTCAGTCGCACAATCGCCAGATGACTAAGGGTTAAGTGCTTACCGAGGTCAAAAAATGAAAAAATATATGAATCTGTTTGCCAGATTTGATGACGTGTTCGTTCTTGATTGGTCGTAGAGTAAAATAAAGAAATAATAATCTCTTGGCGATTATAAAATGGAATATAGTCACTGAGTCTCCAGAAGTAATAAATCAAAGATATTTTGCCTTCAGTCGCTAGATCTCTAGAAAGGTTCAGTCTCTAGATATCCTGAGAAAGTCAAAGTCAGAGTAAAGTTTATGAGACTGAGCGACTACCGTCAGATTAAGATCCCGTGGCTATCGTGAAGTCACGAGAAGAAATGAGGATTTGAAAAGTCATTTAGCGATTAAGAGACTTCTCTTTATTCGCCAGGTCTCTAGATGGGTGAAGTCAGGTAATCTCCAAAAGAACTTTGAAAAGTCAACAGGTTTCAGCGATTAAGAGACTCACTGCTAGTTGCCAAGTCTCTGAATGAGAAGAAGAGCTATTGAGACTTTGGAAAGGTGTTTGTTGTATGCACCCTAAAATGGTTGCCTAGACTTTGGGCCCTATTTCTACAATTTGTCAAATCCCTGAATCAATATTTTCAAAAATTAACATTTTTCAAATATATCAATTTCCTTGATCAAATCATAATCAATTCAATATTTCCTAAAGTTTGA
Source organism: Chamaecyparis obtusa (assembly GCA_027943335.1). Lineage (NCBI taxonomy): Eukaryota > Viridiplantae > Streptophyta > Pinopsida > Cupressales > Cupressaceae > Chamaecyparis > Chamaecyparis obtusa. The sequence continues at coordinate 404,992 of BSBK01004763.1, read as the reverse complement.
GCCTTATTTAATTTAAAAGAAAAATAAAAAATAAAAATCTTATTTAATTAAGAGAACATGCTCTTTTTTAATTAATTAAAAATCTCTTTTAATTAAATAATAAAATCACTTTATCCTAAGCCTTTATTTAATTAAAAATAATTTCCTCCCTTTTTATTTAAATAAAAAAAATTTCACTTTTCCTCTTATCCTATGTTGCACAAATAAAGCATTTAATTCTTATTTATAAAGAAAAATAAAATAAAAAACAAAAGAAAAGTACTTTTTGCCTCACATGGACATAAATTAAATGCTCAACATAAAGTAAATGCTTCTAATTTTCTTATTGGAGGATATTTGTGCACAAGGATCAAGCTTCTTTTTTTCTCTATCGTTGATTAAGTCTTTTGCCTCTTAATCTCCATGGTCCATTGATTTTTCATTCTCTATAAAAGAAGAGCTCTCTTCCTCATTTGCACACACAATACAAACTTGAATTATTATGCTACAGGTTTTCTAAGTCATTGAAGCTTTTGGAGATATTCTTGCATCAAGTTTTGAAGATTTGGAGCATCATTGGCATTCATCTTACATCTACATCACATCCTAGCTTGCATCATAGTTGCATTATCATGGTATCATTTCCTTTCATGTTTTAGATTAATCTCACATAGTTTGATTAGAGGGTTTGTAACTCTTTCATTTCTATTTTCATAACTTAATTGCATCTTCATTCTCATAAGATTAATTTGCATTCTCATATAGATTTGCATTGCATTGCATACATTTACTTTCATTGGAGATATTGACATTCTTGCCCTTGTTTTCATTGTAAATCTTTCATTGTATGGTTGACTAGCAAGGTCATGAGTTTATAGCTCTAGCTGAGAGCAATTTTACAAATCTTGCAACTCCATGCATAGAGAGCTATGGATCGATTTGTGAGGGCTCATTCTTGAGTTTTCTTGCATGTAAGGATTCATAAAAGTGTGACAACATTTTAGCACATATTTTTAGCACCCACCATGGGGCAACCCACCTCTTGCATGCTGGTTTTGATTATTTTTGGAGCTAACCCTTGTGCAAATTTGTTTGGAGATGAAAAACCCTAGATTTGAAAGATTTGATCATATCTCCCAAACGGCTTGGTATTTTGGTCTGAAATTTTTTTTGAAGGTTGGGGACATATCAGAGAAGTTTCAAAAATTGTTTTAAAATTTTCGGAGGTGATTTGTATTTTTTATATTTTTTCTTGATTTTTCATAAAAAATTGATTTTTGGTGCAAATCAGCGTATTTTTCAGAAATTTTTACATTTATGGAAAGGTCTTGAAATTATAAAGGGGGTCTATTCACTGTGTTTTTAATTTAGAAATCATATCATAGCTCATTTGGTCAATTTATAAAAACTAGTATGTTTTGATAAAATAGGTCTCTAGGGCACAAATGAAAAAAAAATTCTGAAATTTTTACATTTTTGGAAAGCTCTCTATTTTTTGACAGAGGTCTCTTTTCTGCATTTTGGGTTTGGGGTCCGAATTCATGTGGTAAAAATCAGATCTTGTTGACTAGGTCAAATGCAAATAAAATAAAATTTTGTGATGGGTATGCACTTATTTTTCATTGTTCATTGCATGATATGAGTTATCATTTGAATTATTTACTGGTTATCATTGCTCTTAATAATTGATTTTCAGATCTAACCCTAGGGTTTGCATAAGTTGGATATACATTGCATATCTTGTTTGCTTATTTTCTTGTCTTGTTCATTTGAAGGTGCATGGCTTGCTTTCATGAAAAATGCTTAAAACAAACCAAAAAAAGGTGAAATCTACTAAGCGTGTTGCATTGGACTTGAGGTATTTTGTTACAACTCTACAACATTTGGATCTTGGGATTAAAATTGAACATCTCATGTGTTTGGCTTGAGTGTTTACATGCTTTCATAGAACACATTTCAATTGATGCTCTTAATGGGAAATGAAAGAACATAGATTTGTTTTTCCAAGTTTGTGTAAGTGAATGCTTGTGTTTAAACCTTAAGTAATTCTTGGTTCCAATATCAAATATCTCATTGAGTGATTGGGGGCATGGATTCATTCCTTGTTTACATAGGGAGTTAAATGCACCACTTTGTGGACTCACTCTATGTTTGCTTGAAAAGTTAAATATTCCATTGATTCAACCCTTTGTCATTTGTGAGTAGTATTGATAAGAAACTTTAGATTACTTGTGATTGATTTAGATTTCTATCTTGGGTTATTGGACTCGCTAATCCGTCGGCCCCTCATTTCTGCCCCGTGGTTGCAAGATCAGTGCCACATTAAAGGGGAGGGGTCTACAGGAAAGAAGCATTAATTGCTCCACTAGGCAACCCTTTTGTGCTTTTTGGAACTCACTTGTTTTCTAAAGTGTGGACTCACTTTGAGTTGATGTGAGGAGTTAAATGTTCTACTTTTGGACTCACTTTAAGTTGGTGTGAAGAGTTAAATGTTCCACTTTTGGACTCACTTTGAGTTTGTGTGAAGGGTTAAGTGTTCCACTTTTTTGGACTCACTTCACATTCTCTTGAAGGGTTAAATGTTCCACTTTTGGACTCGCTTCACATTATCTTAAAGGGTTAAATGTTCCACTTTTGGACTCACTTCGCATTTACTTGAAGAGTTAAGTGTTCTACCTTTAGTGCTCTAAATACTTTTGATAGTGAATTACTTAGTTTTTATTTCTAGAAGGCCTGCTTGGGGACACACCACCTCAAGGGATGACCTTAACTCCTGTGTTCTGGCGGAGTATAAATATCGAGAGGTGAATCCAAAGACACCTCTCTTGGGAATTGAGTTTGATATCACTCTTGGCTAAGCCTCAAAGAACTTTATACCTTTGAGAAGTGAAGGAGGAGATTTGGGTTACCGTCTCCCCCTGGCTGTGTGATTTTGGATTCTTCTCATCTACGGATTTGGGCCTCACGTACCTTGTGTATATCGAGGACTCCTTTTAAAAAGCCATGTATATCCTTGTAGACAACTTGATAAGGTGTTGTTGTGTTCTAAGTGCCTGCTAAAACATTGTCAAGAACATACACAAATAAAACCTTTAAGGAGTAGAAATACTAAGTCACTATACTTGTTCATGCGCAAGGTTGCTTTGCCCCTTGCTCATTGTTTGAAGACTATTTGCTTGAACTCCTTGAGTGCTGTCTTATGTGCCTGTTCAATGATGAAAGTCTATTGATGTACTTACTTGATCTTTTAAAACAAACTAAGTTTTTGAGTTGAAACACCCGACTTTTTTTATAGCTTGCTCGATTTTCTATCCTGATATTAGAGACTTGTTTTGGCTTTAAATCTCTAGTTTTTGCCCTCTAGGAATAGCATCAATTGGTTTACAAGGCCACTTTGGAAATAGTTGTCAGGTTAGAAGGTTATTCTTGGTGAGAAAGCTTATCTCTAGAATTGTTAGCTACATTCTTGGAGAATTTTAGTGCTCTTATTGTCCAAATCACTTTCATTTAATCAATTTCAATTATATTTTGGCCTAGTCCAACCTCCTGATTCAAAAGTGCAAGGATATTCATCCTTTGATTTTAGCACCTCTTTGACAGTGTTGGTAAAGCCCCTTTATTTCTATCTTTTCATTTCATTTTGGACAATAGAGAACTTTGATTATCCTAGTTTGGTGTTGACACTTTACGAGGTCACCCTATCATTAAGAATCTCTTTCTTTCATGTTAGTTACAACAAGGTAGCAAGTCAATCAAGGGAAGCGACCCCCTATTATCTTTAACCAGTTACCACCAGTTAAGACTCGTCAATAGCGTAAGGGAAAAGGACCCCTTTTTGATCAATCTCCTAAGAGTGAATCTGAGATTTGTTTTAATCTAAAAGGTAATCCTAGTGAAGTGAGTACCTCTTTAGCACCCATTTCATCAAGTATGGACATGAGTTACACCTTCACTCGACAAGAAAGAGAAGCAATGAACCAAACTCTTGATGACATATTTCAACGGCATAGGGGTAACATGATGTTTGTTGGGTCTGCATATGCTAGTCCACCTGGATCACCCCCGATCAACACAAGGTATCTTGATTCTCACCAACAAGCTGAGAGACATCACCAACAAACTCACTCAGATTCAGGGTCACAACACGAAGACCGAAACAACGAGTCTAGTGACCACCACATCAATGCAGCCAATGCAATCAAACAGTCAAGGAAACCTTCTCCACTTAGAGATACCTCTCAATATGCATATACAAGATTGAAGATCATTGAAAGGGAGAAGCAAGCCTATTTGGATGAACAAGCTGCTAAAAGGGAGAAATTTAGACAACTAGAGGAAGAGGAACGTGCATTATTGGACATAAGGAAAAGAGTCACTCAAGAAGAAGAAAATAGACTCTATGCACAACAACTCCAAAATTGATTCAATGGGAGGGGTACTAATAGTGGGACCCACTCACCCCTGTCTACTCCCTCACCAAGTCCTAGAAGAAGGTCAAGGACGCCCTCAAGATCCCCAAGTCCTAGAGGTAGAAGGACTTCAAGATATGATCACCATAGGAGACAGTCACCTCCTAGACTTTCAAAGAAACCCTCCCAATGAGCACATCATGGCTCACAACATGGAGGAAGTTATGCCAACTTTGATCATATAGACTTCATGGCTATTCAACAAGAACCTTCATTTCAAGCCTACGTCGAAAGGTATGTGGAACAGATTAAAGATCAATTCTTAGAAAGTCTAATTAATAAGGGTGCAAGAGTTCCCTTTGATTTTGATGTGGATAGAAAGGTAAAGAAGCAAGACCCATCCACAAATGAAGTGATCAAACAATTGCAAAGAGATGTGGACAACATGAGGGCTCCTAAGAGTACTTTCAACTTGGATTCTATTTGTCCCAATCCTATTGACAAGAGTGTGGTGTTGGTTGAGTTTCCTAAGAAAGTTGAGTTTCCAACCTATGACAAATATGATGGCATTGGTGACCCTCACGACCATGTCAGACAGTTCTACATAATGAGCTTTTTTTTTCACCATGAAGACTCCTACTTGATGAGATTATTCCCAAGGAGTCTCAAGGGTCAAGCCATGGAGTGGTTTACTAACCTTACTCCTCCAGTTAAAACATTTAGAGAGCTTGTGGAAAGATTTGTTCAACATTTTACTTACAACTTATCAAGGTCTGTCATCATGCTTGATTTGTGCAAACTCAAACAAAATCAAGAACCTTTTGTCACCTTCTTGCAAAGATGGAGACGGTTGTGCTCAAAGTATCCTAGGACAATTCCTGAGGAGGAAAGAATAGACATCATCGTGAGCAACTTGGTACTGGAATTAAGGTATGAGGTAAGGAAGATCCCATTTAATTCTTTTGATACCATGGTAGAAGTGGCGTGTCGCATAGAGGATGTCCTAAAAGAATAAGGAATTTTGGCCAAAACAACTAATAACAACAATGGCCAAAACAACAATAATAATGGTAATAAGGACAAAAAGAACTCCTATTGGAATAAGAATAAGCAAGTGGTTAATGACGGAGTTGTTGACTCATCACAACCTAAGAATGAAGGAGTTCTTAATCTCTCTAATGCAGTCCAAGCCATGAAGTTGAAAACATCTTCAGCACAACAAGAAAATAAACCCAAGTATCAAGGGAGACCTAAAATAGAAAAGAGACAATTTACCAAACTTGGGGACTCTTATGCAGACATTTTCAAGATGTTAATTGCTCATAATTTGGTACAACCTCAGGATCCTACAAAGTTCCGCATACCAGATCCTAAACCTCATTGGTGGGATGAGAAGGCTTTCTGTGTCTTTCACAATGGAATTGGACATGATATAGAAAATTGTTTCAAACTTAAACATCTTGTCCAAGATCTTATTGAAAGCGGAAGATTACAAGTTGATGGTTTAACCACTAATTCAGATCACAAAGCTTTTAAAGAACCCTTGCCCAAATATGAGAAAGGAGAGAATTCTAACAACAAGAATGGCAAGGCTACTATCAACTACACCTACACAAATGCTGAAAATGTTATTAATATGCTTGAAGTTGTTGATGATCATGTCAACATGATGAGAGGGAAAGAACCTTATGGATATGATGTGGATTCAACTCCTATGCCTGATGAAGGACCTATTGTGGTCCTAAGAGGTCCTCACTCACGAAGGATGTCTCAACCCCTCAATGTAGTCACTAGGAGTCAGTCTCAAGCTCCCATTGTTATTAGAGGTCCTAACTCTAGTAAGTCTAAGCAGCCAGTGTCAAAAGGTGTTCTTCCTAAATCTATTATTGGTCCTGAGTTGAATTATAATCTTTTTGACCAATTACAACGTACACCAGCACAGATTTCAATCTTTGAGCTTTTGGAATTGTCCCCTAAGCATAAGCGTGTCCTTGAGGATGCCTTGCGAGCGGCTAATGTCCCTAATGATATAGATGTAGATCAATTCTAGAATATGGTCAACCACTTGGCTAGCCCTCACTACCTTACATTCTCAAAAGAAGATAACAAGTCATTAAGCCACCCACACAATTTGGCCCTTCATATAGAGGTTATGATCCACAAGACCCGTGTCAGGTGCGTGTTGATAGATGGGGGTGTTGGGCTTAATATTTGTTCTTTGAGCTTATTGAAGGCCTTGGGTTATTTAGAAGAAGTCATTGACACAAGGAAGAAGATAACTATCAAGGCTTATGATGAAGCAGAACGTAGTTCTAAAGGATTGGCTATTCTTCCTATCCGAATTGGTCCTGTAGAGAAAAATATTTTGTTTCAGATTGTTGATGCCAGTCCTTTGGATTACAATATTTTGTTGGGTAGACCTTGGATACATGAGATGCAAGCTGTCCCATCTACTTATCATCAGTGTGTGAAGTTCCCTTACAATGGAGTAGAAGTTTTCATACCTGGGGATAGCACATTGTCAGTCAACACAATTTCAGCAGGGTCTCACATTCCTTTGAATAGGGAGGCTGACACTTTTGATACTACATTTGAACAATGCAAAGACAAATTCAAAGCCATGGATCTTGGCATGGGGGATTACAAAATTGATTCATTCACAAAATTGCCAATTTCCCCTAGGTCTTATGGCAAACCTTCTCAAGATATGAAACCCTCATCTTCAGCCATGACATTGTTCGACAAGTTTGTAGAATCCTCAGTTTTGATTCAAGAGGAAAAAGAAGAGGTTGCCATTAGGGACTGGATTTACCGAGAGGAGAAATACCGACATAATGAGGATTTTGCACCTTCCCCTCGAGCTTATGGGAGAGGGTATACATTGGTCAAGAATATGGGTTATCCAGGACATGGTCCCCTTAGTCATCGGTTGGATGCCAAAGATGAACCTCTTAACCATGTCCTTTTTGGACAAAGGAATAAGTCAACAGTTGGCTTAGGTTTTGCAAATAAGAAATAGAAAGGTGTCTCGGTCTTAGCTGCGAAAGACAGTGACAATGACTCAGACTACACACCTAATCTCTCTAATCAATGAGATATGTCTGATGATTGGGTGCCTTCAACAAATCTCCTTTGGGGAGATTCAGAAGATTTGACAATTGATAGTCCTACTATCCCAGCTGTGACGGATAGTGACTATATGAATACTAGATTGACAATGGAAAGTGTTGCTATCCTAGCTGCGACAGATAGTAACAATGCTAGTGCTAGAGAAAGGGAAACCTTTCCTAACCTTGAGGCTTCTACATCACGAGGCCCAAATAATGATTCAAAAATAGACTCACATGAGTTCGAATGGGACTCACTTTCAAATGCAACAGTTGATTTGGACATGGATGTTGTCCATACTTATAGTACTCAACCTGATGTGACCAATGAGCCTAGTGTAGGACTAGAGGATTGGACTCCTCGAATTGCCTTAGTGGACGACGCTTTGTTTGGTAGGACAAATCCTGATTCAGGTATCTTAGAGGGAGACTTGATGAATCCCAATTGTATGGTCACCAGAGATAACACCTTCCACATACACAATGTTGAACCAGTCATTGACCTATCCCTTGTTCATTTCCACCTAATTGATTGGTCTCAACGTTGCCAAGAGCCTCAGCTCTTAAACTTTCAGAATGACTATGAAATTGCCTGTTATCTAAATGCTCTTGAACCCGTAGTCTCTTCCACCAGTGAACCAACAGCAAGTATGATGCAGCCTGATATTAAGTACCTCAGTCTAAAAATAAAAGAAAAAGGAAAAAAGAAAGATGGTTCTGATGGCGAAAACCACTTTGTGGCGGTGTCAGAACCCAAAATAGTAAAAATAAATGATGTATTCGAGGGTGAAAACCTCTTTGAGGCACCTAAGGATGGGGTACCTATTAGCATTGGTCCTTTAGGTGCATTTGTCTCTTGGGGCATTTCACAACAGGTGTTTTTCAACACCACCCCAAACAGTGTTTTTCAACACTACCCTTGCGTCGAGTGTTTCTTAACACTTATCAGATGTCTTACCCAATAGTCTAAGTGTGATGTGATATTTCTCATTTGTCGATGTGATAACCAGAGTTTGACTTTATGACCAACACACACGCACTTAAACAATCAACTCGCTTGAGATATGTTGACTTTATTTTTCTTTGTGTGTTGTCTATGAGGATTTATTTGATGAGTGGTCTCTCCCTGAGAAGTTTTTGATGATGCATAGCTAGAAGACTGAGGGAATGAGAACATGTTTTATTTCTTTATCTACTTGTGGGTATATTTTGTTGGTCCTACCTGTCATGAGCATTTATGCTAGTCTTACTTGACACTATGGATTGACAAGGTATTATCCTTGACTATTTTGCGAGTGCATGCTTCTAGCTATCCTGACTTTCATGTGTCTTGATACAAGCATAATCTCGCCATATCAAACTTAGGTGATCTCACTGCTCTAATCATCTTGACCTACATGTCTTTGATGCCTAGGTGGGATTTCCACATTTCTATCTGATAAAGATCATATTCATATCCACATAGTTATGCTAGTGTGCATTGTATGATCTTGCGATGCTACCAATAACGCTCGATGATGATAATTAGATGTCTATAGGCGTTGTGACCTTGCAAGTCAACCACTTTCATAGTAGCTTGCATTCTTAGGTTCATCAGAGTTTAGTTTTTTCATCTTACATATGGAGAGAGCTCTCATTTTTATCATCTACGGACTAGTTGGTCAACTGTGCTCATTTTCTGATTCTTCTTGATCATATCTTTCATTTCTGATCTTTCATGTCACATCATTTTCTATCCATTTCAGACTCGAAACCGAAATCCAAGTTACGTTGACTGACCATTTGAGGCACAATTCTTTGATCTTTGATGAAATTTCTTCCTTTCCATGTCTTTCAAACTTCTAGTCTTTCATTCACCCCTTTTGCTTCCTCTTTCTGAGGTTTGACTTAATCTTTATCCTATATCTTTCTCAGTCAAACCTAGTCAACTTGGGGCATATCTTCACTGTTTGATGGTTATCCTATCATGCTCCATCCTTCGATTATGATTTATTGTGACTTGATCAAGTTTATCAATTTATTGTTCTCCTCTATCTGATTTCGATTTTGATTCCGAGGGGGCAGTACCTATTAGCTTTAATCTTTGATTCAGCTTTATCGTTCAGCTCAGCTTGAGATTCTTATTTTTTAGACTTGATTATCACCTAGCAGCGACGGTGGTGATTTTGTCTTTCAATTTTTATCTCCTATTTTTTAGACTTGATTATTGCCTAGCAGCGACGGTGATAGTTTTGTCTAAGGCTTGATTTGCACCTAGCAGCAACAGTGTTGGTCTTGTCTTTTGCTTACCTTTGTCCTGATGTGTTCCCAAAATGAACACACATTTGGGTTGTTTTGTGATCCCAGATTGATCTCACATTTCAATTCTTTTTTGACTACATGTGTTCCCAGATCGATCACACATTAGTCAAAGAGGGGCAAATGTATGCACCCTAAAATGGTCGCCTAGACTTTGGGCCCTATTTCTGCAATTTGTCAAATCCCTGAATCAATATTTTCAAAAATTAACATTTTTCAAATATATCAATTTCCTTGATCAAATCATAATCAATTCAATATTTCCTAAGGTTTGAGCCTTATTTAATTTAAAAGAAAAATAAAAAATAAAAATCTTATTTAATTAAGAGAACATGCTCTCTTTTAATTAATTAAAAATCTCTTTTAATTAAATAATAAAATCACTTTATCCTAAGCCTTTATTTAATTAAAAATAATTTCCTCCCTTTTTATTTAAATAAAAAAATCTTCACTTTTCCTCTTATCCTATGTTGCACAAATAAAGCATTTAATTCTTATTTATAAAGAAAAATAAAATAAAAAATAAAAGAAAAGTACTTTTTGCCTCACATGGACATAAATTAAATGCTCAACATAAAATAAATGCTTCTAATTTTCTTATTGGAGGATATTTGTGCACAAGGATCAAGCTTCTTTTTTTCTCCATCGTTGATTAAGTCTTTTGCCTCTTAATCTCCATGGTCCATTGATTTTTCATTCTCTATAAAAGAAGAGCTCTCTTCCTCATTTGCACACACAATACAAACTTGAATTATTATGCTACAGGTTTTCTAAGTCATTGAAGCTTTTGGAGATATTCTTGCATCAAGTTTTGAAGATTTGGAGCATCATTGGCATTCATCTTGCATCTACATCACATCCTAGCTTGCATCATAGTTGCATTATCATGGTATCATTTCCTTTCATATTTTAGATTAATCTCACATAGTTTAATTAGAGGGTTTGTAACTCTTTCATTTCCATTTTCATAGCTTAATTGCATCTTCATTCTCATAAGATTAATTTGCATTCTCATATAGATTTACATTGCATTGCATACATTTGGTTTCATTGGAGATATTGGCATTCTTGCCCTTGTTTTCATTGTGAATCTCTCATTGTGTGGTTGACTAGCAAGGTCATGAGTTTATAGCTCTAGCTGAGAGCAATTTTACAAATCTTGCAACTCCATGCATAGAGAGCTATGGATCGATTTGTGAGGGCTCATTCTTGAGTTTTCTTGCATGTAAGGATTTATAGAAGTGTGACAACATTTTAGCACACATTTGTCACCAGGTCTCGGAATAAGATTAATAAGTGATACATTTTATGGTGACTAGGAGATAGACTATAGTCACTGAGTCTCTGAATGAAAAATTACAGTTTCATAAGGTCGCCAGATCGCGAGATGAAATGATAAAAGGCTGAATAATTCAAGGACTATGATTTTTGACTATAGTCACCAGGTCTCTAAATAGAATAAAATCATGTAATGACTTAGGAATTTCATTTAGTCACTAGATCTCTGAAACTATTAAAAAAACACCAAGTCTTTGAGCGAATGGGAGACTAAGTGTAGTTGCTAGGTTGCCAGAAATCAAATTTGATTACCTGTCACTTTCTTGGCTCGCAGCTAGTGAATTGAGTTTAGAATGTGCCAAGTAATGGTGGAAGTGACATGATTACAGAGCTTGAGTCTTGAAAGGGAAATTGCATTCAATTCTCCTGAATAAATATAGTTAACTATCACTCATTCTATAATTACCAAGCATTTCGGAGAGCCAGAGCTGAAGAATTATGAGATTTCTTGAGTTTTTTAGTGATTAAGCAGTTCAGTGAATTTCATAATTTTTGGAAGAATTTACATCTCTAGTCAAGATGAGTCAACCATCAACCAGCGGAGCTTCCACCAACAAGGGATCCAAGGAAAAAGCAAAGGAAAGTTTCTCAGATGAATTTCTCGCTCTATTGCCTGGGTCGTCATAGAATAAAAAGGTTAGTGACAAAGTTTTCACCGATGATTTAAGTTACTATAGAGATGCGAAGATAGGAGATGTGTCTGGAATGTGTCTATTTAGATATTTTTATAAGAATGCTGATAGTCCAGTCCCTGTTTCAAACCCTTGGACCTCCGGGTTGGCTAGGTTGATAGTGCCTGATATTTTCACACACGTAGACTTGCTCATTGCTTTGGATGACAAATATGACCCTTTGTCTAAGATAATAAGGAAAGGGAATGGCTAGGCTTTAGTCACTTTAGACCAAAATTCATTTATGAGGGCTTTTGGTATTCACATTCCCATGACTACAGAGATCAATCTGTAGGCCCAAGCTAATAGGTACATTAGGGAGACAGTCCTAGTATCTAAGGAATTCCAAAACCATGTCCCAAGAGCCAACATGAACTATATTGCAGCAATGACTAGGGCAACCCCATACTTCTACAAGGATGCATGTTTCTACATCAAATACATTGCATATGGATTATGCAACGTGCTAGGGGTAGATGGTGGTGCAGACAGGATTTCATCCGACATCATGATGATAATATTAGATTCACAGAGCCTTCATACAAGAAAAGGATATGATTACATAGGATATGTAATAAATAAAATTCATGAAGGACATGAAGCTCTTAGGAAGAGGGAAGCTTCTCCTAGATTTTTACATTATTCGCTGTTAATGCACTACATTTTGTTTTACAATTACAACATTATGGACTTGGAGCACCTAAAGCTTCAGATGATGTGGAGGGGTCAACCCAACCCAGTGTAGTTTTGGATAGGAGCCTGGAGCCCTTCTTTCCCCAATTGTGATTTCCTTTAGCTTGGTCAACTTAGTTTGCATCCTCAGAGAGAGCCACTGTTGGTAGTATTTTTCAGTTTTCAAGGTTGCATTTTAATTTTTGTTTCTTTGAAGGTCTTCCCTATTTTTGTGATAAATCTCCTGCAAATTTCTTGTCCCAGAGCTTGGAATATGTTCATAACGGTAGAAAACCCTAAGTGCTAGGTCAAAAATACTTCTAAAGATCCAAAAACCCTAGAAAATCCTAACCGGGTTCTTTTTTGCCATTACTTTTTTGAATCACTTAAGTGAGCCTTTAAGCATGTGTGCTTTACAATTACTGGCTAGTCGCTAAGTCTCCTGAAGAGTTCAACATATTCCTTCTAGTCTGGCGATCCCCCGAAACCCTTTGTCGCACGATCTCTTTATGTATTGAGAATATTCCTTTTCTTCATGAGACTCAGCAGATGTTTTTAGTCACCAAGTCTCTGAATGTTCTATGTGAGATCTAGCGACTACATTGATAAATGTTTCCAACAAAACTATAGTCACTCGGTCCCCAGATCAGAAATACCTTCAGTTGGGCAATCTCTAAATAAAATGATGAAGTGATAAAGTATTCAACGATTATGAGACTCCCTATAGTCACTGAGTCTCCAAATGAAAGATGGCAGTTATGTTTTCCTTCAGTCGTCAAGTCTCTCATTTCTCAGGAGGTTAGTGTATTTATCTAGCGACCCCATGATTGTAGTAGTCGTGTATCCTCAAAATCTTGGCAGTTATGTTTTAAACATTCAATGATCTAGCGACATAGTTATCTCTTAATCTCATGTTGTGGCGGTTAAGTCATAAAATGTTCAGTGACTTAGTGATAACTGTAAGATGAAGAAAAGATTAATGGTCAGTGTTTAATCTTATAGTCTAACTAGGGTTAAGCGAGATATCTGGTGACTTGGTGAATAAAGGCTTTCACACAATCTCCAGATTTAACCAGGGTAAAGGAAAATATCAAGAGACTGTGAGATATCTTCAGTCGTGTGTTCGCTAGAAGGTGATGAGTTAAGGTAAAGGTTTTCACAGAGTGAACATGAACCGTTGATGCATTTTTTATCAAGCGGTGGTCGCATTATCTCCCAATCAAACCATGAGTTAGGAAAAGTTTCAACGACCATGAGAAATGCTTTGTCACCCAATCTCCAGACTAAACCTAGGTTAAGGAAATTATTCAGTGACTGGGAGATAACTTCAGTTGCACAATTTCCAGATGACTAAGGGTTAAGTGCTTGCCAAGGTTAAAAAATGAAAAAAGATATGAATCCATTTATCAGATTTGATGACATGTTCATTCCTGATTGGTCGAAGATTAAAATAAAGAAATAATAATCTCTCGGTGATTATAAAATGGACTATAGTCGTTGAGTCTCCAAAAGCAATAAATCAAAGATATTCTGCCTTTAGTCGCTAGATCTCTAGAAAGGTTCAGTCTCTAGATCTCCTGAGAAAGTCAAAGTTAGAGTAAAGTTTATGAGACTGAGTGACAACTGTCAGATTAAGATCCTGTGGTTGTCGTGAAGTCATGAGAAGAAATGAGGATTTGAAAAGTCTTTTAGTGATTAAGAGACTTCTCTTTAGTTTCCAGGTCTCCAGATGGGCAAAGTCGGGTAGTCTCTAGAAGAACTTTGAAAAGTCAATAGGTTTCAGTGATTAAGAGACTCACTGCTAGTCACCAAGTCTTTGAATGAGAAGAAGAGCTATTGAGACTTTGGAAAGGTGTTTGTCACCAGGTCTCAGAATAAGATTAATAAGTGATACATTTTGCGGTGACAGGGAGATCGACTATAGTCACTGGGTCTCTGAATGAAAAAATACAGTTTCATAAGGTCGCTAGATCACGAGATGAAATGATAAAAGGCCAAATAATTTAGTGACTATGAGTTTTGACTATAGTCGCTAGGTCTCTAGATAGAATAAAATAATGTAATGACTGAGGACTTTCCTTTAGGTTCCAGATCTCTGAAACTATTGAAAAAGTGCCAAGTCTTTGAGCGAATGGGAGACTAAGTGTAGTCGCTAGGTCGCCAAAAATCAAATTTGATTACCTATCACTTTCTTAGCTCACGGCTAGTGAATTGAGTTCAAAACGTGCCAAGTAATGGAAGAAGTGACATGATTATAGAGCTTGTTTCTTGAAAGGGAAATTGCATTTAATTCTTTGAAATAAATATAGTTAACTATCACTCATTCTAAAATTACCAAGAATTCCAGAGAGCCAGAGTTGAAGAATTACGAGATTTCTTGAGTTTTTTAGCGATTAAGCAGTTCAGTGAAGTTCAAAATTTTTGGAAGAATTTACATCTCTAGTCAAGATGAGCCAGCCATCAACCAACGAAGCTTCCACTAGCAAGGGATCCAAGGAAAAAGTGAAGGAAAGTTTATCAGATGAATTTCTCACTCTCCTGCCTAGGTCATCACAAAATTAATAGGTTAGTGATAAACTTTTACCAATGATTTAAGTTACTGTAGAGATGTGAAGATAGGAGATGTGTCTAGCATGTGTCTATTTAGATATTTTTATAAGAATGTTGATAGTCCAGTCCCTGTTTCAAACCCTTGGACCTCTGAGTTGGCTAGGTTGATAGTGCTTGATGATTTTATAGACGTAGAATTGCTCATTTCTTTGGTTGACAAATATGAACCTTTGTCAAAGACAATAAGAAAAGGGGATGGCTTGGATCTAGTCACTTTAGACCAAAATTCATTTATGAGGGCTTTTGGTATTCACATTCCCATGGCTACAGAGATCAATCTGCAGACCCAAGCTAATAGGTACATTAGGGAGATAGTCCTGGCATCTAAGGAAGTCCAAAACCATGTCCCAAGAGCCAACATAAACTATATTGCAGCAATGGCTGGGGTAGTCCCATACTTCTACAAGGACCTATGTTTCTACATTAAATACATTACATATGGATTATGCAAGGTGCTTGAGGTAGATGGTGGTACAAATAGGATTTCATTCGACATCTTGATGATGGTATTAGATTCAGAGAGCCTTCATACAAGAAAAGGATATGATTACATAGGATATGTAATAAATAAAATGCATGAAGGACTTGAAGCTCTTAGGAAGAGGGAAGCTTCTCCTAGATTTTTGCATTACTCACTATTAATGCACTTCATTTTTTTCTACAATTACAACATTATGGACTTGGAGCACCTACAACCTCAGATGAGTGGAGTGGTCAACCCAACCCAGTGCAATTTTGGATAGGAGCCTGGAGCCCTTCTTCCCCCAATTGTGATTTTTGTGCTTTTCAGAATTGGATGGTGCAACCCATTTTGCTCAACCTAGGATTAAATCTTTCCAGGTTGCTAGTTAAGGCTCTACAATTACTGAGGCCTTGTTAGTTTGTTGACAAATGGACCAAAAATCATAACTCAGGAGATTTTTATTATGAGAAAAGCTTTACAATAATTAGAGTATATGGGTGTCCCTAGCCACCTCATGTCCTACCATTCTTTGTGCCACCCAGGATTGCTTTCCTAGAGATTGTTTGGTAACTAATGTTGACTGATAAAGAACACTTATCTCCCCATAGAAAGGGTACATTTACCCCAAGGAACTTTAGAGTATGTAACTTCACAATTGGGAAGAATGCATTCAATAAGATAAATGATTGGTTGAGCCAGTATAAGATGAATGTTTCCATATACATGTATGTAGATACATAGGAATTTATTGTTATGGCTAGGAAATATTATACTCCTTCCATTCCTATAACCAATATACATGAGCAGTGTCCTGAAGAGGATGTTATCATAAAGATTATAGATGATGAAGAAATAGAGAGGAGGGCTGGACAATTCTCAAAATTATTGACACTTGAGAAAAAGCTAAAGAAAAAGGGAGTTCCCTTTGGAGGCTTCTACCCCACATTGCCATATCTATAGAGATTAGATAAAATGATGGAAAGTTTCAACACATTGGTTAATTCACTTGAGAACTGGCTTGATGATAAGGAAATGGATAAGGAGAAGTACTCTGAATCAAAAGAAGACAGTGATGGAGGCTACCCATTATATAGTTCTCTTGCCACAAAACAACCACCTCCTATTGAGCAAGGAGGAGAGGAAAATATAATCATGGATTTAACAAAGCTTCCTAGCTCTCTAAATAAAAATGAGCCTCCTCTTAAGAGGTAGAAATTGCAAGTTGGAGAGCCCTCACAAGAAAGAGTTCCTAAGAAGAAGAAGGATAGAGTAGAAGCTCTAATCACTGGAACTAGAACTTATGATCGCCAATTAAGCAAGAAGATTAGGGAAGACAAGAGAAAACAAAAAGAAGTAGTTGAAGAAGTTGAATTGACCTTGGCTTTAGGTCAAGATGAAAGAATGATAGGGCATGATGCTTTCTTGAAGAATGATGATTTTATTAAGTAAGATGAGTTCAAGAAATTTCTAGTATGGCACAAGCAACAACAGGTTGCTTCTAATGTGCAGATCATCGAAGATGGCCAAGTGCCTAATGAGACCATCCAAGCTTTAAGAGACTATGATCTAGAGTCAGAAGCCATCACTCCAGAGGAGGCTAGGCAATCGATAAATGCTATCAACATGTTTCTTGTACCTGGGTGGGATCTAGCTTCAGCTTTTGTAATAGATCATATAAGGAAGAAGAAGAATTTAAATTTGTTTTCAGAAACCCAAGTAGGGGATTTGATAAAAGGATTTGGGTATAGCCCTAAAAATTAGGCACTGGCTATGTGGAGCCTCTATCCAAAGGATCAAAAGCCTTCCCTACTGAACATACAAGAAAATATGGATGGTGACAAGGTTGTGTGGTCAATCCACAACATAGGAGATCTTGAAATCTCACAAGTGCTCACCCACTTTACAAGACTCAATGAAGATAAAACTAAGCAACTCTCAGATAGACATAAGAAACTATTTGAAGACTATAGTGCACTAGTAAAGGATAGAGAAGTGCACATTATGAAATAAAAAGAATTGGAAAAATATGTGGAAGATCTACATCAACAAATAATTAATATGCCTATAGTGACCCCTGCACCACCAGAGCAGCTTGCACTACTAGAAATTAAAAGTGTGGATGTAGAAGAAGCTTCTACAACAACAGAGAAGATGAACCTGGAAAAGATTGAGGCTATTTTACAAGCCCTTTTGAAGATTTTGCAGCATAGAATTGAGGTTTTAAAGGAGAAGGCAAATGCAGTTTATATTGCATATAATAAATTGTCTGATTTACAAAATGAGGTAAAAAATTTTGTTTCTGTTTTAAATGCTTATCATACATCTTGGTCAATAAGGGCTCCATTGTTTGAAAGACTAGAAGCAGTGCAGTCTCTGAGGAATGATATCCCAAAACTAGTTTTGCAAGTAGGAGATGAAATTGGGAAGATAAGTGTTGCTTCATCCTTCTTTAAGAGTTTAAAGAAAACTAAATTGAAGCAAAGATGACAATGTTTGGACCTAATTTCAATAGGTTCATTTCTCAAATTAGAACAGAGGATGGAGCAATAAAGAATTTGGATACATGGAGATCAAATTTTGATCTCTTATTGCCTAAAAAGGAGACTTTTCTTAATGATAGAAATGAAAATGATATGGATCACTTAAACATAATTCTTGATGAGGCATTCAAAGCAGAGATGGATTTCAGTAAGTTCATCACAGATGTGGAATAGGTTGCTGATGCAAGATGGGAAAGGCAGAAGAAACAATTGCAGAGTATTAAGGAGTTCTAGTGGCCTACAAAAGAATAATGTAACTACATGGGACAATCTTACAAAGCCCAAAAGGAGGAAGCCTGTAATAGATGATATTGAAGACATAGAAGATGAATGAGCTCTAGCAGTGCACCTGACTTGTGAGCACAAGGAGAACAACTGATCATGAAGAGAATGATGTACGTAAGCCAGTTGGTGGTCATCATTCACATAACAACTTTGGCAGTTGCTCTGAATACCGGCAGACAAAGGTATAGCTCAAAGGATAACTAAACAACTGAAGAAACAACTTCTAGTGCCCCTTTTCTCTCTTTTTCTGTTACTATTTAAATCTTTTGTAATCTAGTGCAAGTCACTATCAGAAACATCCGAAGCTTGTTGCATCCTTTTCTCTAGGATCCCAGGATGGTTTCTCTATATATAGTAGTTTCTAACTCACACCAAAGGGTGGTGAATTTCTTATTGTAGTAGGATTTTACAGATTTAGTTTTGATTCTCAGGAATCCAGTTTTCTTAATGTACTGATACAGGAAGTTTATCAATAAAATATACTGAATTTCCATGTATATCTTTTATTGTCTTCATGTGTGATTTTGATTTCTTTGTGTGTTTAAATTTGCAAGGCATTTTAGATACATCTTTCTACAAGGTAGATAGTGGGGTTTAAACTTGAGCTCCTTTGAAGGGAGAGGTAAATCTAGAGTGAGGTCTCTGAGATTTCATTTTTCATGCATGAATTTGATGGTATGATTTATGCATAAGAGGGTAATTTGTAAGGCATTTTATCTGGGGTTTGGGTGTGTTTGATTTGATAGATTTTTTGTAGATGTGTATTTATTGACTCTGATGCCCTAGGATTTGGCACTGGTCATTGCTTAGTTTACATTTGTTTTCACCATCAATCAATTTAAACAATGATTTACTTTAAAGTTGTGAGAGAGTTATATGATTAAATCTATATCAAGTATACATGTGACTGTTGTGATATTTGAAGAATTCAATCTGAAAGGTAATGCCCACCTATAGCTTAAGGCTCAAAGAGACAAAGGATTCTGAATCCTTAATACCTTAGTGTTTGTTATTGTTGATGTATCTATTGGGACTAATAGAGTTATGAATCAAAGTTTTTTGATTAAGTTTTGATCATCTACAATTTTGAGCACTAACATGATGCACAAATGGAAGAACTCCATAATTGAAGAGTGGAAATTAGAAAATATCATTTTATGACACATCATGACAATTTTAAGAGATCAAATTGGAAAATTAGTGAGGAATGGGAAAGAGAAATTTCTCATAAATTATGACAATTGGAAAAGGAAGAATGTCATAAACTATGACAATTATGAAAAATGGAAAATAAGAAAGTGGAGGCTAGAAAAGGGGGATGAGTGGATAGTTAATTATTTAAATTTAATTCCACTCATGTTAGTAAATTAGGAATTATGACTCTTAAAAGGTTTTAAAAGTGGTTGATTAGGTCAAAATAAATAGAAAATGATGCAAATTAGGGAGAAATGTTAAATGAAGAATGACACAATATCGGTGACTGATAAATATCAAACACACAATATAGAAGACATGTTAAAAAGGGGGTTCACATGCGTGGACCATTTTTTAGTGTCTACAGTTATTTAGGCATAGATTGAATTTCTAGCACCTTGTTTAAGCTATAGATCACCATGTGTTCACTTAGCTTGGATCTATTTATAAATGTTAAAAAGTAAATATAAAACTATTATCATTATTTTAAAATGAAAGGATATGATCACCTTAACATTATATAGGCGTGCTACCTCGTACAACTAATACAAACTTTTGCTAAAGTGACATAGTTGATATATATAGACGCATGCACACATGCATAGACACAAGTTTATACTTAAGTTGTTATGTGATAGAAATATCCCTTCATAAGTACCAAACACTTGACTATAGTCTCCATGTAATGCATACATAATAATAAATTTATTAAATAATAAAGTTTAGAACTATAAAATCAACTTTCACATGTAAACATAGGAGCACTAAAAATAGTATTAATTACTTTATTTAGAGGAAGTATTCCACAATCTTCGAAAATTAAACATGCAAAGGAATTGATAGATTGACAGTCTAGAGTGGGTCTTAGTTTTGAGCCTAACTTTATTCATGTAGTTTTGATATGACATCAAAATCCATGATGATTTTAGTTTGTCTCATTGACATAATTAAGAACTAGTTGTAAGATTTTGGATTCCTTGACAAATATAGAGATTAAAAATTTAAACAAACAAAATGAAGTGTGTGGAAGTTGAAAATGAATAATTTACCCATGGAAAAAGACCAATAGTTGTATTGATGCCTATGGTTGTTTAAGATATAATTTTGGGCCCCAAGGACCCTTGGTTGCTTCCTAAAAGGCTTGCATACATCTTGTCTCCCCTATTATGATTAGTTTTCTATTACACTAGCCCTTGATGCAATTGTTAGTCCTAAGATAAGATTAATGAGAGGGGGGTGAATCAGTAATCTATCAATTATTCAAGTTTTTAACCTCTTAAACTTTACAATAACATTTCACAAGATTAACTTAATAGCAGTAGATGAAAATCATAACCATAAGCACGTCCACATAACAATGAAACATTTGACACAAAGATTTATCTTGTGTAAACCCAATTTGGGAGAAAACCATGGTGGGAATTAGTACCCACTAAATGATGTACTCTTTTGAAGTACATCTTCTGAGGAGCTTAACCCTGTTAGGACTTTGTAACAACACTGTTAGGTGCTAACCAGTTAAGGTATTTACCTTAGGCCTGTTAGGACCTTTACCATATTAAGAGTAGCCTTGTTAGAGAACTTTATACACAAGATAATGTGTGACCCCATTAAAGGATTTACAATAAGGACTTGCTAGGACCACCCAGTTAAGGGATTTTGACTACTGCAACTATTAGGAGACACCAGAAAGAATGATCTATAGAATAGCACTAAATCTTCTTAATCGGATCCAATAAATCACACAATATCTTCAAAATACACTTAACTTTGTCTTGGATTGATCACAACTCACGCTTTATAACTGCACTTGTCCAACACATGATCAACACACTTAACTTACAACTTCATCCATTATATACTAAACTATTAATTCCACCACCTTAATCAAGCCCTAAATCTGAAATAGATTTGACTCTCAAATATCCTACTTAGATCCAACATGCCACAAACCAAAAATTAATATACATAACATATATTCAAGATCGCATCGGCCCATACAATGAATTACATAGAATTTTGTGTCAAGGGGTCAAACACATTTTGACCAAAATCATGCTTCCTCTATAATCCTCCCCACATGCTAGCATTGAATAATGTGATTCCATATCATCACCTCCAATCATGAAGTAACGACACCAGATCATGAATGAATGAACCAATTCCACTGCAGCCTCAATACTAATCACTGATCAAAGATTTATCAAATGTCGCTCAAGAACACATATAATTTAACCTATTAACAACTCTAAATTTTATCACAGATCACCTATCCTGCACATTGGTCACTCAAATTAGTTGTGGTCGCAACCATAACTTCTACATACTATCAACAACCTTCTCTTGGGACTGCACCACATAACTCATCATAGATTTGACAAACCAATCAAATCACCTATCACTTGTCACTAATTGTTCTAGTAGTTGAACTGATAGCCTTCATCTGATCATAACTAGCTTACCAGTCCACATCAATGGTAGCGACCATGCATTTAACATTTAGAGGCATCCGCAAGTCTCTTGTCAGGATTGTTACAACTGAAACTCATCACAACACCTTGATCATTATACTTATACTTAGCAACATACTAGGAACAATAGGTCAATACTTGACATCAATGATAACTCAATAATTGATCATCATGCAAACAAATCTATATCTTGAGAACACTTGAAATCACTTACCATCACTATAATCAACAACATATCAGTTATGCCAAAAATATCCCCCTTTGGAATTGATGGCAACACTCCCTCTCTAGATCATGCAATCAACAACATTAGGAACAAAAGATGCTCTCACTACTATCTTCCACATGTTCTATAATTACTCCCCCTTTCACTGAGCATTCTCAAACACACATTCTACCCCTTTGACAAGAATGAAAAAGGCACCAAATATACTATATATCTTCTCTGTTGATCTTGACTAATCACAAAATATTACTACATAGACTGCCCCCCCTAAGGAGTATCCCCACAACATCAATCCAAAGTTAAAGATATTCACTGGATACACTTGGATTGATGCAACTACATATTCTTTTAATTTGAACCAGATAGGGGAATGATCCCTAGTTTAACTCTTAGATACTCAAATGTATCCTTAGGTAATGGCTTAGTGAAAATATCAGCAACCTACTCCTTAGTTGGCACATACTCCAACCTCACTTTTTTTTCATGTACCTTATCTCTAAGAAAATAATATTTGACAACTATATGATTAGTCTTAGAGTGTATCACTGGGTTCTTAGATATGTTAATAGCACTTGTATTATCACAATAGATAAACACCGGTTCAATTACCTTTTCCTGAACTCCTATAATATTCTTTATCCATACTACCCATCTATAATTAATTGCAACAACAACATACTCAGCTTCATCTGTTGATTAAGATATATAGTTCTACTTCTTACTTGTCCAAGATACAAGTCTATCTCCAAGAAAGAATACATCTCCACTTGTGCTCTTCCAATCATCAAAAATACCTACCTAATCAACATCAGTAAACACATTCAAAGAGATATCACCTTCATGTCCATACCAGAGACCATAGTCTTTAGTTCCCTTAAGATATATGAAGATTCTCTTCACTGCAACCAAATGTGATTCCTTAGGATTAGCAAAAAATATAGCCACTAATCTAACTTCATGTGCTATGTCCGGTCATATGTGCACCACATACTATAGCTTACCAATCATGGAGCTGGAAAGTATCTCATCCACCTCTTTAGAATCATCTTGATTTGATAGTTTACAAGTGGTTACTATAGGGGTACCAACTGGTTTTGAGTCTTCTAACCCAAATGTATTCAATATTTCTTTCACATATTTGGATTAGATGATGTAGATACCATCTTTCATTTTTTGAACCTGCAACCCAATGAAGAATTGAATCTCACTGATCATAGACATCTCAAATTATTTCCTCATCTTATCTGCAAATGATATGCTCATCTCTTCATCGCCACCAAAAATGATATCATCTACAAATATATCTTCAATCAACAACCTGTCATATTTCTTAGTCTTCAATACACATTATTGTTATCACTTGTCCTTAGGAAACCAATCAAATTAGATATGAGTGCAATCTATCATACCATGCCCAAGGTGCTTGTTTCAACCCATACAAAGATTTATGTAATTTACACATCATGTTCTCACCTTTTGAATTAAAAAATCCTTCAGGTTGTTCAATGTCTACCTCTTCTTTCGAAACACAATTAAGAAAAGTTGACTTAGCATCCATTTGATATACCTTGAATCCTTTGTAAGACACATATGCAAGTAGTATCCTTACACCTTCAAGTCTACCCGTAGGTGCAAATATTTCACCATAGTCAAGGCCTTTCTCTTGTGTATATCCTTTTCACACCAATCTTGCTTTGTTTCTCACCACTTCACCTTTCTCATTCATCTTGTTTTTAAAATCTACTTCGTACCAATTACATTTTTGTCCACTAGTCTGGGTACTAGTGTCCAGGTTTTATTCTTCTCAATATGCTCCAATTATTCTTCCATATATTTCTCCCAGTTATTATCTGGCAATGAATCTTTTACTATTTTAGGCTCAAATTCAAATAGAGAACATGTACTTTCCCTTGTCTTTCTTCTTGTTATAACACCAACATTTATTTCACCAATAATTTGATCAAGAGAATGATTCAATTTCACATACCTTGGCAATATCATTTCGGATCAAGGAGTATCTTCAACTACTTGTATCAGTTCCTATTCATTAATCTATCTCTCCATCAATTTTTCTATAGTGTCATGCTCCACTGGTTTTACATATACAAACCCATGATAATATTTAGGTTCCTTCTTGCTGGATTCATCATTCTGCTCAAAAAATTCATCTAATCTTACATTAGCACTTTCCACTATCTTATTTGTTCTCTTGTTCAAGCACTTGTAGGATTTTATCTTTGTGAAATATCCTAAGAATACCCCTCATTAATTCTTGTGTCAAACTTACCTTTCTTCAACTAAACTTTGTTCAATGTGTAAGCAAGAGTGCTTTCCGCTTCTCTTCAAAATATCTATGCAACACCCTTTTGAATCGTTAATGTCCTAACACAATCAATAATAGACACATGTCTTCTTTTAGCAACACCATTCTATTGAGGTGTTCTTGGAGTTGGCATCTGCCTTTTGATTCCCTATTCCTCACAATATGAAATAGTTTCATGTGAAGTAAACTCACCTCTTATTTTAGATCTAAGAAATTTCAGGGTCTTATCGGTCTCCTTCTCCACTCTGGCTTCGTAGATCTTAAAGATGTGAAAAGATTCATATTTATCTTTTAGAAACACAACCCACACCATTATAGAATAATAATCAAGAAACATGAAATATATATCACCATAATAACTCTGAGTTCTCATTGGACCACACAAATCAATATGAACCAAATCTAAAATACTCTCAGAAGATAATTTTTACTTATGAAACTAGAACTAGTTAACTTCCCAATCTGACATTCTTCACACATTGCAATGTCTGGTTTCACTAGGTTAGGTAAACCTTTCACCATCTTCATCTTACTTACTTTTATCAAGTTATCAAAATTTACATGAAAAAACCTCTTATGCCATAACAAAGAATCTTCTACCTTTAGTTTACTCACTGGTACCAATCAATTCTCCTGATTTTTCAATAATCCTTCCTATACCTTCATTGAACTCCAATCTATATGCGTTGTTATTCAATTGAGAAACACTTAAAAAGTTATACTTCAAACCTTAAACCCAATAGACATCATCACTTTATTTTTTTATCATTCAAAGAAATAGATCCTTTACCTTATACTAAACATGGAGCATCATTCCAAAATTTCATTGAGCCACCGTCACATTGTTCCATCTTGATAATTTTCTTCTATCTCAAGTCATATGATGAGTGCACCTATCTCAAATAATCTAGTCACCACTCTGATTCATGTTAGAAATTAAATCTTTCTCACCTTCTTTTGAGGGTTCTTCCTTTACTGGAACAAATACAATTTCTTCTTCATCTCTACAATCAGATTCTTCATCAGTAACACCTTCTTTAGCTTGGTAACATTCCTTCTTGTTCTTATCCTTATCCTTGAATCTCCTTGGCTTCTCCTTCCTATCATTGTCAGGGCATCTAGAGGCAATATGCCCAATATTATTACATGAAAAGAACTTCAAAGACAACTTACCCTTATATTTACCTTTCCCTCTAGGCAGCCTTTTAGCAAATAAATCTTCTAATTCCCTATGTTCTCTTTCTTTAGACAAGATAGATTCATAATCATTAGAGTCATATGTTGAAGAGTTGTTAAATATATCCTTTCCTTTCATTTATGGTGCAAGAGTCAATGATGACTTGAAAGAAGCTTCAAATTTTGGCATAATATTATCATAATTGCTTAACTCAAATGTAGTTAATTTCCCTATCAATGCATCAAGAGTAGCAGTAAAAGTTCCTAGAGATTTGAGATATTGTATAGGTGAAACCCTAATAGCATACTGAGGTAATAAATTTCTCAATACTTTTCTTACCACATCCTCCTCAGGAAGATTATCATCGAATAGAAACAACTTTTTTAATTCTCTGACCATATTGGTCAATGTTCTCATTTTCTTGCATCCTCATGTCATCATATTTTCCTTTCAAACTATCAACCTTTTCCTTCTGCACATGTGGATCTCTACCATAGAAATTATTCAACTTCTCCCACATCTCATAAGCAGTATCCAAGTATTTGATATCAATATACTCTGTGTTGAAAAAGTACTAGAAATAGCTTCCATGGTAGCAATATGTTCTTGTCTGATCTTCAATTGATCTGCAATCAAGGTTCCTGAAGGGACATTATACGTAGTAACTACATGGTCACCCATACCTTTAAGATAGAGCTTCATTTGAATGCACCAAACTGAGTAGTTCTCTCTTGTGAATTTAGGACCTTCTTTTCTCATCATCTTTAGATCTTTACCTCAAGTTGTTAAGCTTCACCACAATAGAGGACCAAAGATTTGATACCAATTGTTAGTCCTAATATTAGATTACTAAGAGGGGGATGGGGGGTGAATCAGTAATCTACCAATTATTCAACTTTTTAACCTCTTAAACTTTACATCATTTCACAAGGTTAACTTAATATAAGAAGATGAAAATCATAACCATAAGCACATCCACATAACAATGAAACATTTGACACAAAGATTTATTTTTTGGAAACCCAATTTGAGAGAAAACCATGGTGGGAATTAGTACCCACTAAATGATGTACTCTTCTAAAGTATACCCTCTGAGGAGCTTAACCCTTTTAGGAGTTTACAACAACACTGTTAGGTGTTACTTGAGTAAGGGATTTACCTTAGGCATGTAGAGACCTTTATCTTGTTAAGAGTATCCTTGTTAGAGGACTTTAGACATAATCTAATGTGTCACCTTGTTAAAATATTTACAATAAGGACCTTCTAGGATCCACTTGGTTAAGGGATTTTCACTTCTGCAATTGTTAGGAGACAACAACAAAAAATGATCTTTAGAATAGCACTACCTTTTCTTGATTAGATCCACTGAAGCACACAATCTCTTTAGAATACACTTAACTCTATCTTGGATTGATTGCATCTCCCACTTTACAATTGCACTTGACCAATACACAATCAAAACACTTAACTTCCAGCTTCATCCATTATATATAGAACTATTAATTCCATCACCTTAACAAGCCCTAAATTTGAAATAGATTTGAATTTCAAATATCCCTCTTAGATCGAACACACCACAAACCAAAACATAATGTAAAAAACATATTCCCAAGACCATTTCGGCCCATACAATGAATTACAAAGAATTTTGTGTCAAGGGGTTAAACACATTTTTACCAGAGTCATGCTTCCTCTAGAATCTTCCCCACACACTAGCATCAAACAATATGATGCTAGATCATCACCTCCAATCATGAGGACATGAAACAAGATCATCACTGACTCAACCAATTTCACCACAACCTCAATACTGGTCACCGATAAAAGATTTATCAACTGTCACTCAAGAACACAAACACTTTAACCTGTTAACAAATTTGACTCTACTCATGACCTATCCTGCACACCGATCACTCAAATTAGTTGCAGTTGCAACCATAGATTCTACATACTGTCAACAACCTTCTCCTGTGACCATGCCACATAAATCATGATAGATTTGAAAAACTAATCAAATCACATATCGCCTGTCACTAATTATTCTAGCATGTGCACTGATAGCCTTCATCTAATCATAACTACCTTACCAGTCCACATTAATGGTAAAGGTCATGCATTTAACATTGAGAGACATCCCCAAGTCTCTCATAAGGTTCCCTACAGCTAAAATACATTGCAACACTTTGATCATTATACTTATACTAAGCAACATACTAGGAACACTAGGTCAATACTTGACATCAATGACAACCCAATAACTGATCATCATGCAATCACATCTGTATCATGACAACACTAAAAATCACTTACCATCACTGCAATCAACAACACATTAGTTATGCAAACAACAATCTTAACTTTTAGGATTCTAAATTGGCCTTCACTTGGAAGTCATATTTGTTCTAGTGTGGACTTTTAGCATAAGGGTTGGCTAAAGCCAAAAATGTTTGAGTCATACTGGCTAGGAGGTGAGTCCTCAATGTTGGCCTACAATTACCTATATAGAGTTCTTGTAGGGATTTGTGACTTTTTCCTAAAGGATTATACAATTTTATGGTTGTGTCATTTACATTTGTTTTGGATTAAGGTAAAAAAAGGTTTTGAGGGGACCTTGAAACCCCTTACAAAGAGATTACATCAAATATTCAATAAAGACCGTCAAACCCAAAAAATGGAAAAAAACATTGTTGGAAGCACAAAAACTAGTAGACCAATTGAAACCCTTCACAAATTAGAGAGAAAAAACATATTCAATGAAGTCCCCAAGATAGAATTCTCCCAACAACCACAAAGAAGAAACCCAAACCAAACTAGAGGAATAGTGCATAAGACAATACTATTCAAGACCAAAATAAATTGGCAAAAAAGAGGAAAGCCCAATCTACCCAATGGGAATGAAACAAGATCCCACCTCGAGATTAAAAAAAGGAAAAACTAGGATTTTCCTTTACCTCCCTTCTTCTAGGAACACATAGTCATATCAAATTGAGCAGGGGATTTTTTATGATGTTTTCCAACAACTAGGGTCCACCCCTCCTCCACCATAGAAGCCTTTTCCTGCCAATCTTGAGGAATCAACCCCAAGAAAGAAGCAGAGGAAGAGCCAACCATAATAGAACCAGAAAAGGTGCCTACCTCCTCACACAAAGGAGAAACACTAGGCCCATAATTACCATCAATAACATAAATTCTAGTAGAATTAGAACCAGTAGCTCGTACAACGAATTTGAAAGACACATTGATTAGCATAGAGCTAGAATTTAAGCCAACAATGGCAGTAGAACTACCAAGAAAATTACTAGTAGACCCAACATGAGTAGTACTAGTAGAAGAGACATCTCTAGACTATCCAATATTAAAACTACCAACAAAAAAACTAGTAAAACTACTAGTAGCAATTCCAGTAGTAGTAGAACTACCAGGAGATTTACTGTAATCACTTGAAAACGGACAAGATTAATTATGTGAGCAATCAAGGAAAAATCAAAGCAATAAAATCAAATCAACCTAAAATCAAAGTTAAATTGCAATCAAGCCATAATTTGAATTTAATTAAAAATAAAATACCATTAAAAAAATTAAAATCGAATAAATCAAATTAAATTAATTAATTATGTAATTAATATAATTAATTGCATAGTTCATTTAAATCAAATCAACCCATTCAAGGGGTACACATGGCTAAACATATTAATTCAATTCAATTAATTCAATCTTATTTTCCCTTAACCACCAAATGGGAGGAAAATGCATCAACGAATAGGATTTGAGAACCAAGCTCACATGGATCAAGTTCGCATCAAATCTCCACCACCCACAGGGAGAAAGAATCTTGTCCATCCATTTTATCCTCTTGTCCCAAGCTTAGAGGACAAAATATTTAAATGGTATCCAAAGGTGGAACCATGGAATTAACCCTAATCAAACCATGATCAAATCAACTCCACCCCCTACCCTTGCCAAAATATATAAAAGCAAGCATAATTGAAGAACAAATCATCCATAAGTATTTGAAAAGCTTCAAACCTCTTGCAATTTTAAGCTAGAAAGGAAAATCTAGGAGCTAATTATTCTATTTCATTTGGAATTAACTTGTTTTAGCTTGTTTTATCATAATTTCTCATATTAGGACTGTTACTAGTGAGAGCTTGCTGAGAGCTCTTCATTAGCATCCCTAATTAGAGAGCCATAGAGTGCTCATTTATCTTTGAAATAACTTAATTGGATTGATTTTGTGGTAATTTAGTTCATATTTTGACTTATTTGACAAAGCTAACCCTATGAAGGTACTAATCCTAGTACACAAAATGGTACCCATCGTGGGGCCTTAGGCCTCACTAATTTTTAAATTCAGAGAAGTTGAAATTTTCTTGCAACTCCTATTGTTCTCTGTTTTGTAGGTTTTTCAACACTTTTACAGGTTTCTCCAGTGCATACACTAGTTTATCCAGCACGTACAAGTTATGAAACAACGCTCCTATAGAAAAGTTGTGTGCCTTTGCATAGAGTTTTAGTGCATCCAATATTTCTATCTTCTCATCTTAATTCTTTCAACGCGTGTGTCCTGACTCTACAACGCTCCCAATTTTTTCTCCCACGCGTTCGAGGATTTCTTTACACACCTTTGCTTACTTAAACAATGCATTTAAATTTTGTTTCTACTCTTTTAATATTTTTTTGCAGTGCATTTGATAGTTTTAACAATGCTTTCAATCATTTAAGTAGCACATTTAATAGATTCTGTTGCACATTCAATTAAATTGAAAATTTCCATAATCTAACATTCAGAAAATGATTTATCCATGTCTACAGGATGACTGGTCATAAAAAAGTGAAAAAGTCAAAGACCAGATTCAATAGTGAAGCAAAAGCCTTGGCCAAAAAGATCAAAGAGGAGAATATTGCAAACATTCAGCTGATTTTGGAGAACTCACAACAAGAAGCTAAGGTATATGAGCATTATTTGAAAAATTGTAGAAGCCTACAAATCTAAATTTGCTTCATTAAATTGGATTTACTTACCTTAATTGATTTGCTTCAAATTTGATAAATAAGGTTAGATTTCAATTTTATTCTTGTTTTTCTTCATTTTTTTTTTTTTGTGTTGACTAACTTGTTGGAGGAGAAGAAAAAAGGAAGGAATAATCACCACTAGGTAAGCATAAATCATGGAAAAATAATCCAAAATGCCCCTAGCCTTTGCTAGCTTTGATTAAAGGTAAGCCTAAACTTGGTCAATTTTTCTTTAAATTGTGGCCTTGTGATTTTCATTCAAATCTAGTATTAAAATAGCATAAAGGATAAAATCAAGCACTTAATCAAATAACCCCTTGTTTGTGGAAAATAGTAGAAATACTCAATTCCCATAGTTAGTGGGTTTTGGAAATTGAACCTTATTAATAGTGTTTGGGAAGCATGAATAGAGAGGGATATTCTCTTCACCTTTTGGTGAATCAAACTCCTAAAACCTATCTCTTAATTCCATTTTTGTCACTTTCAATATGAATATGCTAGATCTTTAGTGGGCTCGCCTCCTGAGATTTGCCTTAACAAGGCCGGTGAGAGGGACAACCCAAAGTGGGATACATTTTCCTTTTCCGCAAAAATCCAACCCACTATAAAATTAAATGCATGCATCCTTAATGGGGTGTGTGACAAAAGGATATTAAGCTTTTGAACTTTCTCGAGTAGTCCTTCAGGATTGTGTAAAACTCTGACATACCGGTGGTGGGAAGCCTCCTAATTTTGGGGGGATGAAAAATTAATGTTCATTTTGAATGGAATCTTGATTAAATACTTTGTTAAAATAGCAAAGCCTACCTTATAGAGCCATGTTTACGAACCAACTTGTGAACTAGGTAGATTGCTTGAAGTGCTTTTCTGTGAAAAACCCGTGATAACGTCCTTACAAATTTGAACACTTTTTTTGTAGAGGGTTAAAAAGAACAAGTGTATTTGTGATTGCTTTGTTTGACAAATATGTACAACAAGTGAGAGATATCCATTTTTGAAAATTCATCTTATATTTTTAAATCTCTTCATAAAAACAAACAATTACCAAGTTTGGGGAAAACAATTCGAAATCAAACCTTGTTGAATGTTATTTTCTACATGATCTCATAGACTCAAACTATCTTTACAAGAAGATGACACCTACATTGCAAAAGAGGTCCCTAAATTTGAATGTAAAAACTCTTTCATAAATCACAACCAAGGGATAGCCTCCCAAATCTTTTTGAAAAGAGAACTGATCTAATGGATAGAAACTCCACATTTCATGATTACATCCATGGAGGAAATAATGACAACATTAATAATGCCAATCAAGGACCTAAAGATACACTCAAAGATAAAGCTAATAGGGTGGCTCAAGACATTGAATTTCTTGAAGTCATGGATAAATTAATAGAAAGAGATAGGGAAGGATATTTCCTAAATTTAGTCCAAGAAGGGGTGAAACATCCACATGATTATGGAGTTGATCAACTTAAGAAAGACAAGGAAGATGATAATCCGATGGGTGTGATGAATAAACAACTAAAAATGTTCCAAGCCCAAATCGGCCTAATGAAGAAGGCAGCCGAACCTAAGCCATTTTCCATCGAGGCCTTGTGCCCATTTCCTTTTGATCAAAGATTAGTTATGGCACCTTTCCCAATAAATGTGGTCTTTCCAAAATATGAAAAATATAAAGGTAAATCAGACCTACAAGACCACCTTAGAGAGTTTTGCACTCTAAGTATCGAATTCATGCACGATACAACTTATCTAATGAGACTTTTTCCAAGAAGTTTAGGAGGTCAAGCCATGGAATGGTTCTTGAAACTTCCACAAGGGATAAAGACATTTGAGGAATTAGCCTCCAAATTCGTAACCCATTATTCCTAAAATATCAAGCACGAGATCACCATGCTCAACCTATGCGACACTAAACAATGAGATGGTGAATCTTTCTTAGGGTTTCTTCAAAGGTGGAGAATAGTCTTTGCAAGATATCCATGAAACATCCTTGAAAAGGAAAAAATGGAGATATTTATGAATAACCTAAATGTGGAGATGAGTTATAGGCTCCAACTTCAATGTCCCCCTAATTTTGAAAAGCTTATTGAAAATGGGATCAAAATTGAAGAAGTGCTGATTAAAAGAGGGGAAATCAAGTTATTCAAAGATAATAAACCCTATACAAACACTAATAGCAATCATAACTTATCTAATTATAACAATAATAAAGGAGCCAACAATCACAATGACAAACCAAGACTATGGTTGAAAAACAATAATAGAAATCTTGTGAATGATGGAGTTGTGGAAGCACACAACTTAAAGGCTACTCCCTTTAACTTATCAAGCGAGGTGAATTCAACATATAACGTTAATCAAACAACCAAAGCCCCTTATAATAATAGCAATCCCAACAACAACAACAACAATGCTAACAACAACAATAATCCCTTTAATAATTCCAATGTCAATAAACCTAAGCCTTTCTTTTCCACATATCAAAAGAGAAAATTCACCTTTTTAGGTAAACCTTTAGAAAATGCATTAAGGACTTTGGTGGCTAATAAAATCATTACCTTACCCGAATCGAGGCCATATGAACCCCAAGTCAAGCCTAATTGGTCGAATTATTCTCATCACTATGAATACCATTGCAACAAGGGACATAAAACAAATGAGTCCATGAAATTGAAACATCTTGTCCAAGACCTAATTGATGATGGAACAATAAAAGTGGAAGTGCCTCAAAATAACAAAGACCATATAGCTTTCAAAAACCCTATCTTAAATCATGAAAAATGGGAATCATCAAATACCAACCCTAACAACAAAAGAGGTAGTGAGAAGGTTAACTTTTCTCATACTTATGACAACACCATCAATACTCTAAGAAGTGATGAAAACACTATAAATGTGATTGTGGTGAAAGAAAATCCTAAAGAAGCAACATCTCATTTTATAACTAGGGGGCAAGCATCAAAGATTACCTTACCAGGAATTTCCTTAAGAATTATCTTACCAAATCATACCTCATCTTCATCTTTAAAATAATATAATTTGGTAGATCAATTGCAAAGAACCCTTGCTCAAATCTCTATTCTAGAATTACTCAAGCTTTCGCCAACTCACAAGGAGATTTTAGAAAAAACCTTAGTGGAAACCAATGTTCCTTTAAATTTAGATGCGGATAAATTCCAAAACATGGTAGGACATCTTGTTGCACCCCATTTTTTATCCTTTTTAGAACAAGATGATATGTCTTTAAACCACCCACAAAATTTGCCTTTGCATATAGAGGTCCTAATCCAAAAGCATAGAGTGAAAAGAGTCCTCATTGATAGGGGAGCTGGCTTGAATATTTGTACCTTAAACTTGGTCAAAGCCTTATGATTTTCTGAAGAGGCTATTGACCCAAAGAAAAAGATAACCATAAAAGCCTACGATGATGAAGAAAGAGCTTCTAAAGGTGTCATAATACTTCCCATCCAAGTTGGTCCAATGCAAAAGGAGACCATTTTCCAAGTCCTTGACCTAAAATTGACTTACAATATCCTATTAGGAAGGCCATAGATCCATGAAATGCAGGCTGTACCTTCAACCTACCATCAATGTCTCAAATTTCCCTACCTAGGACAAGAGGTCATGGTAAGTGGAGATTTGAACCCCTTCCAATATTGTAATAACATGAAGCCTATTAATGACTCCTTAGTCCCACATAATGTAGAAGGGTCCATTTCCCAAAGAATAGAGCAAGGACAAAGTTCAAAAGATCTTCCATCTTTGAAAGGAAAAGAAAAGGAAGAAAAAGAAATTATTGTTGAAAATAATAAAAGTCTTACTAATCTAACTACATCGACAAAAGGAAAAGAGAAGGTTAGTGAGGAAAATTCTCATGAGGAACTGAAAGAAGACCAAGAAAGATTTGTTCAAATTTATACCAAAGATGCCCATTATCAAAAAATGGATCATATGATGAAGAATTTTGAAAAGAGATGTCAAATCAAACAAAAGGGTGTAGGTGAATATTCATTATCTATGATGGATCTACCCTTATCTCCAAAATACCATGGAAGACCATCCAATCTACCTCATAAATATAATGATCATTTTGTGAGGGCAAGCACTTCTTCATCCATGGATGAGGAAGATAATGAAATCTTAAATTGGCTATATAAAGATGAGGAATCAAGTGCACATGAAAAGTGCATTCAAAACATAAGCATCCCCACTCACCAATATGGCAAAGGATTTCAAATCATGTAGAAAATGGGATACAAAAGATAAGGGCCTTTAGGTTTAAGAAATGAAGGATTAATAGAACCTATTAAAATGACATGGAGAGATAGTAAAGAAAAGACTAGATTAGGGTACCTAGAACAAGGGTACACTCAAAAGAAGTATCCATTAGTTTATAATCAAATCTTACAACCAGGTTCCCAAAGTGATGAAGATTTGAACAATTGGGAATGGGACTCATTGTCAAGTGAGTCATGTCAAGATAAAGAAGTTTATGTCATCCATACCTATACTCCTAGCAAGGGAAAAGAATGAACCTTAGAATAAAATCAAAATCAAGCTTTAAGTTCTAGTCAATAGGTCTTAGATAATGTACCAAGTCAGGAAATTGAAGGAAATAAATGGGTAGGAGAAACTTACATACCATCATGGGGACATACTATAGAGGAATCTAACCCTAGGTTTAATCCAAGAGATTTTTATCCAACAGAAACCATAGAGGATTCTAGTGAGGAAGATTTTGACCTTAGTTCTCTAGAGCATCTAGAAGAAGCACATATCATAGATTTGAGTGATACAATGTTCAAACCTTCAAATGAGGTCATGTCCTTAAACCCTATGGAACCAAACCAAAGCATTGATCCTTTGACCCTTATCTATCCCGAACTAATTGAATGAGATTCCATTGAACCTACCATCCTTCCTACATTCTTGAATGATAACTTGGTGTCCCAATACCTTAATGTGATTGAGCCTTCTTTTACCATGTAATATCAGGGAAAAGTGAAGAAGGGGAGGTATTCAACCTTTCAGCTCAGAAAAAAGTGAGAAAAACAAAAAATATAAAAAATGGAAGGAACTTAAGGTTGAAAACCACATTGTGGCAACATTAAATAAAAAAGAAAAAGAAATAATTTTTTTTTCCAAAGGTGAAAACCCAATAGAGGCACCTAAGGAAGAAAGGTTGGATACTTTGCCTGAGCACTATGAAGAAAGATCACCTATCTTAATTGAACCAATAAAGAAAGTGAACATTGGGTCAGAATCAAAGCCAAGAATCATACACCTAGCAGCGTCCTTATCTAGTGAGGAAAGAAAGGATTTCATCAAATTCTTCAAAGAAAAAAAAATTAATTTTTCATGGTCATATGATGATATGCCTAGATTAGATCTGAATTTAATCATGCATCATTTGAATATCAGAGGAGTAAGACCGGTTAAGAAGAAACTAAGAAAGATGCATCCACACATAGCATTGCTTGTAAAAGTGGAGTTGGAAAAATTGCTGAAAGTATGGTTCATAAGAGCCATTGACTATGTCGAGTGGATTTCAAACATTGTACCAATTTCCAAAGTAGACAAATCCATCAGAATTTGTACAGACTTTAGAGATCATAATCTTGCATGTCCTAAAGATGATTTTCCACTACCAAGCATAGACACCATCATAGACCTAATAGCAGGACATTCAATGTTTTCACTTATGGATGGGTTTATTTGTTATAATCAAATAAAGATAGAACCTAAGGATCAAGACAAGACCACTTTCACATGTGCATGGGGAACATTCTATTGGAATGTTATGCCCTTTGGTCTCAAGAATGCCAGAGCAACCTATCAAAGAGCTATGACAACCATATTTCATGACATGATGCACAAGTTCATGGAGGACAATGTAGATGATATAATTGATAAATCCCACTCAAGGGAGGAACATCTACCCATTTTAGAAAGAATATTTGTAAGATTAGAACAATTCAAAGTTAGGCTAAATCCGAAGAAATGTGCATTCAATGTACAATCAAGAAAACTATTGGGATACATAGTTTTAGCAAAAGGGATAGAGGTAGACCCAACCAAAGTAAAAGAAATCATGGAAATGGGGGCACATCAAAATATCATTCAAATGAGATCTCTTCAAGGAAGGATTCAATCCATTAGAAGGTTCATCTCTTAATTAGCAGAAAAGTGCCACAATTTCACTCAACTCCTTCACAAGGACATAGTGTTCAAATGGGATGAGAAATGTGAAGAAGCATTCACCTTATTGAAGAAGTACCTAATGAATCCTTCAACATTAATGCCTCCAATTAGAGGTAAACCCTTAATATTATATATCTTAGCAACATAACATTCATTAGGGGCACTCTTGGCTCAAGAGGAC
Source organism: Chamaecyparis obtusa (assembly GCA_027943335.1). Taxonomy (NCBI): domain Eukaryota; kingdom Viridiplantae; phylum Streptophyta; class Pinopsida; order Cupressales; family Cupressaceae; genus Chamaecyparis; species Chamaecyparis obtusa. Next base: position 367,828 of record BSBK01004763.1, on the reverse strand, counting down.
GAAGTTGGAAAGGAAAATGTCATATTCTACATAAGAAGAACATTGGTGAAGTATGAGTTGAACTACACCTTCATTGAAAGAGCATGTTTGGCCGTGGTTTTTGCTTCCCAAAAATTACGCCATTATATGTTATCCCACAAGATTTGAGTCATTGCAAATATCGATCCCTTAAAATATCTTCTCAGCAAAACAACATTGAATGGGAGATTGGCCAAATGGGTCATGGTCTTAAGTGAATTTGATATAGAGTATATAGATTGAAAATCTATCAAAGGCCAAGTACCAGCTGATCAATTACTAGAATCACATTTACAAGATGAACATCCAATCCAAGTGGAATTTCTAGATTCTGAAATTGTTAATATTGAAGTGTAGACACCTAAAAATCTATTAGAAAATAAAATATTTTTATTTTCTGAAAATGCCTGATGACATCATCATTAATTAATTAATTTGTATGCCATTAAATCCCTTTATCTTAATTAATAATATTTAATTAAGAAATCCCTTCCAGAAATGTTTAAATCTCATTTAAACATTATTTCCCTATTTATTAATTATTTAATTAATAAATTGACCAAAAACTATTTAAATAAATAAAATATTTATTTAAATCCTAAAACCTTAGAAGTCTTCTAGAAATCCTTAACCTCTTCTAGAATTTCCTAATCTCACTCTAATCCTGATTAAAAGGTGATTCCTACCTTTTTTAGTCTAAACCCCTGATGATATCATCATTTATTAATTAATTAATTAATTAATTAATTTATGTATTTTTATGCCATTACATCCCTTTATCTTAATTAAGAATATTTGATTAAGAAATCCCTTCTAGAAATGTTTAAATCTCATTTAAACATTATTTCTCTATTTATTAATTATTTAATTAATAAATTGACCAAAAATCATTTAAATAAATAAAATATTTATTTAATTCCTAAACCTTGGAAATATCCTAGAGATCCTTAACCTCTTCTAGAAATTCCTAATCTCACTTTAATTTTAATTAAAGGGTGATTCCCCCATTTCCTAAGCCTAATCCCATCTCAAAAACACTTAAATCAAATTTAAATGTTAAACCCTCTTATTTATTAAATCTATTTAATAAATGAAATCCTCAACGAAAAGCCTTTGAAATAAATAAACATTTATTTATTTCCTAAAGTCTTAAATATCCAGAAAGCCCTAGACTCTTCTAGAAAGTCTTCAATCCTTATCCTAAGCCTTGGTCCATTCAACCCCTTTGAAAGTCAATCCTTATCCTTGACTCAACCCCTAACCTTACCTCTAACCTTGACTCACCCTCCTAACCCAAACCCTTCCCAAATCCTATAAATACTCTCCTATTCCAAGAGCAATTTAGCAATTCCTTTTCATTTCATAGTAAACTTATAATGCTAAAATAACTCTAGATCTTTAAGCTTTTGCATATAATTGTTAGATCTACTTCATTTTCAAGCTTGTTTAACTCACATATTAGCTTAGAGTTAATGGAATGAACTAGTTTCTTTCATTTTTATGCATTTCTTGCATCATACTCACACTTCATTTGGATTAAAATCAATCTAGCATAATCATCCTTGCATCAAATCTCTATCTTAGCATCATTTTGAGTTTTTGAAGCCTTAGGGGCAATTTTGGGTGTTCTACCCAATATTGTGCCATTTTTGGGGTTTTCATAAATCTCACTCCCTTTTAGAGTGCATTAGGAATATGCTCCAAGTGCTTAGAGAGCACATCCACATCCCTCTCATTGAAAAAAATCAAACAGTGCTATATAGCACTTGTTTTAGTGACAATCTTGAGGTGGCTGGGTTTTGTTTCCATTGTCTTAGCTTTTTACGATTATTGAACATGTTAGATTAGTTTTAACATTTGAGTGTTTTAGCCTTTCAAGACAAGTAACAGGTTCCAAATTCCCTAGCCTACATTCTGGCATGCCCAGTGGGACCCACTTCACAGGTTCTTTGCAAACATTCTGATGGGTTTTGGAGTGTTTTCAGATTTTTCAAGCTTATAGGGGGAGGGAGTGCTTCAAATTCTTCTTCCTCTTCTTGTCTTTATTCTTCTTCTATTCCATCTACTTCTTCTTCTTCTTCTTCTTGTGAGATCTTGGCCTATTTTTCTTAGAAAAATCCATAAGGAGGCTATTTTTTATGAAGGCCCTTGTAAATTTTCAACAAAAAAACACTTAAATTTGGGTTCTAGAAAAACACTTAAATTTGGGTTTAAAAATGAACAAAGAAAATCTCACAAACTAAATCTAATGTTTAAAAATGAACCTTAAAAAAAAAAAATCATTCCTAAAATTGATCAAACACATCCCTAAAGTCTTTCAGTTGGATAAGAACAACTTTCAAACAAATCTAAAGTTTCAAAGAGTCATTCATGCAAAGTAGGAACATTTCATGTTTTGGGAGCATAAAAAGAACATCAAGTTTGCATTACAAAACTAAGTGGTTCCTAATCAACTTAGAAATCATCCTAAAGTGATCCTAAAGAAAACTCAAGTGCATTAAAAAGAGCTAAAAGAAATTCATTTACAAATGTCTTCAAGTTTTGTTAAAGGTCTCACAACAAACTAGGAACAAAATGAAACAAAATCTTTGCTAATCTTTTCAATTTGATTCCTAAACATTCCTAAAAAGTTTCAAAACTTTCCTAAATCAGTACTAAAGCTTTGTTATTGATGTGATCAAGTCTCTTATTGGAAAAATCTTGAATGCCTTTCAAAGTTCATGTATCAAAGCTAAATCTAGGAACTTTCCCTTTGGAGTCTAAAAATTGAGCAAAAAGCAAACAAATCTTGAATGAAGCTAAAAGAATGAACCCAAGTCCAATTGAGTCATTGTCATTTTGAAAAACAAACACACTCTTGAATGCATTCAACTAAAATAACAAGCATCTCTATTCCATCCTTTTTCAATTCAAGAAAAATGAAAACTCAATCTTGAATGACTTAAGGATCAAAACAAAGCACACTTCAAAGTTCTAAAGCAACACGCAAATCAAATCTTGAATGCCCAGAATCAAATAACTTGCAAACAATCAAAGTCTTACTTTTTTTGAAGAGAGAAAGAATAACTCAAAATGTAAACACTTGTGTCTTCAAGATTTTGAATTCAAAACGCTTAATCAATTTTTGAGAAAGGAACATTTGCTTGATGTGCATCTAGGAGTTTTCAATTTCTTGCAAAAACCTTGTTAAAATAAGTAACGTAAAACACTTGAACTCAGACAAGTTCACTTGTTTTACTTTTAGCGAGGCCTATTCGGGGAGAAAAGTGCTTCCTCTCTGGAGAATGATCTCAACCCGGTATCTTCCCCGATCAGTATAGAAATAAAGTGCTGAGAAAACTCTCGCTTATATCCCCTCAATCTTAGGTGAGGTGTGTTGATGGTAGCTCAGGGTAGGTGAATAATCCCTACTATTTTAGCATGGTCAACTAGGCTCTTAAGTGAGTCAGATGTGTACAAACTGATTAGGGGGACTTCATGAAACAATTACAAATTAGTTAAAATAGAGGCTGCCCTATCCACATCTGAAGGTATCAGAATCCTTATGCAAGGACCGATCCAAGGGGTTTACCGGATCACCTCAAGATTACTCACCATTTGTATCCCCTTTTAGGGGGTACCAAGCTATGGGCAAGCATTTTGATATTCACCTTCCTTAGGTAGATCTACTTGAAGTGATTGACAGTTAAAGACTCTGTGAAAACACTTGTTGGAACATACACATTTTCAAAGATTTTTTAGATTCGAGAGTCAGTTATCTTGCTTGTATCCCACAGGGTTTCTTTGTCCCTTGTGGAGATTTCTTTTCCAAAAGTCTTTTTTGAAATCTATCCTTTACCATTGGAAAACATCAAACTAATCTACAACTTGATACTCAGAAAACCTTGCAGAAGAAACCCTTGAAATCAGATACCTGAAGCTTTTGTCTCAATTCAATTATCAAAATATCCCCAAGTTATGTTTGGTTTGATCAAACACCCAAAAGCTAAACTTCCCAAATCCCAAGCCTGTCGAGAGAAGAAAGTTGCAAAGAGAAATCTTAAAAGCCATCAATCTTTTATGCAAGCAACCAAAGCAGAAGAAAAGTACCAAGAAAAGCTTGATAACGTGGGCTATAACATAAGAGTCAAGCAGTTTTCTTACCAATTTTGAGTAAACCATCACTACGTCAATCTTGAAAGAGAAGACTAGCTGGAGTCATCCCATATCCACTTTTCCTTTAGAATCTAAGGTCCTATCTCGACAATTTTTCATCCTAGTTTCATCCTTGCATCATCACCAAATCTTTGGTTGAATCCTAGAGTCCACTCTTAGTTGCATTTGTCATCATCTTCCTAGTAGCATCATAAGTCATCCCTTTCAATTACATCTGCATCATCCTTTTAGAAATAACATCATTTCACCATCCTTCACCATCATTCCATCAACAATCCACAATCAAAATCCCAAATCCAACATCCATCATCCAATCCAGAACCCACCATCTTTTACACCAAATACAAGTGATCCAAATCCACAAGCACTTAGTATTCAAAAACCTTTGAGTTGTTGTCAATCCCCTATCCTAAATAAAAAATCATCCCCTTTTGGCAGAGCATTATCTAAAGGAAATCCAACTTGTCCTTGCACATCCACATCATCTCGAGCAAGAGATTGGCTTGCATTGATAAGAATTTAGTTGACCAAAGATCATTAGTCTATCCTAGGTTGACCAAATCCCATCATTGATCCTCCATCGGGAAAACAACAGCTCATTGTTGACACTTAGTAATCTTCCACTAGCATCCCACCAATCATCCACCAAATCTTGATCCAAAACAAAGTATCCCACCAAGCCCCCATCATCGCCAAACATCTGTCACCATCTTCTGCCAATCTTTCACCATCTTCTGCCAATCTTTCACCATTCTTGATCCAAATCCAAGTATCTCACCAATCCTTGCATTGCATTTTGGAAATCCACCATCCTTAGAAGTTCCTTAGGTTCACATCCATCATTCTTTAGAGTCTTTTTAGAAACATCTTGCATCCATCTAGCATCTGCATCTCCACCCCATGCCTATCGTGACAAGATCTAAGAAAAGGAGGAACATGGATCCTTATCAAGCCCCTAGCTCATCTGATCTCAACATTTATACCAGTGCGATGGTAGCTTATGATCCCCAAATTCAATAACCTATTAATGCATGGGATGATCCTAATATCCCCTCAGCTCCTTTTGTGATAAAAACATTTATGAATCATCCGGGAAATGCACAAATGGTTAGTGCACTCACAACTTAGAATCAAAGAAACATGTGGGCTAACTTCACACAAGAGGGTACTCCCATTCCACCATATATCCAACCTCACATCCCCATCCACAACATCTGTATCCTGGTAGAAATATACACCCCCATCATCCAACAGATCCATGATTCACTTCTCCACATATCACAACTAGCTTCGCCCATCCCTCCTCTTTTGCAAAGCAGTTCCATAGGTCCTACAACACAAGAAACACAATCCACTCCATTTCCTCTCATAGGTGCACCATCATCTTCCATAGAATCTCAATCCATCATCCCTACCCAAGGCTTTTCACATAACCAAGCACCACCTCCCATACAAACCTTTACAAAAATAGTTCTGCCACCTTCCATGGGCCAAGCCACACCTTTTGTTCCAAGAGGGACGCAATCATCCTTCCCCTTCACTTCACAAGCCTCTGCATCTACACTTTTCATTATAGGAGGGACGCAATCATCCTTTCCTTTTACTCCACAAGCTTCTGCATCCATACCATCATTTTTAGGGTCAATGCAATCGTTTCCCTCTTTCACCCAACAAAACTTTGCATCAACATCATCTATTCCAGGGGTAGCGCAATCATTTCCCTTTCACACTTAGCAAGCTTCCACATCAGCATCACCCTTTTCATGGGGAACGTAAACATTCTCTTCATTCACCCCCTAGTAGACATCTACCCAGGCACAAGCCCAACAAAATGCATTCACCATAGGTATGCCTTCCATGGGTTTTTCAAATCCACCATTCATGTCCCAAACTCCCATTACATCTACCTTCCTAGCATCCTCTGCATCACAATTCCCGCCACACACTGGTTCTCATTGGGGCCTCACTGAAGAAGAAATGCAAGCCTTAGGCATACCAACTCACTCTCCTAAATCCATACCTACAAACCGACAAGCCACCTTCTCATAAACATCACATCAACAACCATCACAACCTCCACCAACTTCATCCTTTGCAAGCTATCCATTCACAACACCTAGTGCTTTTCAAAAAGTTCCTCAACCTCAGCAGAAAATTTCATCTCATTTTGCAAGTTCCTTTGCCCAACCACCCTTTTCTTCTACCTTCCCTACATCAGTTCCACCCTTAAGCAATGCGGGAATGCACCAAACCTATATCATCCAAGCACAAAGCCAAGTAAAACAAGGGCCATCTTATCAGCAAGCTTCATCATTCCACCAACCTCCCCCACAACAACAATACTTCCAATCGTAGCAATAAACCCCTATCATTCCCTAGCAGCAACAAGCTTCCTCCTACCAATCGCAGTAGTAAATCCCCATCATCCCACAACACCAGCAAGCAGTTCCATATCCTCCACCACAATATACCCCTGCACCACATCAACAGTATCATCCCCAACAATCATCACTCCAAAATCCATTCCAATCTTCCTATCTCGTTGGGCAATCTCCACATCCCACTCCACAATATCCACCTCAAAATCACCCTTATTCCCCAACACCGCTAGACCCTTTCCAAATGGGAGTACTCACTCCAATGCCAGTCCATTTTGAGTGGGAAGCAATGAAGAATGCCCTTAAAGAGCTCCAAACTGGTACAAGGAATAAGACCTTCAAATTTGAAGAGGTATGTCCCTACCCATTTGACCGATCAATCACATCTGTTCCATTCCCAAAGAACTTCGAGACACCCAAGTTCAATAAATATCAAGGAAAAGGAGACCCAGTGAATCATATCAAGGAGTTCTATATGGCATGTCAAGAAGTGGCTTACAATGACAATTATCTTTTGCGCCTATTCCCCAAAATCTTGGGAGGAACTGCTATTGAGTGGTTTTACAAAATACCACATGGGACCATCACAACTTTTGCCGAGCTCTCTGAGAAGTTCATTGCCCAATATGCCCACAATGTTGAGAATGAGTTGACCCTATTAGATCTTTGCAACTCAAAATAGAAGGAAGGAGAAAGCCTAGTAGACTATTTACAACAATGACAAAACCTCACTACTAGGTTATCATATCAACTGCCTGAGAAGCATTTGACCAAAATCTTCATCGATAATTTGCATCCCAAACTATCGCACTTCTTGAGGATGAACTATATCCAAACGTATTAGGATATCAAGAGAAAAGGGATAGGTATTGAAAGAGCTCTCCTAGATGAAGGCACAATCTGACACTACAAAAATGATTCCCAAAGCAAACCCAACAATGATAAACCCCGTTACTAGAATCATAACAAAAATATTGTTACTGATGGAGCCATTGACACCAAGCATGTCCAAATTGTCGTGGCTGGTCCTACACCAACTCCTACATACCAAAAACAACAAGAACCCATCTATCAACAATCTCCTCAAGTCCATCAGCAACCCACACAATAATATCAGCCTCAAAACAATCAGCAAAACTATCAGTAGCAAGCACATTAAGCTCATCAAGGAAATTCAACCAATCAGGTTAATGCCATCAATACTACTCCCAATCAGAATAGACCTAGAGCTCAAAATTTTTAGAAGAAGATCTTCACACAACTTGGTGAACCTTTGGATGTTATCTTTCATTGAATGGCCAAGGCCAACTTGATTACGTACCCACCAATCACATAGTTCGATGATGCCACTCCCAAGCCTAAATGGTTTAACGATCATGAGTACTGTGATTATCATCGTATCAAAGGATACACTACCTTAAGGTGTATGAAACTCAAGAATTACATCCAAGATCTCATTGACCAAAAAGAGATCCAAGTGGATACACCATCTCAAGCCTCACCAAATGCCAATTTGCAAATCTATCAAAACATGTTCCCACAACACAACGCTGGGAAGAACCAAGCTAATACCAATCCTCCCTAGAATGAAGGCAAAGGAAAACAAGAAGATCACACTGGCTACAAAGACTATACCACTACCCATATCAATTACAACAACTTTGTTGGATGTATAACCAAAGTTGAGCCCACAGTCAATGACATCCACGTCAAAGGAGTAGATAGTCAATGTGTCGTTACCACCCGTAGAGGTCGGATAACTATCACTAGTGCTCATCCAAGACTAGCACATAATGCACACAATGCAGAATACAACCTCATAGAACATCTTGGGAACACACCAGCCCAAATGTCCATCCTCGACCTTCTCCACACTTCACCCCTCCATCAGGGAATCCTTGACCGAGCCCTCCATGAAGCACAAGTCCCCAAAGATATAAACACCATCCAGTTTGAAAACCTTGTGGGACTTCTATCCACACCATGTGCTATTTCCTTCAAACCACCTGACATTCCAGCCATTGCACCTGACCACACTCTCCCTCTCCGCATTGCCGTTATGGTTAGAGATTTGGCCATCAAACGAGTCTTGATAGATAATGGCTCAACCCTAAACTTGTGTACTCTAAAATTCATTCAGAAGATTGGGTTCACAGAAGCTAACATTTCACATGAAGTAATCACAATCAAGGCATACGACAACTTGGAACGTACCTCTGAAGGTACCATTGTGTTGCCTATCTAGCTAGGCCCAGCAACACAAGAAACCATTTGCCACGTTTATCTTGACCTACCATTCAACATCCTCCTTGGCCGACCATGGATCCATTCCATCAAGGTTGTACCATCTACTTACCATCAGTGCACAAAATTTCCACATCAAGGCACTGAGGTTACTATCCATGCTGACCCCGAACCCTTCGCATACTATCGTGTGATGTAAGAATCATTCCCTCATTCCACTCATTGTCCTGGAACCGACATTGGCACTTTTGTTGCCAGCTCATCTCGATCCCATTGTGATCCAGAGACTATCCTTGCCTCCACTCTCTCTTCCATTAAGATCAACAACTAGGGTTGTGGTGAATACAACCTAAATGATGCATTTATAGTAGGGGCCCTCCCACTTGATCCACATACACAAGGGTGCCTAAGTCACCAAAGCAAGGCTGCTAAAGATAATCATGAAATCAAGAGAATGGGACCTATGACTTTCAAATCCCATGGCAACATAAATAGTCAAGAGATGGATCCTGACATCAATAGGTGGTTGTACAGAGATCCCTCACCACCTGAATCTCAACTTCTTGGCTACTTCAATGACAAGTATCCCCAACTGCACAAGTATGCCACTGAATAATGAAAATATCAAGGTGGTGGTCTAGGACCACAAGAAGGAGGAAGGAAAGATCCCATCACAACATCAAAGAATCCTCAACATCAGGGTCTTGGCTTTAATACCCCTCACATGCGTATAGAAGATCCCAATACCGCAATTGGGGACACCAACATGACTAGTGTTCCCTTCTGGAATAGCCAGGACAACCTTGTAGAAATCAAAGACATCCCTGAAGAGAGAGAAAATAAATCATATGATGACATCTTCGATGATGATACCCTCCTAGGCACTTCTGTCCTCCTTCAACTCTCCATTAATCTCATAGAACTTCCCCTCATCCACCCCGAACTCATAGATTGGGACCAACCAAGTATCACACACATCGATGAGTTCCAAAGCATGGAAGTACTCCTAGAGTTCATGGGGGCATTAGGCCCACAATCAGTTCAAGATTTAGAGTCAACTCACATCTATAAGCTTGACCCAAAAGGATATTTTGGGGAGGAGGAAAGCTTTAGCCGCAAAAGTGAAATAGAAAGAGAAAAACATGAGTCCTTATGTGAAAACCACTTTGGGGCACGTTCTGATTCCAAAATAGTAAAAATAAAGGGCGTATCTTCTAGTGAAAACTTGGCAATTCAAGTGCTAGAAGATGAAGACTTGCCTCTTCCTCTTATATAGGATTACAGACCCGAGTAGTCACCAATGATCATAGAAGAAACCAAGCCAGTCAACTTGAGTACAGAAGAGTGTTCGAGAATCACCTACATTGCAGCTAATTTGACAGAGGGTGAAGAAACAACTTTCATTGCGCTCCTTAGAGAATCAATTATAAATTTTGCATGGTCATATGCACACATTCCTAGCCTTGATCCTAATCTTGTCATCCATCATCTAGCTGTGGACCCCAACGCCAAGACAGTAAAATAGAATCTAAGGAAAATGCATCCAAAAGTGGCCTTATTAGTCAAAGTAGAGCTTGAAAGAATCCTCCAAGAAAAAATCATACGGGCCATTGATTACTCAGATTGGATCTCTAACATGGTACCAGTCATAAAGCCTTCAGGCAACATCAGAATCTGTACAGAATTTAGGGACCTAAACAAGGCATGTCCTAAGCATGATTTCCCACAGCCCAACATAGACATGATCGTAGATCTTACAATGGGCCATGAGATGTTGTCACTCATGGATGGCTTTTTAGGCTATAATCAGATCCAAATAGCGGAAGCAGATCAATATAAAACAACATTCACAAATCCATGGGGTACTTTCTACTATAACATGATGCCATTTGGGCTAAAGAATATAGGAGCCACATATCAGAGAGCGATGACAGCAACATTCCACGACATGATCCACAAGATCCTAGAAGAATATGTGGATGATATTCTTACAAAATAAAAAACACGCCATGAACACTTTGATATTCTTGAGAGTGTGTTCGTTCACCTACATCATTATGGTTTGAAGCTCAATCCAAAGAAATGTGTCTTTGGTGTTACTGTTACCCAAAATTTCAACATGCAGAATAATAGACATTAATAGGAAAAGGGTGCATAGAGGTGCTTCCATTTAGCACTATTTTTCAGGTAATGTCAGTTAACATCTTGTCATTGCATTCATACCAGATTTTAATTTGCACTCTAAGTATTGATCACATGTTAAAATTTCAAATTCATAATTGATCATTACATTGTGCATTCATACTAAATGTAATTTACAAGTGTTCCTTTCATACTTCATATTTCATATCAGTAAATAGAGTACATAAGTGCAGAATAGAAAGAAAAGATAGAAGTACAAGTAGGTCTTCTGCATTGCCTTGAAGAGTAGTCTACATATCAGGAGCTGGTTGTTGTGTCAAGTCCAAGTCTCCCTTCTTCATCTTGAGTCTGCATCTATCTAGCTCTAGGTCTTTCAGAGTTGTCCTGCATCATGGTTAAAGGGTGTTAGATCCATTTGGATCTAAGCAATCAAAAAAGAATGAAACAACATACATCAATCAGATCTTTCAAAGATGCATCTATATCTATCTGGTATCAAATGCAATAAGAATATGTGCATACACATTAATAGAGAAATAGTATTAAAGGGATGTAATCCTATGAAACCTTTTACTATTATTGACCATTATTATGCATGTTTTCATTTCAAACAGATATCTAATTTAAAGGGACTTAGTTTTAAAACTGAGAAACCTTTTCAGGAGGGCAGGATATCATTAAGTTAGTGAACATACTAGTTAACCGAATACTGTACAAATTTGACCATTTGGTCATCTTCACTAATTTAATGTAATATTTTTTATTTAATGTTGTTTCTAAAAGGATGATGCAGTGTGCTGTTCTTTGTGGTGTTCACTGAGAAAATGATGAAATATCAAGTACAAGGTTACATAAGTCTGTTTATGAGTGTCACGAGCCCGTGCTAGAACTTCATAAATAGATTTTATTACTGGAATTGCATATTTTAAGTCTTCTCATATCTACATCATGCATTACAGTGGAATATCAAATGTTGTGCAATCATGGATTATGATGCCCACTATCCAGAAAGTATTAAAATGATACAGTTGTACCCAGCTCAGAACCAAAAGCATTTCTATAGGTACAACTCAAGAAAGGACATGATAACAAAGAAAATTGGGCTGCATAATGATTGCTGTATATAGGTGTAGTAATTCTCAAGATAAGATTTTGAGGTTACAGCCAAATATTGATAAACCTCAGGTAGGGTTTGTCATAGTGATGAATAGTGATCAAATATCAATTTGAGTTGCTTTCCAGTTAGAGAGCTCGTGTATCAGTGCAAGGTAAATCTGTCTTTAAAACAATCAATTTATGCTTCTATTCATAGGGCAAGTGCTTACATAAAGATACATATGATAGTAATTCAAAATTCCATTGCAAGTGAGAATGTCATTTATTTGCAAGAATGTAAACAGAATGATCACAAGCTTCATGTACATCAGAGAATGTCATTTATTTTCCAGTTAAGGGAACGAGCTAGATAAGGATAAGCCAATTCTTCAAAAATATCAATTTTCAATGCTCAGTGTCAATGGGTTCATTTTATTTCAAACCAAGCTTAGTGTTTTGGCATATGAGACAAAAGAAAAACATTTATGTCAACTTCAAATATCCACAAGCTACATACTGGACTCCCAGTTATCAATAGGTATGAGATGTGATTTTCTTTGATAAATTTTAGAACTTCTGACTGTTACTGTTTGACAATATGAAGCTCACGGTTCTATGCCAGTCGTAAGTGTTTGTACTGTTACTCAAAAATACAACATACAATACAATAAGCATAAGTAGGAAAAGGTTACATTTGTTTGTCTAATTAACACTACCTTGCAGGTTTTGTTAGGTTACATGTCATTATTGCATTCATTCTAGATGTCATTATTGTACTCTAAGTATTGATCAAGCATTACAAAACTCAAAAATTTATCAATGATCATTACATTGTGCATAAATACTAAATGTGGTATACAAATGTCCTTTCTTGTTTCATATTTCAATTCAATATTTAGAATACATTACAGAATTGAAAAGAAGAAAGATTGAAGTATGGAATAGGGGTCCCACGTATTGCCTTGTCTTGTCTTTAAGTCTGTTGGATTGTTTGCTAAGTCCATCTTTAGGTCTTCATTTGCATTCAGGCTTGCATCTGCATCTAAGTCTTCTAGGTTTTCATATGCATTGAAAGGAAAGAGAAATGATTAGATCCTGATGGATCTAAGAAATACATGTGAATCAAATAACATACTATAGCAATCAAGTTTCTAGTTCTGCATCAATTTAGAAAATTAAATGAAGGAAATGTACACTGACACTCACTGCAAGGTAGTGTTAAAGGGACTTGTTTCATACATGAAACCTTTTACTACTAATGATCATTGTGGTGTATGTTGTCCTTTTTATTAACTGGGTATTTGAATTAAAGGGACTTAGTATGTTTCCAAACTGAGAAACCTTTTTCAGATAATGTATTTCATGCCATGATGTTATTTGAAAAAATTAACAAATTATCTTGCAGATAGCAGCTAACTGGTGCTCATATTCAGTTATTACCAAAGATACAAATCAAGCTAGTTTGGATACAAAAGAATGCTACAAGAAATACCAACTTTCCAGTTTAAGATAAAAATGATGCTGCATAAATACTGGTATAATTATGTCCTTACTGTCATTTTTCAAATCATAAACATATTTGTTGCTGAATATAGAAGAGTGCTTCAAGTTATAAAATCATGAAGTGTTTACAGTTTGTTTCTATTGAGTGTCATGAACCCCTGTTTGAATCTCATTAGTTAAACATTCTGATGTTTTTGGATGTCACGAGCCCATGCTAGAACTTCATTAACAGTAAATAAACATTTTCATCTTGTTGTACTTATCATATTAAGGTACAAATTTAGTATCAATGTGAATTATTTACAGTGGACAAAGCTACAGAATGTAAAAGCTAAACATAAATGAAGAGCATGTATAAACTGGAACAGAGTATGTATAACCAGCAGAAGAATATCATAAAAAATCAGAGTACTTATCTGCTGTTGAAATAAGGAAGTGTGTTGAGCATCTCTCAAACATAATCATCTTCTAAGGTTTGCGAAGGTTATGAGTGGGGGATGTAATGGTTTTGTGTTATAATAGATTGCATCTTTTAAACTTCTTTCACTCATAACCTTGCAACTTTAGTGAGTCATTAGGAGGAGTTTTTGTTGTTTCCCGGAGAAACATCATGCTTATAGCTATTGATTACACAAAGATTTATTCATATCAGCAAAGGAGAGTCAAATAATCTGAGTGCTCTATGTTATTAACAGAATATGCTAAGGTTGATGCTAAAAATTAATAAGGATGCAGTTGATAATGATTCAAGGTTTCATCAATATGAGAAGTAAGCTTCATGTCAATCTCAAAATTTGATCACAAAGCTACTTACTAGTATTCCAGTTATCAAGATTTAAAGAGATTATTCTCTTTTAGGAAACTGTTGAGATTGTTACTGTTTATGACAGTCATAAAATTCATCAAATGCTTCAAATATGTTACAATTACTACTCTGGTGAACAAATTTGGGTTCATAATCTTCGAACCCACATGAAAAAAACTGATCGAATGATTGACTGTTACTAATAATGTAATTGACATTTTTAGTAACAGTCAAAAAAATCAAGATGAACATCATTGATATCAAATACTAGCCACAGTGTGTACTAATAGTGAGCTCAAAGAATGCTCGACAGAGAATACCAAATGAAGTAAAAGTGAAATATGGAGAATAATCAAAGTATGGTAAGCAAGCTTGCGGGTAGACACCAGTCATTATTCCCAATAGTGACTGGTGATAAATCAACGCATCAGTCTATAGCGACAGAGAATGACACAAAAGGAGCAATAGTGAATATCAAATAGTGAAATAACACTTCAAACTCGAGGGTGGTGAGTCATAAGTAGAACAATACTGAAGCTCGCAACAGGAACAGTCACAAATGACGGTGATACCGCAGCATGGTGAGTCATAAACCCAACTCACAGCATGGTGAGGTCGACATGATAAAAAACCCAACTCATGAAATAATCACAGCTTGACATAGTAATAGTCACAGAGAACAATGAGCTCATAGTAGGAGAACAGTCACAATATTGTGAGAGATCAACAATGAAGCATAAAAATGACATACGAACTTTAGCAAAGTTCAGGTTCATGAACTTTCAAACCCGCATGCACAAGATAATTGAAGTATCAACAATGAGTCAAATAAAAGAGAGAAACAAAGAATGCATGAAGTCGCGGTATCAACAAAGAAGAAGTAACAGATAAGAATTTAAGAAACAGTTGAAGACAACAAAGCAAGTGATAGGCTCGTGTTCACAAATATAACTTCCAGAGATGGAAAGCAAAGGGATATAATAGCAAGTTCAACCATCACATGTAAAAGAGGAACTATAACTCATTAACTATGACTTATCAAAAGCAGTATATGAGAACAAGAAGTTAAACAAGTAGAAGAAGTGCATGTGTATTTCATTACAAAGAATCAAATAGAGAGTTCCAATAACTTACCATTCACTAATGAAAAGATGAAGTATTAACTCCAGCAGCAGTCAAAGACCATCAAAGCAAAGCTGAGTTCCTTCATAGATTTTTGGAGAGCTTAGGGTTTCATTCTAAGTTTTCTCCAAGAAGACAAACACAAATGCCAAGGAAGGAATGAACTAATTTTTGGAGTTTGCCAAGTAGAGAACGCATTCAATGCATGGCAGTGCCAGCTATGGCCTTGAAAATAGAAACATGCTACCTTTTGTGCTTATCCCATCCGATGCACCGCAAGTGGATTGAGGGTCATGTCGACCTCTTCACTTTGCAATAGTTACACTTAGATTTTTATCTAGGTTATCTAATAAAAGTTAGGGTATAGGGATTAGTATTTAATATTAAGTTTTGTATTTAATATTAAAATCTCTTGTGAAAATTTTGGCATGTTTTATTTGTAAAAGGATTAATTCCTTATATTTTTTAGGCCAAAATTTAGGAAGAGATGCATGTTTTGGAGAACTCATTGTAATAGCATATTCTTAGGCACATTTTTAGGCTGAGATAGTGGAGCTTGGATTTTTGAATTGGAGGCTAGAGTCCATTATAAAATTGATTTTTGAGAATCAATTAAGGGTTGCAAATTTTGGAGAGAGGGCATTTAGTGAACATATCATTCCTAGATGTTTTGAAGGCCATTTTTTTTGTAATCATCTTGTTAGATTTTTGAAGAAATGAACCAGATTTTTTGACTCCCATTTTGTGTACTTGTTTTCAATATCAAATCCTATTTCATCTTTTCTAGCAAGTGTTAAAATTGGTTATTATCTGAAAGAAGTGAATGAAATTCTATTCCTTCTCAAGAAAATTAGCTATCCCTAGGCCTTGCATGAGAAATGTATGTTGTTAATTCTCCAAGCTATTTGTGGTAGAACCCTGATAGCATGAGTTTATTAACCTATATGTTGAACAGAGAATCAGATTGTTAAAAGTATTCATTTGTAAGTCAGGATTGAAATTCTTCTTTTTCGAGAAGTTTGAATTATTCATTGGTGTATCACCCTAATCTTTTTAGTTTAGTATTCTTTTCCCTTTTCCCAACAGTTCACAGATGAGGAAAGTGATATTCCATATTTAATAGGAACCGGCCTAGAATCCAAAGATTCCTCTTCATTCATAGTCTACCCACAGCTAGGAGAGGTTTCCATTGTCAGGATAGAATTTTTGTTAGCCTTAATTCCTGATGTAAGGTAACAATTCTAAGCCTGAATAGTTTTTGGCACGCCCAGTGGGACAACGAACTACTTTTTAGTTCTGAACTATTATATTTATTATTGTTTCAAGTTTCAGTTGCAGCTCTAAGTGTGGATTTTAATGAGCAGAACTCCAACAAGATCAAATAAGGAAGGTTTTGTGTATCAAGAGTTACAGCCAAATAGAAGGGGAGGAAGATCATCTAGAGGTGGAAGAGCATTACATGATCCAAGAGGTATTTCTTTGAATTCAAATTTTTCATCATTTGATAATCCTATTTTTGAGAATTCCTATCCATATTTTATAGGAACCGGCCTAGAATCTAGAGATTCCTCTTCATTCATAGTCTACCCATACCTAGGAGAGGTTTCCATTGTCAGGATAGAATTGTTGTTAGCCTTAATGCCTGATGTAAGGTAACAATTCTAAGCCTAAGTAGTTTTTGGCATGCCCAGTGGGACACGTTCTTCAACGAATGGGTCAAATTGCATTGTATTACTTGTTGGTTCTGGTGTGCAATCGGCAAGATTCAGACCTGAAAGAGGTCACATTTCCCATATCTAGTGGATCTGTGAAGGAAAGTCTATTGTTTCAAAAGGAGAAAAGCTGGTATGTACCAAGTTGTTTTATATTCTGATTTCCAGTCTTTCAGATGAATAAAGATGTCAAGTTTTCAAGGAGGGTATGCTTACCCAGATGGTCAGTTTCCAAGTTTTCCATCATTTCAAGTGAATACCGCTCAAGAAAATCAGTTTCAGCCCTATCAAGGTCAGTAATCACAATATGATTTTCATTTTTCTGCAAATGATAATGGTTCCCAAAATGGAGATACTGCAAGTTTTTTTTAGAATATGCGTATGCAGATTGAAGATATTAAAAGACAACAAGAATCTGAGTTTCAGTAAGAGCTGAATAGGCAGCTAGAAGATCATGCTTATCAGGCCCAGATCCAACAACATCAAGCATTGACTCAGTAGAATCAAAGTTACAAGAGGTATCTGGCTGAGAAATATAGGAGGAATGAAGCCAAGCTTGCAAGTGGGTTAGAGGCACAGATAGATGCTTATGAAAAGAAGCTTCAACAAGGACGAGAGCTCTTAACTGCTATGTCTAATAAAGGTGTTGAATTCAAGTTAGAAAAAGAAAAGGAGTTAAAAGCTTATCAAGAGTTTCAAGAAAAATTTCAAGAAGAGGCGCAAAGAGATTTAAGAGCTCATGAGGAATTTCATGAAAAAGAGTTTTAGGATCAGCAAGAGAAGATAAAGATCTTGGCTTCTGCAGCTATGAAGTACAAAGAAGCTTATCAATTGCAAATTAGAAACTGTTTTCAATTGGAATAGGAGAAGGAGACCATTCAATAGGAGGTTGCTGATAGTCTAAAGAAGGTTCTTTCTAAACATGATGTGACAAAGAAGATTTCAGCAAATCATGATGATTGTGTTGTTTCGGTTCCCAAAATGGACTTTATGCTCTAACAGGCAACCAATACATCTACAGATTTTGAGGATTGGTTAGATCCAAATATTTAACTCTAGAGACGATTGGACCAACTATAGGGTCTTAGCATGTCCTTTTTGCTTCTGGCTCTGCAAAACCAAGGAGGGTGCTCCTAATCCAGTAACAAAACTTGCTTCACTAATTCACTGACTGGATTTAAATGCAATAGATAAATGACAAGAAAAACCTAAATGATGACCATTCATTCATAGATTCTTCACTATCACTATGTGGTAATTTATTCTGCAAATCACTGAACTTCAAAGAATATCAACAATTTTATGCTTTAAGATGGAAATACCAATAGAATCCCTTTAAACACTTATCTCTATGAGAAGAACCTCACTGTTGGCCAGTGTCTTATCCATTGGGCTACACCTCCACTACAAGACTGTTATACATGAACAAATATACTGAACTTTGAAAGATTTATTCCCCTTTGAAAATACTAATCACCCTGTGGTGGATATTTTATCAAAGGTTCCTAGATTCACACTACTTATTGATGCATCCTTAAGAAAAACTTCAAAGAATTTATATCACATTCAAAGCTTATTTAATCTGATCCTAGATCAAAGCTGAGAAATATAGACATACACATAGAGATTATCTATGCAATGAATTGGAACAATTCATAACTCAAACATAAATACTCAAGGAGAGATATAAATCCTGGATTTTATTCAAATGCTATATTATATCATGCTTACAAAATGCTTTACAGTATAACCTTTTCAAAATAACTTGAACCAAAAAATATTTTGCTTCTATAGAAATAATGTCTAAAAATGGTCTACGGTATCCCAGACTCAAGAAAATTATCAGTAAAATTGATCAAGTTCTCGGTCCTTTTTCATTGATCCTGGTAATCCTTTTATAGAAAATAAGGATTGCAAACAAGCTTCAGATCTTTCTAGAAAAGACAAGAAAGGAGTTCTCATATAAGACAAAAATTGGAAATAGAAACTTTCTTGTTACAAAACTTTGAGATGGATCATAAAGATGAGCGCCAAAATCTTGCAATAGCTCCCAAGGTCAGTTCAACTTCTGCCAGGTGTTGTATCCGTATCTATGATAATTGCTTGATGTCTTTATCCTTGTTAGCTTTGATCTTGAGGGTTTGGAATATTGCCACTTGCTACCTCTTTATTTGATGTTTTTTCTTCTTCTGAACCCTTTGAGGGATATGTTGATTCCCAAGTTATATAGGTCTATTCACTTGGCCAATGAAAGGCAAGGACTTCATCCTTCTTCGGTAATAATTTTTTCCACTCAGCAACCAACTGGTGAACCTCTATTCTTACATTAGCAAAATGCATCCTAGCATCTTGAAGGAGTTCAAAAAGTTGTATGAAAGGGGTATTATCATCTGTACATAAAATGAAGTCTACTTTAGACAATACTTGTCTATCTATTTGCTCTGTCCATTGATTTTTATCTTTAATTACCCCATCTGCCTTAATAAGACCAAGAAAAATTTGAAAATCATCCTGGAAATATCTCACCCTTAAGATTTCTGATGTTCTTCTTATACTCCCCCTATTTACCTCAAAATCAAAAAGATCCTGAACAAACTTGTAAGTTTTTGTTAGCTCTATATCCACAATACATTTATCCTTAAATTGATCAAAAATTGACTTCAGACTATCTTTCCTTGCAGCCCATTTTTCCAAAATCTTGTCCACAGTAACTAATTCTTTCTGAAAAGATGCTAAAATGTCTGCCAATTGTTTTGCAGTTTTGTATATTTCTTTAGGTTTCACCTTTGCAACAAAATGTGAAACCACATCCTTTATCTTCTTGTCAAACCTTTGCTTTACCTTTTGATCAATGTCATCCTCATCCATGGAAAGAGGAAGAGGGGAAGGAGGAAATTCAACAATAGGGCTTGATGAGGAAGGCCCAGCAGGGGAAGAAGCTATTTACATCTGCTCTGATAGTTGTGTTGGGCCATGCTCTCCCAATCTTTTCTTTAAATTTGCAATTAAAGTATCTCTTTCAAGAATCCCCTATTTCAACTCACCATAAACCTTCAAAACTATTTCCAACTTTGCAGTGAGTTCTTCCTTCTCCTTGGCCTCTTTTTCTACCACCTTTGCTGTCAATTATGTTGTGGCCATTACCATACTTGATGCTTCCACCAAAGAAGTATCAATAACCCTTCTTACAATTAGACTCCCTGAAAGATCACCTCTGACAATTTGTTTTCCCCTGTTATTTTCATTCTTTCTTAGGGACCACATTACTAAAGCTTGGTGATTGTCACTGAAAGTGACCCCTTTAACAACATGTTCTGCTTCTTCTTGAGTTTTGTGGAAAGGAGTAGTTTGTTTCCTGACTACATAAAAAACCACCACATCAGCTATATTCCACTCTGGAAGGATTAGCACTCCTGATACTTTTAACATATCTCTTCCATGTTCTGGAGTGATTAGTTTAAACTTTGCAGTCATCTCCATTTTCACTTCCTCCTCTATGATTTGTAAATCCTTCCTTGGATTCTCTTCATGTTTCTTCTCACAGATTTCTTTAAACTGGTTGATGTTTAATTTCCAAAGAAACTGCATGAAAGCCCTAGTTTTAACAAAGGTATCATCAGCTAAGAACTCATCACAAGCCTGTTTAATTATTGGGTCCAATTCTGTGCCTACCAATTCCCCTACTGTTAGATCTAGTTTGGGCTCCTCTGGTAGCTCTGGTACTCCTTCATTTATTTATTCATAGGTCATAAAAATTTGACCTAAAGCATCTATTTTTTGTACTTTCTTTGCAATCTCTTGGTCATCAAAAAATCTTAGAGGAGACTATGATGGAGAATAATCCTTTTCAACATGAATAGGTCTTTCTTCTACTCTCTGTTTCTTTGATGGGGGTGGAGAATCAATTACATCCTCAGAGGCTTGAAGATGAGGAGAGTCAGGGACCTCTACAACCTCCTTTTGTTTCTCAATTTGTATCAATTTTCCTTTGCTAGCCTTGCTCTGGTATCACAACATTGTAACCAGTCTTCTTTTGCACCATGTACCTCCCTGGGGGTAACCCTTTTGCAAATACATGCTTTCTTAACAATTGTTTAGCTTTTTCTGGGTCATCCTTCATAACCTTTTCCTTCTTTTCATTTAGGGTCTAAAAATTACCCTGAAAACAATTCATAAGATTATCTATTTTCTTCCCCATTGGAGTTATGCTTTTTAGGGGATCCCATCTAGAATCAAATTGTCAAATAAAATCTAATGTCTTCTTGTACACTAGCCATTTTTCTTTCCTAACCTCTTGATCCTGCAACTTTGAAATATTTCTGACAATATCTTCAGGAAAATTAAAATGTGGTTAATCATGGCACACTTGGCTCTCTTCTTAAACATTTCATTATAGAACCCTTTTGGGTCTGTTGTTCTAGTAATGGCAGTGGCCATACGGTATGGAGCCAGGATTTTATCCATGTGAACCCATCCACCCTTGGTAATTATGAATTGGTGGGCGATGGTAACATTTGGAAATAAAGTTCCCTTGCCTTTTCCAGTGAGGGCATACTCTTCAATATCTCCCAATTGCCTAAGAAATTATGCAATTCCAATCCTAAGGGGTACATGATAAGGAAATATAAAAGGGGTCCCCCTAAAACCATACAACCTGATGATAGTTGATACATTGTAGAAAATGACATCACCCCAATTGTGAATAATATTCAAATTCTTAGCAAACTAATTTGGCCTAATGAGTTGTGCCAATACTGTTGGAATTCTTGGGTTGTCTAAGACAAACAACATCCTGAGTTTGGTTGCAAAACATTTATCAAAATTTGTGAAACTATTATCCTTTCTATCCCAGGTCATTGTGAGGCTCCATAATTGGACTGCCATATCTTCACCGTCCTATCTCATTAGTTCCATTTCTTGCCCAAAAAAGCTTTCTCCTTTAAACAAAAACATGTACATTATGAAAGAATACCGGTAGAAGGGTATGTCATCTTCATTCTTTTGAATCTTCACTAATCCATTATGGTTTCGTTCAGCAATCAATGGAGCAAAATCAAAAGTAATAGATAGATGTGAATGTAGAATTTGAATCACCATGTACATCAAATGTATTGGCATCCTCTCACTAACATCCTCTCCAAAAACTTGACATAATGACCAATACGCACCCTTAGCTCTGGAATCAAAATATTCTATTTTAAAAGGCTCCTGTGTGTTCTGTCCCATAATAACCATTTTCCCAATTTTGGTGCAGAAATCCTTCAACAATTTGCCTTTGAAATAGTTCCTTTGTGCATCATATACTTGCCTTAGCTCTTCAAAATCAATATTCTCTAAACTGTCTGAGGGTTCACTTAACCCGAACACCTTCCTGATCTCTTTAGCAAAAATTTTGATCAATAGTATTCCCTTTGCATCCCTAACCTCCCTAGTGATTGGGTCATAACTCTTCGCAACTTGGATCATCAAATCAACATCTAAAAAGACACCGGGTACCACAAGTTTTCCCAGGTTAGACTACCATATATTGCTTATAGGGTGAGGGGCATTTCTCTGACTAAAACCTACTTTGAATAGATCTAATCCAGTGATATCAGAATCACCACTTGCATTGATTGTACCAATTTTGGCCTCCCTAATAAAATTTGTTGTGTCATATAAACCCTCTGCTACTTTTACCCTAGGGTCTTTGGGAATCAGACTCTTGGTTTTCACTAGGTTAGAAGTAGAGCCGGGAAGTAACTGCAACAAATCCTCATGCAAACCTCTTTCACTATACTCAATTTTACCGGACAATTCTTTCCTTGGTGCCATTTTTAGGATTTATCTTAAAGAAACCTTTGCAAGATATACAGACTATAGAACTATGATTCTTTTAATAGGGAAGCAATTCGTATAAGTATTTCACCAACCTCTTTCTAGGAAATCATCGAGAGACAACAGCCAGTCCTTGCAACTCTTCACGCTTGAGTCTCTATAATTTTTTTATTTCTTTGTGCTTCTGAAAGTGCACGGAATCTTGATATACGAGAATTTAAAGCAGTCATTTCAACAATTCATTTAGCATGATTCAACCATTACTCCTTTGAAAAAATGAACTGTCACTTCTTAACGGGAACTTCAAATTTGCATCACTTTATCTCCAGTTTGAAATAGAACCGTCGATTTTTACTAGAAGATGATCTAACGACCTATCACATGATCGCATAGCCTGAAAATCATTCATGCAAACATACGACAAGCCATCACTTAATCTCTTTATTAGAAGCAATCCCCTATAACTCTTATTGTTAAAACAAAATGTTAGTTGCATGATCGCATAGCTTGGAAGAAGCCTATGTGAACATGCGACAAACCGTTAGCCTTCAATCGCTGTCATCTTTTTCTCAAGTTACTGGTCCCACTTTGCCTTTGTCAATAATGAGATAACACGTCAAAAACCCTTAACAGGTGGACCAATTTTTCTTTTTTCCTTTTAGCATCCCCACTTACTGACAACTGCCACATCAATAGGACTTTTCAACCAACCATTAGCAGCCACATGTGTATAGCTGGCAAATGGACCCACCGAGAATTAAACTGAGCTTTATGCGAGATCGATGGTTATTCACATGATCGCATAGACCTCCAAGATTCCATGCGATCATATGAATACCATCGGATCTTCCCTTCATTACTTTTAGCTTTGAAGATTCCTCTGATGCTGGTCCCACTATCCTTTACAAATAAAAGGCCGCCACTTGTGAAATATTTGTCAACGGTCCCACTTTGTTTCTGCATTAAGCTTCTCTGTAAGATCGACGGTCAGTCGCATGATCACATAGGTCTATAAGATTCTATGCGACTATGCGACCGTCATTAGATCTTCTTTAAAGATACCAAGCCGAATGAAAGCCGAAACATTAGAATATAAAGTATTTAGGACTTAGGATATAATAGCCACCAGACTTAGGAAAAATTAAAACCACTAGTCACTGAGACTTAGGAAAAATTTACGCACGTGCACTTTGAGGTTTTAACTGATTTAAAAAGGTAATGCTCAAATAGATTTAAAACAGAGTGGCCTAGGGATTTTTTGAAAATGGCATATACGTAGGGTTTTTCTCAGGTTTAACTCTTAATTAGGGCTTACTGGATACTGAGGAAGAATAGATAATTCTGCAGGATCTTTTATGGGTTTTTTATAGCAAAATTATCATACTTTCATGAACATCTACACACACTTCAAATTTATAAAAAATTCACAAGACTCATGTACTAAAAATTTGAAGTGCCAACATGTTGACAAGAATATACTTCTCCTACAAAAGAATAAGGAAGCTGAAAACGAAGATTTACTTTGGGATGAGATGGAGCAGTTTTTCTTGCATCTTGATGATAAGCCCGCACTTCCGAAAATCATCCAAAAGCTACAGGAGGAGATTATTCCCAGCCAGCATGATGAGCAGATCTATCAAACTACTGAAGTTATCAAAGAGAGTTGTAAGTTTATTATCAAACAAGGCTATCCTATCAGACATTTGGCCAAGATGGGGGCTAGTAAAGAAGTACAAGTTGTACCAGCACCTTTTCATGAAGTTCTACCAAAAGAAGCTGAGAAGGAATGGAATCAGCTTGTTGTTCCATTTGATCAAGTAAGTACAGTCCTATTGCTGGTGGCTAACTTTCTTCAGAATAATAGTGATTGTAATCAACTTGATCAAGTAAGTAAACTTCATATCAATCTTATCCTTGTCAAGCAACTGGTCATGCATATCTCCTATGTTCATCTTATGATAGCTTTCCAGAAGCATATTGATTATTGTGAGCTAAGAAGGATGGGAAGTTATTTTTCACAATCAGTGAATGGTTTTGTTTAGCCAGGATTTAAGCTGGTTAAAGTAGTTTAGGTTTAGGTTTTCATTTTAATAAGTGTAGTCCAGCACTAGGTTTTAAGTTGCATGAGTCTGAGTCTAGGTAGATGCATTTTTGTTTCAATAAGGTTTCATTCCTGCATGTTCCACTTATCTGACTCCATTTTCCTAGTGATAAAGTTTGAGTTCGTGTCTAGTAGGCAGACATCCAACAGAAGTCACCAAAAATGTTACCCAAAATTTCAACATGCAGAATAATAGACATTAATAGGAAAAGGGTGCATAGAGGTGCTTCCATTTAGCACTATTTTTCAGGTAATGTCAGTTAACATCTTGTCATTGCATTCATACCATATTTTCATTTGCACTCTAAGTATTGATCACATGTTAAAATTTCAAATTCATAATTGATCATTACATTGTGCATTCATACTAAATGTAATTTACAAGTGTTCCTTTCATACTTCATATTTCATATCAGTAAATAGAGTACATAAGTGTAGAATAGAAAGAAAAGATAGAAGTACAAGTAGGTCTTTTGCATTGCCTTGAAGAGTAGTCTACATATCAGGAGCTGGTTGTTGTGTCAGGTCCAAGTCTCCCTTCTTCATCTTGAGTCTGCATCTATCTAGCTCTGGGTCTTTCGGAGTTGTCCTGCATCATGGTTAAAGGGTGTTAGATCCATTTGGATCTAAGCAATCAAAAAAGAATGAAACAACATACATCAATCAGATCTTTCAAAGCTGCATCTATATCTATCTGGTATCAAATGCAATAAGAATATGTGCATACACATTAATAGAGAAATAGTATTAAAGGGATGTAATCCTATGAAACCTTTTACTATTATTGACCATTATTATGCATGTTTTCATTTCAAATAGATATCTAATTTAAAGGGACTTAGTTTTAAAACTGAGAAACCTTTTCAGGAGGGCAGGATATCATTAAGTTAGTGAACATACCAATTAACCGAATACTGTACAAATTTGACCATTTGGTCATCTTCACTAATTTAATGTAATATTTTTTATTTAATGTTGTTTCTATAAGGATGATGCAGTGTGTTGTTCTTTGTGGTGTTCACTGAGAAAATGCTGAAATATCAAGTACAAGGTTACATAAGTCTGTTTATGAGTGTCACAAGCCCGTGCTCGAACTTCATAAATAGATTTTATTACTGGAATTGCATATTTTAAGTCTTCTCATATCTACATCATGCATTACAGTGGAATATCAAATGTTGTGCAATCATGGATTATGATGCCCATTGTCCAAAACTATTAAAATGATATAGTTGTACCCAGCTCAGAACCAAAAGCATTGCTATAGCTACAACTTAATAAAGGACATGATAATAAAGAAAATTGGGCTGCATAATGACTGGTGTATACAGGTGTAGTAAATCTCAAGATAAGATTTTGGGGTTACAGCCAAATATTGATAAAAATCAGGCATGGTTTGTCATAGTGATCAATAGTGATCAAATATCAATTTGAGTTGCTTGCCGGTTATAGAGCTCGTGTATCAGTGCAAGGTAAATTTGTCTTTAAAATAATCAATTTATGCTTCTATTCACAGGGCAAGTTCTTACATAAAGATACATATGATAGTAATTCAAAATTCCATTGCAAGTGAGAATGTCATTTATTTGCTAGAATGTAAACAGAATGATCACAAGCTTCATGTACATCAGAGAATGTCATTTATTTTCTAGTTAAGGGCTCAGGCTAGATAAGAATAAGCCAATTATTCAAAAATATCAATTTTCAATGCTTAGTGTCAATGGGTTCATTTTATTTCAAACCCAGCTTAGTGTTTTGGCATATGAGACAAAAGAACAATAGTCATGTCAATTTCAAATATACACAAGCTACATACTGGACTCCCAGTTATCAATAGGTATGAGGTGTGATTTTCTTTGATAAATTTTAGAACCCATGACTATTACTGTTCTACAATATGAAGCTCACGGTTCTATGCCAGTCGTAAGTGTTTGTACTGTTACTCAAAAATACAGCATACAATACAATAAGCATAAGTAGGAAAAGGTTGCATTTGTTTGTCTAATTAACACTACCTTGCAGGTTTTGGTAGGTTACATGTCGTTATTGCATTCATTCTAGATGTCATTATTGTACTCTAAGTATTGATCAAGCATTACAAAACTCAAAAATTTATCAATGATCATGACATTGTGCATTCATACTGAATGTAGTATACAAATGTCCTTTCTTGTTTCATATTTCAATTCAATATTTAGAATACATTGCAGAATTGAAAAGAAGAAAGATTGAAGTATGGAATAGGGGTCCCATGTATTGCCTTGTCTTGTCTTTAAGTCTGTTGGATTGTTTTCTAATTCCATCTTTAGGTCTTCATTTGTATTCAGGTCTGCATCTGCATCTAAGTCTTTTAGTTTTTCATCTGCATTGAAAGGAAAGAAAAATGATTAGATCCTGATGGATCTAAGCAATACATGTGAATCAAATAACATACTGTAGCAATCAAGTTTTCAGTTTTGCATCAATTTGCAAAATTAAATGAAATAAGGAAATGTACACTGACACTCACTACAAGGTAGTGTTAAAGGGACTTGTTTCATACATGAAACCTTTTACTACTAATGATCATTGTGGTGTATGTTGTCCTTTTTATTAACTAGGTATCTGAATTAAAGGGACTTAGTATGTTTCCAAACTGAGAAACCTTTTTCAGATAATGTATTTCATGCCATGATGTTATTTGAAAAAATTAACAAATTATCTTGCAGATAGCAGCTAACTGGTGCTCATATTTAGTTATTACTAAAGATACAAATCAAGCTAGTTTGGATACAAAAGAATACTACAAGAAATGCCAACTTTCCAGTTTAAGATACAAATGATGCTGCATAAATACTGGTATAATTATGTCCTTACTATCATTTTTCAAATCATAAACATATTTGTTGCTAAATACAAAAGACTGCTTCAAGTTGTAAAATCATGACGTGTTTACAGTTTGTTTTTATTGAGTGTCACAAACCCGTGTTCGAACCTCATTAGTTAAACATTCTGATTTTTTTGGATGTCACGAGCCCATGCTTGAACTTCATTAACAGTAAATAAACATTTTCATCTTGTTGTACTTATCATATTAAGGTACAAATTCAGTATCAATGTGAATTATTTACAGTGGACAAAGCTGCAAAATGTAAAAGCTGAACATAAATGAAGAGCATGTATAAACTAGAACAGAGTACATATAACCAACAGAAGAATATCATAAAAAATTAGAGTACTTATCTTCTGTTGAAATAAGGAAGTGTGTTGAGCATCTCTCAAACATAATCATCTTCTAAGGTTTGCGAAGGTTATGAGTGGGAGATGTAATGGTTTTGTGTTATAACGGATTGCATCTTTTAAACATCTTTCACTCATAAGCTTGCAACTTTAGTGAGTCATTAGGAGGATTTTTCATGGTTTCCTGGAGCAACATCATGCTTATAGTTGTTGATTACACAAATATTTATTCATATCAGCAAAGGAGAGTCAAATAATCTGAGTGCTCTATGTTATTAACAAAATATGCTGAGGTTGATGCTAAAAATTAATAAGGATGCAGTTGATAATGATTCAAGGTTTCATCAATATGAGAAGTAAGCTTCATGTCAATCTCAGAATTTGATCACAAAGCTACTTACTGGTATTCCAGCTATCAAGATTTAAAGAGATTATTCTCTTTTAGGAAACTGTTGAGCCTGTTACTATTTATGACAGTCATAAACTTCATCAAATGCTTCAAATATGTTACAATTACTACTATGGTGAACAAATTTGGGTTCATAATCTTTGAACCCACATGAATAAAAGTGATCAAATGATTGACTATTACTACTAATGTAATTGATATTATTAGTAATAGTCAAAAAAATCAAGATGAACATCATTGATATCAAATACTAGCCACAGTGTGTACAAATAGTGAGCTCAAAGAATGCTCGATAGAGAATACCAAATGAAGTAACAGTGAAATATGGAGAATAATCAAAGTATGGTAAGCAAGCTTGCGGGTAGACACTAGTCATTATTCCCAACAATGACTGGTGATAAATCAAAGCATTGGTCTATAGAGACAGATAATGACACAAAAGGAGCAATAGTGAATATCAAACAATGAAATAACACTTCAAACTCGCGGGTGGTGAGTCATAAGTAGAATAATAGTGAAGCCCGTGACAAGAATAGTCACAAATGACGGTGATACCGGAGCATGGTGAGTCATAAACCCAACTCATGGCATGGTGAGCTCGACATGATAACAAACCCAACTCATGGCATAATCACAGCTCGACATAGTAATAGTCACAAAGAACAATGAGCTTGCAGTAGAAGAACAGTCACAATATTGTGAGAGATCAACAATGAAGCATAAAAATGACATACGAACTTTAGAAAAGTTTGGGTTCATGAACTTTCAAACCCGCATGCACAAGATAACTGAAGTATCAACAATGAGTCAAATAAAAGAGAGCAACAGAGAATGCATGAAGCCGCAGTATCAACAAAGAAGAAGTAACAGATAAGAAGTTAAGAAACAGTTGAAGACAATGAAGCATGTGATAGGCTCGTGTTCACAAATATAACTTCCAGAGATGCAAAGCAAAGGGATATAACAACAAGTTCAACCATGGCATGTAAAAGAGGAACTATAATTCATTAACTATGACTTATCAAAAGCAGTATATGAGAACAAGAAGTTAAACAAGTAGAAGAAGTGCATGCGTATTTCATTACAAAGAATCAAATAGAGAGTTCCAATAACTTACCATTCACTGATGAAAAGATGAAGTATTAACTCCAGCAACAGTCGAAGACCATCAAAGCAAAGCCAAGTTCCTTCATAGATTTTTGGAGAGCTTAGGGTTTCATTCTGATTTTTCTCTGAGAAGACAAATGCAAATGCCAAGGAAGGAATGAACTAATTTTTGGAGTCCGCCAAGTAGAGAACGCATTCAATGCATGGCAGTGTCAGCTATGGCCTCGAAAGTAGAAACATGCCACCTTTTGTGCTTATCCCATCCGATGCACCGCAAGTGGATTGAGGGTCATGTCGACCTCTTCACTTTGCAATAGTTACACTTAGATTTTTATCTAGGTTATCTAATAAAAGTTAGGGTATAGGGATTAGTATTTAATATTAAGTTTTGTATTTAATATTAAAATCTCTTGTTAAAATTTTGGCATGTTTTATTTGTAAAAGGATTAATTCCTTATAATTTTTAGGCCAAAATTTAGGAAGAGATGCATGTTTTGGAGAACTCATTGTAATAGCATATTCTTAGGCACGTTTTTAGGCTGAGATAGTGGAGCTTGGATTTTCAAATTGGAGGCTAGAGTTGATTATAAAATTGATTTTTGAGAATCAATTAAGGGTTGCAAATTTTGGAGAGAGGGCATTTTAGTGAACATATCATTCCTAGATGTTTCAGAGGCCATTTTTTTTGTAATCATCTTGTCAGATTTTTGAAGAAATGAACCAGATTCTTTGACTCCCATTTTGTGTACTTGTTTTCAATATTGAATCTTGTTTCATCTTTTCTAGCAAGTGTTAAAATTGGTTATTATCTGAAAGAAGTGAATGAAATTCTGTTCCTTCTCAAGAAAATTAGCTATCCCTAGGCCTTGCATGAGAAATGTATGTTGTTAATTCTCCAAGCTATTTGTGGTAAAACCCTGATAGCATGAGTTTATTAGCCTATATGTTGAACAGAGAATCAGATTGTAAAAAGTATTCGTTTGTAAGTCAGGATTGAAATTCTTCTTTTTCAAGAAGTCTAAAATATTCATTGGTGTATCACCCTAATCTTTTTAGTTTAGTATTCTTTTCCCTTTTCCCAACAGTTCGCAGATCAGGAAAGTGATATTCCATATTTTATAGGAACCAGCCTAGAATCCAGAGATTCCTCTTCATTCATAGTCTACCCACAGCTAGGAGAGGTTTCCATTGTCGGGATAGAATTATTGTTAGCCTTAATGCTTGATGTAAGGTAACAATTATAAGCCTGAACAATTTTTGGCATGCCCAGTGGGACAACGAACTTCTTTTCAATTCTGAACTGTTATATTTATTATTGTTTCAAGTTTCAGTTGCAACTCTAAGTGTAGATTTTAATGAGCCGAACTCCAACAAGATCAAATAAGGAAGTTTTTGTGTATCAAGAGTTACAACCAAACAGAAGGGGAGGAAGATCATCTAGAGGTGGAAGAGCATTGCATGATCCAAGAGGTATTTCTTTGAATTCAAATTTTTCATCATTTGATAATCCTATTTTTGAGAATTCCTATCCATATTTTATAGGAACCGATGTAGAATCTGGAGATTCCTCTTCATTCATAGTCTACCCACAGCTAGGAGAGGTTTCCATTGTCAGGATAGAATTGTTGTTAGCCTTAATGCCTGATGTAAGGTAACAATTCTAAGCCTGAATAGTTTTTGGCATGCCCAGTGGGACATGTTCTTCAAGGAATGGGTCAAATTGCATTGTATTACTTGTTGGTTCTAGTGTGCAATCAACAAGATTCAGACCTGAAAGAGGTCACATTTCCCATATCTAGTGGATCTGTGAAGGAAAGTCTATTGTTTCAAATGGAGAAAAGCTGGTATGTACCAAGTTGTTTTATATTTATATTTCCAGTCTTTTAGATGAATAAAGATGTCAAGTTTTCAAGGAGGGTATGCTTACCCAAATGGTCAGTTTCCAAGTTTTCCATCATTTCAAGTGAATATCGCTCAAGAAAATTAGTTTCAGCCCTATCAAGGTCAGCAATCACAATATGATTTTCATTTTTCTACAAATAATAATGGTTCCCAAAGTGGAGATACTGCAAGTTTGTTGCAGAATATGCATATGCAAATTGAAGACATTAAAAGACAACAAGAATCTAATTTTTAGCAAGAGTTGAACAGGCAGCTAGAAGATCATGCTTATCAGGCCCAGATCCAACAATAGCAAGCATTGACTTAGCAGGATCAAAGTTACAAGAGGTATCTAGCTGAGCAATATAAGAGGAATGAAGCCAAGCTTGCAGGTGGGTTAGAGGCATAGAAAGATGCTTATGAAAAGAAACTACAACAAGGATGATAGCTCTTAACCGCCATGTCTAATAAAGGTGTTGAATTTAAGTTAGAAAAAGAAAAGGAGTTAAAAGCTTATCAAGAGTTTCAAGAAAAATTTCAAGAAGAGGTGCAAAGAGATTGAAGAGCTCATGAGGAATTTCATGAAAAGGAGTTTCGAGATTAGCAAGAGAAGATAAAGATCTTGGCTTCTGCAGCTATGAAGTATAAAGAAGCTTATCAGTTGCAGATTAAAAAGTGTTTTCAACTGGAACAGGAGAAGGAGACCATTCAACAGGAGGTTGTTGATAGTCTAAAGAAGGTTCTTTCTGAATATGATGTGAAAAAGAAGATTTCAGCAAATCATGATGATTGTGTTGATAAGAATATACTTCTCCTACAAAAGAATAAGGAAGCTGAAAAAGAAGATTTATTTTTGGATGACATGGAGTAGTTTTTCTTGCATCTTGATGATAAGCCCACACTTCCAAAAATCATCCAAAAGCTATAGGAGGAGATCATTCCCAG
The DNA here is from genome assembly GCA_027943335.1 of Chamaecyparis obtusa. Lineage (NCBI taxonomy): Eukaryota > Viridiplantae > Streptophyta > Pinopsida > Cupressales > Cupressaceae > Chamaecyparis > Chamaecyparis obtusa. Next base: position 335,175 of record BSBK01004763.1, on the reverse strand, counting down.
CCAGCATGATGAGAAAATCTATCAAACTACTGAAGTTATCAAAGAGAGCTGTAAGTTTATTATCAAACAAGGTTGTCCTATCAGACATTTGGCCAAGATGGGGGCTAGTAAAGAAGTACAAGTTGTACCAGCACCTTTGCATGAATTTCTACCAAAAGAAGCTGAGAAGGAATGGAATCAAGTTGTTCCATTTGATCAAGTAAGTACAGTCCTATTGCTGGTGGCTGACTTTCTTCATAATAATAGTGATTGTAATCAACTTGATCAAGTAATTAAACTTCATATCAATTTGATCCTTGTCAAGCAACTGGTCATGCATATCTCCTATGTTCATCTTATGATAGCTTTCCAGAAGCATACTGATTATTGTGAGCTAAGAAGGACGGGAAGTTATTTTTCACAATCAGTGAATGGTTTTGTTTAGCCAGGATTTAAGCTAGTTAAAGTAGTTTAGGTTTAGGTTTTCATTTTAATAAGTGTAGTCCAGCACTAGGTTTAAAGTTGCATGAACCTGAGTCTAGGTAGATGCATTTTTGTTTCAATAAGGTTGCATTCCTGCATGTTCCACTTATTTGACTCCATTTTCCCAGTGATAAAGTTTGAGTTCGTGTCTAGTAGGTAGACATCCAGCAGAAGTCGCCAAAAATGTTACCCAAAATTTCAACATGCAGAATAATAGACATTAATAGGAAAAGGGTGCATAGAGGTGCTTCCATTTAGCACTATTTTTTAGGTAATGTCAGTTAACATCTTGTCATTGCATTCATACCAGATTTTAATTTGCACTCTAAGTATTGATCACATCTTAAAATTTCAAATTCATAATTGATCATTACATTGTGCATTCATACTAAATGTAATTTACAAGTGTTCCTTTCATACTTCATATTTCATATCGGTAGATAGAGTACATAAGTGCAAAATAGAAAGAAAAGATAGAACTACGAGTAGGTCTTCTGCATTGCCTTGAAGAGTAGTCTACATATCAGGAGCTGGTTGTCATGTTAGGTTCAAGTCTCCCATCTTCATCTTGAGTGTGCATCTATCTGGGTCTGGGTCTTTAGGATTTGTCTTGCATCATGGTTAAAGGGTGTTAGATCCATTTGGATCTAAGCAATGAAAAAAGAACGAAACAACATACACCAATCAAATCTTTCAAAGCTGCATCTATATCTATCTGGTATCAAATGCAATAAGAATATGTGCATACACATTAACAGAGAAATAGTATTAAAGGGATGTAATCCTATGAAATCTTGTACTATTATTGACCATTATTATGCATGTTTTCATTTCAAACAGATATCTAATTTAAAGGGACTTAGTTTTAAAACTGAGAAACCTTTTCAGGAGGGCATGATATCATTAAGTTAGTGAACACACCAGTTAGCTGAATACTGTACAAATTTGACTGTTTGGTCATGTTCACTAATTTAATGTAATATTTTTTATTTAATGTTGTTTCTAAAAGGATGATGCAGTGTGCTGTTCTTTATGGTGTTCACTGAGAAAATGCTAAAATATCAAGTACAAGGTTACATAAGTCTATTTATGAGTGTTAGGAGCCCGTGCTCGAACTTCATAAACATATTTTATTACTGGAATTGCATATTTTAAGTCTTCTCATATCTACATCATGCATTACAGTGGAATATCAAATGTTGTGCAATCATGGATTATGATGCCCACTATCCAAAAGTATTAAAATGATACAGTTGTACCCGGCTCAGAACCAAAAGCATTGCTATAGCTACAGTTGAACAAAGGACATGATAAAAAATAAAATTGGGCTGCATAATGACTAGTGTATACAGGCCTAGTAAATCTCAAGATAAGATTCTGAGGTTACAGCCAAATATTGATAAAACTAAGGCATGGTTTGTCATAGTGATCAATAGTGATCAAATATCAATTTGAGTTGCTTGCTGGTTATAGAGCTTGTGTATCAGTGCAAGGTAAATCTATCTTTAAAACTATCAATGTATGCTTCTATTCATAGGGCAAGTGCTTACATAAAGATACAGATGACAGTAATTCAAAATTCCATTGCAAGTGAGAATGTCATTTATTTGCCAGAATGTAAATAGAATGATCACAAGCTTCATGTACAACAAAGAATGTCATTTATTTTCCAGTTAAGGGCTCGAGCTAGATAAGGATAAGCCAATTCTTCAGAAATATCAATTTTCAATGCTTAGTGTCAATGGGTTCATTTTATTTCAAGCTAAGTTTAGTGTTTTGGCATATGAGATAAAAGAACAACAGTCATGTCAACTTCAAATATCCACAAGCTACATACTAGACTCCCAATTATCAATAGGTATGAGGCGTGATTTTCTTTGATAAATTTTAGAACCCGTGACTGTTACTGTTCTACAATATGAAGCTCACGATTCTAGGCTAGTCACAAGTGTTTGTACATCATAAAGATGTATTCACATTTGTATATAAAATTGTTTTGAACAGTTTCAGATTCAAAGGTTTCGAACCCATAATGTAAAAGATAAACCAACAATTGAGCCCAGATGGAAATATATGGAGCCCGCATCAAATAAAACCTAGATCTATAGAATGAACAAACAAATCAAAGCCATGGAGCCACGGATAAGTCACAGTATGAAAGTGCAAACAAATAAAAGTTCAACAACGAAGGCATGAACTCCAAGTTCAAACAATGAAGCAAGATGCATACCAAAGTCAACTGTGACTTATTCGTGGCTTCATAAGTTTAACAATAGTCATCTGTAGTTAAGCAACAACAGAGATCTTCCATATAACAAAAAAAGATGCCACAACCCATGATTTATTAAAGATCAACTTCATGATATTAATGCCAAAGAATGAGCTTTGTATGACAAGCAGAGAGTTCATTAGAAAACTTACAATTCGCTGAACGTGAAGTTGAAGTCAATGCCGAGTTCCCTATTGGAGATACACATAGAGAACAAGCAGTGGTGATCTTTAGAATGGTAGAGGGCTCAAGTTCAACAATGGCATCTTCTTGCAGTCAAACAAAGCTCCTTCAAGCAATTTTCAAAGGCTTAGGGTTTCATCTTCCTTAGACTTCTTCGTGAATAATGAAGAAAACACAAATGCCAAGATCAAAATGAGATAACTGTTTGGAGTCCACCAAGCAGTTCAATGCATTCAATGCATGTCAGTTCTGCAGAGCCTCGAAAATTGTTAATGTTGCCACCTTGCGTTCTTATCTCTTTGTTTATTGCATAGCAATGCAAGTGGATGAAGAGTCATGTCGACTTTCCCACTTTGCTTATATTTTAGACTTAGAGTCATTAGTCTAAGTTAGGAGATAAGGGTAGGTTAGTTGATATTAAATTTTTATTTAATATTAACTTCTTTTTTATAATTTTTGGCAATTTTCTTTGTAAAAAGGATTTAATTCCTTATATTAGGACAAAAATTTAGGGAAGAGGCATTTAGAGGAAGTTTATGAAAATCTTGGTTAATGTCACATTTTTGGGGCACATTTTTAGGCTAAAATTGGGCATTTTTTATGAGTTTAGATTTTTGGATTTGAGGTAGAGAGAGGATATAAAATTGATTTTTGATGATCAATTAAGGGTTGCAAATTTTGGAGAGAGGGCATATAGTGAACATATCATTCTTAAGTTCTTTGAAGGCCATTTTTGTAATCATTTTGTCAAATTTTTAAAGGAATGAACCAGATATTTTGACTCCTATTTGTGTATTGGTTTTGATATTGAATCCTATTTTCATCTTTTCTAACAAGGGTCAAATCATTTATTATCTAAAGGAAGTGAATGAAATTTTGTTCCTTCTCAAGATAATCAATTGCCCGTAGGCCTTGTATGAGAAACGTATGTTTGTTAATTATCCAAGTTGTTTGTGGTAGAACCCTGATAGCATGGATTTATTAACCTATATGTTGAGTAGAGATTCAGAGTGTTAAGATATTCATTCATGAGTCAGGATTGAGTTTTCATTTTTTTTGCAAAGTCTGAATTATTCATTGGTGTATCACCCTAATCTTTTAGTTATAGTACTCTTTTCCCTTTTCCCAACAATTTGTAGATCAGGAAAGTGATATTCCATATTTTATAGGAACCGGCCTAGAATCTGGAGATTCCTCTTCATTCATAGTCTACCCACAGCTAGGAGAGGTTTCCATTGTCAGGATAGAATTATTGTTAGCCTTAATGCCTGATGTAAGGTAACAATTCTAAGCCTGAACAGTTACATTTGGAAAGCTTCTAGGCTTCATAGTATCACAATGAGGCATAGAGATTGACCCCAAGAAGGTCAAAGTAATAATAGAAATGCCTCCACCAAGAACACTCAGACATCTCAGAAGCCTACAAGGAAAGCTTCAATCAGTGTGTCGGTTCATCTCCTAGCTGGAAGACAAGTGCCAACCTTTCACGCATCTCTTGCACAAAGACACAAGCTTCAAATGGGACCCCGTTTGTCAGAAAATCTTTGACAAGCTCAAGGAATATCTAGCTAACTCTCCAATCTTAGTACCACTAGTTCCAAGATGCCCTCTCATACTCCACATCTTGGTGACCACTATGGCACTGGGGGCACTCTTAGCTCAGTATCACGATGAAAATAGAGAGAGAGCCATCTACTACATTAGTTTAACTCTTGTCGGCTATGAGCTTAACTATTCACCCATGGAAAAAGCATGCCTTGCAGTTGTCTTTGCCACTCAAAAGCTCAAACACTACATGCTCAGTCACACAATCAAGCTTATTTCAAAGATAGATTTGAATGGCCAAGGTGGCGCAATGGGCTATAACATTCAAATCTGATTCATGCACTAGCACAAGACTTGTAGCCCATTGTGCCACCTTGGCCATTTTCATGTTGGGGCTTTGACCTCATCGGCTTAATCACTCCCCTTTTCTCAGATAGACATAAATACATAATAACTTCCACAAAGTACTTCACCAAATGGGTTGAAGCGATTCCACTCACCCTAACTAATGGCATCCAAATATCCAAGTTCATCCTTTACCATATCATTTTCCACTTCTGCATACCATCTAGCATCTTCACAGACCATGGCACACCTTTTGAAAACCAACATGTGGATGATCTGTGTGCCAGACTCCACATCCATCACCATTTCTCCAATCCATATTTCCCTCAAGGAAATGGCCAAGCTGAGGCAACCAATAAAACAATCCTCAAAATCCTCAAGAAGGTTGTTAATGATTATGGTCATGATTGGCACCTCCAAATAAATCCCGCCCTCTGGGCCTATTGCAATTCTTATTTCACTCCCACAGGAACCACCCCATATTCCCTTGTATATGGTGTCAAAGCCGTTCTACGAATCGAGGTCAAGCTCCCATCATTGCAAGTCTCCATGAAGAGCTATACCATTGATTAGGACTATCACGTGGCACGTCTCACACAACTAGACCTGCTAGATGAAAAGAGACAGCAAGCATATGATCACCTAGTTGCATACTGAAATTGACTCAAAAGGAGTTATAACAAGAAGGTCCATCCTAGACAGTTCCAGGTCGGTGACATGGTCCTAAAGGAAAATTAGAAGGTCCAAGAAAATTGAGAAAAGAAATGCAAGTTTGAGCCTACTTGGCTGGGGCCCTATGTTGTCACAACATGCTTTGGCTCTGGAGTCTATCAGCTATCTACACCATAAGGTGAGCCTTTGAATGATCCAATCAACATCATACATCTGAAGAGGTTCTATGCCTGAACCAGATCCTACATATTCAAAAAATCCATAAAAATTGAAAAAAGCAGAAAAATACCAAAAAAAAAATCAAAAAACAAAAAACAAAAGAAAAATAATTGTCCAATGATGAAAACTTGGCAATTCAAGCGCCTTGGACAAGTATGTTGGTGAAAACCTGGCAAACAAGTGCCATGCATAGTGGACCGAGTTATTATATATCAAACTCCCATCCCCCCCCACCCCAACATCTCAATCTTTTTTCTACCATCCCCATCCCTAGCATTCCTCTTTTTTATAATCCTCAAGCAAATCCGCAATCTCACCCATCCATATCTTGCACATATCTTGTACCATATCTTGTACTATCTCCTGTATAGTGCAATCCTTCCTGTATATATCCTGTATAGCGAGATCTTCCTATCCCAAATCCTGAGCTTCTATACATAGTCATTGTAAATATCTCCCCATCTGTTGTACATATCATCACATCTTGTACATATCCTTGTTAGTCCCGCTGCAACATTTGATCAAAAATCTTGTCCCATCCAGCCTTGTACTTCAACAATGTCAATTGTCAACTATTCTTGATCACAACAATTATTCTTGAACTTCATCATTTTCCAGTGAACAACAACACTCATTCTCTTATCAATCAACAGGTCCTTGAGGATGTATCCTTCCTCCTGTCAGACCTAATCTTCCACCAATCACACCAAGTCCGTGTCAATGTATCCTTCCACACATTCAGACCAATCTTCCCACCATCAATCCAACCAGTCACATCAAATCTCTCTCCTTGGCAAAGGATGTCTTTTTGGAGTTCTCATTTTGATTTTGGATTTTGTCCTTTGGATCTTCTTAATCTTTTACGGCTTCTCATTGTTCTCTACTCAAAGTCACCACAATCCTTTATATCATGGTGCACTATGAATGCAGACAATCTGGGGCAAGGTCTTTTGCTCTTTTGATTCTGCATGTGAGTCAGTCGGACATGACCCTTGCACATTTCACATGTGATCTTTTGGGTTACATGGTGCACTTGGGAAATGTCATTTATTTGTGGTTTCTCCAATATCGTTTCTACCATGTTTCCTCTTGGATTCATGCATGATGCTGGGGAAACCATGCGTGTCTTTTTAGCGTCAGTCCTATGCAATGCTGGTGATGAAGCCTTGTGTTCTTTCGTAACCTTGGCAGGTCTCTAGCATTGCTATATCAAACTAGGTTGTGCTCTCTACATTTGCACTTGGAGCTCCCAAAACCCCCTGCATCCTGCATCATCTAGATTAATTTTGTATCTTGCATCTTCATGTAGTTGCATCTTGCATTTTACATTCCATCTCATCTTGCATTCACCCATCTTTTCTCTTGGAAGCTTGGTTCTTTATCTCCCCTTCTTCCTTGGTCCTTCCCTTTCTGTTTTCCTTTCAAGAAAATTCCACAATGTTTACTCCTTGCGTTATTTTCTCGAGGGGGCACAACCCCTTATTCCTCTAAATTCTAGCATGGGGCATCTTATTTTCATGTCTTTGACACCATGCCACTTGCGGCATCACATCAAAGAGGGAAAAAATGTAGACACCTAAAAATCCATTAGAAAATAAAATATTTTTATTTTTTGAAAACCCCTGATGACATCATCATTTATTAATTAATTTATTTATTTATTTTTATGCCATTAAATTCCTTTATCTTAATTAAGAATATTTAATTAAGAAATCCCTCTAGAAATGTTTAAATCTCATTTAAACATTATTTTCCTATTTATTAATTATTTAATTAATAAATTGACCATAAACTATTTAAATAAATAAAATATTTATTTAAATCCTAAAACCTTGGAAATCTTCTAAAAATCCTTAACCTCTTCTAGAATTTTCTAATCTCACTCTAATCTTGATTAAAAGGTGATTCCTACCTTTTTTAGTCTAAACCCCTAATGACATCATCATTTATTAATTAATTTATTTATTTATTTTTATACCATTAAATCCCTTTATCTTAATTAAGAATATTTAATTAAGAAATCCCTTCTAGAAATGTTTAAATCTCATTTAAACATTATTTCCCTATTTATTAATTATTTAATTAATAAATTGACCAAAAATCATTTAAATAAATAAAATATTTATTTAAATCCTAAACCTTGGAAATATGCTAGAGATCCTTAACCTCTTCTAGAAATTCCTAATCTCACTTTAATTTTAATTAAAGGGTGATTCCTCCATTTCCTAAGCCTAATCCCATCTCAAAAATATTTAAATCAAATTTAAATGTTAAACCCTCTTATTTATTAAATCTATTTAATAAATGAAATCCTCAACCTAAAAGCCTTTGAAATAAATAAACATTTATTTTTTTCCTAAACTCCTAAATATCCTAGAAAGCCCTATACTCTTCTAGAAAGTCTTCAATCCTTATCCTAAGCCTTGGTCCATTCAACCCCTTTGAAAGTCAATCCTTGTCCTTGACTCAACCCCTAACCTTACCTCTGACCTTGACTCACCCTCCTAACCCAAGCCCTTCCCAAATCCTATAAATACGCTCCTCTTCCAAGAGCAATTTAGCAAATTTTTTTCATTTCATAGTAAATTTATAATGCTAGAATAGCTCTAGATCTTTAAGCTTTTGCATATAATTGTTAGATCTACTTCATTTTCAAGCTTGTTTAACTCACATATTAGCTTAGAATTAATGGAATGAACTAGTTTCTTTCATTTTTATGCATTTCTTGCATCATACTCACACTTCATTTGGATTAAAATCAATCTAGCATAATCATCCTTGCATCAAATCTCTATCTTAGCATCATTTTGAGTTCTTGAAGCCTTAGGGACAATTTTGGGTGTTCTACCCAATATTGTGCTATTTTTGGGGTTTTCATGAATCTCACTCCCTTTTAGAGTGCATTAGGAATATGCTCCAAGTGCTTAGAGAGCACATCCACATCCCTCTCATTGAAGCAAATCAAACAGTGCTGTATAGCACTTGTTTTAGTGACAATCTTGAGGTGGCTAAGTTTTGTTTCCATTGTCTTAGCTTTTTACAATTCTTGAACATGTTAGATTAGTTTTAACATTTGAGTGTTTCAGCCTTTCAAGAAAGGTAACAGGTTCCAAATTCCTAGCCTACATGAAAAAAAAACATGGCAATTGTATTTTGATGGCTCTTATACACAACATGGATCAGGAGAAGGGATACTTTTGATTACTCCTCAAGGGTCCAAAATTCTAGAATTATACAAATTGCTATTCCCATGCACAAATAACATAGCTGGGTTAGAAGCATTGGTCATTAACATAAAGTTGGCATTAGAATGGAAAGTGACAGAGCTACAAATCTATGGAGATTCCGAACTAGTTATTAATCAAATTAATGACGAGTATCAAACTAAAGATGATAATTTAATACCATACAAGAACATGATTGAGAATCTTAATAAATACTTCACTTTAATCACATTTGAGTAAGTGCCAAGGGATAAGAATAAAGCAATAGATGCAATGGATACTTTGGCATAACTTCTCCAAATACCAGATCAAAGCACCAGATATGAATTTCTGGTAGAAGAAGTTGAGCAACCCGCATTTGACCCTTCCCATCCTCATACCATTTGTTTACTAATAGGAGATGAATCACCTCGGTATGGATCCATTTGCACCTACTTGAAAGACCGAATCTTACCCTTAGACCAAACCAAAAATCAAAAGAAAATCTTTATACGCCAAGCTTCTCGCTATACCTTGATATCCGACACATTTTATTGTAAGAATCTAGATGGAATGCTTCTAAGGTGCCTAGAGAAAGAGGAATCAACCATAGCCTTACAAGAAATTCATGAGGGGATTTGTGGGTCGCATTCAAATGGTTTAACCCTAGCTAAGAAAATTCTTAGGATAGGATATTTTTGGCCTTCTATGGAAAAAGACACTTGTCAATTTGCAAAAACATGTCGTAAATGTCAATATCTTGGGAACTTAATCCATGTACTAGCACAAGAGCTTCATCCTATGACAACACCTTGACCCTTTTATCAACGGGGTTTAGATATGATAGGTATGATTTATCCACCATCTTCAAATGGTCATAAATTCATCATACTACAGTAGAGTATTTTACCAAATGGGTGGAAGTTGTACCCTTATCCACTGCCACAGGAAAGTAGATATCCTTATTCATATTAAATCACATAATTTGTAGATATGGTGTTCCTCATGCCATCATAACAGATAATGAAAAATGTTTAAAAAATAAGGATTTGAAAGAATTATGTACAAAATCTCATATGGTACATCACTCATCTTCGATATATTATCCACAAGGTAATGGAAAAGCAGAATCTACAAACAAAAATATCCTAAAAACATTGAAGAGAACTATGGATAATTCAGGAAGAGATTGACACATTCAAATAAACCCTACTCTGTAGGCTTATAGAATGAGCATTAGAATGCCAACATGAGCTACACCATTTTCCCTAGTCTATGGAGAAGAAGCAATTTTACCTTTGGAGGTAGAAATTCCATCTTTAAGAGTCTCATTACATGGTTTACTAAGTGAAGAAGACTATAGAGTTGCTAGGTTACATGAACTAGAACTGCTAGATGAAAAACAACAACAATCTTTTGATTAATTAAAAGTATATCAGAATCGAATGACCATAAACTATAACAAGCATATCAAACCAATGGCATTCCAAATAGGTGACTTAGTGCTGCGAGAAAATCCCAAGAATCAAGCAGAAATGGAGAAGAAAGGAAAATGGGAAGTGAACTAGTTAGGACCCTTTGTGATCACTTTGTCTTTTGGGACAGGCACCTACAAACTAGCTGATTGTGAAGGAGAAGAGTTGCAAGAACCAATAAACAATATACACTTGAAAAGGTTCTACACATGAAGCAATTGAAGAAAGATAGAGAAGAAGAGTATTAGAAATATCAGATGAGAGAGAATCCTATTTATTGTATATGGTCAAAAGAGATCTTAAAAATACCAAAAACATTGAAAAGTACAAAAGAGAAAACAAATAAAAAATGCAGAAAAGACCAAAAATAGTGGAAAATTGAGCCTGAAGAAAGTTAAAAACATTAAAAAATGATCCTCAAAAAGATGTTGTCTTGGTGAAAACCTTGTAAATAGGTGCCTTGATGATATGAAAAATAAAAAAATTGAAAAGAGAGAAAATACAAAAAAATAGAAAAACATAAAAAGTGCCTTGATGAAAACCTAGCAAATAGGCACCTTGGTGGTAAAAAAAGGAAAAAAAAACTTTGAAAAATAGAAAAAGAGCAAAATCCATTCAATCGGTGAAAACTTGGTAAACATGTGCCATTGAAAGTCCAAGTCAATCTCATGCCTAGTAGTCATCCTTGTAAATATTGCATTTGCCAACATTTGTATATATTACATAATAAAACCCCACAGTTGCATTTACAAGTACCTAAAGGTTTTGTCACCAATCTAATCTGCAAATTGTCCCAAGTACCACACCGCAATCACATCAAATTGGGGGTAAAAATATACTCTAAAGGAGGAAGGATTCATCAAAGAAAATATCAATCTGACACCAAATCAAAAATCAAAACACTTGCACAATCAAATCCAAATCCTAATCCAAATTTCAATCAAACACAAATTTTGATCCCAGATCCAACAAGGACACTTATCTTTATCAGGATTAAAAGTGTGAAATAGATAGAACTATACTTGAACTATGGATTTAACAAACGATGCAAACAAAAATAAAATTTAAAAGTGTTGATTTGATTGACGAAATCATGTCTTTCTAGCGAATCGATGAAAGTTTTTAAACTAGACAACCTATGATGAAAGCATGATATTTTCTTAGTTTCTGAATGAGTGTATGAAGGCCAAAGTTTTGAAGTATGTATTCTTTGTCTAAGGACATGATCATCAAAGAATCATCGAGGTACATATGGAGAAAATGAGATCTTTGTTTGTTTATGCAAAAGGATACCTTGGCTATTTTGATGTTAACTATCACAATACCAAAATCCACTTGCAACATAGAATCCAATGATATTGGTATTCAAACTCTCGTGATTGGTCTCAATTAATGACAGTCGTACCAAGGATGGAAAAGCAATGAAAAAGGTGAAAACTGTATTCATATCAGCATAGTTGAACTAGTGATGGTTGTACTAATTTCAGAATTCCAAAACTGCTCAATAATGAATATAAGCTCCTAATTTGTGAATAGTGACAGTTAGCTGCATCCATTCTAGAATAAATGCATTTAAGTGACTTGCCTATCTTAGTTTGGAAACATAAATTGGAAAAGAGAATAATAGGAAAGGGGGTGGAGTAAATTAACAATAAAATCAAAATCAAAACGCACATCAAAAACTATATGTGATAGAGTGTGTTGGAAATCAAAAAAAAAAACTCAAAAACAAAAGGTGCCTTGCATTAGATTAATTGCATTTGTTAGATTATTTTCAATCATGGTAATCTTGCATCCATTTAGGACATTAACCTAAGTTCATTTAAATTCATTTTAGTTTGCATTCATTTAGCCGTATTCATTGCATCATTACAGACAAATCTTTAATTATCATTACATGTCATATCCATTAAATCCATTTGCATTAGTTTGCATTTATCTTTAAATTCATTCATAATCATTTTTCTTAGGTCATCACATTTCATTATTCATTCCATTTTCATTGCATTTCATTAAGTTCATTTTAAAACATTGCTTTAGTTGGCATACATCTAATTTCTTTCATGCATTATCTTTCATTAGGTAACCATGTCATTTAAGAAATTGCATTAGTTTTCATACATTGATTAATCCATATCATTTAATTGCATTAATTCATCATTATTAAGATTGCATTGCATTCATTCTAAAACATTGCATTTCCAAAATCATCTCATTAAGTACATTGCATTATTCATCTAGGTGCATTCATCAAAATTCGTACATTTAAAACATTGATCATTTACATTTACATATAAGATCATCATTATATCATTTATATCATGAATCATGAATCATAAATCATAAATCATAAATCATCCAAAATCATACATTACATAACTGCATCCATCACACTTTGTGTCACATTTATATCCTCTAAAATCCATTACATTGCATACATCCATATCGTCAAATAAATGCATCCATAAGAACCATCACATAGCATTCAACATTAAACCATGTGCCATATGCATCCATCTATTATATGTCATAAATAAGACAATCATTTAAGCATAAATTAGACATGTGCATTCATATCATAAAATGCATTTGAGAAAACATAAAAAAACAAAGCATGTAGAGATAGAATCATATAGATCTCCATATAATATAAAACACCTGAAAAATAAAATCCAACACATGATGACATCATATAAAGTAAATCTATCAACTGAGTATCAAAGTCCATAGTATCATCAAAACCATTAGTATCTAGGAATCAAAGTCCATAAAAAATATTAGCAAGTATAAAAGCATAAATAACATCAACTGATCAAAGAATAATATGAGTCCAATGTCTTGAGATAAAAAATGAATCATCATATACATCAAAGAATAAGGTATATCATCTCAAAAATAGGTCAACTACCATAACCATCGGCACCATCAGGACCATGATCAACATCTGGAGCCCTACTCGAACTAGCCTGTAAACCATGTTGACTCATAGCAGCCATGAAGGTCTGTATCATCGAATTGAGCTGGGTCACTTGCTACCTCATCTCTGACATGTTTGACTGCAAAGATCTAACATCTGAGGCTAATGTTGGTGCAGGAGGAGTCTATTTTGGTACCTGTGTGGGAGGAGCCTGAACATGTGGAGTTTGTGGAGGATCCATAGAGGAAGATAGAACGGAAATGGACAAAGATGGAATGAAAGGAACCGAAGATGGAAGAATGAAAGATGGCATAGAAGAAGGAGCCTATACTAGAGGAGCCTATGGAGGTGCTGGTGTACCCTATGCCTGATCTAACAATATCTGTGTGGCCTGAGCATCCGCATCGGCCACAAACTAAGAACCAACCTGCCTGAAAACCCTAACCCTGTGTTGGCCCCCCATCTGGCCAATCTATCCACACCAACCTAATGCAAAGCTCTATACGATCCACCTCGGACTCTGACCCGACCACCCCTCATCTGTACTCCACCACCTCTAGGAGGAATAGGTGCAACAACAATCACTAGGATAATGGCCCTACCTCCTCTATTAGCCCGTCGACCCCATCATCCTGGACGACCTCGTCTCTGACCCCTACCCCCACCATCACCATCCCCGCTGTCATCATCAGACTCCTCAATTCCAAAAACTCTCTCTGCTGGATTAGTAAATCTCTTAAAGGGGTTACAAGAAAATCACTCAGCGTAATCATCTATCATACCTGCATCTACGATATGATCTCTCATATTCCACGCAAGGTGGGGCAGCTCTAACAACTCATGGTGAGCTGTCCGATAATCTATCTGTGAGCCCCATAAAAACCTCTCCACCTATACCCGGGCGTATAATGCCAATCCCCATGGCATACCCTATATCCATCCATACTATCATAAGACCCTCAAGAAACAAAACCGCTCAATAATCAAAGGTGTGCACCCTATCATCCATCACAGCATGCACATGTACGATAACTCAACCGCATCCTCAAGCCATGCCTCACACACAATGTATGGTCGCCAAATGACCTCATCAATATCTTCAATGATACGTCTCCAATAGTCTAACTTGCCCAAATGGGCCTGCACCACCATGCCCTCAAACATCCAAGCGAAGGGCCAACTTGGATCTCGGTGAGAAATTGAAATAGGACGAGTGACAGGGATGTGCTCCCATGTCCACAACTAAAGAAGGACCACCCCGACAGAAAGAGTAGCCCCACAATGGTACACTACATTGTGCATCTCGTGATATAGCTGAGAAATCACGCAAGTCCCCCAATCAAATCTACGTGGCTGAGTGATCATATCCTCTAAAATACGACTCCAACCGACAACAAAACCATGACCTCACCGATCAAGTACGAGGAATCCACCAACTAGAGCATCCAGGACTATAGGAAGAACAAGAAAAGATGGAAACTATGCCCACTAATTGAAATCATAACCAATGGTCGGATCACCAAATACTCATCTGCAGGAGGTCCCATCATAGACCTTGTCATAATAGATAAGCTCCCCATGAGTCAGGATGCGCAAGAGACGATACACATCCTCGAGAGTGATAGTCATCTCCCCATAGGAAAATGGAATGTGTTATGGTCAGAGTGCCATCACTCTGCCATAGTTGTGAGAAGACCATGATTCACACTGAATCGAGGGAGAGAAAGAAGGAATGATAGACCGCATCTGCCAATGACTTGGCACTCAAAAGTGCTCAAGTCATCGATCATGATGAAAGGTAACGGGTACAAGCCACGAACACCGAGTGATTTAAGCTCGGCTTGCAAAAAGAAAGTTAAACACATTAGAAATCAAAATCATTACATATGGGATCATCTAAAGTCAATCAAACAATCAAAATCAAAATCAAACCACAAATCAATTTTCCTAATTCTATTAAGAGAGGATGAAAAATTTATCATCATCCATCATCGAAATCAAGATTGACAATCAAACATTCAATATGACATGACTCAAACTAACATCATACAACTCGCTATCAAACAGACTTAATACTTAAGCCAATCAATTGATTGACGACACTAGACAGTTCAGGAAAACTGACTCAGAAGTTTGCAAATTTAACCAAAAAGGGTGTACACGCCATTAAAATGCTTAAAAGCACCGAAATGCAAAAGTGTAGTTTAAAATGGTGAATGCGCTGAAGAAATTATTAAAAGTGCTATTACAAGGTATACACGCTATAGAACTTAGTACGTGCTACAAAAAAACTCTGTACATGCTGCCTAATAATTAAAAGCCCAGGTAAATTTGTACACGTTGTAGAAAAGGGCGATTGTGAATCATGCCCTAGTTCTTACAATTGTATGCGCTATTAAAAATAGTGTAAGCACTACGAAAAATCGTGGATGCGCTTTAGAAAAGTTGTATGCGCTGTTTAATTTGAAAAATGCAAAAAAAGGGGTTTTTCCTATAAAAATTCAAAAAAATTCAAATTAAATGCATTAAATTGACAAGGCAAGTTGTTAGAGTACATATGAAGGTTCATAGCTAGGTGGAAGCATGTATTGGTGGCTTCGCTCGAATCTGTGCTCACGAATAGGGATCACCATCATCAAAGGTCAAAAAGGGTCAGAGCAAAAAGACAAAAGGGAAAGGTAAAAATGAATAGTAAAAAGGACTTTTACCCCTATATATAGCCCATTTTGACCTAAAAATGGCATCTTTGACCAGAAAATGACCAGGGACCCAAATTTTTCACCCATTCTACCAAATCAGGGGCATTTGTCATCAAAATAGTCGCGAATACATTATCGAAAATGAAATTGAAATTCATTATTAATTGACCTAATTCACACAAATTGATCGAAAACGTAATATTTTTCCATTGCGCTCAAATTTCATTTCATTTTCGAGGGGGCATACACTTGGACAATTAGGATCAACATCAGAATCAGTAAATCAGAGGCACGACCATCAAATCAAAGCTTAATCTTTCATAAAAAATAATTTTCTTATCAATCAAAAGGGGCATCAAACATCAAATCATATCAAATCAGGCAACATATCAGACAACCTATCATCAAATCGACCATCGAGGACTGTAAATCAATCAAAACTGCATCAATCCCACCATCAAAATCCATATCTTCTATCAAACATCGAATTAGACATCAAAGCTAATCACTTCACATCAGAAATGATCACGATATTCTTTGAACCGTCACACTTCGTGCATTGATTCAAAGAGGGACATTTGTAATCACCTGAAAATGGAGAAGATTAATTAAGTGAGCAATCAAGGAAAAATCAAAGCAATAAAATTAAATCAAGCTAAAATCGAAGTTAAATTGCAATCAAGCCATAACTCAAATTTAATTAAAAATCAAAAGCCATAAAAATAATTAAAATTGAATACATCAAATTAAATCAATTAATTGTGTAGTTAATCTAATTAATTGCATAGTTCATTTAAATCAAATCAACCAACTCAAGGGGTACACATGGATAAACATATTAATTAAATTCAATTAATTAAATCCTATTTTCTCTCAACCACCAAATGGGAGGAAAATGCATCAACCAATAGGATTTGAGAACCAAGCTCACATGGATCAAGCTCACATCAAATCTCCACCACCCATAGGGAGAAAGAATCTTGTCCATCCATTTTTTCCTCTTGTCCCAAGCTTTGAGGACAAAATATTTAAATGGTCTCCAAACGTGGAACCATGGACTTAACCCTAATCAAACCATGATCAAATCAACTCCACCCCCTACCCTT
The DNA here is from genome assembly GCA_027943335.1 of Chamaecyparis obtusa. Classification (NCBI taxonomy): domain Eukaryota; kingdom Viridiplantae; phylum Streptophyta; class Pinopsida; order Cupressales; family Cupressaceae; genus Chamaecyparis; species Chamaecyparis obtusa. The sequence goes on along the minus strand of BSBK01004763.1, from coordinate 318,080 downwards.
GCCAAAATCTATAAAAGCAAGGCATAATTGAAGAACAAATCATCCACAAGTAATTTGAAAAGCATCAAACCTCTTGAAATTTTAAGCTAGAAAGGAAAATCTAGGAGCTAATTAGTCTATTTTATTTGGAATTAACTTTTTTTAGCTTGTTTTATCATACTTTCTCATATTAGGACTGTCACTAGTGAGAGCTTGCTGAGAGCTCTTCATTAGCATCCCTAATTAGAGAGCCATAGAATGCTCATTTGTCTTTGAAATAGCTTAATTGGATTGCTTTTGTGGTAATTTAGTTCTTATTTTGATTTATTTGACAAAGCTAACTCTATGAAGGTACTAATCCTAGTACACATTTACCATTAGACCCACCAGGAACAGTGCCAACATAAGAGACACCTGCAAATTGTCCAACATCAGAACTACTAGAAGCAATTTCATTAGGCCCAACATGAATAGATCCAACAAGAGGGACACCCTCAGGACCGATAGTACCAACAAACTCAAATTCTTTCTTAACAACAGTATAATGTTCAAACGAAGCACCCTTCCACCAAGAAGTAGACCTTTTTGTCTTAGCCCTTTATAATCTGCATTGGGCTGCCAAGTGACCCATAATAAAGCACTTCCTACATCTGGAGGGAATCCCTTCATAGTCCAAAGTTTGTATCCAAGAACCCTTTGAGTTCTCTAACTTGATCATTTCTGGTAACCCCTTAGAGATGTCCATCTCTACCAGTATTCGCGCATAAGTCGAGTGCATAATGTCAGTTGAAACATCATCCACCATCAAGAAGTCTCCAAGAGCCTTTCCCACCGCTTCCAAAAGGGAGTCAACCCAAAGATGAAGAGGAAGATAGGAGAGCCTCACCCAAATCAGAATCTTGTTAAAGATTTCAGAAGAGGGGGAAAAATCAGGAAACCACGGTTTCACCACCAACGTAAAATAATTTTCCCAAGTGAAAGAGTGATTACACAAAATCAAATTTCTATCTTCACCATTATTGAATTTAGAAATAAAAAATCTCCTAGCCATAGGAAAAATGTGAACATTACTAGAAATAATAGGTTCCTAATGAACAAATATCCACTGATGCAAATCAACAAGGCTCAACCACAAACCCAAGAAATGACAAATACAACCACGAGAAGAAAACTCAGAGGAGGCAAACTCAATATCTTCCACCACATCCTCAGCCATGGAGACTCAAATAGGGTTCAAAATAGGGAAAGGTCCCTTTTCTTTGAAACTTGAGCCACCACCATTCCCAACGCCACCAGAAAGAGTGGTCGAGTCCTCGACTGAAACCATACCAACATACGATAGTGTCCCCAGAGACATAGAAGCACCAGAAAATGACACAGATCCAGACAAAGCACCAACAGACAACGAAGCTTCAACAAATAGAAAAACACTAGCTGAAGAGCCAACAAATGGAAAAACCCCATTAGCAGATGACATAACCCCAGGTGAAGCTTGCAACGCCCCAACAGGAAACGAGCCTCCAATAGAAGGAAAAACCATAGCCAAAGCCCCAACAACCAGTGAAGCCTTCATTGACCCAACAGAAAGTGAAGATCTAGTGGGTGACGAAATCCTAGAAGCTCCAGCAACCTGCGAAGCCAGTAATGCCCCAACAGACGACAAAGCCTCAACAAAAGGCAACACCCCATCACCAGATGACAAAATCCTAGGTGAAACCTGCAATGAACCAGCAAACAAAAATGCTCCAATGAAAGGAAAAACCCTAGCCAAAGAGCCAACATCCAACGAAGCACTAGAAGACAACGAAGCTCTAGCGGTTGGCAAAACCCTAGAAGCTCTAGTAACTAGTGAAGCCTGCAACGTCCCAGCAGACGACAAAGCTCCAGCGGATGGAAAAACCCTAGCCAAAGCCCTAGTAGCTGACGAAGCACTAGCAAACAACTCCATTTTACAATATTGATTAGACCTTAGGGCCTATATGCCATTTACATTTGTTTTATATGTTAATTACATTCATATCTTCAATTGATTAATAGATTTTCTTTACATGTTCTTTGTAATGAAATATTTTGTAATTTTTTTGTAATTAGTCAATTATTCAAAGACAAGATTATGTATCTAAAAAAATTGCAAACTTATAGATGTGGGAATACTAAAAAGATAAATGTAAATAAATTTGAAAGTATGATAGATGTGTATTGGCAAGAAAAGAAATCTCTACAATAAAATAATGACTTATAACTTCATTGTAAATTTAATAGTATTGTGGCATTTCATTTCATATTTGAAAGTTATTGATAATTAATGTTAACTTCAAAATAAATTCAAATGCCATTGTATTTTTACATCTTGAATTTCATTAGTGACTAGCTTAGAATTGCATTCAAAAGGTACTTTTTGTACTAGCCACATACATGCAAAATCTTAAAAGAAAAACAAATTATTTTTATATATTAAAATAAATGATACATGTTATCCACAAAGAGGGTAGTGACGCATGACAGGTAAGGAGGATCCAATTAAGGACAGTCCAAACTTGCAGCCAAACCCAACAATGTGGAATAACACAACAAGATAATGTTTCGACAGAATTTTTATTAACATGCCTGGCTGTAAGGCCTTCCGGGTTAGGGCCAAATACAATCACAAAGTATTTCTGTAACCTCTCAGCTAGTCCAGCTCTGAAACAGATTAGCAACTGATGGAAACCCTAAGGAAAATCTAAACTTGAGCTCGCAAGCCACTAAGAAATCTCCTTGTCTCCAAGAAAGCAAACCACTAGCTCTGCTATTACAACTATCAGATCAACAATCTGATCTTCAAGATCTCGCAAGATCCAAGTGCTATCCTTTTATCTTCTCATTGACTTCCACTGACTGACTCCCTAAACATCTACCCAAACACTCCTTAAATACATTTCCTCAACCACAAGTCAGCTAGAAGAAATAATTAATTCCTAAGCCAAGTCGGCTTCTATTACAAACAAATATTAAATGCAACAACAGTCGGCTCTCAAATAGCCTTACAAACATTTAATTTTCCACGTTGGCTTTTAAATCTACATAGGAGGATACAACTAAAGCTGCCAACAATAAATGCACCAAGTCGGCCAGCTAAATCTTCAAGAACTCCAGTCGGTAAACCAGAACTGCCGAGCACTAGAGAAACAACCGAGCACCAGTGAAACAACCGAGCATGCCAAGCATCACCGAGAAAGCGCGTCAACTGAGCACCACAGGCATCGCCGAGCACAAGTTCCACCGATTGCTAGAGGTTTCACCGAGTTCCTTCAGCGACCAAGCTTCTTCAATAATTGAGACCGTCGGTTAAAGCTGCAACTGAGTAACATAGAACCAAATCAACACACCACCATACAGATTTGTCGAGTACCCTAGAATGCCCCTACATCAGACACCCCAGGTTCAAAAAGATGTTCTCATAGATTGGAAGAACATCTTCCGAGATTCAGCACATAAACCTCGAACTGGTTCCGCACATACAAGCCCTTCAACTCTTCACCTTGCATACTCTTCCACTTTTGCTTCCTCTATCTTTTCAAATCTTTTCTTGATAACACACGGGCTTGTTTTTGATCAAGGGAAAAATAAGTTTTGAAGGGGCCGCGAAACCCTATACATAAAGGTAGCTCAAGATATTCAACAAAAGCCCTTTGAACAAAATGAACATCGTAAATGATGTAATTGAAACACCAAGTTTTGAAGGGGTCCCGAAACCCTATACCTAACTGGAACTTAAAATAAAACTTTGAAGGTTCCGAACAAAGAAAACCCCAAACAACATAAAGGGGCTAACATTTTGAACCCTTCTTGTGGGATTGAAGGGTCATATCAAAAGAGGATGGATGATTCTTAGAAGATTTACCTTTAACCGAAATCCACCCATCTTCAACTCTAGCTGCCTCATTCTACCAGCAGTGTGAGTCCAAGGCCGAAGAGCCAACACCCAGCAGGGGTGTTGGAGCAACAACTTCGCCTAGCAAGGGAACAACACAATTTCCAACCGAAGGAAGAACACTAGGAGGAGTAGAAACATTAGAACCATCACCAACTGAAGCCACCACAGGGACATCAACATCCACCGAGCAACCAACAGGTGCCCCAACATCAGCCACCAGAGACTCAGGAGGACCAACAAACAGGTAAGCATTACTAGCGAACAACGTAGGATCCAAAATAGAGGCAGCCAAAGAACTATTTGGAACCGGGCTAGTAACAGACTGCACAACCACTTGCAAGAAGCTTCGGTGGGAAGAAACCTTCTCCACCATATAGTGCTGAGAGGAGGCACCCTTCCACCACAAAGCAAATTTTTTAACTTTTGGAATCTCACGTTGACAAGCAACATGCCTAGTCTTAAAGCATCGTTGACATCTGAATGGGAGACCCCCATAATCCATTTGCTAGATCCAACTTCTACCCTGAGAAGAAAAAAGTTTAATCTCATCAGGTAGGCCTTTGGAAATGTCAACATCCACCAAGATACAAGCATAAGTAGTGTGAAGTAGCTCCACAGATTTATCATCCACCATTAACATTTCCCCAATAGCATCCCCCACCGTCTCCAAAATGGAATCAATCCAGAGATGGAGGGGAAGATGAGGAAGCCTAACCCAGATAGGTTGCTTATCCATACTGTTCAATCCTTTTAGAATTCTTCAACTCATCTCGGTTACCAAAGCTCAAGTTTCTCCTATCAAGTGTTGTATCCAGCAAATGCATCAGGGAAAGCTTTTGTTATTCTTCTCAACAGTAAACACATTCTTGACACAATCATACATAGCTCTACAATCATACTACCAAGGTCTACTGAGCAATATATGACAACTATTCATCTCCACAATATCACACAACACTTGATCCTTATACTGGCCAATCTAAAAATCAACAAGACATTGCTCCCTTACTTCTAGAGCATGAACATCTTGCAACCAGCCAATCCTATAAGGATAAGGATGTCTCATTCTCTTCAAACCAAGTTTCTGAACCATATCCTTAGCTACAAGGTTATCAGTACTACCACTGTCCACAATTACATCACAAAGTGTACCTCCTGACTTGCACTGAGTTTTGAACAGATTACTCCTCTGACAAGGTTCCTCCTTTTCACTGAGAAATGTTCTTTGAACCAACAAGTTCTCAGATTCAGGTTCATTTTGAATGTTCTCATTTACCACAACAGTCCTTCAGTCACCAAACTTCTTTTGTGTACACAAAAGATCGATGTCCTTCTTCACCACAATTATAACAAATACCCTTAAAGATAACCCTACCTATCTTCTTCTTCGGTTCCACAGGTTTCGGTTCATCTTCAATAGTCAGTTTATCTTTCACCGAGTGATCAATCTTCTCCTTCCCTCGGGGATTACTATGTTGTCTCCTCTTCAACTTATCTTCTGCCTTCATAGCATACTGATAAGCATCTTCAACCGAATCAATCTTCAGCATACCAGGCTCATCCTGAATATTGAATCTCAAACCATTCACATACCGAGCTACTTTTTCTTTACCAAGTTCTCTATGTCAAGACCAAATAGTCAACTTATAGAACTCCTTAGTATAGTCCTCCATAGTCAAATCTTTTTGCTTCAGATTCTACAACTTCTTAAACAAGTCAAGCTCATAGTCGGCAGGTATGAACTTAGCTTTCAATTTAGTCACCATTAACCTCCACCGATTGATCTTCATTTCACCTTCATCTTCTCTATCTCTTTGTAATTCTTTCCACCAAAGAGTAGTATGTCCTTTCAACTTAGTCTGTGCTAATCTTACTCTAAGAGGATCTTCAATTTCTTCAAGCTCAAGGAAGTCTTATAATTCACCAATCCAATCAATCAAATCTTCAGGTCTCAAAGTACCAGAGAAAGTAGAAACTTCCATTCGGTAACTAGTACTTAACCGAGCTCCAGATCTATGCAACCGACCAGTTTTGTCTTTACCAGATCTATCTCTCTGGTAATCTCCACTAGATCTAGCAGCTTCAAAGTCTTCAACAACTTCCTCATAACCATCATTAGTACCAAGATTCCTCGGCATACCAACAATAGCTCTCATGACCTCAGCGATCATGTCATTCTTCATCAATTCCATCTCAGATCTGAAATCAACTTTAACTTTCTCTAAAATCTTTGATTCTACAACATCACAGAGATCTGCAATCTCTCTAGGGTCCATTCTTCTCTGAGGCATCCTTCAAGATATTCAAAAACTCAAAGCAATAAATCACCAACCAAGGTCCTAGTGAAAACAACCTCAACTCGGAGATCGGTTTACACAATCAAGAACTTCAAGCTCTGATACCACCTGACGCAGGACAGGTAAGGAGGATCCAATTAAGGACAGTCCAAACTTGCAACCAAACCCAACAATGCGGAATACCACAAAAAGATAATGTTTCAACAGAATTTTCATTAACATGCTCAGCTGTAAGGCCTTCCGGGTTAGGGCCAAATACAATCACAAAGTATTTTTGCAACCTCTCAGCTAGTCCAACTCTGAAACAGATCAACAACTGATGGAAACCCTAAGGCAGATCTAAACTTGAGCTCGCAAGCCACCAAGCAACCTCCTTGTCTCCAAGAAAACAAACCACTAGCTCTGTTATTACAACTATCAGATGAACAATCTGATCTTCAAGATCTCGTAGGATCCAAGTGCTATCCTTCTATCTTCTCAGTGACTTCCACTGACTGACTCCCTAAACATCTACCCAAACACTCTTTAAATACATTTCCTCAACCACAAGTCGGCTAGAAGAAATAATTAACTTCTAAGCCAAGTCGGCTTCTATTACAAACAAATATTAAATGCAACAACAGTCGGCTCTCAAATAGCCTTACAAACATTTAATTCTCTGTGTCGGCTTTTAGATCTACATAGAAGAATACAACAAAAGCTACCAACAATAAATGCACCAAGTCGGCCAACCAAATCTTTAAGAACTCCAGTCGGTAAACCAGAACTACCGAGCACCAGAGAAACAACCGAGCACCAGTGAAACAACCAAGCACCAGTGAAACAACCGAGCATGACAAGCATCGCCGAGCAAGCAGGTCGACTGAGCACCACAGGCATCATCGAGCACAAGTTCCACCGAGCGCCAGAGGTTTCACCAAGTTCCTTCAGCGATCGAGCTTCTTCAATTAACCAAGACCGTCAGTTAAAGCTGCAACCGAGTAACACAGAACCAAATCAACACACCACCATGCAGATTTGTCGAGTACCCTAGAATGCCCCTGCATCAAGTAGGTACATTCTAGATTAAATTAAGAGGGGTAGGGGAAGAAGATAAGGGTACTCTACTTGCACACATGTTTGTGCTCGTACATGTATTTCTAAATGTAAATGCATGACTTTCTTTACACATACAATGGTGGGGCAAAAGATGCAAGAATGATGTTTACATTTAGAAACCCACAAGTATATATTCATATACTCATATATATATATTTATGCATGCATACATACACACATACACACACATTCATACACACATACAAACACATACACACATACATAGACACACACACATACATACACATATAGATACATTTACACACACACCCACCCACCTGTAATGTCCTTTTTTGGGGGACATTAGAAGTCAATAAAAAATTAAGTTTTAAAGTTGTCAAATTATATCAAATTAAATGACAACTTAATAAAGTATTAACATGATTTATTTAGAGCTTAATGAAAATTAATAGTCATTTTAATTTAAAAGAGGGGAATAATAAAGAGACATAAAAAGAATTCCAAGAGACAAGTAGAGGAAAAATGAAGAGTTACAAGGATGTGGTATTAAAGAACACAGAGAAGCTCATTTCATCATACTTGATTTTATTTTGGTTTTGATTTTCTCTTGGAGAATTTAGGGAAGCTTTGGCTTTCAACAGGTTTGAGGAAAGAAACCCTCGAGCTTGGAGACAATGGATGGAAACTCATGGTTTGTTGGAGAAATCACTCAGGTGTCTCACTTTGTGCTTCAAATTCATACTTTTGATTATCCAATCCGAGTGCAAATTTTGTGACTACAATTGAATATTTTGTTGTTTCTCAACCGAAGATTTAAAGACAATATTCATATTTCATTTTCAGCCTGATATTTCATATGATTTTCAGTTTTATCTATTGAATAAAATGAAATCAGTTGCATGCAAAATGTATGTTTGAATTTTTTTGATAAAAATTTGGAACATATATTCTTAGGGGGAAATTATAGTGGTATCAGAGCTGGTTCTCCTGTCAGCCTATAAGATTTCATAAATGACAGAAACAAATATATATTTATCAAACTATGCTAAAGTTTTTTTCTCCAGGTCTAACAAATAAATATATTTGGGCGGCTAGATATATTGGGGTAAAACTAAATTATTTACATTTTGGTGCTGCACAAAAGTTTTATTAGTGATTTTTTATTGAGCAAACTAAGGAGGAAGTCTGATTGAGACTATATGGATTGCTACTCAATTTTTTAAACGTCCACCCCAAAAGGTGATTATTCACAAGGCACACATATATTATAAAGTCTGATTAAACAATATGTGGTTTTTGTGCCTTTATTTGGTTAAGACTTTGGAAATATTATTTTAAAAAAAATCACTGCACATAAGGTTTAAAACTTTTGATATTATACGAGCATATATGTTATATCGATGTGAAGATGGTCTAAGCAATTTTTTGATTGGTGCAATATCGCAACACATAAGCAGATTGCTTATTGTTTGGCAAACAAAGATTGATCCTTAATATTATGGTGGAATTAAACAATCTCATTGTTGCCATAAGATTGAGGCGTTACAGGATAGTTGGGCAGTCGAGCTGTCTCTTATTACAGGCTTTTCTTGTTTCAGACGTTTTTCATATTCTAGGCGATTGGAGAAATTGAATTGGGGGAGAATACATCTAGAATGTTTTTGTAGCAAGTTGATATCTCCATGCACATTGAAATAATAATCATGTGCGTTACTCCAAAGTTGTGGCATCCTTGTGAAGTTCTTTAGTGGCATTAGGGACCAAAAATAATCAATTTCATTTCCTATCTTGGCATGACAAATTAGTCTTCAGAAGTAGTAGTGTTAGTTCATTGTTATGATGAAAGTGGTTTTGTTAGTGATTGTCATATATTCCATTTAGAGGTTTGAATTTGTAAATTCTTCATGCTCGTGGGTATTTTTTGAGAATGCATAACACGTTTTGTGAGTATTTCATGAAAATGGTTTCGTCTTGACTGATAACTGAATGGGGTGACACTGGGGTATTGTGTTTGTTGCTTCATATTCGTGTTTTAAGTCTACTGAATGAATTAATTCTCAGTTTCTACCAATATCAGCAACGCGTAAAGCTTATTGAAGATTGTTACTACACGGTGTTGAGCACAACATATCATCTCTTAATATTATTGTCGTCCATATGTATAAACAAGAGGTCCTTTAACCGTTCAATGCAGTAAATTATCAGAATTGGACCAATATGATTTTGATGGTTTGAAGTATGCAACAAACATTCCTTTGGTTGCTTTAGTTCAATCCTAGACGATGAGGCATTCAGATGAAGACGTGAGACTTGCAGTCAACATTTGTCTTAGTAACATCATGAAGATTTCAGCTCCTTATAAAGATGACACAATGAGGGAGATTCTACAATTGAACATGGGAAGTTTTTATGGCCTAGGTGATACTAGGAGTTCTTATGGTAGGAGGGTGAAGATTTTAGAATTGATGGCTAGTGTCAGAACATGTCTTCTCATGATTGATTTGGACAGTGATGATCTCATTCTTCAAATGTTTCAAATTTTCATAGCCACAATTAGTAAGGATCATGAAGAAAATATATTCTCTTACATGCAAACTATTATGATCTCAATCATTGATGACTGTGGTGTTATTCCCTAGCCTCCTATATCTATATTGATGGTTGTTATGAGGCAGGAGCGAGATATTTCTACAATTGCATATGAGCTGGTCAACAATGTTTTCGAGCAATGTGTGAAGCTGAAACCTTAATTAATGAGGAGGTGAATGTAACAAATAGTGACAGAGAGAATACAATGGAGCATAAAGAACTTCAAGATGATTTCTTGGTTGAGTGTACAACTATTAAGTATGAGGATAAGAATAATGAAACTGACATATCAACTATTTTTGGCACACATTTGGAACAATCAAATGAAGTTGATGACATTAGTGCAGATCTTGGAATAGATGAACATCTTAATAGAGTGGTACATGTAACTAGAGACAGCTATGGAGCTACTGTTGATAGGCATGACACAAGGCCTGAATTTGATATGCATCATAGCATCAATTCTTTTGATTTGAAAGGAACATGGGTGAAAGACTCAATTTGAGGTGATCATTGATAACCCACTATTTGAGATGGGTGATGAGAATACATGACAAACCAATTTTTGAGTTGGGAGATGGGACTACTCCTGATTGCAACATTGCACTTGGTGCAAATAATAAGGTATGGGATCCTAGAATTGAGTTAGAATCTGATTTTCAGCTTGGTATAGTCTTAGTTTGCTTTATGACATGGTTGGATACCTTCCTGAGAGACCACTGAATAAGAAAACTGTAAATGAGAAGATAGATGGAGACTGCATTTGGAGTGAAATAACATTAGGTGACACCATCAACATCATTCTTATTGTTGGCTTGAGTTATAACAACATCTAGAGGTCTAATGAGTTGATCAATGTGCATATGGGAGTTGTCTTGTGCATCCTTTTGAGGATCTTCTGACATAGGTGGATGATATATGATGATTGTATGATGATAAATTTCTATTTCTATGCCCATAGCCAAAGGAGTAGATTGGTTTGGGATCTGAGTGTTGATAGGATGGGTGCTCTATTTCTTATGGATCATGATGATTTGCTTCATAACTTGAGGCATAGTGTTGTTATTTTCAAAGTGGCACAACGGATTAGTGAAACAGTGTTTTTGAGGTTGACATGGGATCCTAATATTGTTATGCAGATTCATGATTACTTAAGGACAAACAATCTCTAAGGAGGGAGGATTGTAATGTCCATTTTTTTGGGACATTAAAAGTCAATCAAACAATTAAGTTTTAAAGTTGTCAAATCATATTAAATTAAATATCAATTTAATAAAGTATTAAAATAACTTATTTGGAGTTTAATGAAAATTAATAAAGTAATTTTAATTTTAAAAAGGGGAATAATAAAGAGACAAAAAATGAATTCCAAGAGACAGGCAGAGGGAAAATAGAGTCAGAAGGATGTGGTATTAAAGGACACAGAGAATCTATTTTCAGCATGCTTGGTTTTATGTTTGTTTGTGGTTTTCTCTTGGAGAACTCAAGGAAGCTTTGGCTTTTAACAAGTTTGAGGATAGAAACCCTTGAGCTTGGAGGTAGTGGATGGAAACCCATGGGTTGTTAGAGATATCACTCAGGTGTCTCATTTGTGCTTCAAATTCATACTTCTAGTTATCCAATCTAACTATAAGATATGTTGCTATGATTGGATATTTTGAATTTGCTCAACTGAAGAGTTAAAGGAAATATTCATATTTCATTTATAGTTAGATACTTCATATAATTTTCAATTTTATCTATTGAATAAATTGAAATCAGTTGCATGCAAAATGTATGTTTGAATTTCTATAGTTAAAATTTGGAACAAATATTCCTAGGGAGATATTATAATACCCCCTCCCCCCTCCCCTCCCCTCCCCTCCCCTCCCCTCCCCTACATGCACGCACATACATACATATGCAAAAACTAAACACACATAAATTGTTGTATATCTATGTGTACCCTCACAAGTACGGGCATGACATCAAGATAGTATATGCATGGTAGAGTGACTATGCATTTCATAGAGGGTGGATGTAAAATGGTTCAAGGTTCCTTGCTTCAATGCATGACTATTTGTTACCACAAAAGAATGGTGTTGTTAAGAGAATGAATAAAACATTAATGGATAGTTCTAGGAACATGACAATAGATACATGGTTGGAGAATGTATTTTAGCAAAGGTAATAACTAGTGCTTGTTATTTGACAAATAAATCACCTAAAACACTTAGTGTTAAAACCCTAAAAAAATACTAATTTTGAAAGATAACATTTTAGAAGAGAGCATATTCATTGACAAAGAAGATTGGCAAAGACGGTGTGAAAATATACAAGTTGTTGAATTCTATTACACAATGTGTTCTATATAGTTGAGGTGTTCTCTTCAAATAGTAAATTTGAAGAAAGTTAGCATCAAGCTAACGTTATAGGAGTGTTCCATGTGGACATCTCACCTAAATCTAAATGAAGTACTATTTTAAGAAAGTTAGCATCAGGGTAACGTTATAGGAGTGTTCCATGTGGACGTCTCACCTATATCTAAATGAAGTCCTAAATGCCCTCGAGAACTTAGAAGGGATGTCTCATGTCCATCCACCATTTTAAAAAGTTTCAAGGCATCTAAAAGTTTCTTTTTCTTTCTTTTTTTTTTCCCCTTTTTTGAGACTTCTCCATGACTATCCGTTGAACATTCTAACATCCCCTAGTTGACTCTAAGACTTTAGGACTCAAGAAGAAGTGGAGCGAATTCCAAGATAGCAATCAAACTTCACTTTTGAGCTTGTTGCTTACGTACTATATGAGATGCAACAGTTATTTTTGGCATCCTTCAATATGAATTGTTTTAAATATTATTTCTCTTAAATGGATTATGAAATCAACAGATTGTTCTTGTACTATTCTTTGAAATTTACACTTCTTTTGGTTTGTCTATATTTTTTTAAAGTATTTTTTAATCTATTTGGATTTAGAAATTTCAAATATTAATTTTGTATATTATTTTAATCATTTGTCTCCTTGCCATCCTTAAAATCTTGAATAAGAATTTTTTTTCACTCAAATCCATCACCCTATCCCCATGTTGTCGTGTCCACAAAACATGAAGACACAAGGAATTATTGCTCAATCAATGAGAGGTTGGAGCATAGAGTACGATTAATTTTTAAGCTAGAGAGAGGAAATGAATAGGCAACAAAGGAAGTACTTAAGCAACGAATGCAAGCTTTGCAGTCCCCTGATTGTATCATGTAATTGAGGAAGTCTAACTAAGAGAAGAGAGAACCAGTCCGGTGAACATGACCATTTTGCACTGAAAGCAACATGGAAGAACATAGCACAATTGATGCCACACCTAAAGGAAAATAGACTTATAATTGGCAGCATGCAATGGGCTATCTCACCGGTTAAAAAATTACTTTGATCAATAAGATCTTGAAGTGGCCGAACGACTTTGGAGACATCTTTCCCTCATGATATAGATGAGAGACCCAAATTATATTGATGAGTAGATTCACATGAAACAATGTGAAGGATTTGGAAACGAGACATTGTGTGCCTTGTAAAAGTCACCAAGACAATGGTGTTACCAATTTATTTGAATTTGCTTTGACAACCAACCTTCTTCCCCTTCATTAAGACTTCAATTTTGATGGTGTTTTAAGGTTATAAATATTGCTATTGTGAAAATGTATAACCAGAATATAGACTTCAGAATTTTCAAGTAATTTTCTAATATACAATATCCTACTGCTGCCTAAAGAATACACAATAGTTCAGAGTGCTAAGGCAATCACATCCCAAATGATCATGACAAATGCAGTCAATTAGACAGCAAAAATCTCATAGCAATCTACTTGGTAATCCATAGCTCATGTTAGTACATACATTATTTGGAAATTACATTTTTACTTTCAAAGCTAAAGTTCTATCACACGTATCACTCCTTAAGTATTTTTTATAATATTTTAAGAGAAAAATGTAATTGCTCACAAATCGTTTATGTAGTCCAAATGAAATATTATAAAATTGGGTAATCCACGGGTGCACCTCCAGCTCCAGCGACATGTCCGGTCACAACAATTTTGGTTGAAAAGAACAACTTCCATTGCATATTACTTGTTCTTCCCACAATTGTGCAAGAGGTTTTAATTCTTTTTCTTATACAGCCTGAGTTGGCCTAGTGGTGGAGAACTTGTGCTCTTGAAAGAGAGGTCACAAGTTCAAATCGCATAAGGGGGTAGGGTATGTACGCCTTGTTTGTAGCACAGTTAGGTGCCTCTTGCAAGGAGTACAGGGTAGTCCCACATTGCTGTCACCATATGTAGACCCAAAAACATATGGCTGGTATTGTGGACTATAAAGGACCTTCCCTTTTTCCTTTTTCTCATGTAATCAAATGTCTTTGGTTGCGACTGACTGATATCTATATACATAGAAAATTAGTGGTAAAGTTCTTCATAATATGATAAATCTTCAAATGTCAGCAACTGAAACCTCCCAGAAAATATGGGGTCCTGCAAATGTATCTACCATATCTAGAACTCAGCTGCTAAATTTTGGCTTTCTATGAAATCATTCCTCATTATGTAGTTATCCCTCAGAGCTTATCTACTGCCTGCTTTCATTGTTTCCTCAACTAAGAAGGTGCTCGCTGTCTCTAATAGCAGGTGCTGTCTCTATATTAGTTGGTCCATCAACTGGATAAGATTTGAGTAGCATTCTAATTAAAAGACAAAAGATGTAAAACTATAACCAGAGGAATCGGCTTCTGATTTAAACAAGGAATTACAGTTTACAATTATCACATAATGATCAAGTTTACGCTTCATCAAGTTCAATATTAGGCTTGGTAGGGAACAATGATTCTCTATCTGACTCGAATGCTCCTGTCTCAACCCAGTGATTGTAATCTTCTAGCAGTTGTTCCAAGAAGTTAGGAACAAGCTGATTAACCAGAGACTGTAGTACGCTGTACAAAAATACACAAAGTAATATCATCTAGACCATGATAAAAATCATATGTGCTCACTTAGCTAATTCAAACTAAAATTAATGACAATAGTGTAATTGAAAAGTAAAACCAATGGGAAACACGATGCTTACACATTTCCAGGTCGTTCAACAGCTGATGCAGGGAGTATAGAAAATGGCAAGCCATAAACCTGGATTTATGATCAAAGATTCAAAACTATTAGCCTCCATATGCAGATTTATAGAAAAGATCTTTTATATGACCTTTAATAATCAACTTCCAGCCATGATTTTCTCTACTCACAGATGCAATTGCAGATCTGTCTCTCTTTCCTTCCCTCTTTCTTATATACAAGTGTGTGTGAGAGAGACTACAACAAATTGTTTGATATTATGAAAGTTAATTAAGAGATTAGAAAATCAATAAGTCTTGTGGAATGACCATGCTGTAATTTTTGCGAGGGATAAAACATGAAAATCAGTATCACTCTCTTCAAAAGATGAGTTGAACACAAAATTAACACTACTTGTCGTTGAGAATCATATTAGTTTATCACACATGCAAACCTACTGATACAGCAGAAGCGACTCTAAAATAGAGATCTCTAGATAAGCACATCTCAACTCCCAAAATGGAATTGGCAGGAAGGAGCTAGATGGCAAATGAACTCAAACAGGAAAAGCTTGTATTTAACATGCTTTATTTTATTTTTAAGACCAAAACTAGCCAAAGAAACCACAAAAAGGTACAATAGTCGGAAGAAAACAGTGGGAGTGCCTATGCATCGAGAAAAACTAACAGATAATGTTTGAATGAAAACATGAAGAAAAAGAAAACCTAGGAAGAAAAAAGATAATCAAGAAGCCAAAAGAGGCATCTAAAAGGATCCTTCTGACCCCAACAACAAAAATGATTTGGTAGGCCTGTGATCATTAGTTATTATCTAGCACTCAACAGTCATGATGAAATTGGTTATGAGGTTAGCCCTTGTGTCAGGCTGAAACTTTTTGATGCCTCAGTCATTTAACCATAGCAGCAAAAATCTAAGATACCGATGCGTAGCTCCCAGGCCTGGAGGCGGAGGTGTACGGATGCGGAGGCAGAGCCGGGTGCCCTGTGGATGCCACCCGGAAGCGCATCCGTGGGCCTTCAGATGTATAAACAAACGCAGAAAAAGATTGTAATATATTTTATACCCACAAAAATCTGCTATTAAAGACAGCACCTGCTATTAGAGACAGCGAGTATGCTATTCCTTATCAACCGTTAGTTCTTAGTGTTGCTATTAGAGACAGCACCTGCTATTAGAGACAGCGAGCACCTTCTTTGGACTTAATCCGACCTCTGATATTACTTGACGTTTTCTTTGTTTCTACTTTGCTGTTTGTGCGTCCTGTCTTTTATTCTCCTGCTGTTCCTTTTTATTTTCTGTCTTATCTCTTCCTTGACAGTAGTAGAATCGATTCATATAAATACGTTACAATGTCAATTTTTTTAAAAAAATTTATAAAATATATTAGAGTTTCATATTAAAAAATATTTAAATTAGATTTTTTATAAAATATATATATACACACATCCGCATCCCCTAAAAAAAAAATTCGCGTACCCGCATCTCACATCCGCATCCGAATCGGTAACTTAGGCAAAAATTGTTTGGGGAAAAAATCAGCAAATCAAAAGTATAAGATTTTTTGAAAAAATTGGGAAAAATTCAGGAAAAAGATTTTTAGACTAGCTACATAACTAAACATTTAGTCAAGCCAATGCTGACAGGAGCCAAACACCACCACGGCTTTAATAAGAAATTGCATATCCAAACAATCGTAGGCCTTTTCAAAGTCAAGCTTGATTAACATACTAGACATACAAGTCTTTTGGAGTGAGTGTATTGCTTCTTGTGCATTGTCCTCAATTTTGTATTCGCAAAATTGGGGCAACCCTAAGGAAAATTTTGTAGGATAAATTCTCTAAGGCATTTTCTTAGTTGCTTTTTTTTGGTCTTGTGTTTGGTTTTTGGTTTTCTTTTGGTCTTAGATTGATGACATTTTTAATTCTGCTCATTTCGAGCTATTGTAGACCTCAAACGGAGTTGTCTAGTTCAAATAATTAAGGTTTTAGCATGCTATAGGTGGGGGTTTTCAGCTTGACAGCACGTCTTATTAAAAATCCTCTAAAAGTGGTCTTTTTATTAATAATTGCATGAAATAAAATTATTATTTATATGTAAAGTGGATTTTGACTCCCATTTTCAAATTTCACATCATTTTGAGATGATTTGCCAAAAGTTTTTAATGTTTTAATGCAAGGGTGGATTTTTCCAGTCCAATTGCATATTATTTTATTAAAAACTATAGTTACATATAAATATAATTACATGAGATACTTTAAATGCAATTCAGTGGGGTTTTTATTTCACATTGCATATCATCATCATGCAAATCACTTTTAAAATCCCACTATTGATGAATTCTAAGTCCCAAATGCACAAAAGTGGACTCTTTAAAAGCAAAAGCATATTTTAAATTAAAAACATTTAACTTAACGTGTAAGTGGGGTTTTTAAATGCGTTTGCTTATAAAAAGCTCGTTATTATAAAACTTTTTAATTTAAAGGCTTTATAGTGAGGAATTTCTGTAAAAGATTTGTACCTTCGCTCGGATTAATCTAACCGATGTGATCAAATGTATAAATGGCCTATCGGCCTTGGACATTTGATTCCTATCCTTCACTAATCTGATTATCTGTAACACCATAAGATGATTATGTTTATCATAATAATCTCTGTTATCTATGATTAATAATCAGTATGATCAATGATTATATATATATTTAATAGTAGTTATTGTTAACTCCAGAATTTGCACCCTAAATCCAAGCGCCTAAACACTTAGAAATTCTGGAGAACATGGGAACAATCACAAGTTTGTGGGTAAACTATGTAGGTGATTGAACCTTTGGATTCTAGGCCGGTTCCTATCAAATATAAAATATCACCTCCTGATTGAAAACTTGATGGGGAAAAGAGAAAGATTAAAACTGAATGGGAAATTGGGTGATACACTAAAACTTGGCACAGATCTATCAGGATCTTCAAATGGGCATTCCTAATTACAAAATCACTGAGCTGCATTTATCATTCTCTACTCAACATAAAGGTTGACTAGAATTCATTGCTAGGGTTTAGACCACAAACAATAAAAACTGACAACAAACTTACATATTCTGCAAAAAGGCCTGATTTTCAATAAGATAGGAAAGGAATTGAAAACAACTCACTTTACCCGATTACATAAAATACAACACTTTATGCAGAAAAGAAGAATAGGACTGGACTTGATACTCTGAGATGATGAAATCAGATAAGCCTGCTCTATTTCCTTCAAAACTTATAAAAATGGTTACAAAATAACAGAAAAAAGGTGAAGGAACAATTTGCTCATTTAACACCTCTTTTTTCCAAAACTCTGAACCCCTAACAATGAATATCGAGCCCAAATAAATAGCCCCCAAGGCTAATCTCCAAAATGATAGTCTCCCCTGAAAAGTGCCTCTAAAACAAATAGATCTCCTAAAAAATAGGCCCAACTGATGCTTACATCTAGCTTCTAACAAGCCCTCAAAAATTTCAACTTAAACCCTAAATTTAAGGCAAAATTCATGCCTAAAATCTAGCCCTAAAAGCTAATTTCGAAAATGAAACTAGCCCTTCACAATTTCTCCTAATGTTGATAGTTTCAAAATTTTACATCTTTTACAATATATATCAACATATATCAAAGAATATATTAAAATATTTAAAATATATTCAAAATATCTAAGTTATATTCTAAATTAACCTAAGATGCAAAGAACCCACTCATTAACTTAGAAAACATGCATAAACTACCCCTTCGAAAATCTAACTTATGGTCAACATGACCTATTGCAAAATATCTCCATCTTTTAATTACATGTGATGTCGTGGCATGTTGAAGGGAAATCGTATTTTGAAGCTTGTCCTGCGTGCATCGTGGACTCCAAGTTTTATGAAAACTTAGCAAAGGGCTTTTGTTTGCTTTTCATTTGTATCTCGTAGCTTTGGGGAGAAAGAGTTTAGGGTTTTGAAACCCCTTGCTTGTGATTGTGCTGCCATGCTGCTTCTTCTTGTGCTCTTGTTGTCTGATGCTTGAGGTTAGGCGGCATGTAAGGAAGGAAATCACGCGCTATGAACTCAAGTTTCCAGTACGGCCCTTTATCAAAGATCTCCAGCTCTTATTCAAACCTGAGATAAGTATCGTACGTACTCTGCTTTTGTTTCTTGCTGAACTCATATTTTGTTATTGAAGTCAGATTTATTATTTATATGCCTTGCGTGGATTTTGGGCCTTTTTGCCTGCTGCTGTTTTAATAAAAAACTGGGAACTTTTACCTCTCTTTGTGGCTCAAATTCACGCATTGCCTGTACCACTTATTTGTTATCTTTCCCTTACGGCTTGGATGATAGTGAGCTCTTGGCTAAACTTGGCCTTTAACTGCAATCTCATGACCTTAGCCGGAACACCACAAAGCACGGGTTGTGAAATTCGAGCTTGGCTGTACTAAAAGATTCTTCCTGCATCTTGGTCTCTGGTCTATAAACTTGCTCTATAGAATGTAAATATTGAGTCCCTGTTAAGTTCTAGTTCAGCTGTTAAAAGCAAGAACCCACCGAAAATCCTGTACTTGTTCATTCTGGAGATCATTATCATGACAGCTCTTTAGATTGTGCCATGGGGTTAAAAAACACTAAGTTGATGTTCTGCTAACTTTGCATATTTTCTATATAGATAACATACAGCTTGACCTTTCAACTATATACAGCTCGGCTTATCATTTTCCTCTTTTTGAAACTTGAGTCTGCTATTCCGCTCTGTAACTGTTGAACTTGATTCGACTCGTTATACTGTTTATAAGAGTGAACTCAGTTGTACATAATAGTTTCATGCTTAGACTGAGGCATTTGCAGCAAGATTTGACTGTCACAACCAACCAATTCAATACAAAAAATGTTGAGCTCTGTTTATTTGTTCATAAAATTGTTGTTTCCGTTTGTTCATAAAGTCTAAACATTGCTTCTTAAATAATATGTGCAGCTGGAAATTTCAACTGAATACACTTTTTGGATAAGCTAAGCATGCCTTCCAGTGCCTTACTTAGTATATTGAACTATTACTCATGGGGTTCGAGCATGGGCTCGTGACTCCCATGAGTTAAATTCATGACACGAAGCTCAGTTTGAATATGTACTTCTCCTGTATATGAAACAGTGATTATGTGTTCTACCTAGTCTTCAATCTGCACAGGAAGCAAACATATTAGTGTATAAAAATGATTACCTTTTTCCTATTTTCCTCCTTTTCTGAATATGTATCTGTACTACTATCCTTCTATAAACATGAATTTTATTTTGATTTTTTTCCCTCTCTTCCACAGATAATAATGTTCAGAAAGCCACTAAGATAAAGTTCTTGTCTGATAGTAATGATGTATGAACCAAGTATATGCAATGCCTATTTTGATAGCAATACAATTAGCTCTCTTGCATATACATTCTATATTGTAACAGCACTAATGTTCTCTGTTTCTGAATTATCATTGGATAATTTCATATGCACCTTTTAGCAACATTACTGTATGAACTGTAACTTCTCTTCCCTTATAATAATAAATGCTTCAAAAGATTTCATATGATATGACTCTTTGATGTTATTATTCTGTTAATGCAGATGCATATCTTTCTATTGCATTAATGTTATCACTAAATATGCTGTCCAGGGAGTTTGATTGATGTATGGTGCTTTTAGGTTTTCATGTATTGCTTAGATCCAACTGGATCTAACACCATTTCTTCATGATGCAGGATAAATGACCAATAGAAGACCTAGGATGCAAGACAAATAGAGACAAGGCCAAGGACATGAAGACCCAGACAATGCATCTAATCAGTTCTAGAATGTAGAAGACCTCTTAAAGGCAATACATGAACCCCTATACCTCATCATGCATCAATCAAACTTTCTTCATTGCATATGTACTGAAATATATAACCTTGAAGGAACTCTTATTCACTGCATTCAATTTGAATGCACAATGTAATGATCACTATGAATTTGCAAAATTGAGCATGAGTCTTAGAGTACATAATCTGATAATGTGAATGCACTGCAATATATGACTCATCTTGATAAGCTGAATAGTAATTTTGAAGAGGTGTACCTTTATGAACTCTTTTGATGTTGATAGTTGTCATTCTGGATTTATATACTTCATTTAATTTTCTGTATCTGAGCGATTCTGTGATTTAGGACAGCAACTAGTAAGTCCATAGTGCAATTTAAAAGTGAAATCAACTTACCAATTTAGTATGCAAACTAAATAGGTAACATTTTTGGCGACCTCTCAGGGGTGTTTGCCTGTTGAACAAAACAGACTAGTTGCCTTATGCAATCCATTTGGGCACAGAGTCTTGAACTTTGGTAAAACTGAACCTTATTAAACCTTGGAAAAAACTGAAACTTTGAAAACTCAAACACACCACTCTGAAAACTGAAAATGAAACTGAAACTAAAATACCTCATGCTAGCTGTTTGGAAGTTTGTACTTGTCTGTCTTCAACATCATCATATTGGTGATATTTCAATTCTATGAGTGTCTTTACCTCGTTCTAAGGTGTACATTTGTATGGTGATGCTGATGGGATACAATGATTGATTTGTAAACAGCTAGCATGAAGTAGAAAACAAATTTGAGTCCAAATTTCTGAATTGTGTTTCACTTTCTCTTGAAAATTTGTCTTCTTTCTGAAGTCTGCAAGCCTTTAGGGAAGGTCATGTATGACCTGTTTTGGACTGTGGCCATTATGCCTGATTTGAAACCTTGGATTCTCTACTGTTTCACTTTAGGATTGATGTATACAGTTCTGAACAGTTCATCCATGAACTTGTCTAACTTGCAGCCTTCAGAAAACTACTAAGTTACTAACTACTAACTGAAATGTGCCCAGCACTTAGAGAAAACAAGCTAAAACTGAAAACTTCTAACCTACCCTAAGCTAACCAATCATCCAAGCCTCAGATACATCCATTAACAGATTGATTGAAATAGCTTCCTTTTCTCACCAATAACGGATGAGATGCATGCATACATGCAACTGAAAGGATATACAATATAACTTTAAGAATCTAAAACTCCTGAATCATATCATGAGCATTGATATTCGATCAATATCAATGCAGATTTTAGATGAATAAATATGCTGGATCTACTCATCAATATCTGAGAACTCAAGCACAATCTCTATTTTGGAAAGATGCCTGATTAGGCAACCTTTTTAAAATGTAAACTTGGGGCTCTCCTTGCTGGTTTCTTTACTTTCCTCTGATTTCTCATGACCATTCTTCATTATTGACAGCCAAGTCAATTCCTCCTCTATGGTCAAAAGATCATCTTCTGTCAAGTCAGCTAGGAGCTCATCAAAGCTATTGATCCACTGGGAATCATGGCACTTGGTTCCAGCTTGCATTCTTGCATATAATCTTTAGAAAGAATGTCATCCAAAATAGAGCAGTCTTGAATAGGTACTAATTCTGACCCCTTAACAACAAACTTTTCACAGAAGTTTGCAATAATGTTGTCAAAACATTCTTCTAAGCTTTGATCAGCCTCTTGATCTTGAACACCTTGCTGTACTGAAGTGACCAAAATATCATCTCCCTTCTCATGATCAACAAAAGAGGGTAACTCACCAAAAAGAAGTACAACCATCTCTTGCCAGTCCAAAAAGTAGTCTCCCTGATCTTGAGCTTCTTCTTCTTTTATCAGATTTGAAACAATAACCTCCCTTTCAACTCCTTGATCTGGAGATGACTCCCATGAAACCATCTTGACAATTTCATGGTCGACTGTATCTGATTTACCTTTATGCTCTTGAATAAGGATAGGCTTTAATTCTTCATAAGGCTGCAATTGCTCTATCACAGGTGTTTGTGCTAGAAGGATATCACTAAAACTTGGGAATGAAGGCTTAACTAGCTCTTGATTCACAAGTTCTCTAAACATGAGAGTTCTCCAACTTGGAACTTTACATTCAATAGTCTTAGAAGACTCACATTGCCCAAAATGCATGAAGCTCGGAATTTTACGCTCAGGAGCCTTTTGTTCAGCCATTTGTAATCTCAGCTCTGCTTCTTTAACAACAATTTGACGATCAAGTTCTTCTTCCCATTGTTTCTTTTGCTGCTCATACTGTTGATCCTCATTTCTTTGTTCATGATCTGGCTACACAAGCTTTCTAGGTTCATAAAATTTTTTCATTTTATCACAATCCCAGTTTTGAGGCTGCTTGGAAATATCTGCATGCTGGTTAGACATGAAATAATCTCCTTGGAACTGGTTATAACTCTGAGCTTGCTGCCTTTGAGCCCATGCCCATGATCCTTCTTGTTGGAGAGCCTTCTTGTAAGCCTGTACAAGGGCATATTGACCGGGGAGATATTGAATATACTGATAGCCTCCTGAGGTATGGTAGCTTGGACTTAAAATAGTCTTAGGATGACTTTCATATGGCTGATAATTAGCCCATTGAGCACTGTTCTCATGATAAGATGGTGAGTATTCTTGCTGCTCACAATAATATGACATTTCTATTCATGTAATAAGCTGGAAATCTGAATATAAAAGATGATCTGAAAAATACCAGCACTTGACCTTGTGAAACCAGCAGATCTTTTGCTGCAAAGTCGCCAGGTATGAATTTGAATCCTGCCTCCAAAGGCTGTAACACTGCTGTCCACACCAAAACAACGATGATATGAAGCTCAACCAAACTGTGAAACAGTTTGGTACCACCGGGCATGCCAAAAACTGTTAACTCCAGAATTTGCACCCTAAATCCAAGCGCCTAAACACTTAGAAATTCTGGAGAACATGGGAACAATCACAAGTTTGTGGGTAAACTAAGTAGGTGATTGAACCTCCGGATTCTAGGCCGGTTCCTATCAAATATGAAATATCACTTCCTGATTGAAAACTTGATGGGGAAAAGAGAGAGAAAGATTAAAACTGAATGGGAAATTGGGTGATACACCAAAACTTGGCACAGATCTATCAGGATCTTCAAACAGGCATTCCTAATTACAAAATCACTGAGCTGCATTTTCATTCTCTACTCAACATAAAGGTTGACTAGAATTCATTGCTAGGGTTTAGACCACAAACAATAAAAATTGACAACAAACTTACATATTCTACAAAAAGGCCTGATTTTCAATAAGATAGGAAAGGAATCAAAAACAACTCACTTTACCCGATTACATAAAATACAACACTTTATGCAGAAAAGAAGAATAGGACTGGACTTGATACTCTGAGATGATGAAATCAGATAAGCCTGCTCTATTTCCTTCAAAACCTATAAAAATGGTTACAAAATAACAGAAAAAAAGTGAAGCAACAATTTGCTCACTTAACACCTCTTTTTTCCAAAACTCTGAACCCCTAACAATGAATATCGAGCCCAAATAAATAGCCCCCAAGGCTAATCTCCAAAATGAGAGTCTCCCCTGAAAAGTGCCTCTAAAACAGATAGATCTCCTAAAAAATAGGCCCAACTGATGCTTACATCTAGCTTCTAACAAGCCCTCAAAAATTTCAACTTAAACCCTAAATTTAAGGCAAAATTCATGCCTAAAATCTAGCCCTAAAAGCTAATTTCGAAAATGAAACTAGCCCTTCACAATTTCTCCTAATGTTGATAGTTTCAAAATTTTACATCTTTTACAATATATATCAACATATATCAAAGAATATATTAAAATATTTAAAATATATTCAAAATATCTAAGTTATATTCTAAAATAACCTAAGATGCAAAGAACCCACTCATTAACTTAGAAAACATGCATAAACTACCCCTTCGAAAATCTAACTTATGGTCAACATGACCTATTGCAAAATATCTCCATCTTTTAATTACATGTGATGTCGTGGCATGTTGAAGGGAAACCGTATTGTGAAGCTTGTCCTCCATGCATCGTGGACTCCAAGTTTTATGAAAACTTAGCAAAGGGCTTTTGTTTGCTTTTCATTTGTATCTCGTAGCTTTGGGGAGAAAGAGTTTAGGGTTTTGAAACCCCTTGCTTGTGATTGTGCCGCCATGCTTCTTCTTCTTGTGCTCTTGTTGTCTGATGCTTGAGGTTAGGCGGCATGCAAGGAAGGAAATCACGGGTTGTGAACTCAAGTTTCCAGTACGGCCCTTTATCAAAGATCTCCAGCTCTTATTCAAACCTGAGATAAGTATCCTACGTACTCTGCTTTTGTTTCTTGCTGAACTCATATTTTGTTATTGAAGTCAGATTTATTATTTATATGCCTTGCGTAGATTTTGGGCCTTTTTGCCTGCTGCTGTTTTAATAAAAAACTGGGAACTTTTACCTCTCTTTGTGGCTCAAATTCACGCATTGCCTGTACCACTTATTTGTTATCTTTCCCTTGTGGCTTGGATGATAGTGAGCTCTTGGCTAAAATTGGCCTTTAACTCCAATCTCATGACCTTAGCTGGAACACCACAAATCACGGGTTGTGAATTTCGAGCTTAGCTGTACTAAAAGATTCTTCCTGCATCTTGGTCTCTGGTCTATAAACTTGCTCTATAGAATGTAAATATTGAGTCCCTGTTAAGTTTTAGTTCAGCCGTTAAAAGCAAGAACCCACCGAAAATCCTATACTCGTTCATTTTGGAGATCATTATCATGACAGCTCTTTAGACTGTGCCATGGGGTTAAAAAACGCTAAGTTGATGTTCTGCTAACTTTGCATATTTTGTATATAGATAACATACAACTTGAGCTTTCAACTATATACAGCTCGGCTTATCATTTTCCTCTTTTTGAAACTTGAGTCTCCTATTCCGCTCTGTAATTGTTGAACTTGATTCGACTCTTTATATTGTTTATAAGAGTGAACTCGGTTGTACATAATAGTTTCATGCTTAGACTGAGGCATTTGCAGCAAGATTTGACTATCACAACCAACCAATTCAATACAAAAAATGTTGAGCTCTGTTTATTTGTTCATAAAATTGTTGTTTCTGTTTGTTCATAAAGTCTAAACATTGCTTCTTAAATAATATGCGCAGCTGGAAATTTCAATTGAATACACTTTTTGGATAAGCTAAGCATGCCTTCCAGTGCCTTACTCAGTATATTGAACTATCACTCATGGGGTTTGACCACGGGCTCGTGACTCCCATGAGTTAAATTCATGACACAAAGCTCATTTTGAATATGTACTTCTCCTGTATATGAAACAGTGATTATGTGTTCTACCTAGTCTTCAATCTACACAAGAAGCAAACATATTAGTACATAAAAATGATTACCTTTTTCCTATTTTCCTCCTTTTCTGAATATGTATCTGTACTGCTGTCCTTCTGTAAACATGAATTTTATTTTGATATTTTTCCCTCTCTTCCACAGATAATAATGTTCAGAAAACCACTAAGATAAAGTTCTTGTCTGATATTAATGATGTATGAACCAGGTATATGCAATGCCTATTTTGATAGCAATACAATTAGTGCTCTTGCATATACATTCTATATTGTAACAGCACTAATGTTCTCTGTTTCTGAATTATCATTGTGCATTGTTTCATTGGATAATTTCATATGCACTTTTTAGCAGCATTACTGTATGAACTATAACTTCTCTTCCCTTATAATAATAAATGCTTCAAAAGATTTCATATGATATGACTCTTTGATGTTATTATTCAGTTAATGCAAATGCATATCTTTCTATTGCATTAATGTTATCACTAAATATGCTGTCCCGGGAGTTTGATTGATGTATGGTGCTTTTAGGTTTTCATGTATTGCTTAGATCCAACTGGATCTAACACCATTTCTTCATGATGCAGGATAAATGACCAATAGAAGACCTAGGACGCAAGACAAACAGAGACAAGGCCAAGGACATGAAGACCCAGACAATGCATCTAATCAGTTCCAAAATGTAGAAGACCTCTTAAAGGCAATACATGAACCCCTATACCTCATCATGCATCAATCAAACTTTCTTCATTGCATATGTACTAAAATATGTAACCTTGAAGGAACTCTTATTCACTGCATTCAATTTGAATGCACAATGTAATGATCACTATGAATTTGCAAAATTGAGCATGATCAGTACTTAGAGTACATAATCTGATAATGTGAATGCACTGCAATATATGATTCATCTTCATAAGCTGAATAGTAATTTTGAAGAGGTGTACCTTTATGAACTCTTTTGATGTTGATAGTTGTCATTCTGGATTTATATACGTCATTTTATTTTCTGTATCTGAGTGATTCTGTGATTTAGGACAGCAACTAGTAAGTCCATATTGCAATTTAAAAGTGAAATCAACTTACCAATTTAGTATGCAAACTAAATAGGTAACAGTTATATTATATATATATATATGTAATCGATAATCATATTGACTATAATTACATCGATAATAATGTATGGTTGCAGCGAATATAATTGATCATGATTAATTGATATCGCTGAGACATGTTATACCGAACGGTTGTTATTGTTAGTTAAACACATGACATATCAATAACATGTCTCACGTAGAGACATGACTTTACGTGAGACCATATGGTCTACGTAGAGCCATGTCTCTACCGGAGACATGGCCCTTCGATAGTATATATATTGGAGTCCGTTCTTATTCTTAGCAATGTACAAAAATCGATAAGTGCAAAGCAAAGATACAGCAATATAAAATATCTCAGCAACATTATATTATCACAGATCAATATTGATTCATAGTCATATCTCAGCGACATCATATTATAGCATATTGATATCAATTCATAGCAAATTGATATTGATACACATCTCAATGTTAATATTGTGAGATTGTGTTCAACAAAGGTCATTGTACAGTATAGAGTTCGATCTATATTGAATAAGCATATACATCTACATAACAGTGAATAAAATTAAAAAAATTCTATAACATAAATCTGATCAAAATTAACATGGTATCAATGACAATACTTAATTGTCAATTTCTCTTCCCTTTTTGGTGGAAGAGGTATTGATAGAAGACCTAAAAGCTGCTTCCTGAATGGGTAAGCTATTATATAAATTACTTAATTCAAATGCAGTCAACTTACCGATTAGGGAGTCTAGAGTGACTTGATCTGTGGTCACCGATCTGAGCTCTTGAATAGCAGAGATCTTGATGGCATACTGAGGTTTGAGCGTTCTTGGTATTTTGCTAACCACCTCTTCACTAAGCTTTCCTCCAACGCTTTTGATAGAGTTGATCACTTCTTTGATCCGGTTGCTGTATTGCTTAATGTCTTCTCCTTCATTCATCCTCATGTCATCATACTTTTCTTTGAGGCTTTCAACCTTGGCTTTTTGAACATTTGGGTCCCCTCCATATACCAATTGCAGCTTAGCCCACATTTTGTGAGAAGATACTAGATTCTCAATTTCAGCATAAACATGATCAGGTAATGTGTTGGCTATCATATCCATAGCAGCCGTGTGCTCAGTCTTGATCTTCAATTGATCAGGTGTCAGGGTGCCAGCAGGTTCAGTGTAATCAGTGGTTACATGAGTCAAATATTGATCTCCGGTGGTCTTCATGTACAACTTCATTCTGCTGCACCATAGAGTAAAGTTTTCCTTTGAAAACTTTGGTCCTTCCTTTCTCATCATCTTGAATTTTTCTTTATGCAGTTAAACAACAAAGAAAATAAACCAGAGCTTTGATACCAATTGACAGTCCCAACCGGTGCTGAGAGGGGAGGGGTGAATCAGCACCTATAAAACTTCTTTTAAATAAATCTGATGAAGTATACTTATAACTGCAAGCTAAATAGATTCAAGCATAAAATAACATCAAGCAATCAATCACACAGTGACACCAGATTTATCACGTGGAAACCCAATTTGGGTGAAAACCACGGTGTGAGGAGACCTCACAAATTCTGCACTCTTCTGAAGTGCGCCCTGTTAGGAGCTTTCCCTATTAAAGGATTACAACGCACTATTAGATGCGACCTGGTTAAGGGATTTGTTACAATAAGGCCAGTTAGTGCCTGCCTTGCTAGAGAACTTAGAACACCTTACAAGATATCACTCGGTTAAGAGATTTGATACAAAGGACCTGTTAGAGTCCACCCAAATACTAGGATTTAACTATTGTAGTTGTTAGAAAACAATAGAAGGATTGACCTTTTACAAATGGCTTTGCTTAGCCTGATAAGATCTTTATTATGCTCAACTAAGAAGCATCACCGGTCGCCGCAGATGTGTTCTCCTTTACTGTTGTGCTTCTCTGCACACTCTTCTCTCTCTTCTTCTATTTTCTATTTACCCTAGCTTCTTCAGCGTACATGTTCACTCTTTTTTTGGACAGAATGAAGGTAACCAATATTCTCATCAGGCAGAAGAATATATAGAGTTCTTGCCCTAATTGCGCCTCTCATGCATTACCTAATTTCAGATCCCTTTCGAATACATCACTCGGTGGAGTATTAGTTCACTGAGGAAACATCCGATGCATTCTCTTGCTTTATCTGCTTTATGAGAAAAACAATAGATGCGTGTCAAGCACCTTTCCTTCACAAGAGATAACTCCTTGTTTTAAAGCCACAAACTTCGACTTTAAAACCTTTAAACGCGCCTCAAACTGATAAACATGTTAACTCAAAGACTTTCGGATTTAGTGTAGTAAATCCTAGTCAAAAAATTGGTTAAAACAGATAGTTGGCTATGACTTCCCCGGTTCTTCTTATCATACCAAAGTCTTCACTTGATCGGTTGAGATCCTCATGTTGTGAACAGGTAAGAACTATGACCTGTCATTTTTCCTTCCTTTGCTTACCGGTTGCACCTTTTCCTCGGTTGCGTTGTTGACACCGGTTGTACCCCGGTCCTCGGTTGAATCCTTTCCTTGGTTGTATACTTTACTCAGTTGCTGATGCACGTTGCTTAGTGACCGATTGCTCATGATGAGCAGATATAGTCTTTTCTTCTTTGCATAGTGTCACCGGTTGCCAAACCAGCCTCTTTACATACAGATCTCCTTAGATCTTTAGACCTTAGATTGAGATGACAAAACATCCTCTTTTCTCTTTCTTCTTTTGCCAATCAATGACAATACTTAATTGTCATCTACCGGTAGCAGGCTTACCGGTTACCATCTCTTAATGCCAACAATCTCCCCCTTTGGCATTGATGGCAAAACCTTAATGGGCAATCATGTCACCTGTCCTATATGCTTGTATCTCTGTGTAACTGCCATTGCCAGTCATCTACCGGTTTATTGCCAAACTCTCCCCCTTGTTGACAATAATGCCAAAGGCTAGTCAGAAAGACTACCTTTTTTTTTCTAATCTGCTCCCCCTATGAGCAATAGTCCTTTCCATCAGTCCAGAAAAGATGAGGTGAAACCCTCTGTTGAAGCATAATGAGCTGATGATCACCTTTGCTAGTTTACTGATGATCAAGAAGGGGTATCACCCCTAGTTTACCTCTGAGATACTCAAAAGTACTCTTCGGTAGTGGCTTAGTGAAGATATCAGCAATCTGTTCTTTTGTGGGAACATACTCCAATCTTACCTCTTTGTCTTGTACCAGCTCTCTCAAGTAATGATACTTGATGCAAATGTGCTTTGTCTTGGAGTGCATGACAGGGATTTTGGATATGTTGATTGCACTGGTGCTATCACAGTAGATTGCAATCAGTTTAGGTATCTGTTCCTGGATTCCTTCCAGTAGTTGTTTGATTTAGGTCACCTGTGTGCAATTGATTGCAGCAACAACATATTCAGCTTCTGCAGTAGACTGTGAGATGCAATTCTGTTTCTTACTTGTTCAAGACACAATCCTCCCACCGAGAAAGAATGCACCACCACTTGTGCTCTTTCTATCATCAATATTTCCAGCCCAGTCTGCATCAGTGTAAACCTTTACTTGGAAGCCTCCCTTGTGAGGAAACCACAAGCCATACTCTCAGTACCCTTTAGGTATCTGAAAATTCTCTTTACTGCTATCAGATGTGTCTCTTTGGGGTTTGCAGAGAATCTTGCAACTATGCCAACCGCATGTGCAATGTCCAGTCTACTGTGTACTGCATACTATAATTTCCCTATCATGGACCGATACAGTGTTTCATTTACTTCTTTTGCATCATCTTCCTTTGATAACTTGAGGTTAGTTATCATTGGAGTACCAACCGGTTTGGATTCTTCAAGCCCAAAAGTCTTAAGAATTTATTTTATATACTTGGACTGAGAGATAAAAATACCTTCTTTTAGCTGATAGACCTGTAGTCCAATGAAGAATTTGATGGCTCCTATCATAGACATCTCAAATTCTTTCTTCATTTCTTCAGCAAAGGCTTTGCTCATCCTGTCATCTCCTCCAAAGATGATGTCACCCACAAAGATTTCAGCAATCAAATTCCCATCTTTTCCGGTTTTGAGATACATATTGTTGTTGTCCCCGGTTCTTGTGAATCCTATGGTAAGGAGGTATGAATGCAACCTCTCATACCAAGCCCTTGGAGCTTGCTTTAGCCCATAGATAGCCTTTTTCAGTTTACAGACCATACCACCTTTTTGTGTAGATGTGAAGCCCTCCGATTGTTCAATGTAAATTTCCTCCTCTAGTATTCCATTTAGGAATGCAGACTTGACATCCATCTGGTAAACTTTGAATTTCTTGTGAGCAGCATAGGGAAGAAGATTTCTTACTCCTTCCAATCTGGCAACAAGTGCAAAGGTTTCTCCATAGTCCAGTCCAGCTTCCTGAGCATACCCTTTGCAGACTAATCTTGCTTTATTTCTTATCACTTTCCCTTCTTCATTCAACTTGTTCCTATAGACCCACTTTGTCCCAATGACATTCTTGTCCTGTGGTCCTAGGCACAAGCACCCATGTATCATTCTTTTCTATTTTTCTCAATTTTTTCCTCCATGCCCTTGACCCAATTTTCATCTTCTAGAGCTTCCCTGGTGGTTTTGGGCTTTATATAGGAGAACAAACAAATATTCTCTTTGGCCTTTTTCTTGGTCAAGACATTTGCATGTTTGTCACCAATTATATTATCAGTGGAGTGATATGTGACATACCTTGGGAGAACCGGTCTCTGTTCCCGATCGGGTTCATCCGGTTGAGCAATTTCTTCATCATGGTTTTGAACAACTTCTTGTTCATCATGAGTGGGTCTGTCAGCTTCAGGTACAGCCTCCCGCTCCAAATGTCTGTTTACATGTTCTTCTCTTTCATCTTCGGTTGTTACTTCATTGAACTCAAAAAGATTCCCTTCATTTTGACCTTCCAGGCTATCATATTCATTATGACCTGTCTTCTTAATTGGTTCTGAATATTCATCAACTTTTACATTGATGCTTTCAATTATTTTTTCCGTTCTCTTGTTCAGACATCGATAAGCTTTGTTTTTGGTAGAGTAACCCAAAAATGTTCCTTCATCACTCTTGGGCTCAAACTTTCCAGAGTACATATCTCTTTTGATGTAACATTTACTACCAAAGATTCTGAAGTAACCTACACTAGGAGTATGATTGAACCATAGTTCATAGGGGGTCTTACCAGTTCCTTTCTTGACTTGAACTCGGTTCAATGTGTAGACAGCAGTGCTGATAGCTTCTTTGCAGAAGTGATGAGGAAGATCCTTCTGAATCAACAAGGTTCTTGCACAATCAATCAGCATCTTGTTTCTTCTTTCTACTACTCCATTTTGCTAAGGAGTCCTTGGTGCAGATAGCTGTCTCTTTATGCCATGTTCCTCACAGTAGTGAGTGAACTCTTGAGAAGTGTATTCACCTCCTCTGTCTGATCTCAGACACTTCAAGCTTTTACCGGTCTCCCTCTCCACTCTAGCCTTGTAGATTTTAAACATGTGAAATGCCTCTGATTTCTCTCTGAGAAAGAGTGTCCACATCATTCTAGAGAAGTCATCTACAAAGATCATGAAGTATCGGTCTCCGTAGTAGCTCTTTGTTCTCATCGGTCTACACAAATTTGTGTGCACAAGATCTAGAACATTTTCAACAGAGAAAGATTTACTGTTGAAACTTGTTACTGTCAGTTTTCCTAACTGACAATCTTTACAAACACCTCTAATGGGTTTTGTAATCTCAGGGAGTCCTCTAATTGATTTTTTTTTGCTCACTTTGACAATACTATCAAAGTTTATGTGGCAAAGTCTCTTGTGCCATAACCAGTTGTTGTCTTCTTTGGATATAAGACATATTTTGCTTGATTCTCCTTTGACTGAAGCTATGAGATAGACTCCTTTCATTGAGTCTAGGTAGAACAAATTCCCTTTGCTCTATCTACCAGTTGCAACATGAGCTCCGGATTGATTCATGACTACATAGGAACCTTGTCCGAATTCCAACAAGAATCTTTTGTTGTTCAGTTGTGCAACACTCATTATTTTGTACTTAAGTCCTTCAACCCAGTACACATCTTCACAGACAACATCATTGCCGAGTGTAATAGAACTTTTCCCTTTGATGGCACAAAGAGCATTATTTCCAAAGGTTATTGATCCACTGTCATTGAGCTCCAAGCTGATAAACTTGTTCTTATCACCGGTCATGTGGTGAGTGCATCCGCAGTCAATGATCCAATCATCATGCTGATGAGATCTTGAGATAAGTGTCATTTCACTTACCACTAGACTTTCCTCTTTTATTGCAACAAATGCAATTTTTGGATCCTCAGAATCTTCAAATTCATTGTCTGTGACTCTTTCTGCAAGGTAGCACTCCTTTGCTTTACTCTTGAACCGGTTGCTCTTATCTTTGTTATCATTATCAGGACATCTTGCAGCAATATGTCCTATCTTATTGCAAGAGAATCATTTCAGAGGAAGCTTTCCTTTGTACTTCCATTTCCCCCTGGGAAATCTCCTAGCGATGAGTGCTTCAAACTCATCTCGCTCCATCTCTTCTGAGCAAATTCTCAACAAGATTACCAATCTTACCGATAGAGCAGTTACCGATTTCTCTTCCCTTTTTGGTGAAAGAGATATTGACAGAAGACTTAAAAACTACTTCCTGAATGGGTAAGCTATTATCGAAATTACTCAATTCAAATGCAGTCAACTTACTGATTAGGGAGTCTAGAGTGACTTGCTCTATGGTAACCGATCTAAGCTCTTAAATAGCTGAGATCTTGATGGCATACTGAGGTCTAAGCGTTCTCAGTATTTTGCTAACCACCTCCTCTTCATTGAGCTTTCCTCTAGCGCTTTTGATGGAGTTGATCACTTTTTTGATCCGGTTGTCGTATTGCTCAATGTCTTCTCCTTCATTCATCCTCATGTCATCATACTTTCCTCTGAGGCTTTCAACCTTGGCTCTTTGAATGTTTGGGTCCCCTCCATATATCAGTTGCAGCTTCGCCCACATTTTGTGAGCAAATTCTAGATTCTCAATTTCAGCATAAACATGATCATGTAATGTGCTGGCTATCATATCTATAGCAGCCGTGTGCTCAGTCTTGATCTTCAATTGATCAGGTGTCAGGGTGCTAGTGGGTTTAGTGTAATCAGTGGTTACATGAGTCCAGTATTGATCTACGGTGGTCTTCATGTACAACTTCATTCTGTTGCACCGTAGAGTTAAGTTTTCCTTTGAAAACTTTGGTCCTTCCTTTCTCATCTTGACTTTTTCTTTATGCATTTAAGCAATAAAGAAAATAAACCAGAGATTTGATACCAATTGATAGTCCCAACTGGTGCTGAGAGGGGAGGGGTGAATCAACACCTATAAAACTTCTTTTAAATAAATTTGATGAAGTATACTTATAACTACAAGCTAAACAGATTCAAGCATAAAATAACATCAAGCAATCAATCGCATAGTGACACTAGATTTATCATGTTGAAACCCAATTTGGGTGAAAACCACGGTGTGAGAAGACCTCACAAATTCTGCACTCTTTTGAAGTGCGCCCTGTTAGGAGCCTTCCCTGTTAAAGGATTACAACGCACTATTAGATGCGACCTGGTTAAGGGATTTGTTACAATAAGGCCAGTTAGTGCCTGTCTTGCTAGAGGACTTAGAACACCTTACAAAATGTCACCCGGTTAAGGGATTTGATACAAGGGACCTGTTAGAGTCCACCTAAATACTGAGATTTAACTATTGTAGTTGTTAGAAAACAATAAAGGGATTGACCTTTTACAAATGGCTTTGCTTAGCCTGATAAGATCTCTATTATGCTCAACTAAGAAGCATCACCGGTCGCCGCAGATGTGTTCTCCTTTACTGTTGTGCTTCTCTGCACACTCTTCTCTCTCTTCTATTTTCTATTTACCCTAGCTTCTTCAACGTACATGTTCACTCTTTTTTTGGACAGAATGAAGGTAACCAATATTCTCATCAAGCAGAAGAATATATAGAGTTCTTGCCCTAATTGCGCCTCTCATGCATTACCTAATTTCAGATCCCTTTCGAATACATCACTCGGTGGAGTATTAGTTCACTGAGGAAACATCCGATGCATGCTCTTGCTTTATTTGCTTTATGAGAAAAACAATAGATGCGTATCAAACACCTTTCCTTCACAAGAGATAACTTCTTGTTTTAAAGCCACAGACTTCGACTTTAAAACCTTTAAACGCGCCTCAAACTGATCAACATGTTAACTCAAAGACTTTCGGATTTAGTGTAGTAAATCCCGGTCAAAAAGTTGGTTAAAACAGATAGTTGGCTATGACTTCCCCGGTTCTTCTTATCATACCAAAGTCTTCACTTGATCGGTTGAGATCCTCATGTTGTGAACAGGTAAGAACTATGACCTGTCATTTTTCCTTCCTTTGCTTACCGGTTGCACCTTTTCCTCGATTGCGTTGTTGACACCGGTTGTACCCCGCTCCTCGGTTGAATCCTTTCCTTGGTTGTATACTTTACTCGATTGCTGATGCACTTTGCTAAGTGACCGGTTGCTCTTGATGAGCAGCTGTAGTCTTTTCTTCCTTGCATAGTGTCACCGATTGCCAAACCAGCCTCTATACATACAGATCTCCTTAGATCTTTAGACCTTAGATTGAGATGACAAAACATCCTCTTTTCTCTTTCCTCTTTTGCCAATCAATGACAATACTTAATTGCCATGTACTGGTAGTAGGCTTACCGGTTACCATCTCTTAATGCCAACAACTATTATAGCAAGGAGTTAAAAATGCTGGCTCTCAATGGACTCAAAGATGTAAGCATTCATTCAAGGGATAAGTGCTCGATCTAAACTTCCTAAGTTTGATCATTTAAAAACTGATTGCATTCAAGAAGAGTCAAGGCTGATCACAAGAGGGATTGATCAAAACTCCACTAATGAAGATATTCAAGTTTTTAATTCTCATTCTCACAAGAAGGGTAAGAAGGGAAACTTCAAAAGGAAGAAACGAAAAGACTAATGGAAAATGCTCATCCAAGAGGAGGGACTTGTCTACAATACAATGTTTTAGATGTGACAAATATGGTCATCTGGCGATGAAATGTTTGGACAGGCCTAAACCTCAAGCCTCCATTGTTGAAGTTAGTAGGTGAGCTCCGAAAAGGACTCTGGAAGACTTGTATTTTATTCAGCCCTATCAATTCATGTGTCTACCAGCCTTAATACTTGGGTCATAGATAGTGGGGCATCTCATCACATCACAGAATTTAGAGAACAACTAGATAGCATGGTGGAAAATTTAGATGAGGAAGTTACCATTAGAGATGATTCTAACTACCCTGTGAAAGGAATCAGAACTTGTACTATACCATTAAAATCAGGCATCTCTCTTCAAGTGACAGATGTATTATTTGTAACAGGTAACAAGAGAAACTTGGTTTCTATATCATCTATATCAACCCTTGAAGACAAAGGATACCGAATTATCTTCATGGATGGTAAAGTTCTAGCATGGCCCAAGGATTCAAATATCAAGAAAGCTCACACCATAGGAGTTCGACATGGATGTTTATACAAGCTTTGCACTTTTCCTTCTCAAGCCTTAATTCATGAATCTTCAAATACATGTGAGATTTGGCATAGAAGATTAGGGCATCTCCATTTTCGTGCTTTACCTTCAATAGAGAAAATG
This sequence comes from Chamaecyparis obtusa, assembly GCA_027943335.1. Classification (NCBI taxonomy): domain Eukaryota; kingdom Viridiplantae; phylum Streptophyta; class Pinopsida; order Cupressales; family Cupressaceae; genus Chamaecyparis; species Chamaecyparis obtusa. The sequence continues at coordinate 281,125 of BSBK01004763.1, read as the reverse complement.
GTGACAAGTTTACCTAAACTTAATCAAGAACATGAAGGAACTTACAAATGATGTGCCTTGGGAAAGAACATTAAAGACACCTTCCATTGTAGTGAAAGTAGATATAAACATGTATTAGAACTTATTCATTCAGATTTATGTGGACCTATGTTAGTAACCTCTTTAGGAGGATTCTTGTACTATGATATTTTTGTTGATGACTATTCTAGGAAAACATGGATATATTTTTTGAAATGTAAAGAGTCTGATGAAGTCCTTATAAAGTTTAAGGAATTCAAGGCTCTCGTAGAAAATATGTCAGGTAAAAGAATCAAAACCTTAAGATCAGATAATGTGGGGGAATACATCTCTGAAAACTTCAAAAACTTTTGTAATAATGCTAGGATTAAGAGAGATTTTAGTGTTCCTTATAACCCTCAACAAAATGGGGTGGCAGAAAGGGAAAATAGGACAATTGTAGAAGTAGCCAAAACCATGATGCATGATCAAAACCTACATACCTCTTTTTGGGCTGAAGCCTCTAGTACTATTGTCTACATTCAAAACATATGTCCTCACTCACTTTTAGATAACAAAACCCTTGAAGAAGCATTTACAGGGATAAAACCTGATATAGGCCACTTGAGAATATTAGTTTGTCCTATTTACATTCACACACCCAAAGAAAAGAGATCTAAACTAGAACCCTGAGGCAAAAGGGAAATATTTGTTGGCTACAATAGAACATCTAAAGCCTATAGGATTTATATTCCTGGACAAAAACTAATTGAACTAAGCAAGGATGTAACATTTGAAGATGTTGCATTTAAAAGATCCAAGGACATTCATGAGATAGACATTGAAGATCAAGAGTCTCCTCAAAATATGGAAGAGGATCATGCTTCTGAGATTCAGAGGGAGACCCATGTGTTAATGTTTTGTAGCTGCGAGATATATCATTGTCTCCTTCTTCATCGTAGAGTTATGATGACATGGTACCAAATGAGATGACATGGCATCATGCATGGGTGTTGCTATCGTCCGTTCACAATCTTTATGGGTGTTGGTTCATATGTATGCAAGTCGCCATTGATTTTGTGTTCTGTCATCATGATGAGGATAGGTTATACTATGAAGGCGTCGATTCACCTTCCTATGGTTTTCATATGTTGTTCTTGCTTTATCGACAACATTCTATTGATGATATATTATGGCACCGCTCGTATTTATTTTCGTCTCTTTACTACGGTTGTGGCTTTTCCTATTTGGCTTCCATCGAGACTCTTTGAATATTATTTGTTCCTTGTTGGCAGTCTCACTTACGTGTACGTCCGTTTCAGAATTACCGTATGATTGTAACAGACATCTTTATATCTTTCCCACCGCTCGAGGCTGACTAGGGGGCATCCAATCGATGTCGGTTCACAATATTGAAGTAAGACTGCTGGGTATAATCTCAGAGCATTTTCGGTCTTTGATGGACTGCATCAGTTCTAGATTTCGGTCTCTGATGGACAGCATCAGTTCTGATTATATGATCATATGAAGTTGAACATTCTCATGCCTGCGCAAGTAGCAGTATTATTTAGAAGCAGCATTTTTTTCCTGTATCAATTTCTCTTATTTGTGTATTGTGTCATCTCTGATCATTGTGTGATTATTGCATGCTGAAGATTTTGATAAGGGATAGAGTTTCTCTTGTATTTGATTTGATATAGTTAAATAAAGGATCTATTTTGTGGCTGGGTTTTTCACCCTCAGGTGGAGGGTTTTCCCAGGATATCTTATGGTGTTATCTGTTTTGTATTTTCTATTCTTTGCTCATTTATGTATTCTGGTTCAAGTACATTAACATGGTATCAAAGCCAGGTTAAGGAAAATATCATGAACCAGAATAGAGCATTTGTATCTAGTAGCATCGTGGGTCAATGGAGTGGTGCTAAAATGGCAAGGCCATATGTTTCTCTTATTAAAGCTATAGTAGCCACGTGAGAGGTCATATACCTGTAGTCATCTGTCAAGAGTTCTCTGTAATACAATTGTAATGGTCCTCTGTGATTACTATTTCTTTGGTTCGTTCACATCCAGAGAAGTCATGCGACTTCCTTCATCTAGGTTATTCGTCCCTCTCTAAAGTCTATTTTTATGAGCTGAGGGTAGAATTATATATGTTTTCGTCGGCATAAGTGTGTGTCATTATCGTAAGCTGCCCATGTGCTTTAGTGTTTAATGCAGAGCTGTCTAAGTTTCGGTGTGAAATTACCTCTTTGATTGATGATTCTATATTCGAATGTTTTGGTACCTTCCTATTTGCATGGAGGAAGAATACTTCTGACACTCACATGACTAGTCTGGATATGACACTTATTTTATTAGAAGCTCTCCTTGGATTGCAGCACCTGGACATGAAGAATACTAGCATTTTCTGTAGCAGCTCATTGAAATTTATGTTCAGGCATTATTCAATTACTGATTTTTATCTCTTCAGCATAATTATGACCCTCTATAGTATTTGCTGGCTAGAGATTGAGTCTTTCATGTGACCTAAATCATTATTGGTGCTTGGCAAGGCATCTAAAGTCTGATTACGCCATTCTTAGTAAAGGTTATAAACAGATTAATTTATTTGCAAGTTTGCTCACTTCAGGGACATTATTCAGTCAACATATTGTAAATCTGAGCTCAGAAAATTATATAGACAACAGCATGAGGATGGATTGAGTAGCATTGAAGATGTTGAGAGAGAGTAATTGTTGTATATCTAGAATAGATAAGAGCATTGGAAGTTGCACTGGAAGCGGCTTGGACATTTCTAGAATCCCAGGAAGTGCATTAAGTTTATTTTAAGAGGAATCAACAGAGGACGCTGACAATAAAGAGATAAGTATTTCATACCTTTTGAATAATGTTCATGAATCCTTCATGTAATTATTATTTCTTACAAGTGAGTCATGTATGCTTCTAGCATCTGTATCTCTATTAAAATAGATTGATCCTATGAACTATTATTAATCCCCATTAACTGATTGCAGGGATCAAAAGAGAGCTTTGTGAAGAAGTCTTTATGTCAGCTAAGAGGGTTGCAGTATTACAAGGCCAAATGCTAAATTCCATGAGTGATGAGGTCGAGAAGGACAGTCCTGGACTTTAGCATGATAGAAGTTTCAAAGATGTGTGTTGTAACCATTCATCTAAGGCAAGCATTGTAGGCAACCTTGAACGAGGAAGTTGATGCAAGTGCTTGAAGATTCAGAGGGAGCTTGAGCAGCAGAGGGAGAGTGCCAAATCTTTTGCAAAAGAGTAGCAAGCTCGTGTAGCAATGTGACTGCCAATGCTCCTTGTTTGGTCAAACATTGGACTCAATTCTAATTTATTGTGATAATCAAAGCAGTGAGTATGATGTCCCTGTTGAGAGGGAGTGTCAACATTCAGGTAATCTTTTGTGATTAATGCATTCTTCTCTAGGAGAAGTTTGAGGTGAAAGCCCTTGTTCCACCCTCTGCGAGTAGGCAAGGTGGTAATGCATTCTTCTCTGGGAGAAGTTTGAGGTGAAAGCCCTTGATCCACCCTCTGCGAGTAGGTATGGTGGAACCACCCTCTGGTAGTCATAGTGGAAGTCATGTGTGTGACTCCATGACTTTATTTTTATGCTCTTATGGTTCACCCTCTAGGAGTAGCTATGGTGAATATTGTTATGCTGAGATGACAATATTGTGTTGAAAAAAAAAAATTTGTGATAAGATCTTTTGTTACTGACACATTTGGATGCAACCTTTGTGTTCATCATGAGGACAGGTGAGTGATCTCTCTCTTGCTAAGAGGGAGTGTTAATGTTTTGTAGCTGCGAGATATATCATTCTCTCCTTCTTCATCATAGAGTTATGATGACATGGTACCAAATGAGATGACATGGCATCATGCATGGGTGTTGCTATCGTCTGTTCACAATCTTTATGGGTGTTGGTTCATATGTATGCAAGTCGCCATTGATTTTGTGTTCTGTCATCATGATGAGGATAGGTTATACTATGAAGGCGTCGATTCACCTTCCTATGGTTTTCATATGTTGTTCTTGCTTTATCGACAACATTCTATTGATGATATATTATGGCACCGCTCGTATTTATTTTCGTCTCTTTACTACGGTTGTGGCTTTTCCTATTTGGCTTCCATCGAGACTCTTTGAATATTATTTGTTCCTTGTTGGCAGTCTCACTTACGTGTACGTCCGTTTCAGAATTACCGTATGATTGTAACGGACATCTTTATATCTTTCCCACCCCTCGAGGCTGACTGGGGGGCATCCAATCGATGTCGGTTCACAATATTGAAGTAAGACTGCTGGGTATAATCTCAGAGCATTTTCGGTCTCTGATGGATTGCATCAGTTCTGGATTTCGGTGTCTGATGGACAGCATCAGTTCTGATTATATGATCATATGAAGTTGAACATTCTCATGCCTGCGCAAGTAGCAGTATTATTTAGAAGCAGCATTTTTTTCCTATATCAATTTCTCTTATCTGTGTATTGTGTCATCTCTGATCATTGCGTGATCATTGCATGCTGAAGATTTCGATAAGGGACAGAGTTTCTCTTGTATTTGATTTGATATACTTAAATAAAGGATCTATTTTGTGGCTGGGTTTTTCACCCTCAGGTGGAGGGTTTTCCCAAGATATCTTATGGTGTTATCTGTTTTGTATTTTCTATTCTTTGCTCATTTACGTATTCTGGTTCAAGTACATTAACACCATGAACTTATGGAAGATGATAATCAAAATGAGCCTATGGATCCTACTGATGGGCGTAGAGACACTACTGTGAACCGGAAAAGCCCTCTATGGGCAAGAAAAATGATTCAAGAGGCTGAAAATTATGCAACACCGAAAGTAACCTTCAAGAAAAGCAAAAGACCTCATAGATAATCCAACCATGTTGACTTAATGAGTGAAATCATCAAATCAGAACCTTCTAGTGTTGAGGAAGCTTTCAAACTTCAAGTTTGGAAAGATGCTATTATAGAAGAATATTAATCTATTCTTAAGAACGATGTTTGGGACATTGTACACAGACCAAAAGATAAATGAGTGGTTTTATTTAAATGACTCTTCAAAATCAAACATGGTGCAGATGGCAATATTTAAAAATATAAAGCAAGGTTTGTTGTTAGAGGCTTTTCTCAAAATGAGGGAATTGACATTTTCTCCAATTGCTCGATATACCTCCGTTAGGGCTGTGATTGCTATTGCGGCATCAAAAGGATGGAAAATTAAACAAATGGATGTGAATACTGCTTTTCTTAATGGCATAATAGAAGAGGAAGTATACTTGGAGCAACCTGAAGGATTTGTAGTTCATGATAATGGTTCTCATGTTTGCAAATTAAAGAAGGCTCTATATGGTCTTCAATAAGCTCCTCAAGCTTGGTATGAGAGGATAGATCACTATTTCTCAAGCTTGGGCTTCTCCATGAATGATGCAGATCCGAATTTATACTTCAAGGTAATTAATGGTGAAATGGTGATTCTCATTCTTTATGTTGACGACTTATTGATTATAGGAGAAGACCATCTCATTTTTAAATGTAAACAAGAACTAGCATCTGAATTTGACATGAAGGATTTGGGTCCTCTACATTGTTTCCTTGGTTTAGAAGTATGGCAACAAGCTGATGGTATTACTCTAAATCAACGAAACAATTGAAGGTTTTAATGCCGGAGTTTGTGGCATTAAAACATGTAGAAAACTCTAGTGAAGGAAACCTTTTGGCACGCATCTGTCATTTCCTTCGTAAAGTGGAAAAAGCATGGCATGCATCGGATGTTTTCTCAGCGAACTGAGATTCCACTGGGTGACAGATCCGAAGGTGATCTTTAAACAGGTCGTGTATGTAAAAAGTAGAAACGGCAAGAAGTCTATATATTTCTCTGCCTGAGATGAATATAATTTGCCTTCATTCTGCCAAAGAAAAGAGTGAACCTATACGTTGAAGAAGCTACTAAGGTGAAGAGAGGAGAAGAAAGTAGAGTGTGCAAAGAAGCACAATAGCCAAGGAGAACATACTTGCAGTGACCGGTGATGATTCTTAGTTGAGTAGAACATCGATCTTATCAGGCTTAGCAAAACCATCATCAAAAGATCAAACCCTCTATTGCTCTCTGATAATTGCAATAGCAAAATCCCAGTATTTTGGGTGGACATTAACAAGTCCCTTGTATTAAATCCCCTAACCGGGTGACATCTGTTTAGGTGTTTTAAGTCCTCTAACCAGACAGGTTCTAACAGGCCTTATTTCTTAAATCCCTTAACTGGGTCGCATCTAACAGTGCATTTGTAATCCTTTAACAACGAAGGCTCCTTACAGGGCGCTCTTCAGAAGAGTGCAAAATTTGTGAGGTTTACTCACACCGTGGTTTTCTCCCAATTTGGGTTTCCACGTGATAAATCTGGTGTTGTTTATTGCTTGATTGTGCGATAGCTATTTCTGTTTTAAAATCTGCTCTGCTTACAGTTTTAGTTACATTATATCAGATTTGTTTTTAAATTTTAGTGAGTTCTGATTCACCCCTCCCCTCTCAGCACCAGTTGGGACCATCACCAAGCATAGAAAAGGTGAACCTAGGGAGGGAACATTACCAAAGGGGTAAAAGGCCAAAGAGCAACCCAAAATGCACTCAAAAGGTGAGTATGCAAACCAAAAAATTGAAGTTGAATTTTTTTTTACAAAGCATAAAGGTCCAAAGAAGTATAATTGAAAAATCAAAATTAGAGAAAATAAATGACAAAACGTATTTTTTGGAAAAAAGGGAGTTAAAAAATAATAATAAAGGGAAGGAAAAATAAAACATAAGGAGGAATTAAAAATAAAAAGCCCATGTAATGAAGAGACGAAAAGTATAAAAGGGGATTAGAACTCAATTGGAAAACACAAGTGTGTGGAGGTTGGAAGGAATTCACAGAGACAACATAAAAGAAGGGGTAGGCTATAAAACAGTCTCATGCCACTGTACAACATTCATCCTGCCCTCCACAAATTGACATTTATAGAAAGCAGTCTATCGTATGACATCAATTGTTGCCACCTCTGTACGACCTACCTTGCCCAATCCCGTCACCGTACGGGACCCAAAGACATTGCAAGAATATTTTTAGTTGCATGAGCCGTATGGAATCAAAGCGCAGTTGGTTCAAATTCTACCACCGTATGGTCTAGAAGGGACTTTGACACCATACGACACAAAGGAATTGTAAGTTTTGCATGAGGAACTATTGCCATCACCTTACCAGGAAGTGTACTTGCCACCATCGGGATGTTGGTTACTACCATATGAGGAGGAAATGTGAGTGCCGCCGTATAGGCCCTTCTGTTCACTACTGTACGAAGCTTCCTTCGCATAAGCACTGCCATCATACAGTCACGGGTGCCCCTGCTGGTCACTTTCGTACAGTCACAGGTGCCAGTTGCCAGCAAGAGGAAGGAACTTGCAACATACGATGGTGGAAGAGGCTTGCTGCCACCGTACTACTTCATTCACAACCTTTTACAAAATTTCTTGGCCTATTGCCATCGTACGGTACACATTCCACCCATGGTAGTTCCTTTTGACACCGTACCGAACATTGTTGCGTGGCCCATTAGATTTAATATTCAAATTTAGTTAGAAGAGGGTAACCAAAAACTAGTAATGGTGATTGTCAACATTGGAGATCCAAGAAACACAGGGAATCATTATACCTCCAAACAGTAGAAAAAGAAGATGGCGACAGGCAGTAGTTCTAAAGTGAAAATATCGAGGCCAAGAATCCAAAATGAAGGAATTACAGTGGATATGTTGACATGGGAAGGATTGAGCGGCATAGAATGTCACACCTGGTGGCAGGAAACAAATGCAAATGATGAAATGAAACAGGTATTGCGGCACGCAAAGGTAAACAAAGCTATACAGATGCCGATATTTAATATCAGGGAATTTGAGCAGATACTGAGAGCAATGGTAACCTGTTATGACCATCACTCCCACCAGACTACTATCCCTTTTCAAGGTTAGCGATCTGTTACTATATCTTTCCAGGCAGCCAAATTTAGTAGAGTATTTAGGATACCAAACAAGGGGGTCGTAGTACCAAAGAAGATACCAGCAGAACAAAAGTACTTGTTGGATTTAGTATGCAGAAATGATTTATCTGAGAAAGATTGGAACATCCTATGGAACAACAATAGCAATTGTGGGGTGAAAAGGACATTCCTCACCACAACCACTTGGAAGTGTATTCTTGATTTTATTAAAAGTCACCTCATGGGTGTCAATCGAGCGTCAGATATAGCTGTATGGCAGATTAATCTCGTGGAAGGGGTAAACAGAGGAAGTGTACAACTGGGCATGAGTACTATCTGATAGGATAAGTGAATTTTTTATGTTGGAGCGTAAGGCCTTCTACATGTCGCATCGTGCCATTGGCCTCTATTTGGACGCGGTGCGAATGCAGGTACCAGCACAGGAATGGGGAACCTATGGGCCACTCAACAATGTGGAGCCCATCCTGCCACCGATTTTCTATCGGACGCATATACACATTCTCATGGGTGGTGACCAGCCGTCCAAAAAACGGCCAGATGAGGAGATGGTGGGCCAGGAGGAATAATCCTCAGACAGTGAAAGCCAAGAAGAGACAGATGCCATCAAAGTGGTGTCCTCGGCGAATGATAGTGCCACAATAGAAGTCACTCTGGCAGCTACAGGTGGTAATGAGGATTATTTGGACGAAGAGGTGGACATCAGTCACACCATCTCTACCCCACCAGTTGTGGTGTTCCAGCCCGCGAGGTTATTCGTACAAACATTAACACCAACCTTACTGGTAGTTCCAGCTATTGGAAGCATACCTAACAAGGTAGTAGTCTAGGTGGAAGCTATTGATGAAAGGGGACCACATCCTATACTACCAGCTGAGGGTGCAGCAGTAATCAGGGATCAAGCGCAACCAGTGAGCAATGAAGGAGATATACACGCTTCCATAGATAACTGGTTGCAGTTACTTGAAGTACTAGTGAAGGCATCTGTAGAGTCCCTAGAGGTTGTAGGTATGGTGGCAGAGACTACCGAAGGGAGACTAGAGGAGGCACAAGCCGTAGATGAGTTCTGGGTGGATGTAATGGAAACTCTGATAGCTCCAACACCACCGTCGCTGAGGGAAGAAGTGGTAGAGGAAGGGCAAGACATTGTGCTACAGTTGGACAAGCCAAACCCTCAGGATCCCACAAGTACCCTTCAGAAATATGGCCGCTAGATGCAGGAGATGACTCATTTCATGGCTCGGATGAGAGCAGTTACAAAGGAAATAGACATTGGGCATGACATGGTAATGGTGCACAAAGTGGAGAGGCTTTTGAGATTTATGAAAGAGGAATGTCACCAGGAATTTACCAGACACTTTACCACAAGGGGATGACCGCAGGTGGAAATTGAGGAGATGCTAGCCACCTAGCAACCCCCACAACCACAAATAGGTAGTTGCTATGATGGAGCCCTTCAAACACTCCATAGTATAGAGATTTGCTTCCGAGAGTTACTCCTTTGCAATAATCAAGTCATGATAGCACTAGAAGAGGCAAACATGGCTAAAGGGAAGGCTACATAGCAGATTGAACAGTAGCGGAAGGCCTATTCAGAATTGGCAAAGAAAAGCCATGCACAACTAGCAAAAGAACACTCCAGGGTAACCGCATTAGAGGGAGTGGAAGCCCGACTCCACAAGCAACTAGGTCAGAAGGATTCCCAACTGGTAGGAAAAGCAATAGAGATGGAAACCTTAAGAAAGGAATGGCGGAGAAAGACACAGAGCTGGAAAAAGGTCAAAAAGAAATTGATGGAAGCTGCTAACATGGTCCGTGCAGCAAGGTAGTTGAAGATGGCAACCAATCAGTGCCTTTGCCACATGCAGCAAGAGTCAACTCCGACAGTCTCTCCAGTTCCAGGGACGTCTCCTCGTCCCTCTCAGTAATTTCTTTTGTATTTAGTGCCCATTTTGGTTTGTGTCGTCTGGAAGACGACAAATTTTGGGGGAGATGATGTCGACGGAAAATATGCCACTAGTAATTAAATAATACTTTGTTAGTTAAACTTGGAAGTATAAAAAAACATTTGTTCTGAAGGGGTGTCAGTTGCTGACAGTTGGCAGACTTAACCAACCGTCAAGTACTATTTGTATTCGGGTTGGAACAAGTCATGTTGTTGTTGATTGTACAAACATGCTAAGCTATGAAAAGATTTATCTTTTTGCTAGAGTTATTTGCACTGTGTTATTTCTAAGTAATTCATATTGTGTTGCTTTTGAGTTATAAGTTATTCATGTTCGATTGAATGTTCATGTTTGCTCTGTATGAAACAATACACTCGTAGGCAGCAAACAAATATATTCTAGATTGACCTATTTTTTGTGTAGTCCATTTCAATATAATATTTAATTTGAGTAATATCTATATATATATATATATATATATATATATATATATATATATTAGTTGAAACATAAAGGAACAACCATATTAAGCATAAGAAAATAGCTTTCAAGGTATTTCTAGAGATATGGTTGAAAATGTAGTCACACAATAAAATTATTTAGACAGTATCAGCATGGTAGAGGTTGAGAAATATTGGCGTTTATCAAAACAATAAAGATGTTTCTTCTAAATATTTACCATGCCCAATATTTCTCTTCAATGCAATCTACAAGCTCTTTGTTGCAAGCATTAATGAGAATAAGTTTGGAAAAACAACTGTAGTTTCCAATTTACAAAGGGTGAGAACAAAAAAATTTCCTTGTTTTTCATACGACCGTAAAAACTAATTGGGGAAAGAGAAATAAGTAGTATTCTTGGGTGGGTAGAGAAAAAGACCTCCAATATCACATTCAGCTCCACATTGATATTAACAAATGGCTCCTCACTTTCCATATTCCATGTGATATGATTTTTGGCAGTTGCTGCAAGATAGTCATTAAGGTAAATAAAATGTTAATTGGATGATTTTCAGATCCCTAAATTTGTTGACTGAAAAAAATCTGAAATAATTGGAATCATATTTTCCAGTAAATTTGCTAATGAAATGATCTGTTCTGAAACCTAAGATAGTAATTTGCTAATATCTAAGGAGTTGGCTTTTTCTAATGTTTCGATTAAAGCTTCTGCAGATGCCTGGCAGAACTCACTCTTTAGATACAATTATATTTGAGAGCAAGAGTTTACATGACATGTTATATTCTGTATTACTTGCAACCTTAGTGTGAGGAAGTATTCTCTATTACAGATGTACAAACTTACTTCACGAAAACAGCAAACAAGATGCTCATGCATATTGAAAACAAAATTCAGAAAAATAAGATGGCTCTTTATATTGATGTCTTTCTTTCAACCAAAACAAAAGAAAAATGCTACTTGGGTATCGTAGGAAACGAGTTATATATTGAACGTGAATGAATACATGACTAAATTATAATTCCCAATTGAAAAAGAATTAAAAATAGATAAACTATGTATACCCCAAATATTAGGGTTAAAAATCTCTGTTTAAAAAATTATAAAAAGATTACATCGAACTCAAGTTGTGTTATGGGAAAACACTTATTTAAAAATAGTTAAAAGCATAGTTTGCAAACTCTGTGAGTACTCTATTTGTTTTGCTGGGCGAGTTTTCACAAGATTAACTCTTTTTTTTTTATAGATGCAAAAAAAACATGGGTAAAAATCATCGATGTTGGTAAGACGTGGTTAAAACCATAGTTTCAAGACTCTCTAGGACTCTTCGAGTCCTGGCAAGTCCTGCTAATTTTTTGCCAAGTCTCAAGTCAGGTCAGCCTTGTTGAGACTGTGTCAAGTCCGAGTTTCATTTTTATGGTTAAAACACATTTTTCACATGTTTTTTTGGCTAGAAAACTATACATTTTCTCTTTGAAGATGTCAATTTTTAATTTAATATATTTTGTAATTGAATTTTACAAAAATTTATGTTTCTTTAAGAGTTTTTATTTTTTGGTACTTTCTAAGTTGCAAATTTTCACCGAATTTTTGTTGAGTATTTGCCAAGTTTTTTCCCAATTGGAAAATTTGGGCTTGCCAAGCACTCTCTAAGTCCAAGTCTACAAACTATGGTTAAAAGTATAAGAAACGCTTTATTAACTAATATTCAAAAAGAGAGAATTTGTTCTCTATTTTTTTAAATTAGAAACAGAATCTACTTAGAAAACCTCACAAATCATTAATTTACATTTATCAGAGTTAATCATTCATATTACTTTGAATTACATAATAATCAGTACACATAGCTAGCTATCGATTTGGAACTTATGGGTTCCATATGAAACTAACATATAACAAATATTGTTGACTATAAAGTATAAACTAACAACCTATAACAAATTACTAACAAATAAACAAAATATAAACAAATAGACAAACCAAACTATACAGATAAATAATAGAATATCCAACATTCCCCCCTTACTACACCATTCTTTTAAAGTACTAATAATAGAATCCTGAAATCTTTCAAACTTCACATGTTCTAGAGGCTTGGTAAAGATGTTAGCATGTTGTTCTTGAGTTGAGTGAAATTTGAGCTGAGTGTTGTTTTGTTGACATGTTCTTGTATGAAGTGTTAGTCAACTTCAATATGCTTGGTCTGTTCATGAAACATTGGACTGATCAAGCTTGAAAATAGTTTGATGGTCACAACAGAGGATTGTAGGTTGGTGTTATGGTACCCCCAATCCTTTTAATATGCAACGTAGCCAAATTACTTCACAAACTATTGCATTTGTCGCAAGATATTCTGCTTCTGTTGAGGAATGAGCAACTGTGATTTGTTTCTTACTTCCCAAAGAAACAAGATCTGATCCTAGGAAGAAAAAGAATCCAGATGTGGATTTCCTATCATCTACAAATCCTACATAATCTGCATCTATATTCTTGATGATGGATCACGGATAATCTGCATCTATAATCTTCTCTATTGCATCCTGATGATGGATCATGGAGTGTGATCTGAAATGTTGATGATAAAAAATACATACACATTCTCAACTAGAAGCTAGTCAATTTATTTAGTGGATTGTGGAAATCTGATAACTTTGATCTATATTCATGTCAAGAAGAATTGATCATTCTTTTTATACTCCAAACCATGATTTATCGTACCTTGGATATGCCTTAGTACCCGCTTTACTGCTTTCCAAGGACACATTTTTGGTTCTTGCATGGATCTTGATAGACAATTAACAGAAAAACTAATGTTTGGTCTAGTATCAGTCAAGTAAATGAAACCTCCAAAATCTATTGATAAAGAGGTGCATTTACCTGAGGAGATGGATTAGAAATAGACAGCTATAAACCTGATTCCATAGTTGTAGACATTGGTTTGGAATCTATCATTCTGAACATCTCAAGTAGTGTCTTGGCATATTTTCTTTGAAATGCAAAGATATGGTGATTAGTTTGCCTTGCCTCTAGGCCAAAACAATCATGCATTAGCCTGAGATCTGTCATATCAAATGCCTTATTGAGATCATTTTTTGCTAGCTCAACCATTGTTTCTGAGCTTCCTTTGGTAGCTAAAATATCATCATATACATTAGTAATCACAATCTTCCCTCTTGTTCCTTGAGGTAGAGATTTGGATCATATGGATGCCTACTAAAATCATGTTTTAGCAAATGTTCATCAATTTTAATACACCTGTGATATCCCAACATTATGAAATCAAATAAGTTGGCAAGGAAGGAACATACCTTGTCTTTTGTACATAATTTGCATTTTTTACATAGTAAAGAAATAAACTATAAAGACAGAAGGAGCTTGGCAATCACCAAGACATCTATCCACCATGCAGACATGGCTATGATGTTATCTACAAGTGACCATGGATGATCGCTTGTAAGCACCACCATAACTCATGGGCTATATGATGGACTGATGACTTGATGATCGGTTGTAGCAACCATCATCTTGTGATCACCATCATGATATGCATTACATTTAGTTAGGAAAGCTGCATCTGCAAATGCCATCATCTTGCATCCATCCATCCATGACACCATCATACATACTGCCACATACATATGCATCACAACCATCACTGTCATACATATAAATACGTCAGTGGTATAACCATGCCATACATAGATACATCCAGATTGGTGTAATTGCATTCGTATCATAATCATCCCATCTCATTCATAGCATCAGCCCTGCATATAGAATTACATCATAATTGCATTACCTCATTTTGTTCATAGCCTTAGAAGAAGTACAAGATGAAAATCAAGAACATGAAGATTGATGAGCCCAGTTTTTGGCATATTTTGGGCTATGTTTTTGTTGATATTTGTGGCCTTTTCGGAAAGATCAATATGCTGAGATAAATAATAAATTAATACATCTCATAATATTGTATTAAACTCTAAAAGAACACTCTTATCTTGTCCTAGAGGGACGACTTATATTGGCAAGAGGGATGACTTGCTTATCGAATATTATAGCATGTAGAGGGACGACTTGCACGAGGACCGACCTGCTGAATAAACATTAATTATTCAAGGTGACTTGCTTATGCAAGTCAGCTACCTCACTATGTTGAGAAGTCATCTCTTGCATGCATATAAAGGAGTTATGGTGTGAATTAAGGATGCATCAAAAACATAACATGTCTGCCTAATTCGCACCATAACAACAGACAAGTAGATCCACTCTAATCTGATCCATAACAATAACATTTCATACTAAAGTTACAGTCATTCCTAGAGGAAGAATAGCAGACCTAAGGCGCAATATATAGTGAACTTGAAGAACAATACAAAACAAATTTGAGGACAAAACATAGCAGATTTGGAGGACGAAATATAGCAGAATTGGAGGACAAATTGAAGCAGACATAGAGGTTGAATTATAGCAGCAGATTGGAAGGCATCATCAAGGAGACTCGACAACAGACTTCAAAACTGGATATTATCTATTCTTTTATTTATCTATATTTTGGATAGGGCCTAAATCTTAGTTTTGAAAGATCATCTATAGATTGTTATTTCCTTTAAAAATCTGAAATATTAATAGTTTTTAATATCTTTCTATCTTTTATTATGCTGAAACAGACATTAAGTAGTGATTATGGAAGTTATATATAGACTTTTTATGCTTAATATAACAAACTTATTATGATAAGTCTTTGATAGCATTTCCATTGTTATTGCTTGATGTTTTATCAGTTTGATGAAAGATGTGTGCCTTATGACTCTATGAGATAAAATGTCTTTTCCTACAACCAATACTGTCCACCTTCCCGTAGCCATATGCGAAATATTGTTTGTTCAAAGTTAATACCTAATGAATGTAATAATGGAATAAATGGATTGTTTAATGAGTTAGACGTGTTGAGTTGATCCTTTGTCGCAAGTATAGCTCTTAGTTATTGTAGGTAAAGTCTCAAGGAGAAGATTTAGCCTCCACTAGATAGTTGCAGGACTGATTCAAAGCAGACCAGTTCAGCAACAAGAAACGAGGAGACAACTGAAGAGTTATCCGCCATGCAAGGGGAGCATTCCAAGAATCCAACAGAAAATGCCTTGATGACACGCAAATCTAGGATAGTGGTGCCTTAATTCTTTCAAACTGATTTGACTCAATTCACATTCTTGTGTCCACTTCTTCAATGTAAAGGTCAAGTTGTAACAAAGGTTTCCCATTTTTGTGGGAAAAGGCTAGTTAGTTGTTAGGGTTCAGTTCTGAATAAGTAGCTCCATTCTCCTTTGGAGAGGAGCAAGAAGATCACTATTGTATTAGCTTTTAGTTGCAAATAATATAGTTGCAAGTTGTGAGCAATGTACTTTTCAGTTTTCATTCAATAAGAAGCATTTCATGGAGTTTGTAATTTAATCTGTTGTGTAATTGAGACACTACCAAAGGGGGGCCCACTTAGGGAATCTGTCTATCCTTTCCATTTCTGCAATTAGAATAGTTGTACTTAGTTTTCATAGAACTTCAGCGTGACTGTTCTTACAGCTGGCAGATTTACAAAGTTGTCAATTGTTCCTACAGCCACTAGGGATAGAGTAGTTCCTATCTTCAAGACTGAGTTTAGTTATCATTTTGAGAAGTAGTTGTTAGCTGAAGTTTATTTCCAGCAATTTCAATTTCAGCATGGTATTTCTAAGTAGGAACACATATCTGAAATAGGTGATTAGTGCATATACTTTGCAGACCCATTTCAAGTCTAACGTCCCTAGGTTGACAATCAAATGATGTGCTTAAGTAGATTATGACTACCAGTTGTGATATATGATCTCTGAGTAGAGGAATATATATGTTCCTAGTTATCAACCTAATTAAGGACACTGCATTTTTGGCGCCGTTGTCGGGGATGGTGTCAAACTAAGAACCTATTGCAGATATGGTAGTAGGAGCTTGAATTTTATTCCCAGCATTTAGCTTAGAATTCGGTATGTCAGTATTTTCTATAGTTTAGACTTACTTTTTGCTGTATGCATAAAAGAAGAGACCAATTCGGAAGATTCCTTCCTGGAAGAATAGATATCCAAGAAATTGAACCAAACCTTTTCCAAGAAGAAGAACCATATGCAGATGTTGGTCAGGATTTGGTTACTTCATCTTCTTCCTCAAAGCTAAATTTGAATCTATTTGATCAACTAGATGACCTTAATCCCCTCATTTAGCATTTGAATGATCTGCAAACTTTCAACAACTAGGACCCATATAAGAATCAGCTTGCCCTTGTAGTTTATCAGCCAAGAGGTAACCCAAGAGGACCACCAAGGATGGAAAGACTTGCTTTTCCCTTTCCATTGCCAATTCCTAACCTACATGACAATAATAACATCAAGAATATCCCTACCTCATTACTCCCAAAGTTCTATGGACTTATTAAAGAAGACCCTGATACCTTCTTGTTTGACTTTGACATCCTCTGTAGGAGTTATGACCACCACTGATGTACAAAAGCTGAAATTGTTTCTCTCTACCCTGAAGGAGTCAACCTTAAGATGGTTCATGGGATTAAGTGGCAACGTAGCAACCACTTGGGAGGAAATGAAGAACCTGTTCTTGGGAAAGTATAAAGAATATTGTAATGTTCCAGGCCACGTAACTAGGCATGATTCAACCAATCCGTACAGAGGAGGGAATGGAGTCAAGAAGACTTATGGTAGAAGGCTGTACTAAGAGGCTGCAGGCAGTACAAAGTCAGTGGAGTAGGTCGTACAGTTGTGTTGAGGCCGTACAGTGTGATGAGTATGGGGGTCGTACGGTGAGGCAGAGTCGTACGGAAGTCAAGACCCGTACGGATGGGAAGTGCGTTGACGTATGGTATGGTAGTTTGGTCGTATGAAGGCAAGTTTGCAGGCCGTATGGAGAAGCAGTACAGATGGAAGTGTGTTGAGTACGTGAAGGAAGTGTGTTGAGTACGGGAAGGAAGTGAGTTTCAATATGGAAGGAAGTGTGTTGAGTATGGGAAGGAAGTGAGTTGCAGTATGGAAGGAAGTGTGTTGAGTACGGGAAGGAAGTGAGTTGTAGTACGGAAGGAAGTGTGTTGAGTACGGGAAGGAAGTGTGTTGAGTACGGAAGGAAGTGAGTTGTAGTACGGAAGGGTGTCGTAGAACGGAAGGAAGTGTGTTGTAGTACGGAAGGAAGTATGTTGAGTACGGGAAGGAAGTGTGTTGAGTATGGGAAGGAAGTGAGTTGTAGTACGGAAGGAAGTGTGTTGAGTACAGAAAGGAAGTGTGTTGCCGTACGGAAGGATGTTGGAAGTGCACCATGGGATGGAGGCAGTCTAGAATGATGAGGGATGCAGGTGGTACAAAATGATGTTGGAAGTACGCCGAAGGATGGAAACGGTACAGACTAATCTTGGTAGTACGCCGAGTGATGAGAGTCGTTCCAATCTTTAATTGCCACCACACAAATCGAACTTAAACCCTTGCAAGATGAAATATGAATAATAGAGATTGATTGCCAAATCCGGAACCAGAGAAACAAGCAGAATAGGGTGAGGGTTGAATCCCACCGAAACTGCACACAAACCAAATAGGGAGGATCTTTCACCTCTGAAATGGCGAACAACAGAATTCCAATAGGAATTCGCAAATACAAATCAAATATAAATCTCAACATATGAAATCCAACCTACACGCCGAGCATAAATACCCGTCAGGAAAACTCCCGAGAGTGCACAAAAGAGTCGACGGCGACAACTACACCTACGCTAACAAATAAAAAATGGGCCCGAGATAAACTAAATCGATCGGAACCCAAATACAATAATTTTATTAAAAATGGGGACATTACAAATCCTCGCCACCCAAAGATTGCTTGCCCTCAAGCAATCCATCATCAATACTCCAGGATTCCAAACTAAGCGCGGACATTGATAGCTGTATCCACTGGAATCCTCAAGCCGCAACATGACCATGTGCTTGGAAGAAAGAAAGAGAAGTAACTCTATCCAACTTCCATTGCTCCACTCTGATATAATTGTTGCCATGCCCAGAGTCACCAGGATCCCAATGAAACCAAGCATCAAACTCATCGATGCTCAAAACCCAAGCCAAGTGTGGACATTGGTAGTAATATCCGTTGGAAACTCTGTATTGCTTTTGGACCATATGCACATAGTTGGATTTAGTTGGGATGAGTAAACCATCATCAAGCTTTAACTGTGTCACTCTGATATAAATATTGTCATGCCCTTACCAGGGTCCCAACAACGCCAACCCATGAAATCTTTCATACCCACATGTTCAACAATCTCTTCCAGTATGGGCACAGACACGAACGCTGACGCCGATAACACTGTAATGTTCTGAAGGTGTTCTCTGCCTGGAGGTAATTTTGTTAGATGTCCAGAAGGCAATCTCGGCCTGAAGGGAATCTCGATCTGAAGACAATCTCGGCCCGAAGGGGATCTCGACCCAAAGGCAATCTCGGCTGGAAGGACGGCGGACAAAACCTCGACAACAGACATAGCCTTGGTGGCAGACATAGTCTCGGCAATGGACACAGTCTCGGTAATGGACAGAGCCTTGGCGATGGACACAGTCTGGGCGATAGCCTCGGAGACACACAGAGCCTTGGCAATGGACATAGCCTCGATGACGAACACAACCTCGTTGACAGACACAGCCTCAACGATGGACACAGCCTCGGTGACGGACAGAGCTTCGGCGACAGACAGAGCCTCGGCGACGGACAGGGCCTCGGCGACGAACACAGCCTCGACAACAGACATAGCCTCGACGACGGACACAGCCTCGGTGATGGACATAGCCTCAGTGATGGACAGAGTGACAGACATAGCCTTGGCGACGGACACAGTTTCGACGGCAGACAGAGCCTCAGCGATGAACACAGCCTCGATGGCAAACACAGCCTTGGTGACCGACACAGCCTCGGCGGCAGACAGAGCTTCAGTGATGAACACAACCTCGGCAGTAAACAGAGCCTCGGCAACGAACACAGCCTCGGCAACAGACAAGGCCTTTGCAATGAACAAAGCCTCCGCAACGGACACAATCTCGGCAGAAAACATAGCCTCGATGGCAGACAGAGCCTCGATGGCAGACAGAGCCTCGATGGTAGATAGAGCCTCAGCAACAGAAACAACCTCGACAGCGGGCTGAGTCTCAGCGGCGACCATTTCAGAGAGAACCTTGGCGGCGGACAAAGCCTCAGTGGCAGACAAGGCCTCATGTAAAGCATCACTTTTATCGCAATCATCAACTTTCTCCCACTTGTGCAAATGAGATATTAGTTTTTCTTCACAATGCTGGAATATCTTACTCACCAATCTACACGCTGCCATAGACGGAACACATTCTAGATTGCGAACAGCCCACAACATAGATATGATAGGTTGGGATATTTCATCCATCTCTTCAATGCACGAAATCATAAGGCTCTCCATAGCAACCGAAACCTTACTATCATGACATTCCTTGATTATGAACAAGAAGTGATGAAACATATCATGGATCAAATCTTGCAACTCTAGATCTAAGAGGAGGTTACTTACTTTGACATTTGCACAATTCTCCAATATTGCAGATCTCCTGCCAAAAGGGTCACCACTAAAGTCATCAAGACTTTGAAAGCTGTCAACAATCAAATGCAATATCTCTATCATGGTGTTGTCATCATACGGTTCTCTAGGAGCCCAAATTCTCAAAATCTCACTAAGACATGCTGCAGCTGCCAACTTCATTTCCTTGTCATGGTGTCTCAAAAGCTTGGGTTTGCTTAAGGCATCCTTAATTGGAGAAAGGATCCTCTATATAAATCTTGAAGGTAATTGGTCAACCTTACACAAACATACTTCCAATATATCTAATGGAACATCAATACCCTCGTTGAGCTCATTGCTAATCCTTTGTAGTGCCTTCAACCACCATTGTCCATCACTACTAGGAGCCATAGTGTGATCCAAATCCCAAAATCTCTCAATCATCCCAACAGGATGGCAAGATCACCAGCTCTGATACCACTGTAATGTTCCCGGCCACATAACTAGGTACGATTCAACCAATCCATATAGAGGAGGGAATGGAGTCAGGAAGACTTATGGTAGAAGGCCGTACTAAGAGGCTGCAGGCAGTACAGAGTTAGTGGAGAAGGCTGTACAGTTGTGTTGAGGCCGTACAGTGTGATGAGTATGGGGTTCATATGGTGAGGCAGAGTCGTACGAAAATCAAGACCCGTACGGATGGGAAGTGCGTTGACGTACGGTATGGTAGTGTGGTCATACGAAGGCAAGTTTGCAGGCCGTATGAAGCAGTACGGATGGAAGTGTGTTGAGTACGGGAAGGAAGTGAGTTGTAGTATGGAAGGAAGTGTGTTGAGTACAGGAAGGAAGTGAGTTGCAATACGGAAGGAAGTGTGTTGAGTACGGGAAGGAAGTGTGTTGCAGTACGGAAGGAAATGTGTTGAGTATGGGAAGGAAGTGTGTTGAGTACGGGAAGGAAGTGAGTTGTAGTACGGAAGGAAATGTGTTGAGTACGGGAAGGAAGTGTGTTGAATACGGGTGGGAAGTGAGTTGTAGTACGGAAGGAAGTGTGTTGAGTATGGCAAGGAAGTGAGTTGCAGTACGGAAGGAAGTATGTTGAGTATGGGAAGGAAGTGAGTTGTAGTACGGAAGGAAGGAAGTGAGTTGTAGTACGGAAGGAAGTGTGTTGAGTACGGGAAGGAAGTATGTTGAGTATGGGAAGGAAGTGAGTTGTAGTATGGAAGGAAGTGTGTTGAGTACGGAAAGGAAGTGTGTTGCCGTATGAAAGGATGTTGGAAGTGCACCAAGGGATGGAGGCAGTCTAGAATGATGAGGGATGCAGGTGGTACAGCATGATGTTGGAAGTATGCCGAAGGATGGAAGCGGTACGGACTGATGTTGGTAGTACGCCGAGTGATGAGAGTCGTTCCAATCTTTAATTGCCACCACACAAATTGAACTTAAACCCTTGCAAGATGAAATATGAATAATAGAGATTGATTGCCAAATCCAGAACCAAAGAAACAAGCAGAATAGGGTGAGGGTTGAATCCCACCAAAACTGCACACAAACCAAATAGGGAGGATCTTTCACCTCCGAAATGGCAAACAACAGAATTCCAATAGGAATTCGCAAATACAAATCAAATATAAATCTCAAAATATGAAATTCAACCTACACGCCGAGCATAAATCCCCGTCGGGAAAACTCCCGAGAGTGCACAAAAGAGCCGACGGCGACAACTACACCTACTCTAACAAATAAAAAATGGACCCGAAATAAACTAAATCGATTGGAACCCAAATACAATAATTTTATTAAAAATGGGCAGATTACAAATATTGTAGGGGGAATGATATGAGAGGAGATGACATTTTCAAGATGTCACAAAGAGAGGATGAAACTTTGGATGACTATGTGTCAAGTTTTTTGTTCAGTGTGCAAAAAATCACTCAACGCTAGCTGAATGAGTCTCAAAAACTTCTCTATTTAAGGCAAGTTAATGATACTTGAATGGAGGCACTTGACCTCATGGTCGAATATAACGTCCCCTATTTTTAGCAATTGGCAAGTAGTCAGTGAGGCCAGTCCATCATTGTGATCCTCGTGGTCTTGCAAGTTGTTTAGAGGGTCCATGGTGATCGACTTTCTATTTATAGTAAGTCAGTGATGACAGTTTCCATTTCTGGTAGGCACCTAGGCGTTATCTTCAGTACGGTGATGGTATTGGCACTTTCAGTAATATATATTGAATTAAGATTATAATTTTCTTTTGGGCGCCTAATGAGGGTATTAATCATTAATTCATATGGAATATAATCCTAAGTCTTAAAAGCAATGCTTTTAAGTGAAAGGTGTGTTGAAAAAGCCTTTTAAGTGAAAAGTGTCTTCGTGAAGCTTTAGCTTTGGAGTTATTTATTAATTCAATGTTATTAAATAAGGCTTCTAATTGAAAAGTGTGTTGATGAAGGCTTTTAAGTGAAAAGTGTGTCAGAGAAGCTATTTGCTTTTGGTGTCTTGAAGAAGATATCTTTTATTATAAAAGCAATGCTTTACGCAAAAGCAATTCATTCATGATGCTTATTTTTTATGAAAGTTGGGTGATAAGGGTTTGAGAATATTTTCTTCAAGCTGAGACAATTTCTCTCTTGAAGTTATTGCACTTTGAGCCAATGATTTATATTGGTGACTTGTGTCCAGATTTGTTGTGACTGTAATTGGGATCAGATTGTCGATGAATTGTGCCTTAAATTTGTTCATCAACAACAAATACAACAATACGGAATTGTTCAAAAACGTGCCAAGTCAATATTTAGAGACATCAGACAATAAGGGTTAAGAGACAGCTATCAATGATCGAATTAGTCAATTCGAAAAGGTTTAGAATTCCTGAATTTTGTGTGAGTGAAGGTGTACGTTTTCTAGAGGCTACGTCAAATTTTCTACAAGCTGCGAATTTGGTGTGTGAAGGCAGCGTTTCCTACCACTGAGCCGCAATCAGTTTGGAGGAGTGCGGTTTAGCATTTATTAGTATCGCTTTGTTGTGAAAGGCTATCGTTTCTCACAAGTGATCAATCAAGGCTGCTGCGATTCTTGTATGCAGCGATCTATGTATGCCAGTAGCAGATGTATGAGCAATAAAATCAGGTGCAATGATATTTTGCACTTAGTTATTCAATAGTAATTAATTTGAAATGTTTAGACAAGAAACAATGCAACTAGAATTAGTGTTCTGAATTTGGAATTGTGTTCTTAAAGTTTTTTTAGAATTTCAGTTGCATATCCATATATTGGAACCCTTTAAAATTGCAAAACAATTCAAAACAAAAGAAATAAATATCATCTTTAGCTTTGTTTGAGCAAAGAGTCAATAGGGCTCTTTACAGTGGTATCACAGCTTGCATCCTGCCATCCTGTGGGGTTTGGAAATCTTGAGTTCCCACGTTTGATTTGTTAGTGATCAGCACTCTAGTTTTATTTCAGTCATGGATAAATACAGAAAACCAGGTAAACATGGGAACTAGTCTAGCAATGTGTCAAGTTACAGGAAACAATCAAGTGCCTTGGAAAATGAAATGGAGAAACTGAGGCAAACATAAGAAAGGTTAAAAGCCCAACTTGCAGATCCGGCCACTGTTTGATAGGGCAACTAGTTTCATGGTTTCCTTCTTCAGGAAGTCTTCCTCATGAAGACTGCAGGAAGAGAAACTGGATGTTCTCGCAGGTGAGATATCTAGAAATCTTCATGATGAGTTTTCCGCAACCACTGACCATTGTGGAGATGATCACATTCTTAGTAGGACAGCCGCTAGTCCTATTTGCACACATGACGTTGGAGACTTCTTACAGGGACATGAGGATGTGCCTATCTTATTGGCAGATAGTGGTACTGAGTTTCAGCATCTCGAGCCTATTAGAGTTAGTGACACAGGGTCTGATTTTGAGGACTGTAGTCCATTATGTAAGCATGTTGTTGGTGTCGTGGATAGGGTGAGAGTGGAGGATGTTGTAGATACCACTATGGATTCTGACACCATAGATGATGGTGTTATCTTTGAGGACTGTGAGGAGTATATGAGCTCTAACAGCTCTGATGTTTATGACAACAGTCACAGTGTGGAGTCAGTGCAGGAGACAACAGTCTTTTCCTATATTGAGGATGTGAGCATGGAGCTATACAGTGATGACACTCATGATGGGAGTGTTACAGAAGAGTCAAGTGACATAGATTCATGCCACATTGTAGGTGATTCGCACGATGACATTGAGTCATGTATGCAGCTGGAGTTAGCAGAGGAGTCTTAGTCAATTGATGTTGATACTAGCATCGCGGATACCTCTAATGTTGAGAGTGAGGATGTGTGCTGCAGTGTTTCTAGTTTTTTATATCAGACTTTAGGTGTGGACTCAGCGTTGTCATCCGGTGGTGGTGGGTTCCAGGATCCTTTTCTGTAGGGACTCACAAATGAGGATAGGGAAGCATATGAGTGGCAGGAGTTTGTTTCAACCAGGGCTTCCACTCCTTCGGTTGAGCTATTAGTAGAGGTATCCAATGGTGATACCTCATTGGTGGACATGTGTGAGGTTGATAATGCACATGAGGAGAGGGATTATGAGGTTGCTTCCTTGGCGACCCATGAGGATGACTCTACCTGCAGCGAGTCATGCTTGATTTATCGAACCCTGGGGGAGGACTCTGAGTTGTTCATGAGGATAGGTCCCAGGATCTGGATTGTGATATGGTTGCAGAGGACGAGGTAGCTGAGGATTGTGATGAGACAGATTCAACAACAGCTTCCTCGAGGGTAGATGAGGATGAGTCTGATGTCAGTACTCAGTTTGCAGATGTGTGCTTGGATGACAGTACACAAAGATACGGTGATCTTGAGGGAAGTTTGTTGGACACAACTACCTTCCATAGTGTGCACAGTGCAGTTGAGATTGTACATTGGAGGCCCGTTGTGCAGAGTCGTCATGTGACTAGCCAATTGAGAATCGGCGAGAGAGACATTACTTCTACTCTTGAGCATTTTGATGCCGCTCGTCAGCTATTGGGAGTAAACATATGGGGTGCTCCTATGGCAATTGAGCATGGTGGTGGTTACCTGTCCTTGATAGAGATTCATTCCTTGTGTGAGGCTTTCAGGATTTTGAGACGGGATTATTTACAGTTAGTAGCCGACCGAGACCACCTAGTTGAGTGGGGGAGTATGACATACAAGGCACTGATGGACAAAGAGGAGGTGAGTGAGCTTACTCAAGAGCTCACGATGACTTCTAAGGCTTTAGAGGGCACTCAGTTGGCTCTCTTGGAGTTGCAGGGATGTTTAGCAGAGGTGATTGTGGAGTTGGAGCGGATTCAGTCTTTGCCAGCCATAGATCTAGTTTAGTTGCATATAGTAGTGGTTGGTGGTGAGTTAGCTTCCATAGTTAGTAGTGATGGATTCGTTGGGGACACGGTTACATCCATCCTTGAGACAGATGTAGTAGATACAATTGAGGTGAGTGCATCAGTCGAGGACAAAAGAGAGTTTTGTGGTATCAGGTTCTCTAGTTGTTAGCACAATGACAGATGATACAGAGCAGGTTGTTGAGAGTCCTAAGATAGCAGGAGCGGATTCGCTAGTGAGTTGTGTGCCAATTTCTAACACTACCCCTGATGTTTCACAGGACATCGACAGAGTATCATCTGGTTTTGAGGCTAGTCCTCATGATGATTTGTTTCCTTTCGCTCGAAGCAAATCTATTCTTCTTCTCATACAGCTGATAGTAGTAGGCAGTTGGCAGTGCCACAATTTTCGAGGGATCAGTTGTGGATTGCAAGGGAGCAAGTTGATGCTGCTTCGTTTATGGAGTACTTGTTTGAGAGTCTGGTTTTGCGGGAGGGACCCTTCAGGACTTCTGAGGGTACGCTCATTCAGGGTTCTCACAACATTCAGCTTTTAGTGGGAAAGACTGTAGATACTTTGACTACAATGCTTCCTCACAGGGATTTTATGGTTGTGTTTGCTGAGCGGGTTATTCAGGATCCTGTCCAACTAGTTGTTCATAGTCAAAGATTGGAGCCATCTCTTGATTCTCGGATTGTTGTTGATGAGCCTATGTCAGAGTTTGGAGCATTTCACCATGACTACACAGTGAGGAGTGCTCATCACTTCTCTTTTGACCCACCAGTTGAGGACTTGTTTGCGCGTCGATGTGGGTTGGCTCCAGGGTTATATCATCCTTTTTGGGATGGGTTTTCTCCATCTACAGTTGATGGGGTTGGTTATTGCAAGTTAGCAGGAGGTTACTTGCAGGGTCAGTACATCCACTATGTGTTAGCCGGAAAGACTATTTTATTATATGTCAGGTATTAGTTATGTTGTTCCGACGGTAATTAGTTATTACCGAAGGGTAGTTGGGTTGGGCGGTGACGTTTGGTCACGCCCCTTCGGGTAGATAGATATGTACCACCTACGGGTGAAGGGGGGACAACAATGATTATAATGTGAATGTACTCATACGTTGGAATGATTAATGAAAGTATATATTATTCTCTAATAAATTTTGTATTTATTATATTTCCTGTACTATGCCTGTCCAATACTAAGTTTACCCCAATGGGCAAACATCTGGAGCCGCTGCCAAACGAATCTGGCAAGTGACAAAATGAGTGGACGGATGGGAATACCATTGGAGGAGAATATCAATGTGAGGACGAATGAGGACAGAATCATTGAATAGAATTTATGCCTAATCAATTGAATAAAAATAGAAATTCAAAGAAGGAACTTGAAGAAGAACAAGCCGCTACAATTGTCGTACTCGCACAGCAGCAAGCCGAGCGAAGGGAGAGATTCAGAAGACGCACCGAAGGACTACCGAAGGGAGTAAGTGAAGGCGAGTGTCTAGAGGAATCTAACCGGGAGGCCGAAAGAAGTGACGAGGTCTGCCTGGAGGAAACAAGGAGCTTGTTAGGGTCTTAACCTTAACCCCACAAACAGAAGAAGGAGAAGCCCGAAGGAAGGAAGAAGAGGAAGCCACGTGGAGGGAGGTTCAGGATACCGTTGCCGCCGAGAGTATCGAAGTGACAGAGGGGCACAGGGATAACAGTAGCCCGCCAGGCTTGGATGGTTCCAGTAGTTCGGGGACATCAAGTGGTACAGTACAGCAAACACTTCCAGCGATCCAACCGGCAACACAACAGGCGGTACATACCACCGTCCCACCCCGGAGGGTGAATATGGCGGCTAACAAGGAGAAGTTACCCAAGTTCCATGGCAAGGGAAAAGAAGATCCTGTTCGGCATTGCCGCACATGTGAGACAATTTGGTCTGCGAATGGAGTCGCTGACCAAGCGGAATGGATGAAATAGTTTTCGGCAACCCTCCAAGGGGTAGCAATCGATTGCTACTCTGACTTAGACAAAAGCGGAGTGACCACCTGGGACTTATTGAAGACGGCATTTGAAAAGGAGTTTAGGCTCCTGCGAGACGATAATGAAATCATCTCTGAAATATATGGAACAAAGCAAGGAAAAGAAGAGACTGTGCGGGCTTACAGTCGCCGACTGAAGGAGTTAGTCAGAAAAATGGATAGCCAGCCATCGGATGGCCTGAAGAAAAGATGGTTCGTGGAGGGCCTGAAATCTAACCTACAGAGGAAAATGAAGATAGTGCCCCCCACCTCATACGTAGATGCCTATAACCGGGTGATGGACTTGGAGAGCGAATAGAAGACCTCCAAGAAGAAAAGAAGCAAGTCCTCTTTCGACAAAGATGACACGTCGGACGATGACAGTGGCAGTGATGGTGAGTCGAAGGGAAAAGTCAAGGCACTCCAAAAGGACATGGAGAGAATGATGAAAGAGTTCAAGACCATGAAAGGGGGGTACCAGCAAGGGGGAAGTTAACATATGGTGTACAGACTGCAAGGCGAGCGGCCATACAATGGGGTTGTGTCCCAAAAAGACATTTTGTGACATTTGCCAGAACATGGGCCATTCCACCAAGGAATGCCCATACAACATGAAGGTGAGGAATCAACAAGTGTTATTTACCCAAGAGCAAAAATC
Organism: Chamaecyparis obtusa; assembly: GCA_027943335.1. Lineage (NCBI taxonomy): Eukaryota > Viridiplantae > Streptophyta > Pinopsida > Cupressales > Cupressaceae > Chamaecyparis > Chamaecyparis obtusa. The sequence goes on along the minus strand of BSBK01004763.1, from coordinate 253,053 downwards.
TACATTGGGGGCAGAGACTAACAATAACGCATCCTCCGGCGAGTACAGAGGCAATCGATGCAGTGGCGGAAGGGGCAATACCAACACCAACATGAGTCGAATACAGTATGACTCCAAGGGTCGGTCGATGATCCAGTGCCAAACTTGCAATCAGTGGGGCCACTTTGCAAGGGATTGAGACAAGGGCAATGCCCCGTAGAAGCTATGCCACTGGTGTGGTCTTGGCAACCATGAGGATGCCAACTACCCAAAATTCGAGGTCAACTTGCTCAATATCGAGGGAACGAGAAGTGACGAGGGGGTACTAGCCATCCCCCGATCACAAGCAAAACAAGGGGCACGAGAGGGTAATGAAGAAATAGAGAAGGCGATGAAGGCACCAAAAGAAATATGGGAGATGGCTACCACCTCAGGCCGGAGGGAGGCAAAACAACACATTCTGAGACAAATGTTACAATTAGAGGTACCGGTGAAACTCCAGGACCTTCACACCATGCCTCACTTGGGAACGACACTATTGGGGAACTTGGCCACGCAGCCAAATACCACATGTACGGACATCCCCAAAGGGTTTGCAACTAACCCGATGATACTTTTTGTAAACAGCGGAAGGTACCCGACAGTCGTCGAGATGGGCATCCTTGGCTCCATCCTAACAGACACTATAGTGGACGGAGGGTCAGGAGTGAACGTCCTTCCGGAGGAGACATGGAAGAAATTGGGCAAGCCAACCTTGTGGCCCCCAACCTTCAACTTATTGGGTGCCGATCAACAGGGTATCAAACCCCTCGGAACGTTGATGGCACAAAAGGTCACCATTGGCTCGCAACCATTTGTACTAGACTTTGTGGTGATACCTTTGAAAAAGAAGGGTTACGATGCCATTCTGGGTAGAGGGTGGCTGGTCAGGGCGAATGTAAACCACAATTGGAAGAAAAACACCCTCTCGATGGAGAAGGGGGGGAGGAAGTTCACCATCAACCTTCGCACCCAGATGGTGAGCGAAGAGATAGCCTCTTCTTCAAACTCAGAATCTGACAGTGAAAACGATTGAAGGGATGAAGAAAGGGACAGAATGGAACTGAATAGTGAAGGTGTGCTAAGATTGGGAGAATACTCAGAGGATGATACAAACTCTGTGAATGGTCTCTTCCACTGGCAAATGAGGGACTACGAACTCTTCCGACCAGCATGCAATGTACTAAGTATTGAGGAAGCACCCAAAACATTTCCCTCAGAGTACGGTGAATACAAGGAAGGGGATGCGAAAGTAAGCGAAGTCCCGATGCATAAATTTGATGAGCGAAACCCGCTGAGGTATAAGGAGTCATCTATCAAACCAATGAATCTGGGCAAGGAAGAGGAACCTAAGATCGTTCCTGCCCATGACGATTGGAATTCTGTGTGGAAGACCGCAACCTTCAAAATCTTTATTCTCCTTCTTATGTACGGGCAAGAGGCCGTGGTCCCTGTAGAATTTATTTTTCGAAGCCTTTGGATCGCCATGGAAAATAGACTCGACGATAGGGAAAGCATGAGGGAACGACTGCACACTCTAAAGAATGAGATTAAGCCAGGAAAATTTGGGGAAGTCGGCTACAACAGGGCTGTCAAGTTGTGGACTCTCGACGGACTGGAGATACATGAAGCCATCAATGGGTCCAAATTGAAACCTTACCTGGAGAGGATGGACCCGACAAGAGGGACAGAGCAACCAAGAGGATGGAAAGGGACTACAGAGGTCAGGGAGGCGACTCAAGAGTCGTCCATACGGGCAATCAGAGAAGCATCCGGACAGTAAATTGGGAAAAAAAAACCTGTACGGCTGTGCATGACCGTATAGTGGAAAAAAGGAAAAAAAAAATTTTAAAAAAGAAGAAAAAAGTGTCGTACGACAATACGACAGAGTTAGAAAATGTCACCGTATGGTGTTTGGCCATACGGAGAATAAAGCACGTCACCGTACAGTGAAAAGAAGCTAGTAAGGCTATCGTATGGCGGAAGGGAGGGAGGTCGGCGTACCGCTACGGCCTCAACATCGATCATATGGCATAAGCGGAGAGTGCACAACACCGTACAGTCTCGAAAAACAGAACTTCCGTACGGTCGTTTTTGAGGATGGCCTTTATTGTTTCGTACGGCATACCAAGAGCAAGGAGATTGCCATAAGTCGCATGTGCAAGGTAAATAAAAGGCAAGCTCCGTACAGTGTGTAGGGCATTGAGACCGTACGGAAAAACATCAAGTCCGCACAATAGGAGAGAAGGCTCGTCATACGGCACACAGGAGTTGGAGCGAGTAACCACACCGTACTGCTTGGAAGCATATTGCATGAGTTGAGACCGTACGGTCTTCAGTACTACTTGTGCCCAGAATGGCATATAGTACTGTACGACCACAAGAACAACTCACAAATGTACGATCAAGAAACATTGTATCAGTCCGATCATTGGGAAGGTTCTGTAGTAAAAAAAAAAATGACGACAAATCAAAACAGTTCACAGTGAATAACTATGGTACCGAAGGGAAGGACATAAACAGGTAGTGAGAAAACATAAGCGGTTGACAAAAAGAGTATGGGATCGGAAGAAAATCACAAAAATGGTGTGTTCCATAGACTTCCGCCCCAGGACCCCGCGGGGGCGATACCCCTTGACCCCGCTGGTGGTGTTGCCCCCTAGACCCCCAGTCAATTCAGTTATCAGCCTTTGGGGAGTGTGACCAGTTGATGAGACCCAGAGCTGCTGTAGGCATGGAGTGTCTGCATGCCAGAGGCGGAGAGAGCACTGGAGCAAGCCTTTCGAGAGGGGTACTACGCTTTGAGGGAATCAGAGTAGTTGTTGGCTGGACATGAGGCTGTTTTGGTGGATGCATAGAGAACTCGAGAGGAGCTGACCACCCAGTTGGAGGCAGTAGAGTGACACTTGGCTCAGCGTACCTAGGAGTTGGAAGCAAAGAAGGCGGCACGGGTGGCTATCAAGGTCAGATTGGCTAGGGAGACAGTATTGTGTTAGCTGAGGCTACAGCTGAAATGTGTTTTCTTTTACTAAGTTTACCCTAGCGGGCAAACACGATGCTTTTGCAAAGGATGGATATCTGAGTTTCGGTACAGTTGTTTTAGGGAGTTCTTGTCCCTATTGCACAGATGGGCTTCATTCTCAGAGAAGATTGGTAGGGTGTGCAGGGAGATTTGATCTATCAATTGATATCGGATATCCATTCTTTCTCATTGTAGATGGATGTGAGTTACGACTCTACTGGGATCCAGGTGGAGACAGGCATAGTAACGTGGATTGGTTGAGTTGCCATCATTGGCATGCTGACAGTATGTTCAGGATAGCTCTATGGATAGAGTTATTATCACAGGGATTTGTAGATGGTGTCAGGGATATTACACACTTTTCCTTGGGATCCGAGTGGATCAATATGTGCCTTTGGTTCCAGTGATTGCTTGAGGACAAGCAATCTTGGGGAGGGAGGACTGTAATGTCCCCTATTTTTAGCGGTTGGTAGGTTGTTAGTGAGGCCAGTCCATCATTGTGATCCTTGTGGTCTGGCAGGTTGTTTAGAGGGTCCATGGTGATCGACTTGCTATTTATAGTAAGTCAATGATGACAGTTTCCATTTCTGGTAGACACCTAGGCGTTATATTCAGTACAATGATGGTATTGGCACTTTTAGTAATATATATTGAATTAAGATTATAATTTGTTTTTGGGCGCCTAATGAGGGTATTAATCATTAATTCACATGGAATATAATCCTAAGTCTTAAAAGCAATGCTTTTAAGTGAAAGGTGTGCTGAAGAAGCCTTTTAAGTGAAAAGTGTGTTCATGAAACTTTAGCTTTGGAGTTATTTATTAATTCAAAGTTATCAAATAAGGCTTCTAATTGAAAAGTGTGTTGATGAAGGCTTTTAAGTGAAAAGTGTGGGAGAGAAGCTATTTGCTTTTGGTGTCTTGAAGAAGATATCTTTTATTATAAAAGCAATGCTTTATGCAAAAGCCATTCATTCATGATGCTTATTTTTCATGAAAGTTGGGTGATGAGGGTTTGAGAATATTTTATTCAAGCTGAGATGATTTCTCTCTTGAAGTTATTGCATTTTGAGCCAATGATTTATATTGGTGAATTGTGTCCAGATTTGTTGTAATTGCAATTGGGATCAGATTGCCGATGAATTGTGCCTTAAATTTGTTCATCAACAACAAATACAACAGTACGCAATTGTTCAAAAATGTGCCAAGTCAATATTCAGAGAGCAGAAAAAGAGGGTTAAGAGACAGCTATCAATGATTGAATTAGTCAATTCGAAAAGGTTCAGAATTCCTGAATTTTGTGTGAGTGAAGGTGTATGTTTTCTGGAGGCTGCATCAGATTTTCTGCAAGCTGCAAATTCAGTGCATGAAGGCAGCGTTTCCTACCACTGAGCCGCAATCAGTTTGGAGGAGTGCGGTTTAGCATTTATTAGTATCGATTTGTTGTGAAAGGCTGCTGTTTCCATTTTGGTCTTCACAAGTGATCAATCAAGGCTACTGCGATTCTTGTATGCAGTGATTTATGTATGCCAATAGCATATGTATGAGCAATAAAATCAGATGCAATGATATTTTTCTCTTAGTTATTCAATAGTAATTAATTTGAAATGTTTAGACAAGAAACAATGCAACTAGAATTAGTGTTCTGAATTTGGAATTGTATTCTTAAGGTTTTTTTAGAATTTCAAATGCATATCCATATATTGGAACCCTTTAAAATTGCAAAACAATTCAAAACAAAAGAAATAAATATCATCTTTAGCTTTGTTTGAGCAAAGAGCCAGCAAGGCTCTTTACACTGGAGGGGATATCACCCAAAGTGTGATGTCCCCATTTTAGCAAGAGTCAGGAGGGTGTTTTCGTCAGTTCATCATCGCAATCCTCGTGAGCTGACAAATGGTTTAGAGGGTCTCTGTGATAGATTTACTATTTATCGTAAGTCTATTTTTGTTTGGTTTCTATTTTTGGCAGGGCAGTATGGGCTCAGGATGCTGTTTGTTAGAAGGATTCAGTTTCATCACTTTGCATATGGAGTTATTGAAATAAGCTTGGCTTAATTAAATAACTATGTTATTACATCTTATAATTTGATGGTGTGAAGTTGAAGCTTCTTTAATGAAAGGTGTGTTCTTGAAGCTTGAAGCAAAGTGTGAAGAGGAAGGCTTGTTTTTAATGTTTTCTTTAAAAGCCTTGGAAGTTTTCGAAAACAGTTATTCAATTGTCATCACTTTTTCATTATTCATGAGTTGGAAGAAATCAAACTTGGGAAGAATAGATCAGGGTTTGTTCTTGGTCTTGAGGAAATGTCAATTTCCTTCAGATTTTCTATGCACCTTGAATTGGATGTTAATGCCAATGAATTGTGTGATGTTTTTGTTCTGTACATGCTGAAATAAGAGACCGTACGGTTATAGCTAAGGAGCTGCATTTTTATTTACTAGTTCAAAATGAATGCAAGGAGCTGCGTTTGAGAATTGAGGTGTGCAATCACATGACAAGCTGCGTTATCTATTTGAATAGAGGCTGTCGTCTTTCATTGGTGCCTTGTCTGCATAACCACTCTCAAACAAGGAGGACATTGTTATATTAACCCTGGCGTCTTCATCTAGACGCTGCGTCCGGTGTATTCAAAGGCTGTGATATCTTAAGGTGCTCATTCAATAATTGAAATAATTGTATTCTCCTTAGTTTATTGGCAAATATATGAATTAGCAAAAGAAATGTGAATATTTGAGGAAGAGATTTCTTGCTAAGAATCTATTTCATTTATCTCTGATATTAAAAATCATATATGTTTCAAAAAAATACAAAAAAATTGTAAATCAAAGACATTTAAAAAATCAAATGCAGTTAAGAGCTAGATAGGCTCTTTACAGTGGTATCAAATGCAGTAAGAGCTAGATAGGGGCTTGGGGTGCCGGTAAGGAGTGGTAGAGATTGCATTTATGTGGTGGTGGACCGGCTCATGAAATTTGCCCATTTCTTTCCGATCACTACTACTTTTTCAGCGATTCAGGTTGTAGAGTTATTTTTTCGGGAGATTTTCAGATTGCATGGTTTACCCTGGAATGTTGTGAGTGACCATGATAGCCATTTTATGAGTCACTTCTGGCAGGAGCTATTCAGATTATGTGGCACGGAGTTGACTCCTAGTACTAGTTACCACCTGCAGACAGATGGTCAAACGGAGATTGTTAATAAATGGGTGGAGGGCTATCTTCAAAATTATGTATCTGCTCGGCAGAAGGCTTGGGCGAAGTGGATCTATCTGTGTGAGTAGTGTTACAATTCCACTCACCATATGTCTATTCGTATGACTCCTTTCAAAGCTTTATATGGTTATGATCCTCCCAGTTTCTTGGATCTGATGTTCAGTGATAGCAAAGTTCCCAGTAGAGGTGATTTGCTGCAGGACAACCAGGATATTATGGGAACTTTGCGTGATAAAATACAGAGAGCTCAGAATCACCAGAAGCAGTATGTTGATCAAAGGAGAGTGACACGCTCTTTCCAAGTTGGGAATATGGTATACTTGATGCTGGAGCCCTACAGGCAATCATCTATTCAGAAGAGCAGAGCAGAAAAGCTCAAACCTCGGTATTATGGTCCTTTCCAACAACTGGGGTAATCAACCTGGTGGTACCCTAAATTTTGAGAATTTAGGAGTCCCAATCCATTATCAAGAAGCAAGTTTCTCCATACTAAAAAAGTCAAAGGAAGATTTATGACACAAATAAATAAAACTAACTAATCAAAGCCTTCAGAAAATGCTGGAATTTCGACCTGCTACAAAGATGATGCCGACAGAGGCTGAAGATGGTCGAATTTTAAAAATCTAAAAATGACCTATTTTGCGAAATCAAATTTTCTATCTCCAATCCAAATCTTATCTTTCCACAAGGTGTTTTGGTTTTTCGACCAGATCCAAATCCCAAAGTTAGGTAGTTATTTTTTAGCTAGTTTATTGTTTTTTCAAAATAATTTGTAATAAGGGTTGTGTCTTTTCACCCTAAACAGGTGTGAAAGCCACTCAAACACATATATATACATAATGTAAAATGTAAAGAGACAATACAATACAGATTTTCATAGGATAGAATTTGATCACAACTGCAACATGAACTCTGATGTACTATTTTTCAACATTAATGAAGAGATAAGTGCTTTTTCTCTCACCTGTGGTAATAGTTTTCAATTCTTTTTGATTAGTCTCTCAAATAAATCTATTTAGATAGATTGTTTCATTGTGTTGAATTCTCATGTTATTTGTAATGTGAAATATATATACAGTTTGATCATCAGTTGAAAGGTGTGGTTGACAAACTTTCCTCTGTTCTATTGGTCTCTCAAAGACAGAGTTAAATTCAATAGAACTAACTGTATAATTTGGTTTCAATTATAATTCATGTAGAAGCCCTTGAAATGATGGTCTTGTTATATACAAGTTATTAAAACTGTCTCTGAGGTGTACGTAGGATTCATATAGAATTGACTCCATTGCCCAAAGTAGGAGCAAGGCACTAATCTTATCAATAATTGGAATATAGTAATTCAGTTCATTATTCAAAGTTTGTAATATTTTATTCCTTTGATCTATTTCATTTTATATACCTTTTGTCCAACATTTACTATTAATCAAAGCATTTCAATTTTTGCAGCATTCAATATACTATTGATTCAGATACTTACAATTTGATTCCTCTCAAGTTTATTTGCCACCTTGAGAGAATCCACAAGTTTTATATTCAGTTATCTACTATAAAAAGTCTTTGAATCAACATATTTGGTTAAGGTACAGACCTACCAACCTTGGCTTTGTAGAGCCAAAATTGCAAAAGTTCAAACCTCCATTTGGTTGAACTTGTTAGTTGGCAAAAATGATTGGGTTTCCAACATTGGATTGGCAAATCCATAAGAAATCCAAACCATCCTTTTTGGGCACCAACACGACCATGATAGCGAAATGAGGGTATTGCAAACTGGGGGTAATGTGTTGGCATAAGTTGTCATTAGTGTATCTCATCAAAAACATTCCCACCGGTCTAACATCACCGATCGCTCACTACTCCCAGTCGACACTGGTAGAAAAGCAACATAACGTATGCACCGGTCGATAATACTCACCAGTAAGGACACACACCAGTCTCAGTATGCATAAGTTGAACCGGATATAAGGTCACACCGGTCTAAAGCAGACTAAAGATCCGCACTGGGTTTAATGGATCAGTTTGAGTTAAAAGCAGGATTATACGGGACATCCACCGCTTAGAAGTGGAGTTAGCTTTTTAATAGGAGTTAGCTTTAATTCATGCGGATGTCTTGCAAGGTAAACTCTAGTTCAGTGCGCATAGCTTTTTTTTTGCTGATTGCATGATTTATTGCGGAGTTTGTAGCCTGGCGGTTCTATGAGTTAAGGGTTTCATTACAAAGAATCTCTTGTATAAATACAGGTCATAGGACGCAAGATGAGTTGTTGAAATTAGATAATTGCATAGAGCAGAGGAGAGATATCTTCTGAGAAACGTTGCACAAAAGTAGCAGAGTTCAACAACCAGGCTAACAAGGAACAAAGGTATGATCTAATCAGACATTCAGTGTCACACCAGATCATTACGTTTATCAGTAGTGAAAGAATATTCAAATCCCTCTATTAGGGTGAACCTAATCGGTTCGTTGTAAAAATCCCTTAACAGGGTAACATTTTGTTTGATGTTTAAAGTCTTGTAAATACGCAGCTCCTAACAGGGCTTAGATCCTAAACGATCTTTTGCAAAAATCCCCTAACTGGGTAGCACCATAGCCAGTGCTTTGTATGCTCCTAACAGGGCACCTTCATTAAAACTAGTGAAGTTGTGAGCTCTGTCTCGCCGTGGTTTTTTCTCTCTAACCGAGGGTTTCCACGTACAAATAATTGTGTAGATCTGTGTGACACAGTTTAGGGTTGTGAATGACTGTTGACTTTCTACTTTGCATTCAAGAATCTGTTTTGCAAATATTAAATAATTTGTTTTAGTGTTTTCTGATTCACCCCCCCCCCTCTCAGTAACCGGTAAGGTAACAACAATTGGTATCAGAGCTCAGGTTCTCTACATAGTAAAAGGTTTAACAACTTGAGAAAAAGATCATGGAGGGTTACCAGTACCAGAAACAACTAGAGGAAGCCAATGACATTATTGCCTCGCTAGAAAATAGACTGAGGAAGTCGCTCACAAAGAGAAAGGAGCTGGCTCTGCAATTAAATGAGAGCAACGAAACCATCGACGAACTTTCAGGACAGAGTGGGTCTCATGAGGCCGAGGAAGCAGTTTCCAAGCTTACGGAAAAGAATCAAATCCTAACCTATCAGATTGCTGATCTCAAGAGGGAGCAAAAGTTAAATGCCCTAAGAATGACTGAACTGATTGAGCAGAAATGAAAAACTGAAAGTGAAAGGAACACAGCAGTCAAAACATCAACAACCTCTGAAAAAGCAATGAACTGGGCAGAGGAAGTTGCGAGAGCCAATGCACTCCTCATTGTACAACTCCAAGAGGACTTGTTGATTGCCACCCAGGAAAATGCCAATATGCACAAAGCATGGCAGGTTAGAGATGAAGCATGCAAGAAGCTGGCGATCAAGATATATCAACTCAAAGAACAAATGAAAGTCCTTGAAAGAAGAAATGGAATACTGAAAAGATACAATGAAAGCTCAGTCAAGCTCGATGAGCAACTCAATGCTCAACGAAGGCACAATGATCACACCGGTCTCGGATTCACTGGTGGAGTCAACAAAAGAAAGAATGTAACACAAAGAGGTAGGAGAAACTCTTACACTTCTTGCAAGATGAATGGGAAACCAGGTCATGACACTAATGACTGTAGAAATGCACCGGTAAGAACAAACAACAGTCACTGTAAAAACTGTTGCAAAAAGGGCCACAAGACTAATGAGTGCTGGTCTAGCCCCATATCCGTGTCCACCGGAAGTAAGGGAACTTCAAGGGATACTGTTATGCCTGCAACAAATTCGGACACAAGGCTGAAGAATGCAAATCAAAGACTATTGCATTCAGATCACCCAGACTGGTATCCTCAAAGAAGAATGGAAACAGGAATACAACCAATCATCCAAACAAAGGTATGCATTGCAACAGAGAATCATGGAGCGAACCACCCAATCCGAGAGGGATGAATCCATGTAAAGCAACCAGTATAGTCTGTCACTACTGCAACAAAGTCGGTCACCATGCCAAGGACTGCTGGAACCAAATCAAGAACAAAAATAAAAGATCGGATAGACCGGTGGTGAAGACCTTGAGTTCTGATAAAAGAAACAACAAAGACAAAGAAACCAAGAAAGTAGTAAAGAAAATTTGGTTTGTCAAGGAATCAAAGAACTCTGCTGAGGAGGCAACAGAGGCAAAATCATCATCACAAGATGGTGATATTTCTTCTGCTAATTGAGTCCTACAGGCCTAGAGGGAACCGGTAGTACAACTATCGTTCCCGATAGAACTGGTGAGTCCTTCCTCACTCAGACTACAAGTCAGACCGGAAAGACATAAGGTGATCAACCGGGACATGCCTAATCAAAGGGGCCAGACTATCAATTTGCAAAAGTGTCAAGAAAGGTTAGGTAAAGCATTTATTACTATAGCCATTTAACAAATAGTTACCATTTGGTAATTACCGTTATGATCTAATCCTATATAAGAAAAGAAGGATAACTCATTTCTTTTTACCTTGCGATTTTTGTTATCTGATTTCTGCTCGAGCAATATTCTTGCATTCGATCATTAAGTAAGATCACCTGTCAAACTGATCTAATCATCTTTAGCAACCCAATGAGAGCAATGGCATCCTCATCAAGCGTAGCTAAGCTTGTTCCTGCAAAACAAGCGGATCGTAGTCCTTTTGGCATTTCGCCTAATCAAGATAGGGAGATCGACATGGCTGGTTCGCTCTCCTCAATACCCAAAGGACCGCTCCTGACTAAAGATGTAACTGCGTTTATTCATGCCAAGCAAGAGGAGCTAGGAGAATCGTACATACAAAGCGAGTTTCGCTCGCTGAGCTCAGGCGGTAATCGCCCACGTGGTTACGAAAAGCTGGTATCGTCTGGAATCATAAATGGTGCCTCGTATCCAATTATCTTCAAAGATGAATGGATTCGAATGGTGGTCAGTCGGGTGCATGATCCAGGATTTTGGCTTATGATGGGAATCAGCACTTCGATCACTAAAGACGATATTCACAGGGTAACCGGGTTCTACAGTCAGGGAGAGGCACTTACACTAACAACCATATCTAATGCAGTGGTGGCTAACCTAACGAAATCAAAATCCGACAAGCGTTTGATGACCGTGACTGACACTGAGGATCCAGTTGTTCGGTTCGCATCAGCAGTAATTGGTTACAAGGTATATCAATCTAGTAACCTCAACAACATACCGGGTGGAGGCATACATGCAGCCCACAGGATTGTTCACGACAACGCACAATACGATTTGTGTGAAATGCTAAGAGGAAAAATCTTCGAAAACATGAAGAAGCTCGGCATCGTCAAGAAGAAATCACTGAAATTTGGAACACTCCTAGTTTGTCTTTACTTCTACCATTCTAATTTCTTTCCCGGGAAAGGAAAAGTAACATGGACAACAGATAGACCGGTCATGATGCAAATCCGAGATATGGCTAACGAACTGGGAGATCAGTTTGATAAGGAAATGGCCAATCACTTCAATGCATTTCAACTAAAAATGCATACCAAAGAAAGAATCCCATCAACTATTGTTGAAAAATACAAAAAGGAGGTATGTTTTCTAGTGTCTACTGACACCTGCATCATTCAAGCAGTAGAACCAAGAAACGAGTATGCACCTGAGTTTGGATACGAAATCACAACAAAGTTTGCAATGGTGTATGTAGAAGCCCTGGAAAACGCACGCCTAGATCTCGGTGCTCAACGGTTTGGAACCTACGAGGTGATAGAGAAGAATTTAAAGCAAGTGCCGATCAAAAATGTCTATGTCAAAAGATCGCCCATGCCAAAGAAGAAACCGGAACTAGCTCAAAAGAGAAAAGCTCAATAGGAGCCTAGCGCACAGGAGCAAGAAGCAGAAGAAACCGATTCGGAGGATACAATTTCGCTCAACGAAAGAAAGAAGAGGACCGGTAAGCAAGCAAAGGTGGTGACAGTCCCAACGAGTGCTGAGAGGGGAGAGGTGAATCAGCACAAAAAAAAAAACTTTTCTTTTCCTTTTTAATTCAATGAAGTAAACTTACAACACTAAAGCAAACAGTTATAAGCAAACAAAGCAGTAAGTGAACAAACACAAAGTGACACCGGATTTATCATGTGGAAACCCGGTTAGGGTAAAAACCACAGTGTGAGGAGACCTCACAATATTTGTACTCTTCTGAAGTACGCCCTGTTAAGAGCTTGCCCGATCAAGGGATAAAACGCACTTGCTAGGTGCGACCCGTTCAAGGGATTTGTTACAATAAGATCTGTTAAGACCTGCCCGGTTAAGGGACTTCAGACACCTTGAAAGATGTCACCCGGTTAAGGGATTTTGATACAAGGGACCTGTTAGAGTCCACCCAAATACTGGGATTTGTCTATTGTAGTTTGCTAGAAAACAATAGAAATAAGATCTTTACAGAAGGCTCTTCCTTCGCCAGATGTGATCTCTATTTGTGCTCTTCTGAGAATTATCACCAATTGACGCAAGTGTACTCTCAGCTATTGTTGTGCTGACTTGCACAACTTTTACTCTGTCGATTTTCTCCAACCCTTGATACTTTTCTAACCTTTGCTTCTGTAGCAAATAGGCTCACTCTTTTTCTCGGCAGAATGAAGGCAAATCTTCTACTCAACAGACATAAGAATATATTCAGTTTTGTTAAAATGACTGCGCCTTAAATGCAAGACCTAATCATGAGATCCAACGAATGCATCACTCAGTGAAGTATTTGTTCTCTTGAGCAAGCATTTGATGCAAGTTTTGTCTTCATCCACTACATGAAGAAAACAACAGTTGTGTGTCAGGCAACCTTTCTTCATAAGAGATAACGCTTCAATTTAAAGCCATTGAATCCGGCTTTAAATCCTTCAGTCGCGCCTCAAGTAACCACTGATTCCGGCTTCAAATCTTTTATCTGTACCTCAAACAGATCACCAAGATAACTCAAGATCACTCGGATTTACCACAATAAATCCCGGTGAAGAAGAGTTGGTTGGAACAGACCGTTGACTGTCTTCCTCGATTCATACCGTGGTCTTATCATATATCGGTTGAGTTCTGTCTTACTCGGTTCATACCGGGGTCTTATCATATATCAATTGAGTTCTTTATGCTAAATACCGGGTACATGCCCTTGGTGGAGCAGATTACCAGTTGCACTATTCTTACCGGTTGTGTTATAGACAATTGTTGGATATGCGTTTATTTGTACTTGTCTACACCGATTGAGGGCGGTCCTTGGTTGATACTAGGATACACTCTTCTTTGTTGATGCTTAGTGTAGTCACCATACACTCTTCTCTGTTGATGCTTAGTGTAGTGACCGGTTTCTCAGCCTTTCTTGGTGAAGAGTCCCCTCTATAATAGAGATCAAATCTCTATCCTCTTTTGCCAAACAATGACAACACTTAGACCGGTAGAGAACTTACTGGTTAGTGATGCCAACAATCTCCCCCTTTGGCATTAATGGCAAAAATATGATAGATAATCATGTTCTATTCTCCCCCTTTTTTGACAATAGAATGCCAAAAGGCAAATCAGGAAGATTTGCATACTCTGCTCCCCCTACGAGTAGCAGTCCTTTTCATCAGTTCATAAAAGATAAGATGTAACCTTTTGAATCATAATGAACTGATGACTTCCTGTTGATAATTACTGATGATCTGAGACGGGTATAACCCCCAGTCTACCTCTGAGATACTCAAAGGTACTCTTTGGTAATGGCTTTGTGAATATATCAGCAATCTGTTCTTTTGTGGACACATACTCCAATCTTACTTCTTTGTTCTGTACAAGTTCCCTAGAGTAGTGATACTTGATGGCAATGTGCTTGGTCTTGGAGTGCATAATAGGATTTTTGGATATGTTTATGGTGCTGGTACTGTCATAGTAAATTGTGATCGGTTCAGGTACCTATTCCTGAATACCTTCCAGCAATTGTTTGATCCAGATCACCTGTGCAGTTTATTGCAGCAACAACATATTCATCTTCAGCAGTGGATTGTGAAATGCAATTCTGCTTCTTACTTGTCCACGATACTATTCTCGCACCTAGGAAGAATGCACCACCACTAGTGCTCCTTATATCATCCATGTTGCCAGCCCAGTCTGCATCTGTGTAGACTTTGATTTGGAATCCACACTTGTGTGGAAACCATAAGCCGTATTCCTCAGTTCCTTTTAGATATCTGAAGATTCTCTTTACTAAAATTAGATGTGTTTCTTTGGGATTAGCAGAGAATCTTACTACTATGCCAACTGCATGAGCGATGTCCGGTTTGTTGTGAACAGCATACTGCAATTTTCCTATCACGGACTGATACATTGTTTCATTCACTTCTTTGACATTATCCTCTTTTGATAACTTAAGATTAGTTATCATTGGAGTTCCAACCGGTTTGGATTCTTCTAGCCCAAAGGTCTTGAGAATTTCTTTTATGTACTTGGACTGAGAGATGAAGATACCTTCCTTTAGCTAATGGACCTGTAGTCCAATAAAGAATTTTATGGGCCCTATCATAGACATCTCAAATTCTTTCTTCATTTCTTCAGCAAATGCTTTGCTCATTTTGTCATCTCCTCCAAAGATGATGTCTTCAACAAAGATTTCAGCAATTAGATTTCCATCCTTTCCAGTTTTATGATACATATTGCTATTGTCACCAGTTCTGATGAATCCAATTGTCAGAAGATATGAATGCAGCCTTTCATACCAAGCCCTTGGGGCCTGCTTGAGCCCATAAAGAGCCTTTTTGAGTTTGCAGACCATATCAGTGTTTTGAGCAGAGGTAAACCCTTAGGGTTGCTCAATGTAGACTTCTTCTTCTAGTATTCCATTGAGGAATGCAGACTTCACATCCATCTGGTACACTTTAAAGCCTTTGTGAGCTGCATAGGCCAGAAGAATTCTCACCCCTTCCAGTCTGGCTACTGGTGCAAAAGTTTCTCCATAGTCTAGACCAAATTCTTGAGCATAGCCTTTGCAAACCAATCTGGCTTTATTTCTTATGACCTGACCATCCTCATTCAGTTTGTTTCTGTACACCCATTTGGTCCCAATGACATTTTTGTCATGAGGTCTTGACACAAGTTCCCATGTGTCATTCTTTTCTATTTGTTCAATTTCTTCGTCCATGGCCTTGACCCAATTTTCATCTTCAAGGGCTTCTCTGGTGATTTTTGGCTCAACGCATGAGAGAAGACAGACGTTATCTTTGGCCTTCTTCCTGGTCAGGATGTTCCCATGTTTGTCACCAATTATATTGTCAGTAGAGTGATATGTGACATACCGTGGAAGAGTCGTCCTCTGTTCCTGGTCCAATTCATCCTGTTGAGCAATATCTTCGTCAGGGATCTGAGCATCCACTTGTTCACCATCCTAAGGTGTCCTATTGGCTTCGAGCACAATCTCTCGCTCTTGATTCCTGTCAATGAGAGTTGTCTTCTCTTCTTCAGTTGTTGCTTCATTGATCTCAAAGACATCTCCTCCATTAGTAAATTTAAGATTTTCATGATTGACATGTCCGGTCCTCTGATTTGGTTCTGATGATTCATCAATTTTTACATTGATGCTTTCAATTATCTTGCATGTTCTTTTATTCAGACACCGATAAGCTTTGCTTTTGGTAGAGTAACCCAGAAATGTTCCTTCATCACTCTTGGGATCAAACTTCCCAGAGAACATTTCTCTTTTGATATAACATTTACTACCAAAGATTTTGAAGTAGCTTACACTAGGAGTATGCTTAAACCATAGTTCGTAAGGAGTATTACCGGTTCCCTTTTTGACTTGAACTCGGTTGATTGTATAAACAACGGTGCTGACAACTTCTCTCCAAAAGTGACGAGGAAGATTCTTTTGGATCAACAAGATTCTAGCACAGTCGATCAGCGTCCTGTTTCTTCTTTTTGCTACTCCATTCTGCTGAGGAGTCCTAGGTGCAGAGAACTGTCTTTGTATGCCACATTCCTCACAGTAATGAGTAAACTCCTGAGAGGTGTACTCACCTCCTCTGTCCGACCTTAGACATTTCAAGCTTCGACTAGTTTCCTTTTCCACTCTAGCCTTGTAAATTTTGAACATGTGAGGCTTCTGATTTCTCATGGAGAAAGAGTGTCCACATCATTCTTGAGAAATCATCTACGAACAACATAAAATACCGATCTCCATGATAGCTCTTTGTCCTCATTGGTCCACACGGGTCTATGTGTACAAGGTCTAGAACATTTTCAGCAAAGAAGGACTTGCTTCCGAAACTTGCTCCTATCAGTTTTCCTAACTGACAATCCTTACAAATACCTCCCATGGGTTTTGCAATTTCTGGGAGTCCTCTAACCGATTTCTTCCTACTTACTTTAACAATGCTATCAAAGTTTATATGGCAGAGTCTCTTGTGCCATAGCTAGCTATTGTCTTCTTTAGAGATAAACCAATCTTGCTTGATTCTCCTTTGACAAAAGCAATTAAACAGGCTCCTTCTATTGAGTCTAGGTAGAACAAATTGTCTTTGCTTTGTCTACCGGTTGCAACGTGGGATCCAGATTGATTTTTGACTACGCAGGAGCCTTGACCGAACTCCAACTGGAAACCTTTGTTGTTTCACTGTGCAACACTCATCAGGTTATACCTGAGTCCTTCGACCCAGTACATGTCTTCATAGACAACATTATTGCAGAGAACAATAGATCCCTTTCCCTTGATGGCACAAGGGGCATTGTTTCCAAACGTGACTGATCCAATGTCGTTAAGCTCCAAGTTGATGAACTTGTTCTTGTCACCGATCATATGGTGAGTGCATCCGCTGTCAATGATCCAATCGTCATATTGATGTGATATGGATATGAGTGCAACTTCATTGAGAGCTGGGCTCTCCTCCTTTATTGCTACAAATGCAATTTTTGGATCTTCAGAGTCTTTAGACTCATTGTTTGTGACTCCTTCCTCAGCAAGATAGCAATCCTGCTTTGCTTTGTTCTTGAACCGGTCTCTTTTGTCTCTATTTTCATTATCTGGACATCGGGCAACAATGTGTCCTATTTTGTTACAAGAGAAGCATTTTAAACGGAGTTTCCCTTTGTACTTCCCTTTCCCTCTAGGAAATCTCTTAGCAATCAGAGCTTCAAACTCATCTTGTTCCGTCTCCTTTAAGAACAGATTCTCAATGAGGTTACCGATCTTACCGGTAGAGGAGTTACCGGTTTCTCTTCCCTTTTTGTTGGAAGAGGTATTGACCAATGATTTAAATGTTGCTTCCTGAACAGATAGACTATTATCAAAGTTGCTTAATTCAAAAGTAGCTAGCTTACCGATTAGAAAATCTAGGGTGACTTGATCGTTGCTCACGGATCTGAGCTCTTGAACGGCAGAGATCTTTATGGCGTACTGATGTTTGAGAGTTCTTAGTATTTTGCTCACCACCTCTTCTTTAGTTAGCTTGCCTCCAGCGCTTCTAATGGAGTTGATCACTTTCCTTGATTCGGTTGCTATATTGCTTGATATCTTCTCCATCATTCATCCTCATGTCGTCATACTTTCCCCTGAGGCTTTCGACTTTGGCTCTCTGAACATTGGGATCTCCTCCATAGACTGTTTGCAACTTCTTCCACATTTTGCAGGCAGAGTCAAGATGTTCAATTTCAGCATACACGTGGTCAAGTAAGGTACTAGCTATCATGTCCATGGCAGCTGGGTGCTCAGTCTTAATTTTCTCTTCATCAGGTTTCAAGGTACCAGCGGGCTCACTGTACTCATTGGTAACATGCTTCCAGTACTGGTCACCGTTGGTCTTCATATATAGCTTCATTCTGCTGCACCATAAGGTGAAGTTTTTTTTGGAAAACTTTGGTCCTTCCTTTCTCATCATCATAGCTTTCTCTCTGTGCGGTTAAGCAACAAAGAAAAACAGAACAAGGCTCTGATACCAATTGACAGTCCCAACGGGTGCTAAGAGGGGAGGGGTGAATCAGAACAAAAAAAAAAAAATTTCTATTCCTTTTTAATTCAATGAAGTAAACTTACAGCACTAAAGCAAACAGTTCTAAGCAAACAAAGCAATAACTGAACAAACACAAAGTGACACCGGATTTATCACGTGGAAACCTGGTTAGAGTAAAAATCACGGTGTAAGAAGACCTCACAATATTTGTACTCTTCTAAAGTACGCCCTGTTAAGAGCTTGCCCGATCAAGGGATAAAACGCACTTGCTAGGTGCGACCCGGTCAAGGGATTTGTTACAGTAAGATCTATTAAGACCTGCCCGGTTAAGGGACTTCAGACACCTTGAAAGATGTCACCCGGTTAAGGGATTTTGATACAAGGGACCTGTTAGAGTCCACCCAAATACTGGGATTTGTCTATTGTAGTTTGCTAGAAAACAATAGAAATAAGATCTTTACAGAAGGCTCTTCCTTAGCCAAATGTGATCTCTATTTGTGCTCTTCTGAGAATTATCACCGATTGACGCAGGTGTACTCTCAACTATTGTTGTGCTGACTTGCACAACTTTTACTCTGTCGATTTTCTCCAACCCTTGATACTTTTCTAACTTTTGCTTCTGTAGCAAATAGGCTCACTCTTTTTCTCGTCAGAATGAAGGCAAATCTTCTTTTCAACAGACATAAGAATATATTCAGTTTTGTTAAAATGACTGCGCCTTAAATGCATGACCTAATCATGAGATCCAACGAATGCATCACTCAGTGAAGTGTTTGTTCTCTTGAGCAAGCATTCAATGCAAGTTCTGTCTTCATCCACTACATGAAGAAAACAACAGTTGCGTGTCAGGCAACCTTTCTTCATAAGAGATAACACTTTGATTTAAAGCCACTGAATCCGGCTTTAAATCCTTCAGTCACGCCTCAAGTGTAATATGCTGCCTGGTTTTGTAATTCTAGAGTCTGTTTCTTCCTGTCATTTTGTCAAACAGTTGGCCTGCAACTGTCCTTATGTTTTTTCCAGATTGATGTTGTTTAATAGTCCTCAAGATTGTTGTATTTTGTATGAAATATCAGTAGAAGGCAACATGAAACCATATGCAGCTAATAATGATGACCGTTCATTTATTTCTTGTTTCAGATTATTAGGAAATTACAACTACCATATCTAACATATCTTATTAAACTCAACACATTATAACAACTATAGAGTCAATGATGGTCCATACCCATTGCAGCTACAACAGTGTTAATAGTTCTGAAAATTGCTACAGTAACTCACAGCTATAATGTTCCCGGACTGCTACAGTACCACGCTACAGTAATTCAGACTGCTACAGGAACTTGTTGCTACAGTAACCCGCTGCTACAGTACCGCGCTACAGTGATTTGGACTGCTACAGTACCGCGCTGCTACAGTACTCGCACTGCTACAGGAACTTGCTACAGTACCGCGCTGCTACAGTGTCGCTGCTACAGGAACTTGCTACAGTATCGCGCTGCTACAAGAACTTAATAGTGCTGTGCTACAGGAACGGTTTGTCTTCAGCTGGAAATGCACCCAATCTGCCTGATAATGAAGCTGAGAACACTGGATTCCAAAGGCCAAACCCCAAGGGAATGACGTCTAGAATGTCACAAGAGAGGATAAACGTCCTCAAATGCCAAGAACGGATCTGCAACTCCCATACCAATTTCTTCTCATATTCAACTCCCCTTAATGAAGCCACAAACGCTTCCTTTTATTCTATTTCCAAGGGTCGGTTCAACTCTCATGGCCAATGTGGGATAAAAGATGTGCAATATAAAACATATATTAAAATATCCCCTTATGTCTCCCTTGGGTACACATCCCCATAAAATAAATATTAAAGTAACACTTTAATATTTTACAATTAAATTAAATGCTACTTTAATAAAACTTCAGGCATTAAAATGTATTAGCAATCGGACTCCGAATAATGCAAGTGATAGCTCGTCGGAAAGCTCTCACCGAAGAGTATCAAATCCAATCACCAAAACTGGCCTCCACTGTGTCCTGTTGACTTACTAAAAATAGTAAGTATGCCTGAAACTGAGTAAATCAACTTCATTTTGGCCCAAACTGGAAATGACTAGGCCAAAACACTCCAGGATCCCCTTAAACCCTTCGTTAGCCCTCGGGACCATGTAGAACAAGGCTAACGCACACACGCTTGGTCAACTGCTAAAGTGGGGACATTACAGTCCGCCCCCCTTGAAATTGCTTGTCCTCAAGCAATCTCAGTCCAGCCTGCTGAATAACCTGCTCACTCTCCCATGTAGAATCCTCCTCCGGCAGGTTTCTCCATCTGACCAAATACTCCTTCACTACCCTGTTTCTAAGCTTCCTCTCTCTGGTGTCCAAAATAGCCTCGGGTACTAACACAAGCTTCCCCTCCTCATCCAAAGGGGGTAAATCTGCAGAAGGCACTACACTCTGACCAATGGCTTTCTTAAGCCTAGACACGTGAAACACATTGTGCACCCGACTGCCCTCTGGAAGCTCAAGCTCATAAGCCACTTCGCCCACTTTGCGTATTACCCTGTAGGGACCATAAAATCTAGGTTTCAATTTTTCAGCTCCGCTCTTCTTGAGCGATGACTGTCTATATGGTTGTAGCCTCAAGTAAACCATATCCCCTACCTCGAAATTGCGCTCTATTCAGTGCTGATCAGCATACAATTTCAGTTGATTCTGGGCCTGTTGTATATTCTCCTTGAGCACTTTCAGGATGTCCTGACTATCCTGCAATAAGTTTTTGGCTTTGGGCACTCTGCTGTCCCCCAAAACTAAATCCATGAAGCTAGGTGCTTCATAACCATAGAGTGCCATGAAAGGAGTCATCTTGATGGACATATGATAAGTGGTGTTATAACAATACTCTCCCATATGCAACCATCTGATCCAAGCCTTTTGTTGTGCAGTTACATAGTTCCTCAAATATCCCTCCACCCATTTATTCACAATCTCTGTTTGCCCATCTGTCTGTGGATGATAACTAGTGCTAGGTGTAAGATCTGTACCACACAACCTAAACAACTCTTGCCAAAAAACACTCATAAACTTACTATCCCGGTCACTAACAATGAATCTAGGCAGCCCATGTAACCTGAATATCTCTCTAAAGAAAAGATCTGCCACCTGTGCTGCTGTATAAGTGGACGGAATAGCAAAGAAGTGAGCGAACTTCGTCAAGCAGTCCACCACCACATAGATGCAATCCCTTCCCTGCACTCGTGGTAAACTAGTGATGAAGTCCATCGAAATACTTTCCCATTTCCTATCAGGAATGGGCAAGGGCTGTAATAACCCTGCAGGAAATGTGTGCTCTCCCTTATTCTGTTGACAAACTGCACACTCCCTGACATACCTCTGAACATCATCCTTGAGCCCTCTCCATGAGAACCGCTCTCGGATCTGCCTGTAGGTCTTGAAGATCCCTGGATGCCCAGCTGTGGGTGCATCATGAGATGCCTTCAGTATCGCCTCTCTCAAATGTGACGACGGAATCAAATAAACCCTGTCCTGAACTCTAATCAATCCATCTATCACCTCATAGCGATCATCCTGTATGGTACCTGAAATCAATTCAGAAGCCCAAGCATCTCCGACATACTCTGCTATAATCTGATCTCTCCAATCTCCTGAAATGTCTGCCAGAGCACATAAGTGAGGTCTCCGAGATAAGGCATCAGCCACCACGTTTTTCTTACCTTTGACAAACTCTATGTCAAAGTCATAAGCCTGCAATTTAGTAACCCATTTCTGTTGCCGATCATTAAGATCACGCTGGCTCATGAAATATTTAATACTGTTGTGATCAGTCTTTATCACAAAACGCCCACCTACCAAATACGATCGGAATTTGGCCAATGCATGCATTATGGCCAACATCTCTCGGTCATAGATAGAATAACTCTTCTCAACTCCCCGGAGCTTCCTACTCTCGAATGCAATGAGATGCTTCCCCTGCATCAATACTGCTCCAATCCCATCACCCGATGCATCACAATGAAGCTCAAAAGGCTTCGTGAAATCCGGTAGAGCTAGAACTGGACATGAAGACATTACCTGCTTGAAATGCTCAAAACACCTCTGTGCTGCCCCTGTCCACACGAAGGCCCCTTTCCTGGTAAGATCTGTCAAGGGTGCAGCAGTCTGTGAGAATCCCTTAACAAACCTCCTATAAAAACCACATAAACCAAAGAACCCCTTAAGCTGTGTAAGGTTTGTGGGAGTAGGCCAATCTACAATAGCTCTAATCTTTTCGGGATCAACCCGAACACCATCTGCACTAATGATATGCCCAAGGTAAAGGAGCTCGGTCATGCCAAACTCGCATTTAGATTCCTTGGCAAACAATGACTCTCTCTCCAGAATAGATAACACCTCCTCCAAATGATGTAAGTGCTCCTCCCAGGTCTTACTGAAGACCAAGATGTCATCAAAGAAGATCAAGACAAACCTCCTCAACTGCTTCCTGAATACCTGGTTCATACAACTCTGAAATGTAGCGGGTGCATTGGTTAGTCTAAATGGCATAACCATAAACTCAAAGTGGCCATAGTGACATCGGAATGCTGTTTTCTCAACATCCTCTGCTCTCATCTTGATTTGATGGTATCCAGACCGCAAATCAATTTTGGTGAAGAAGCATGCCCCATGCAACTCATCCATTAGCTCATCAATCCTAGGAATGGGATACCTATTTTTAATTGTTTTCTTATTCAGTGCCCTGTAATCGATGCACATGCGCATCGTCCCATCCTTCTTCTTTACCAATACTACTGCTGAAGCAAAGGGGCTCTTACTAGGCCTGATATGCCCCATCTCCAACAAATCCTTAATCGCCTTCTCTATCTCATCCTTGTGTTTCTTAGGATGACGATATGGAGTAATCATAACTGGTTTGGCTCCCTCCTCGAGCTCGATAACATGCTCTATCCCTCTGTCAGGAGGAACCCCATGAGGAATATCTCCAAATACTTTAGCATGTCTATCAAGTATCTTCTGGATATCTGGTGGATGACTCTTTTCCTGTGGCTCTGGTGAAGCTGGCATAATGTAGCACTCTGTCGCCCACTCTATGTCATCATGACGAAAAAGTCTTTGCATTCTCCTCAAGGACACTATTCTGCAACCTCCATCCGAAAGTCCTCTAAGTACCACAATTCTGCCCTCATGCTGGAATCTCATCTCCAATTTCGCTAGGTTGAGTGTGAACTCAACTAGCGAAGCCATCCATGTCATGCCGAGGATGACATCATAATCTCCCATGTCCACAACATAGAACTCATCCTCTAACTCATAGCCATCTCCAAACCTAATGTGAAGATTAGATATCTTCCGAGTGCACAATAATTTGTCACCGTTAGCCACCATGACTCTAAACCCATCATGCTCCTCGGTCTGTAACCCTCTCCTAGCTACCAACTGTGCATCTATGAAGTTATGTGTAGCCCCAGTGTCAATGAGAGATATCACTTTCTGCCCCTGGATAGTACCCCTGACCTTAAATGTGATTGCCTTTTGGGCCCCTGTCAAGCGTGCCAACGATCTATCACCCTTAGGAATGCTGCTCTCCTCTATAGTGTTACCTTCATCTGAATCGGAGTGCTGATCCTCCACCTCTGACTCTGACTCTTCTGCTGAAAAATACTCCATTTGATTTGCCTTAGCCTTGAGAGGGCATTTATGAGATAAGTCCCAAGGCTCTCTACAGTGGAAGCACAACTTCTTCTTTCGAAGTTCATTCATGGTTTCATTGTCTAGTCCTTTTGATCCTTCTTTGGGTTTGTTATACTCTTTTTGAAATGGTTTTTTGTCTTTATCCTTGCGGGAGAAAGAATCTGTTGAATGGTATTTTCCTTTGTATACCGAAGGGGCTAAATCTCGTGCCTTTTTAGTCGCTTCAGCTAAGGTGAGTGGATCATGTCCCTTCACCCAACCTCGTAATGGATCAGCAAGCCCATCACAAAATAACACCACCAATCTCCTAGGAGAGATATCAGTAACAAGTACAGACAAGCGCTAAAACTCGGCGATGTAAGCATCCACAGAACCTGACTGTTTTAACTGTGCTAGCTCCTTGAAATGTAACTCGGGATCCCTAGTGTCAAATCTCTCAATCAATCTGTCGGTGAATTCCTCATAGGATGTAATCTGATTATGCCCCAGAGACCATGCCATGATGCCACCATTCATGTGCAACGTCATCCAAGTGCATAGCCACATACTTGATAGCCTCCTCCTCAGGCATAGGATTTAGCTGCAAGTATGTATCTACCTTCTGCACCCAAGCTCGTGCAGTCATTTTCCCTGAAGCATCATAATAAGGTAAAGAAAGTTTTCCAACTTTCTTTCTCAGCTCAAAGTTTTGATTCCTCCCTCCTGCTCTAGGCATGTGTCTCATCCTCAAGTCCATATAATCTCTGAGGGAAATATCCGCCTGAAACTCCGGTCCACTAGCCTCCCAGTCCCTCCTGAACTGATCCTGTAACTCGGTAATCTGCGGTCCGTTTACTGGTTGAACCGGATCTCTGGGTGGGAAGGTGGGTAGAAGAGGTCTCGAGCTCGCTGTCCGAGCTGGGCGTGCAACGTGTCTAAAGTTATCAGCCTCATTCCCATTGTTGTCGTGTCCATTATTACCATTAATGTTATTCTCAGGACCATTGTTGTTACCTTGGCCTCCATTATTATCATTGCCCCCATTGTTATTGTTTCTGTTGTTGGCATCACCTGGATTAATATTGACACCCATCTGTCTAGCCATGAGCTGCAACATCATGTCCAGTCGCCTATTCTGCTCCTGCTGCATACACTGCCCCTGCTCTAATGTATCCAGTAACTGTCTGAACATTACCTCCCCCTGATCTGGACCAGTGTTCCTGACTCCGCCTAATCCTGTATTCATGTCATCTCGGTCACCCATATTGCTGTCTTGATCAAAGAATATCTCCTCTGTGTCTGTATGACTGGGTTCTATTTCGACCTGCACAGATGAACTAGACTGTTCACTCTGCAAGTCTAAAGTCCTGTTTTGTCTTGCTCTAGTATTGCGAAAATTATAAGGCCCCTTTCGCATGCTCAAACATATATGCTTAGCCTGTTTTTTTTAATTCTGATTTTAGTGTTTTGACATTTCGTCAAACACTTTTCCCTCTATCCGGCTGTTCCAAATTCCCTATAAAACCTCCACAGGATGGCAGGACTTATAGCTCTGATACCACTGTAATATGCTGCCTGGTTTTGTAATTCTAGAGTCTGTTTCTTCCTGTCATTTTGTCAAACAGTTGGCCTGCAACAATCCTTATGTTTTTTCCAGATTGATGTTGTTTAATAGTCCTCAAGATTGTTGTATTTTGTATGAAATATCAGTAGAAGGCAACATGAAACCATATGCAGCTAATAATGATGACCGTTCATTTATTTCTTGTTTCAGATTATTAGGAAATTACAACTACCATATCTAACATATCTTATTAAACTCAACACATTATAACAACTATAGAGTCAATGATGGTCCATACCCATTGCAGCTACAACAGTGTTAATAGTTCTGAAAATTGCTACAGTAACTCACAGCTATAATGTTCCCGGACTGCTACAGTACCACGCTACAGTAATTCAGACTGCTACAGGAACTTGTTGCTACAGTAACCCGCTGCTACATTACCGCGCTACAGTGATTTGGACTGCTACAGTACCGCGCTGCTACAGTACTCGCACTGCTACAGGAACTTGCTACAGTACCGCGCTGCTACAGTGTCGCTGCTACAGGAACTTGCTACAGTATCGCGCTGCTACAGGAACTTAATAGTGCTGTGCTACAGGAACGGTTTGTCTTCAGCTGGAAATGCACCCAATCTGCCTGATAATGAAGCTGAGAACACTGGATTCCAAAGGCCAAACCCCAAGGGAATGACGTCTAGAATGTCACAAGAGAGGATAAACGTCCTCAAATGCCAAGAACGGATCTGCAACTCCCATACCAATTTCTTCTCATATTCAAC
Source organism: Chamaecyparis obtusa (assembly GCA_027943335.1). Taxonomy (NCBI): domain Eukaryota; kingdom Viridiplantae; phylum Streptophyta; class Pinopsida; order Cupressales; family Cupressaceae; genus Chamaecyparis; species Chamaecyparis obtusa. Next base: position 226,819 of record BSBK01004763.1, on the reverse strand, counting down.
TCCCCTTAATGAAGCCACAAACGCTTCCTTTTATTCTATTTCCAAAGGTCGGTTCAACTCTCATGGCCAATGTGGGATAAAAGATGTGCAATATAAAACATATATTAAAATATCCCCTTATGTCTCCCTTGGGTACACATCCCCATAAAATAAATATTAAAGTAACACTTTAATATTTTACAATTAAATTAAATGTTACTTTAATAAAACTTCAGGCATTAAAATGTATTAGCAATCGGACTCCGAATAATGCAAGTGATAGCTCGTCGGAAAGCTCTCACCGAAGAGCATCAAATCCAATCACCAAAACTGGCCTCCACTGTGTCCTGTTGACTTACTAAAAATAGTAAGTATGCCTGAAACTGAGTAAATCAACTTCATTTTGGCCCAAACTGGAAATGACTAGACCAAAACACTCCAGGATCCCCTTAAACCCTTCGTTAGCCCTCGGGACCATGTAGAACAAGGCTAACGCACACACGCTTGGTCAACTGCTAAAGTGGGGACATTACATCAAGTAACCAATGATTCCGGCTTTAAATCCTTTATCTGTATCTCAAACCAATCACCAAGATAACTCAAGATCACTCGAATTTACTGCAATAAATCCCAGTGAAGAAGAGTTGGTTGGAACAGACAGTTGACTATGTCTTCCTCGGTTCATACCCTGGTCTTATCATATATCGTTTGAGTTCTGTCTTCCTCGGTTCATACCGGGGTCTTATCATATATCGATTGAGTTCTTTATGCTAAATACCGGGTACATGCCCTTGGTTGAGCAAATTATCGGTTGCACTATTCTTACCGGTTGTGTTATAGACAATTGTTGGATATGCATTTATTTGTACTTGTCTATACTAGTTGAGGGCAGTCCTTGGTTGATACTAGGATACACTCTTCTCTGTTGATTCTTAGTGTAGTGACAATACACTCTTCTCTGTTGATGCTGAGTGTAGTGACCGGTTTCTCAACCTTTCTTGGTGAAGAGTCCCTTCTATAATAGAGATCAAATCTCTATCCTCTTTTGCCAAACAATGACAACACTTAGACCGGTAGAGAACTTACCGGTTAGTGATGCCAACAGGTGGATTCACCAAGAAGAGGTAAACCAACAATAGATGAATTCATAACAGGACTGAAAGAAACCGGAGGAATGGATAATGTTGATAGAAGATATACTTTGGCAAACGATGAAGAGTGAAGGAAAATTGAAGACGCTATTGTTGAATGCATGTATAAGTTCAATCTAAGCCCTACAGAACTTCAGACAGTATTGTCGAATATTCTTCAAAGCAGGTGGAAAGCCTCTATGGAAAAAGAAAAAGAGCTAAGGATTCAAACTCGGCTAGAAGTGCAAAATCACCTCACCCTAAAAGAAGTGGGTCAACAAGCTGAACTACACCAGCATAATTTCCTGTTAAAGAAAAGAACAAACCTCTTGCTGATTGGAGAAACCGAGAAAGTTCATGCTTACGGAGTAGCCATTTGGAGCAACCTTATTCAGACACAGCAACAAATGGAAAAAGCACGGCAAAAGGCAACAGCTCCACCGGTTCCTGACATCGGAAAGGGTAAACGAGTACTCGGAGTAGAGAAACCAGTCATCGTTGACATTACTGGTGAACTGACAAATCCTACCCTTCTTGTATCTCTAGAAAAAGGTAAGGCTCACACCATGACTGTTAATGACATTATAGCTGAAATTACCAATTTTGGAGAAATAGATAATGCAGCCAAATGGTATAGTGTGTTGGCTGAGGAAGACAAACGGGCAATTGAAAAAGCTCTTGTTGAAAGTCTTCTAGACTTCATGAAAACACCCAGAGATTATAGAGGCAAGTTTCCTCTTGAATTGAATGGCAAGCTTCAGGAAAAATGGAGAACCGGTATGGAGAGCAATTCTCAAATCAATAAAGAAGCACTAAAGAAAGCTAGACCTGGCTTGAGCGATAAAAGTGTCTCACTTCTTTTAGGCACTGCATCTATGAATCTAGACACAAATTACAAAGTCGCCAAGATTCTCAATGGTTATGAGAATGAAGTCTTTAAAGAAACCTTGGATTTCTAGGAGCAATATGATTTTAGTCCCCTTGAAGAAACAAGTCCTCTGGATCACACCACCACAATTTTGGATCCACCTATTCAGTTTACTGCTACACAAACTCCGATATCTGATGAGCAGGAAGTCATCACAAAAAAGTTCACTTCTAGTGAACCGATTACATTGGGACAGACTTCTGTCAATCTTCCTACTGACGAATCAGATCAAAGAGGCGAAGGGATCCCTACAGAAGATCTTCAAATAGCTAAAGAACAGCTGCAGTCACAAGAGCCCTCACATCAAGTAGAAGATGCTATACCTAAGATTCACATTCAGCAGCAAGAAGCCAGACCAGAAGAGGGAAACAAGACAGATCAACAAGATGAAAAAGAACATGAGCAAGCCCCGAAAGCACCAGAATCGAGTAGAGAGAAGGATCTAGAAACTCTCGCCAGCTCCTCCAAAAGAAAAATACAACCTTAGAAGAATCTGAACCAAAAAGGAGCAAAGCAACCGATACAATAGTTGACATCAGCAAAATGTCAACAAGATAGCTGAAAGAGCTCACTAAAAGGAAACATGATATGGTTTTGAATAAAGTAAAAGATATCCTGTATCACTTTGTGCCGGATGCTGATATCGATGAAGATGAACTAGTCATCGATCAACTGGAAGTGCTGAATGCAAGCATCGGTGAGGATCCGACTGATCCAAAAACAGTGGCCATTGATCATTATGCGCAAAAAAGAGTGGAGCTTCTTCACAAGCAAGCTACAAACATTAAAGCTATTCTGCTAAATAATCTAAAAGTTCTTCAACAATAGATACAACTTGCAGAAAATTTGTTAAGCAGAACTTCAAATTTTGAAATTTTCAAGACTGACTTAACTGACAAAGCTACAAAGACTTCAAAAGACATAAAAGCTTTGTCCAACCAATTTGACATCAAGACCAAAACGGCTACAGCTTTCAGCAGAGAAACGACTAGTCTTAGTCTAGTCCTCAAAAAGACTGCAGAAGAAAAGAACAAAAGAATTCAAGACATAGTTGGCTTCCAGATGTTTTTAGCCCCAACTCTTGATATCATGCACCAGACATCGACTTCAACTAATGTTTTGATCAATGAACCGGATTGCAAAACTGTCGATGATATGGAGAACATCATCGTTTCTCTCAAAGCTGCCCAACACAATATTGAACATATAACCAATCAATGGGCACCATTTCTGCATTCAGCCAAGAATATCTATAAGGATATTTTCACACAGCTTCAAATGTGACCGAAGCCATAACCCCTTGTCCTCTGGAGGCAAAAGGGGGAAGAAACAAATCTACCAAGAATGAACAGGATCAGAAGGAAGAAGAAGAGCAGAATGGGAGGAAACAAAGAAAGAGAGGAACATCACAGCCACCGGAGCTCTCAGGCAGGGGAAGTAAGTGCAATTTTATTTTTTTTTGTATGGTTTTGCCACCAATGACAAAGGGGAAGATTGTTGGCATAAGTTGTCATTAGTGTATCTCATCAAAAACATTCCCACCGGTCTAACATCACCAATCGCTCGCTACTCCCAGTCGACACTGGTAGACAAGCAACATAACGTATGCACCGGTCGATAATACTCACCGATAAGGACACACACTGGTCTCAGTATGCATAAGTTGAACTGGATATAAGGTCACACCGGTCTAAAGAAGACTAAAGATCCGCACCGGGTTTAATGGATTAGTTTGAGTTAAAAGCAAGATTATACGGGACATCCACCGCTTAGAAGTGGAGTTAACTTTTCAACAGGAGTTAGCTTTAATTCATGCGGATGTCTTGCAAGGTAAACTCCAATTCAGTGCACATAGCTTTTTTTTTGCTGATTGCATGATTTATTGCGGAGTTTGCAGCCTGGCAGTTCTATGAGTTAAGGGTTTCATTACGGAGAATCTCTTGTATAAATACAGGTCATAGGACGCAAGATGAGTTGTTGTTAAAATTAAATGATTGCATAGAGCAGAGGAGAGATATCTTCTGAGAAACGTTGCACAAAAGTAGCAGAGTTCAACAACCAGGCTAACAAGGAACAGAGGTATGATCTAATCAGACATTCAGTGTCACAATAGATCATTATGTTTATCAGTAGTGAAAGAATATTCAAATCCCTCTATTAGGGTGAACCTAATCGGTTCGTTGTAAAAATCCCTTAACAGGGTAACATCTTGTTTGATGCTTAAAGTCCTATAACTAGGCAGCTCCTAACAGGGCTTAGATCGTAAACGATCTTTTGTAAAAATCCCTTAACAGGGTAGCACCATAGCTAGTGCTTTGTATGCTCCTAACAGGGCACCTTCATTAAAACTAGTGAAGTTGTGAGCTCTGTCTCACCGTGGTTTTTTTCTCTCTAACCAAGGGTTTCCATGTACAAATAATTGTGTAGATCTGTGTGATTCAGTTTAGGATTGTGAATGACTATTGACTTTCTACTTTGCATTCAAGAATCTGTTTTGCAAATATTAAATAATTTGTTTTAGTATTTTCTGATTCACCCCCCCCTCTCAGTAACCAATAAGGTAACAACATAATGGTGATGAGGTCACCTTCTAAGCACCCCACCCCATGGTATACGACTAAGTTGTCCCATGGGTCCAAAGGGGGACAAGTGGACTGCCTTTGGGCTTAGGAAGCAGGGACTATCAAAACACCATGTTGTGTATGTTCCTCATAACCTCTATCATGGTGAATAAATGCACGAAGATGCTAATCATTAGAAGTAAGAGGTAACAAGATTGAGGGTAACAGTGATAGGGCACTATATGAGGTATGCCACCTCATATGGATGGCATGGGCCATATGAGGTCAAGAGGGATGATATATCCACTCGGGCCAAGGGGATGGGGTTACTAGGACTCCTCATCAAGTCACCCTACCTTATCAATTCTATGATTGAGATAGCTTAAACCTGATTTAAGCAATCGATTGATTTAATCAACATTTCTAATGTATGCTTATTTCTAACTCAGGAATGTCTAATTATGCATTATGTTTAAAAACGATTCCTAACTTGTTGGAAGGCTCTCAATCAAGGCAAAAGGGTATCTCCAAAATCCCACTATCTTTAAATAATTGTAAAATAGGGAAAATTTTGGGTACCCATAATTTGGGGACATTACACAAGACATGCAAGATAAAGACAACCTAATATCATCAATTCTGATTTGATTTTTTTTAATGATATTCTTTGTTATTTGCAAGTTTTGATATTCAACATTCAAGGAAAACTATGCTTGGTACATCTATAATGTTTCATTTTTAGCTCACCATGGTTGGTGGTTTGGATTAGCCTAGCAGTGGCCCTCGTAGGCTATGTCTGATGGTTAGCGGGTCTCAATTGGCAGAACCAGAGGCCAATTCCCACTCTAGAGGTTAGGGATGTTCAGGTTTGCTTTTCATTTGAGTGAGATCGGCACACTTACTATTTATAGTGTCTATTTTGGGTAAGTCAGAGTTTCCATGTTTAGCAGGGCGCCTGAACAACTTGGTGGTAGTATTGAGATTCACTATCATTGACTAGAGAAGTTATTCAGAGACTTACTATTTATAGTAAGTCATTGTTGAGGAGTTGCTATATTGGCAAGGGCACCCAGACTCATGGTATGCATAGTGATTCATTCATTCATCAGTTGGCTCAGTTTGAGGGACTTACTATTTATAGTAAGTCAATTATGCCCATGTTGCTATATTTGGTAGGGCACCTGGACCGGCCCCAATTGCAGTGATGAGCTTTGGAACCTTTGGTTTGATCAGGTTCAAAGATTTACTAATTATAGTAAGTCTGAAATTGACAAAGATGGACACTTACTATTTTTACTTTTTGGTAAGGCAAATAGATGTGCAGTGGATGCAGTGACTGTGATGAGCCCAACTAGCTCTTAATAGCAATTTGATGATTTAATCCAATTTGCTTGCAATTGCTTTGGTATTTTAAACACAAATTTGATTTTTGATAAATTTTGCAAATTAATGGAATTGAATCCAATAGCAATTCAACATTGAAATTACATGTACTTCATTACTACATCATCCAACACATTGAATAACATCTATTATCAAACAATACAAGGAAGGAACTATAAAACTTGGCACCTTAGATATAAATTTAGTTGCAAGGAAGTGAAACACAGCCTGGCATTGTTTAATGCCAGCTAAATGTTGGCTCTTTAAACTGCTGGCAGCTTACACACTTCCCAACGTGTGATTCAAAGGATTGTAGTTGCAGCACCCAACAGTAGTTTCCAATCTTTCCAACCATAGTCAACACAACAATGAGTTTCCAACAACAAATTCGTACATGTACGACCAACATTAAATTCTGTACGGCCCCTCCAAGAAATGTACGACAGCCTTAATACTCTGCAAATTAAACATAAGTTTGATGTTCTCTCCAAATGTTGAAGACCAAACATCAATATCTCTGCAAACAGGAAGCAGCTCAACGTTTTCTCCTAAGAAGAAGACCAAACCCTAGCTCATCCCAAGAAGTTTCGAAAATCCTCTCCAAGAACAAATTTCACAAATTCATCAAATGATCAATAGGTATGAAAAATGTTTTTTCATGTTGTATATATAATCTTTTTTGAAAAAGCTTCAACTTCACATTTTTCACTAAAGTAGCTTCTTCAACACATCACTTTATAACATTAAAATCATAAAGTCATAAAGTTATTAAATTAAAATAACTTAATTTCATAACCACAATTAAAAATATGAAGCCATTGAATCTTTCTGACTGAATAAAACTAACTTCTGACAACAGAGCCCCAAGCTCATACTACCCTGCCAGAAATAGCCATCTAACAAAAATAGGCTTACTATAAATAGTAAGTCTCTCAAACTGGAGATTCCTAATAAATGATCCTAAAACATCTGATAACACTGTGCAGGCACCCTACTAAACCAAGCCATACCCAAAATACCACTTACTATAAATAGTAAGTCATCCAATCTGACCCAAACGAAGAGCAGACCTAGCAACCAGAACCTCCAGAATGGAATCCAACCACTGGCTCTGCCAACTGACCCCCTTTGATCACCTCATTACCTTACGAGGGTCGCCAAACTAAGCTAATCCCAAGAGTATGAAAAATGGGGACATTACAGTGGTTAACTCCCTGGTTCAAATGGAACTGTAGAATAATGAGTATTAATGGAGTTATGTTGTTTTAATTATTAATAAAGTAATACTTTATTAATAATTATTCATTTATGACCAGTGTAACACAGGGACTCGTCTCCCACCTAAACCCCCATGCACCCAAGTCAGGGACGTCCCCGTGTCGGGAACTTGGCGTTCCCAAGTCCCCCCACCACTAAATTCGTGCCACAATCTCGCTATTGGGAGTTTCTGCAAGTAAATGTTACGGTTGTAGCACTTGTGATAGAAAGGGTGTTTACTGGCTACCGTAAAGGTCACTGTTACACATACACACACTACATGTGAATATTTATGAATGTATGTACATGATATTGTACTTGTTTTGATTTCATGCTACTCATTGTAAACATGTTTATGATATTTTTGAAAATCATGTTGCGGTTTTGCTATGTTCAAGTATTTGGTACTATGATTTATTAGTTTTTATACTATTATACATCATTTCATAACTAGCATTTCAAGTACTATATGTATAGTATATTACAACACCCCCCTCATCCCCCAACCACTATCCCCCCGCCGTCCCCAAATTGAAGCACTTTTTTTCCCCGTCCGACTTCCTAACATCCCGACATTCCCCAGTGCTCGTGTTACATTGTTTATGGCACATTATGAAATAAGGTTATAATTGAACTTTAATGAAGGGGTCAATTCTGAAAAACGAAAAAATGTTGCGAGGGAGAGGGGGTGAATCGGTATTTTAAAAACCTTAAAGGAAATTGGAAAGCACACTCAACAAATGGAGACAGGACACAGATATTTTTCTCATGTGGAAAACCCAAGCTGGGTAAAAAACCACGGCTTCACTAATCAAATGGGCTACAACCCCTTTACACAAAGAGCTAGAACTCTTCAAAAATACAATCCTGAACAGGCTCCAACCTGCTCCAAAGGCTACAACCTTTTATGAAGGAAATATGAACAAAGTTAACACCACAATAAGTTCTTGGTCTGCACCGAAAATATAAAGACCCAGGAGTTGATTCAAACAGATCATAGTACAGAGCTCTTCAATGTTGTTCAAGCTTCCAACAAAAAGCACTCTCCCCCAACATCGTCTCCTTACTTATCTTGAAGCTTGATTCTCAAGATGAGCTTTTTGGTTCCAGAATGAAATATAAAAACCTGCACAATGCCACTATGTTTTTTTTTCTTCAAATTCTTCAAAAGTGTGTTGTAAAAGAACATACACCAGTTTACCACCACACAATATCTCTCATTTTCTAAGGCTTGACTTTTCTTTGTATATCCTTTTCATAACCGTTGTTCTTTGTTCTTTTAACACTGTCACTGTATACACACAGAACTGTATTTCCACACACACAGTAAGTCGAAATATATGGATACACGCTCCAGCTCAGAGCACATTCGAGCGTCAGTTTTTGGACTCACTCTCCCTGTTCTTACCACGTGTTCACGCTAATTTTTCAAAGAGAACAATGCATTTTTTCACTTCATAACATATATGCTTCACTACGTTTCGCATGTCATGTTAAACCAGTTACCGTTTCTTCATACACGTACTCTTGGTCTCTGCATATATTTTCAGAAATCTGGCCCCGTGTCGTCTGGTATTCAAAAAATGTAGCTTCACACACCTTTTTCTTTTTGAACAGTCTCTATCCTAATTTCTTAAAACTACAAACTCAAAAACGCTTAGTCTTGTCTCACGCTTGCGTTTTTCTTTTCCTCTATCTTATTCGACACATTGCACTGCATGTTATTATCGTGACTTAGTCATGATCCACATTTTGGAAATGAGCACCAGTCCTTGAACACATACAAGCGGGATTTGTGAACACGGGTCGCACAACCATTCACAAGTTCACTGTTGCTGTTAAAAATGTGAGTTGCTTCAAAGGCATTCACATCGATTCCAAAAACAAAAAACGTCTACGGCAGTGAACCACCAATCTTAAAAAGAAACGAGATATCTACACTCATTTTTGGAAAGCCCCACGTTAACACTTGTTAGCCTACAATATGAATTGGTACGCCTGCCATAGTATGATACTTCTGCAAAAATGCATAAGTAGGAAGAATGATACTTCTGCAAAAAATGCACTGGTAACAATAGAGACGTTCGTAACAGTTGGTGCATACGATCTGCAGAGCTGCAGAGTTGCTAGAAAGGATTTGTCCATACTGCCAAACATTCCACTTCCGAAACTCAAATAGCTGGAGAGAAAGACAAAAAACGCTCCAATGAAAATGGCTATCCTTCTTATGAAAAACAAAGGTCATGAGAACTGGACACGTGTTACTTCGGAAACTCCTTAGAGACTCACAGGTCTGCAGAGAAAGAACAACCGAAATGCTAACATCAATGACATAAACTTAACAATCTCCCCCTTTTTGTCATTGATGGCAATTGCAACAAATAGAGGCAGTTGAAACAGCTCCCCCTGAATAGCTGAACCAAACGAAATGACTCCCCTAAATATCTACTCCCCCTTTGACATCAATGACCATGAAACTGAAGTACAAGTGCAGTCCAAAAGATATAACAGTGAAACTCAGCTGCTGAAAACACACCTTTCAATGAGGTAGAACACCAAGTTTGCTTCAAAGAGACTCAAAGCGTTCTCGGGGTAACGGTTTAGTAAAAACATCAGCGATTTGTTCCTTAGAACAAATATAGTTCAGCTTGACAGTATTGTTAGCAACTTGCTCCTTTAGATAATGATATTTAATTGGAATGTGCTTGGTGCGGGAATGCATCACTGGATTTTTCGAGATATCAATGGCGCTTGTGTTGTCACAAAGAATGCAAATAGGATCAGTAAACTCAAGCTTGTAATCACACAAAGTATTCTTCATCCAAATTACCTGAGTGCAACATGAAACTACTGCAATATTTAGCTTCAGCAGTAGATAGTGAAGTGCAAGACTGTTTCTTGCTTAGCCAAGATACCAAGCAACCACCTAAAAGGAAGGTACACCCACTAGTGTTTTTCTTGTCATCCACGGAGCTACCCCAATCTGCATCTGTATCAGCTGTGAGAGAGAAATCAAAACTCTTTGGAAACCAAAGACCAAAATCAACCATGCCTTTCAAATATTTAAAAATTCTCTTAACAGCTTGAACATGTGTTTGCTTTGGAGTTGCTTGAAATCTAGCAACATAGCCAACGACCTGCATAATATTTGGTCTAGTGGCTGTAACAAACAACAAACTTTCTACCATAGATCTATAGAAAGTTTGATCAACAGAAGGAGACACATCATCCTTAGTTTACATCCAGTTTCCATAGGAGTGCTAACCAGATTGCAATCTTCCATTTTGAATCTCTTAAGCAACTCTCTAACATACTTAGCTTGGGAAATGAAAACACTTTCAGAAGATTGATTAATTTGCAGCCCAAGAAAGTAAGTTAATTCACCCATCATAGACATTTCGAATTCATCTTTCATACAATCAGCAAAGGTCTTGGACATTTTGACATTGTCACTACCAAAAATCAGATCATCAATATAAACCACAACAATGAGAATGCTGTTACCTTCCTCTTTGGCATACAAATTGTTGTCAACATATCCATTTTTGAAGCCCTGTTGCTGCAAGTAATTGTCCAGCCTGTCATACCAAGCTCTAGGAGCTTGTTTGAGTCCATAAAGATCCTTTTTCAGCTTGCAAATATAATCCAAATTGTTAGTGATAAGGCCTTCTGGCTGTTCAACATAAATTTCTTCAACCAAATCCCTATTTAAGAAGGCAAATTTGACATCCATTTGAAAGACTTTAAAACCTTTAAAGGAGGCAAAGGCAAGAAAAATTCTGATTGCTTCTAATCTTGCAACCGGTGCAAAGGTTTCATTAAAATCAACACCTTCAATTTGAGAATATCCCTTGCAAACTAAACGAGCCTTGTTTCTAATGTACCATCTTCATTTACCTTATTTCGGAATACCCATTTTGTACCTATCACATTTTTGTTAATGGGTCTTGGCACAAGCTCCCAAGTATTGCTCTTCTTAATTTGTTCTAACTCTTCTTTCATAGCAGCCACCCAAAGCTCATCTACTGCTGCTTCTTCAAAACATTTAGGCTCAATCATAGAAATGAGCGAAAAGTCATCATCCTCAAAATAATTAACATTTTGCTTAGCATGCCTAGTTCTTCTTTCAACTATAACTTGATCAATAGGACGATTCTTTTGAACGAATTTTGAAGGAGTTTTGAAAGTAGAAGTATCATGATCACCTTGAGAATCATACCCAGAATTAACATGAGAGTTTTCAGCATCATTTGAAGTAGAGACTGTATCTTCATGAGCAGATTGAGTTTTACCTTTGTCATTTTCACCATTTATACTAGCTGTTACAGCTTGAATATGAGGAGGAGAAGAAGGTACAGCAGTGCTGGTTTGAGTTTTTTCTTCTTCAGGGCTGTCATCATACTCGCCAAGATCATTAGTAGCCTCATGAATCTTAACATTAACACTACCAATTCATGCAGCCTTTTATTATAGCATTTGAATGCTTTACTTTTAGAGGAGAAGCCAAGAAAGATTCCCTCATCAAATCTAGAATCAAATTTGCCCAAATTATCTTCATCCCTTCTATTGTAACATAGACTTCCAAAAATTTTAAAGTACTTAACAGTAGTTGGTTTACCTTTCCAAAGTTCATAAGGAGTCTTGTTGAACTTGGGACTCAACAAAGTTATATTTTGAATGTAGACTATTGTGTGGACAACCTCTCTCCAAAAGACATCTTTCACTTTTCTTTCATTCATCAAGCAACGTGCCATCTCTTGAATAGTTCTGTTTTTTCTTTCAACAACATCATTTTGTTGTGGTGTTCTAGGGGCTGAAACTTGTTTCTTGATTCCATGTTTCTCACAAAACTTAACAAAATCATTTGAGGTAAATTCTCCCCCATTATCAAAACGCAAGCATTTGATTTTCACATCTATTTCATTTTCAACCAAATTCTTAAAAATCTTAAACTTATCCAAATCCTCTGATTTTTCTTTTAGAAAAGTAACCCAAGTCATGAGAGAAAAATCATCAATAAGAAGCATAAAGTATTTTTCACCTTGAAGGCTTGTTGTCCTAGTTGGTCCATAGAGATCCGTGTGAACCAACTCCAATGGCCTACTGCTGAAGTGATCTTTTGGTTTGAAGGAAGGTCTGGTTTGTTTTCCCTCTTGACAATTTTTGCAAACAATATCAGTTGGTTTCTCTATCTTTGGCATATCTCTTACAGCATTTTTTTTACTGATTTTGATGAGATTATCAAAATTTACATGCCCAAAACGCTTGTGGCCAAAGCCAAGCATCCTCTACCTTGCTCAAACAACATGTCTCGTCATTAGAGTCGTCAAGAATATAAAGATTATTTGTTGTTCTAGTTGCTTTAGCTATGACATCATTTCCCTTTTTGATAGTGCAAGAATTTGAGTTAAAGCTAAGATCATACCCGTGATCACACAGTTGACTAACACTTAGGAGATTATGTTTTAGTCCTTCAACATAGAGAACATTCTCAACAATGGTTTCATCATTATTAATCAAGAGAGTACCTATACCAGCAACCTTTGCACAAGAGCTACCTCCAAATCTAACCTTTCCACCTTTCATTTTCTTGAGAGTGTGAAACTTACTTAAATCACCTGTCATATGTCTTGAGCAGCCACTGTCAACATACCAAATGTCCTTCTCACTGCTGGCAAGAAGAGTTGTTCGAACAACAAGAGCCTTTAGAAGTGTTTCTTGAACTTTTCTTCTCAAAACTTTGGTCACTTTTGTCCTTCTTTTTGGTTCAACATTGTAGAACAAATCTGCACTATAGCTGTTGCAAAATCTTGAATTATGGCCAAACTTGTTACAGCTGTAGCAAATTAAATTGTACTTCCTAAAGGCATTCTTTTCAAATTGAAAATAATTCTTAAAGGGAGCAACTCTACAATCTGCAGCTCTATGTCCAAAGTAGTTAAATGAAAAACAGTAGTCATAGAAGAAATGTTTGTTTACGTTGCTAAATGCAGGCTGACTACTTTCCGGTGGTGAAGAGTTTTGTTCAAGTTGCATGCCAACTCCTCTCTTATCTTTGGTAGGTCTTTGAGAACCAAGAACATTACCACTCTTGAAAGACACTTCTTCACTGGAAAGCATAGAAGTTTTACCTATGTTTCTGAGAGCAACAATTTCAGCTTCTAGCTTGGCAATGTTTTCTTCTTTTAGATGAATCTGATTTTCCAAATTCTCACGAACTTTCTTAGCTTCCTCATTCAAGATTTTAAAATCAACAAGTTGAGTTTCAGCCTCTTTGAGAGATGTTGCAATCGTTAACTTTTCAGCACTCTCAACTTGTAGAAAATCCACAAGACTTAGATTCTTTTTTTTCAGTTTCTTAATCTCACCTAGAGCTGCAATCAATTCAAGTTTAAGATCCACTTCACCATCTTCTACATCATCATTTTCTTCGGAACTCAAGTCATCAACAGCCATGAACATAACCTCATTTATTCGAGAATCACTTTCGCTACTTGAAGAATCATCGCTGCCATCTTTTCAAAACAACATTTTTTTGCCCTTTTCAAATTTTGAATTTTTCTTGGCAAATCTCCTAGTTTTCTGGAATTTGAAATCTTTTTCATCATGGCCGTCATCTTCTTTATCAAACGGACACTTTGAGGCAAAGTGACCGAGTTTCCCACAATTGAAGCACTTCAAACCAAATTTGCCTTTACTTTTGTTAAGACCCTTTTTCAGCCTTCTAATAAGGTAAGCAATTTCCTCATTGGAGTCCTCATCCAAGCTATCACTGTGATTATTTTCTTTGTCCTTGCTCCTTTCAAAAACCTTGAAGGCAGATTCATTTTTGGAAGGCCCTTCAACGGTAGTCCTCATCTCATAGGCAGTCAAAATACCATGCAATTTGTCAACTGTTAGAGTGTCCAAATCTGACATTTCTTCAACGGCAGAGACTTTAGCATCAAGCCTCATGGGAAGAGAGCAAAGAATTTTCTGAACCACGGTTTTCTCTTCAACATAGTCTCCCAGACCTTTTAAACCATTGACAACCTCATCAACACGAAGAAAGTAAGCAGCAATGTTTTCATCTTCCTTCATGCAAAGACTTTCAAAGACAGCCCAGTGAGTTTGAACTTTTGCATTCCTAACTTTGTCATCACTATGATAAGCATTATGCAATTTATTCCAAACTTCTTTAGCAGTAGTACAGTGCATGACCTTTACAAATTCAGCTTCAGTTAGACCACCCAAAATAGCATTCATAGCCTTGGCATTATTCTCAAATTCCTTTTTACTATCAGCTTCTATAGGAGTAAAATGAATAGTGTAACCATTGACAAGACTGAGATAGACATCACAACCTAAGGACATGATGTAGGTCTTCATGCGAACACTCCAAAAGGCATAGTTGTTTCCATAAAAAAGAGGTGCACGATTCGTAGCAAGACCTTCTAAGGCACTCATGATAGGCACAAGAATCGAACTCTCAAGCTTTTAAGCAAGGGAAGAGAGAGACTGGCTCTGATACCAATTGAAAAACGAAAAATACTGAGAGGGGGAGGGGGTGAATCAATATTTTAAAAACCTTAAAGGAAACTAGAAAGCACACTCAACAAATGGAGACAAGACACAAATATTTTTCTCACGTGGAAAACCCAAGCTGGGTAAAAAACCACGGCTTCACTAATCAAATGGGCTACAACCCCCTTTACACAAAGAGCTAGAACTCTTCAGAAATACAATCCTGAACAAGCTCCAACCTGCTCCAAAGGCTACAACCTTTTATGAAGGAAATATGAACAAAGTTAACACCACAATAAGTTCTTAGTCTTCACTAAAAATGGAAAGACCCAGGGGTTGATTCAAAACAAATCATAGTGCAGAGCTCTTCAATGTTGTTTAAGCTTCCAACAAAAACCACTCTCCCCCAACATCATCTCCTTACTTATCTTGAAGACTGATTCTCAAGATGAGCTTTTTGGTTCCAGAATGACAAATAAAAACTTGCACAATGCCACTATGTTTTTTTTCTTCAGATTCTTCAAAAGTGTGTTGTAAAAGAACATACACCAGTTTACCACCACACGATATCTCTCATTTTCTAACGCCTGACTTTTCTTTGTATATCCTTTTCATAACCATTGTTCTTTGTTCTTTTAACACTCTGTCACTATATACACACAAAACTGTATTTCCACACACACAGTAAGTCGAAATATATGGATACACGCTCCAGCTCAAAGCACATTCGAGCGTCGGTTTTTGGACTCACTCTCCCTATTCTTACCACGTGTTCACGCTACTTTTTCAAAGAGAACAATGCATTTTTTTACTTCATAACGTATATGCTTCACTGTGTTCCACGCGTCGTGTTAAACCAGTTACCGTTTCTTCCTACACGTACTCTTGGTCTCTGCATATATTTCTAGAAATCTGGCTGGCCCCGTGTCCTCTGGTATTCAAAAAACGTAGCTTCACACACCTTTTTCTTTTTGAACAGTCTCCATCCTAATTTCTTAAAACTGCAAACTCAAAAACGCTTAGTCTTGTCTCACGCCCGTGTTTTTCTTTTCCTCTATCTTATTCAACACAATGCACTGCATGTTGTTATTATCGTGACTTAGTCATGATCCACGTTTTGGAAATGAGCACCAGTCCTTGAACACACACAAGTGGGATTTGTGAACATGGGTCGCACAACCATTCGCGAGTTCACTGTTGCTGTTAAAAACGCGAGTTTCTTCGAAGGCATTCACATCGATTCCAAAAACAAAAAACGTCTATGGCAGTGAACCACCAATCTTAAAAAGAAACGAGATATCTGCACTCATTTTTGGAAAGCCTCACGTTAACACCTGTTAGCCTACCATATGAATTGGTATGTCTGCCATAGTATGATACTTCTGCAAAAACGCATAAGTAGGAAGAATGATACTTCTGCAAAAAACGCACTAATAATAGCAGATACAGTTGGTGCATACGACCCGCAGAGATGCTAGAAAGGATTTGTCCATACTGCCAAACATTCCACTTCCGAAACTCAAACAGTTGGAGAGAAAGACAAAAACGCTCCAATGAAAACGACTATCCTTCTTATGAAAAACAAAGGTCATGAGAATTGGACACATGTTACTTTGGAAACTCCTTAGAGACTCACAGATCTATAGAGAAAGAACAACCGAAATACTGACATTAATGACATAAACGTAACAAATTCATCATTAAAATGGGGCCAAATGACTTAGTCATGTGCTTTTACATGTCATTTATCACAAGAAGGCCTGTTTATTATTAATCAAATAAGTCAATGTGAGCGCATGAAAACCAAATATTTAATGAAAAGCAAATATTTAATGAATTAAATAAAAGAAAGAAAGTAAAGTCATTTTCATGCGAGAAATATAAAGGGAGGATTTAATTATGAATGCAATTTCCATCAAAAGCAAATATATTTTCAAGTTATGTTAGGAGTGAAGCGGAAGATAGACTTGTTATGGAGAATTATATAAATCCATGAAGCCAAAAGTCGAACCATTCTATGGACATTTGCTTTTGATAATTTTGGGTAAAGAAAATTGAGCAAGGTTTGAAGTTTTCAGACTTGAAGAATTGGGAATTCTTCTAAGTATTTGCACTTTGAATTGGTTGTTCTCTGTCAGTGAATTGTGTCAGCAATAATCTTATCCAGAGATTATGAAAGTGCTTAATTTGGTGATCGAATTGTGAAGAGGATTTAGAGTTTCATCTCTGATACAGTTTGCAAGTCAGGGGAGTGTTATTTTAATGCAGATAGCAGCTATATGAAGGGCTGCATTTGGACATTAAAGGCTCCCACTGTAATATTTGGAGGCCACATTAGTGCTGAGGGTGTGAAGTTAGTGTCCAAAAGGGCACGTTTTGATAGTTTAATGTGTCTACTTCGCAATTCACAGCTTGGTGTCAAAGAATAATTGCTTCCAGAATAGCTATGCCTAATATTTGGTGCTCAATAATACATGCGATCAGATTCAAGGTTTTCTCATTGTTATAAATTTCTTCCTTATTATATAGTTGATAAATGAATGTAATTCATTTCCAGAATTTGAATGAAAGGAGATATTATGCAATGTTGCAAAGATAGTTTGATTTCATGTATTGTAGTCTGTTTGCCAAGTATTTGACAAAATGCCATGTTGAATATTAAGCAAATTGAATGATATTACATAGCTGTTTGCAAGTCTATCTCATTGAAAATTCAGATTATTGGTGAAACCAGCTTTATTAGTTTGCATACAAAGTGTTTGACAAAATGTCATACATCAAAAATTGAAACATTCCAGTGTTTGTCAGAGTTAGAACCACAGGGGTTCTTACAACATAAAGAAAACATTTAACTGAAAATGCATTCCAATTTTCAAATATCTGAGCTGGGAAATTATTTGCTAGGTCTACACTAACAGTTCACAGATTATTCCAACTTCAATCTGGTCAAACACAACAATCCTCATCCCACATGTCTCCAACATGGATCAATAGACTCTACTAAGCATCAATTTTCACCATACTTTGTCGACGCCATGGAGTAGCTACTACTGGTCTGTTGGGACAATAATAATTATGCTAGAAGGTCTTCAAATGATCTGATTAAATCTTCTACAACAGGGCATTCACGGACATAACTGCTTACTTGACCGTGGACCAATACCACTCCAATCTATTGGTTGTTTGTTCATAAATTTGGACTGAAAGTCAAGACATGTACTGCCACATGAAGCTGGACTAGTCTGAAATAATAGAGATTTCTGTTGAATGCGAATGATGCTAGCAGGCCTTCAAATGATCTATTCAGTCATCTACAACAGATTATTCACTGACATAACTGCTTACTTCACATTGGACTGATGCCACTCCAATATATTGGTTGTTTGTTAATAAATTTGGACTCAAAATCAAGGTATGCACTGACATATGAAGCTGGAATGGTCTGAAATAATAGAGAAATCTGCTGAATGGGAACTGTTTAAGGGCTGCAGAACAAACAGCTAGAAAACACAACCAGCAAAACCTCCTTCAGGCCACTCTCCAGAGTTAAATTTCTCCCCTCATTAAAACTCAGCAACCATTAACAACCCAATTGTTACCTGAAAACTATAGGGAATATGCTAACTTGAAACTTCAAACTTGCAGAATCAAAAGATAATGGCACCAAGACCAGAGGTAGTCAGCCCATTAATTCATATGACCACCAAACTGAGCCAAAAACTCTTCCTCAACACTTGCAACTACCAATGCAGATCTAGATGCCTCCAACAAAGTTCATAAACTTCTCAAACCCATTTGCTTGGCTCTAATCTTCCCTCACACCAGCTCTACAAATGCTTAGCAATGGCCCTAAATGGTATGACTCTCTAACAAAAAATTAAATGGCAGCTTTTTCCCCTTACAAAATGGTCCAGACTTGGTCACCCTTCCTAGAAGGATCTGTTTGTTCAATGCCTGAAACAACAGGATCAAAAGTTTTTCTTATACATCTCCAAATGTGGGTTAGGGCTTGTCCTGGCAAGATGTATGGCCCTGCCAAAGAGTCCGAAAACTCGACACAAAAACACACAAAATCCTCTACATTTTCACCATCAAACATTGCCAAAACTTACACTTCAAAATACCTTGAAAATCTCCACTTTTCTTGAAACCCCAATTCTACGATTGTGGAACAATGGTGTTTCCTAAAGTAGAAACACACCCAAACCAGCTAGGGAGGATCATTCGCCACCAAAATTAGAAAGATTGAAGAAGGCTTTCATCCTCAACAAGTCCTAAAAGAACTTCTTTGTTCATTCTGAAACATCTCCTTGTGTGTGCAAAGTTCAAATTGTGAATGAGAGAAATGAGAGTCAAAATTCTAATTTATAAAGTTTGGAGGGATTAAGGCATTTTAAAATTCAAATATTTTATTTTATCTCAAAAAATCCCTATAATGTTTTATAACAACTTAAGTCTCCCACATCTCCTAAAAATCCAACTTGGGGAAAAACACCTTTTTTTATATTTAGACACTAAAGTGAATAATAAAACGTCATATTATTACATAGTGCAAATATTAAAATATTATCAACCACCTTATATAAAACTTGCCAAGACACCAGAAATGTAAATCAATAATATCGGACTATAACTAATGTGGAAGGATAATGACTGGTGCCGAAATGAGCACTTACTTTAAATGGCAGTGTCCTCTAAGGACTACGGAGAACAAACCTAGAAAGGCTGGTGCAGAAATGAGCACCTACTATAAATAGCAATGCTCTCCAAGGACTAAGGAACTCTCCCAGCTCACCTCAAAAACTGGCCAACGTCATAGAATAGTATGTCATAAAAATGAAGACATTAACAGTGTTACACAATTCTAAAGTTTTAAACACCTTGGGGTCAATTTTGCATGTCTATATTCGACCCAAATCATTGCTATGGGCATAGACTCATCACAAAAGCACATAATGGAAAACTGAAAAGTTGAAAACATCCTTGTTCTCTCTACAAATATTTTTGTTTCTATCATTTTGCTCCTATCTATGAATCAATATTATATTATATGTTATTTTCACCAGCCTTCCCCAAACCTCCCCAACTTTAAAGAAACTTTTTGTCATCCCTGAAATTCCTCTCCATGTCCCTCTATTCAAAAACTTCATGCAATAATTCCTTTGTCTTTATTTTCCCTAGGTTTTGTATTGACTTATTTCTTAAGAAGAGTACTAATGGCAATATCCATTCTCTTTCCACTCAAGTAAGCAAAAAACATACATAACAAAACAGCATCTTAAAGATTACTTACCAGAAAAATGCTTGTTTTGATTTTCCAGCAATTTTGAGCCTTCAAGCTGTAAAAACAGATAACACAGAGCTCAATAAAGCGTTCAAGTACACTTCCAAATTTTATATTTCATCTAATTTTACAAGACATTCATTCTGAATTAAAAAAAAAATTGTATTTCTTCTCTTGTTTTACAAATTATAATAATGAGAAACATTAAAATGAAGTATAAAATTCTAACATTCTAATGCATGATTTTTAGTCTACTCAAATCGTTCAAGCACTTTATTGCATTAAACACAGATTTATGTGATAAATTTTCCGTCATGGTTTTGTAACTAGGCAGTTTTACCATTAGAAGTTGGGTTCTTGTATGGAATATAGAGTTTGATATTAGAAAAACAAAGAGCCCATGGTAAGATTGCATAGTTTCCTTGTGCTCAAAAAACATATTGAAAAACAATAAATGTTTGAAAACAAAAGTTTACAACAACTATCCATTTTTTTTAACTGAAGAAGATAGTTGATGGTATAGACACAACAGCAGCTACTACACCTAAGAAGGATGCATTTAACCTCCAAAACAGAAGAGCTTTGCTGACAACCAATGTAGCTATAAAACATAAATTTGAACAAAGTTTTATATTGATAGATCAACCTCTATAAATTATAGTGCTCCATGGACTCTTTGAGATGGAGGGACTAGTTTCGTGGATGACAACTTTTTGCCCAAATCTTGGGGACAGCAAGGAGATTATCACACTTAGTTACTATATATGTTATGTTTTATATATGGTAACACAAAGATGTTAATATATAGATAGTCTATTCCTTAAACACTTGATAATACAACTAATTGGGTAGGGAGTTTGGAAGGGAGAGGAGTAATCCGGTCACATTGAGGTGGAGATCCCAAAACAGGTGAGAACCATGAGGGAACCTCTTGTAGACTGTTTCCATACCCAAGCACAATAATTATACCATCTACCATAGGTTTAGTCAAGGTAAGGAGGACATCTGTATCAAAGAATCAAACAATAGTATTCCAAATTTGTTTCTAAACTATAATAATAATACAATAATACAATATGAATTTAGTGATAAGCTACATGTTCTCAATCAGGAATGCGCCTCTAGCTTGATTGAAAATCTAGCCTTCCTGTTGAAACATGGAAACGAACTCTTTGTGGAAAAGAGATCGAATCTCTGGATTCTAGGCCGGTTCCTGTAGATTTGGAATATCACCTAATACTAAATTTTCAAACTTTTGGGAAAAGGTAGAAGGATTACTAAAAAATGAAACCTAACTAACAGGTGATACACCAAAATGAATGCAGATTTCTCAGAATCACAAATCTATCTATCAAACTCACACTACTAAATTCTGCAATAACATTCACTTCACAACACCTAGGATGACCTAGAATTCATTACTAGGGTTTGCACCACTAATGGCAATGAATCAGCCAACAGACAGGTAATTTTTGCAAAAGGTTTATTATATAAAACTTTAGAATAGGAATTTGAAAATAATTCACTAATCTATGCTTGCAAGAAACAAAACACTTAAATGCAGAAAAATTGGAAGAATTGATAGCAAAACTCAGAAAAGTATAGGAATAACAGAGACCAGCTTTATTATCTTCAGAATCTACAAAAATGACTACAAAATATGAGAAAAAGAGTGAAGGAACAATATGCTCACTTAACACTTCTTTTTCCTCCAACTTCGAACCTCTACAAATGAATATGAAGCTCGGTTATATAGCCCCTAAGGCTAATCTCAAAAATCAAACCCTTCCTTCAAAAGAGCCTCTAAACAGTTAGTCAACCCTAAATTTAAGGCATGCATGATGCCAAAACTTAGCCTTTAAATTTAAATCTCCTCTTGCTAAGTGCCCTAACTATTGGTTTCTAATAATAAGGATTTACAAATCCTTTTACAATGTTTAACCAACATTTGAAGATAATTATTTAAAATTGAATAAAAATTCAAAATTAAATAACAACCTAACTATTACAAACTCCTAACTTAGAAATAGAACTCTAAGTGTATGAACATGCAAAGTAAGGAAGGTCAATGTGACCCTTCGAATGCCACCTAAAACCCAACACATATAACCTTTAAACTTAAATAAAAACTTAAGTTCAAAGATTAAAATTAATTACATAAAATAAGATCAAACAACCTTGTTCGCATAATGCAATCTGCACTTCTCATAATATCCGTTGGGTATAGGCTTAGGTGGCATTTTTAGTTTCTCAAGGCTGACTGTTGTACACTATTGATCTTAATAACATTTATATCTTCTGCCTTCGGAATTGAAATCTTATTTCTCTTTGGCACATTCTCGGTCTTTGATCCATTTGAGTCTTCTTTGTGTTGTATTCGAAAATTTGGGGAAAACTGATTGTTAACCCCAGCTTCACAGCCGCCATCTGCAAGAACTCCCTCTGTATCTATTTCTTCTCTGAGCTTGGTGTCTTGAATATGGAACTCATGGCTTGTATTTTACTTTCGGACTGTGAGCTTCTTTGTGATGAAGACGAGCTAACAGAGCTCTGCATTTGACCTGTTCTCGGCTGCATTAATGAAGAACTCAAGCTTTTCTTACCATTTGTTAGGGCTCGGTTTTAATCTGGCATTGACCTTTGACACGGGCTGTAGCTTGATCTCGAGCTCCGACTGATATTGAAACACAGCCTTTCTACTAGCTATAACTCGGCTTTGACCGGAACTTTGGTTATCATGCTCGGCTTTTGATTTGAGATAAGTGTATCTTGCTTTACGTTTGCTTACATTACTTATTGTGCTTGACTGGAATTTACCACATAAGCGAGTTGTATCTTCCTTCTACCAACGTAAATTAGGGCTTTATTTACTAGCTGTAACTGATAACTCAATATGAAGTTTAGCTTCAGTTGGTACTGATTCTTCTTCTCTTCAATCTGTGCTTAACTTTGAATACCATTTATTCTTTGACTGTTATCTTCTAGCTTTTCCTGAACACGGCTTTTAACTGAAAGTGGGTTCCTCTGTGATTTTCCTTGAAGCTCGATTTTGGGGCTGAAACTTTAATTGTGAACTATAGCATTTCTGTGACCTGGCTTTGTAATGTGATCTCGAGCTACGTCATAAACCCAAGAACTTGGCCCCTTCAATACTATCAACTCGGCCTTTGGCTGATGCATGGCTAGCTGTTACTAACCATTTATAACTTGACTGACTGTTGAACTCCAACCCTAAACCTGACAATTAATATAGTGTAAAAGAAAGCTCACTTTAACCAAGAGCTCACGGCTAGCTGTTACTGACTATTTATTTGGTAAAGAATTGTAAACTTAGCAACATTTGATGAATACGAGCCTAGTCTGGAAGCTCAAGGCTTGTTGGCTAAAAATTTTGTAAGTCACTAAGACTACAACTTACAAAATTGTAGTTTTAGACAACGGTATAATGAGATAAATCTCTCCTCTCAGCAATAGGGGAGGCTCCCTTCTTACCGTAAGTGGCTTCAATGGGAACTTAACTTAAATTATAAAAGGGGTAATTCTCTCAATCAATTCCTCTTTTTTCCAGAATGATTTGCATACAACTGTTACTTTCAAATTCAACAAAAAGAACCTAATTGCTACGATAATACCGGTGACTTAGTAATAATACCGGTGACTTAGTAATTGACATAAGAACAATGACTAAGGCAGCAGTTACTAATATATTTGGTGAATCTACAACAAGGGCCAAAAGTCTCTTGCAATTGATTCTATTTCAAAGTGACAAGATCTAATAGTGAGGCTCAAAGTCTCTCACTAATAATCCTGAAAATAAAGAAAATACTTGAAATTAAAACTCAAAGTCTTTTAACTCCAAATACTAGCAGCCACTACTCTTATAGCAATCCCTCTTCTGTAGCTCAAAGTCTCTCAGAAAAATGAATTGAAGCCTCCAATGATGCACACAAGCTTAGCTTTAGAAATGAACTTGGAAAAGATCAAATAATGCAACATAAGAAAACATCATCTAATCTCAAGATTTACAACACAAAGTTTGAAGAATCTTGCTTCCTTTATTCACTTTCAAAAACTCATACAATGAAACTCAAAGTTAAAAATATTTCTACAAAAGATAAAAATATTTACAAAGAGCTCTCTTCTTTAAATAGGAAAACAGAAGAGAGAAAAGTGGAGAGAAAAAGGGAAACCCTCAACACTTTAACTTATTCAAACAACTAACTATTTTGACTTATTCAATGTTACAAGCCTTAATGTACTTGTAACTTGATTGCATGACTTCTGCATACAGAAATATGTTTTCCTGTATTTACAAACATTTCATGAACTACATGCAATCTGCCAATCTACCTATAAAACATAGAAAAAGTGTCCTAGACACTTAGAATATTACATCAAAGAGTATTTACATAAGCCTCAAACTTTCGTAAAGACTCATGTATAACAGACGAATCTGGGCCTCCTGTGTGATGAGCAACTGCAATTGCCTTTCGCAAAATGTGAGATTTTGTGTATCTAGTTGGTTGTCTCTGTAACTAATTCAAGGATAATTTGCACTCCATGAACCAATCCAAAGTAGCAGAACTAAAATCATCAGCATCTGAGTGGAAGTGCACCATCTCTGAGAACTTCGCCAATATTATATCCCCCTTGATCTGCTCACCATCCTTGGAAGAAACATCACAGGACAAATTCTCAAATTCTCTCACCATGTGATACTCTTGCTCCTCCCATGATCTCAAAACATCTTGTAAGTCTGTGGTCAACTTACTCAATACTCTCTCTTTATTAACCATTAAATCAAGAGATTCGAAATACGAATCATCAGAAGAGATAACTTCTAGCTGACACAATTTCTTAAGATCAAAGCCCAGTAAAGTCTTCCACACATTGAGATCATCACTCAGAATCTGCAACTGCTGCTAGAAAGATGAAATAAGCTCCCTTATTTCATTGGTAGTGATGCGTATATGCCTTAGGACTTCTAATGAATCCTTATTCACTTGTACACCCTGGGTCTCAATCTGTGCAGACCATTCATCAATTGCCTTGGCCTTCTTATGGCGCCTGTCATAGTCTTCGGGATGTGAGACTGAAATCGGGGCTGCATTCTGTGAGTTATTCATCATGCTAATGATCTCGAGCAAGCGTGCATTTTCTTCTTTTAATTTATTCTTCTTCTCCCAATGCTGATCATTTCTTTGAGAGAGCTGCAAGACAGCATCTTGAGCATCCTGTTGACAACTCAACCGTGTCTATTTCCCCAATTCCACTCTTGTGATCCTGAAATCAGAAGGCTGCACACTGTCTGTAATTTCATCAACCAAAGGTTCAGCAATCTCAACATATTTGGAATTGTCCTCCACCACAATTCTTGAGACTGTCTTTGCCTTAATGTTCTTGGGAGCTTTTGGCTTAGAAGCATGCTTGAAATCAAAGCCCTCCAAAGGAATCTCTTCCTTCTTTCTTTTCTGTGTTATGACAGTGATCCAAGGAGGTAAAAAGAAAGAAGAGGAAGTTACTTCTGTCGATGCAACGGCCAGAGTGGTAATTGGGTCTACATGTGCAACTGTGGCAACAAGAGGAGAAGCCTCTGTCCAGATAGCCATAGGAGGACTACTATGAGTAACCTCTGATATGAAATGATCCACCTGTACTAGAGTAGTATCCAACACTATCACAGAGGAGGTAACCATGGATGGAATAGTCATAGAGTATGCGTCAAACACACTCTCTAAACTGTGATAAGACTCCTCTTGTATGACAATGGGAGCAGCTGATGAGACAGGTAATGCAGGCGTTACCAGAACTGAATCCATAGGAGGTGAGTCCTATAGTAAATTCGTCCGCAGCAGTACCCATAGGTGAATCAGGAGACTCATTTGATGCTGGTGCTGAATCAAGAACAGTGGTGGTAGCTGAATTATCTACAGGAGGAAGTATATCTGGAGGAAGTACATCTGGTGAGGATTCCTTAGGTGAGTCGGGCATCTCATCATCACTAGATTCAACTTGAATCCTCTCAGACTCTGTGCTCTTAATCTCAAGGACTCTCCTGGTGTCTTTACCTCCCTTAATAGTGAGCTTTGGAAGAGTGGGTACAACAGGAACAACAAGATCAACTGCAGAAGAAGAGGCACCATCTTTGGTCCTCCCCTTAATTTCTGATCGCTTACCAACCAAACCACCATGATCAAAATCCTTGCCGGCTCTTACCTTAATGCTTTTTAGGCCTCTCCGCTTCAACCAAATATTAGTATTTGCAAGTATTGACTGAAAGCGATCCCAGATAGAAACATTCTCCTTACCAGACCAAGAAGGAGAAGAGATGGACAAGTCCACAACATGATTGCGGGTGTAATCTCGATCAAGGATGTTATCATCATCCTCAACACCTGGGGGAATATCGGCAAGATTAAAGTCAATAATCTGCTTGATGGATAAGCGCTGATAATCCATCTTCCTTATGTCCGTCTCAGTATGGAGATCTATCCAGATATCCTCCAATCTGTAGACATGCACAAATTGTCTCCTTATCTTATCATTGAGTCCCCGCCAGTCAAAGTGACTTCTCACCATGAACTTCTTCAAGGTAATGCGTTGAAGCTCATATTCCATATTCTTGGCTTTAGGTACTGTATCAATTGAGTACCCGCCAATCTTCAATGGATTTCGAGAGGAAATCCCCACACCAGGTCTATGTAATGCATTCTAATGCATTTGAACGGACATAAGTTGTCAGGCCAGCTCCATAAGAATAATCTTATCCGTGGGATACCTCGATAATGTATGCGGCTCACCCTTGAAATAACCCACCCTCATGTATGTGAAAATAGGAAACTGAGGAATAGGCAGCCGTACTCATTAACCTTGACCCATGCCTCATCTGACACCCACCGGTTTGGAAGACTCTTATCAAACATGCACATGAAATGCCCAAAGAAGGCATCCTGTACCCTGCGGTAATGTGAACGGCTGACCTTCAAGACAAGCTAAGGATAGTACTCCCAAACTGGAACCGACGATCTATCTCCCTTAGTAGATAATCCGGAAAAAGACCCTAGGGATGCAGCAATGTAAACCAGGTAGGAATTCATGTAGAATGTACAAGTATCAACAACTTGAGTAAGTTGTTCACACAACATGTCACTGATCATTTCCCCCCAGAAAATCTTTTTCCTTGACCGAACAATAAGGGAAATATATTTATACATCCAGGGCTCGAAGGTGTTTGAAGTCTTCAACCCTGCTAAGCGGCTGAACAAGGTGATAAGATCGCTGATTTCTTCCTTGAATTCAGTGCATCGGATCCCCTTAGGCCATCTTGCAATACTTGGCCTCTTATGGAGCAGCCAGTTCTCATTTATGAATTTTGTACATGAGGGAGTATCTTCATTCCATCTGTCAAGAGCCTTCTGCTTTGTGATATTGATGGTGACAGGACTCATTGGTACTTTGAAGATTTTGTCCACTATTTCCGGATCTAGACTGATGATGGTCTTGTCGTCTTGATCCTTAATGGTTCTGGAGGTGGGATCAAAATTCCTTGCACAAGCAAACACGAACTCCGGTTCTAAGGCAGCCAATGGGAATGTTGAGACAAGATGAATACTACTCTGTTTGATTGAGAGCATATCCTCTGTAACTGCAGCATCTACTCTTTGAAGAAAATCTTCAAAGTTCATATGAAAAACGTCAATCTCTCACCTCATCACAATAAGAGATCATCTGTGAAGGTGAGATGGAGTTATGGTATGAATCATATTGATACTTCATCTTTTTCTTCTCCTTCTCTTTCGGTAATGCGATCTCTTCAGACATAACAACTTCCTGTGACTGAAAAGCTGTGACATAGAAATCTCACAACATGAAAACATTCTCTTGAGAAGGATTCATCAGCAAATATCAAGATGTGAATGGAGATGACTGATTTTGGGAAAAATGAATGGTTTTTGGTTCAAGGAGAACTCAAGAATGAGTTTCTCACGGGTATTTACATATGAGGACAGCATGAAATGTGTAGTGAAAGAATAATGGATGAATGGAAGGATAGTATTTTATAATGAAGTGTCAATTTTATCATCATTATGAGTTTGACGTCATATGATGATGGTAGGAACAGTATTTTGATGCAAGTGAAATTAGGAAAATAGCACATAAAGGACTTGCATTCGTCTTTTCTTCTTCATAGGATGGGGTTTTTAATCCCGACTGCATGTACAAGAAAGATGAAGTTCTTGCACATGCATCTTTGGAAGTTTGATGAAAAAAGGAATTGAAGAAACATGTATGCTATCACATGTAAATTTAAATTGCAAACTTTACATGTAGAATAAGCAAATTTGGAAGAAAAACAAGAGAAGGAAGAAGGAAAAATTTACCTCAATCTCCAAGACAAAATCTCTTAAAATCTTGAGCCCAAATCTGAAATAAATCCAATTGATTCCCGGATTTAGAAAATATTGAGTAGAAAGAGTATAAATAATTCATTTTCCTAGTCTCTCTCCCTCAAACTTGGATAGTCAATGATTATGTACAGCCAAATGGGAAAGATTGAGAAGAAAATTGCAAAGAAATAGCAACCGTTTGACCATTTCTCTTGCACATGCAATGAGAAAGAAAAACGGCATCTAGGGCAACAAAGCAACCAAAAATGAGGAAACAAATCATAAAAATGCTTACCAAATTGATTCAATGGCTGAGGGAATGATTGATGATACTGAAAACCCTTCAACTACAAGGCGTTTTTGAAGAAAAAGGAGCTCCAAGCGGACTGTTTTTGAAGAAAAACATATGCTGTTCACATTAAACAGTCATGTTTTGCATAAGACAATCGACGTCTATGCTGAAAACGCCCTTTTCAAATGTCTTTGCATATGATTTAATATGTGAAAGGGAAATGAAAATTGACGCCAATATTGCTGCATTAAAAACGCTTTCTGTGAAGGCCAATACATATGTATTGGAGTCCAAACGCATATGCTCTTGAGATAAAAATCGACACCAAGCATATAATGAAAAACGTTAAATCCAAAAGCTAATACATATGCATAAAAAAGGTTCAAACGCATAAGTATTAGTCTTCTAAATCGACGGCAAGCATATAACGTTGTTTTCAAAGGCTAAAACATATGCATTGGAGGTGAAAACGCATATGCAATGAGGTTAAAAATCGACGCCTTCCTCATAAAGTCATTAAAAACGTTCTTTTCCAAAGTCAATACATATGTATAAAGAGTCAATTAAAAACATATGTAAAGTTGTTTGAAATCGACGCCTTTATAGAGTAAAACCATTAAAAACATTTGAAGTCATTACATATATGCAATCAAGTTCAAATTTGACGCCATATACATATGTAATCAAAAACGTTAAAGGGAAAATATCATTACATACATGTAATGACTGGAAAATTCGACGTATAGGGAAGATAATAGAATAACTTTTACATATATTTAAAATATACGCACTAGCATTTGAAAATAACGTATTTAGGGAAGGATAAAGCATTTTTAAAAGTATTTAACATATAAAAACATATGTAACGCTTTTAAAATTCGACACCAAGAGAAGAGAAAACATGTTATTTGATTCATGCAATCGCATCGAAAAATAACACTCGAATGATGATTAAAATACACCTTTTAGAAGATCAACTGCGGAATGTAATGAAAACATATGCAGTCAGTAATAAAAATAATGTATTTAAAAGGGAAAGACTTAAAAGATTTAAATCTTTTAATTTCGAACTAATTTAATATAATTATAATATTTTAACAAAATTAGTTTATTTAAAAACTAATTTTATGAAAACGTTAAAAACTATATTAAAATCAACTCGGAAAGAGTTGAAATTTTAAAATGAATTATAAAATTCATTAATTATATTAAATGTAATTCAATAACGTGCAATTGACTTCAAAAATCCCACCTTTTAATGGATTTTCAAAGAATATGCAGTCAACCCGAAAAACCCCACCTTTTTCGTCATATCTAGAGCTATACAACTCCGTTTGACGTCTAAGTTAGCTCGAAACGAGTGTATTTCAGAGGGCTTTTGACTCGAGGGAAAAACAAGATTAAAAACAAATGGGAAGAAATGAAAGAATGCATGAAAGTGTGTTTTTAAGAGCTTTTCAGGGATAACGAATCACCTTTTACATCACCTTATCAAAACATTCAAGACCTAGAGGATACTCCTACAAATTGACAAGAAAAATTCGTAGGGTTGCCACAATTTTGTGAATTCAAAATTGAGGACAAGGCTTTCACCGGCAGTGAACTCGGCCTTGTTAGTGAAAACACATGCAAAAACAGTGGCTTAATACATGTTGTGTCTTTGTTTCTAAAAATTGCTCTACCATATAAAGAAAAATGTGCCTATTATTTTTTATGGCCCGAATGCTGGAGCTGTTTGTTATGATCTCCTTGTCGTAAATGATACTTTGTCATTGCCAGCATTAATCTCCAGCTTTATTTCATTGTGTTCAGCTATACTTTGGAACTTTATGGTCACTGTTATCATATTGATAGCCTGTTTCATTCTATGCTTTCAAATGCTAGAGCTGTACCTTTTATTGCATTTTCTTGGCTGCTTCTTGTTGATATCTTGAGCTTTATGCTTTGTGATGCTCCATGCTGTCACTGTAATTTGAATTTATCTTTCAACTAAAGATCTCAATATTTACTACGTAAAATAAAAGTGACTGAAACCAAGTTGTACCTGTTGAAACAGTATTGATAACAGAAATGTATCTTCTAATAAGGCTGTTGGTGACCATTTCCCACATATTTTCCTCTTTGGCTTATCAATGAAATTTGTTTATGGGGTTCGAGCACAGGCTTGTGACACCCATAAACAAATTTCTATGTTCTTGAAGTTGATATCTTAAATCTTTTCAGCATATGAACACTTTGAACAGCAAATAAATACATTGTTACTCTAATTTTGTGCACATTTTTTTATATTACTTCTGTCAGAAAGTTACACACCTGCACATGAAGCAAACAGTATTAGTATAAAAATTGATTTTCTTTCTATTTTTCTCTTTCTGAACATGTATCTATATTGCTTTCGTGCTTAGAAATAGGTGTTAATTTCATCATTGCTTAGTCTTTTAGACTAACACCCTTTCTTCCATATTTTGCAAGCACCTCCAGGATGCAGGACCTCTTCAATCAGCCAACCAAGGCTATTCAACAACCTCCTCCATCATTCCATCCAAGCAATGATGGAATTGACCCTTATCTTTTCCTTGACTTCTATACATATGCATGTTCTTTCTATTTCTTGCATTGTTTCTATGAGCTATACCATGGCTTGTATGGGACCCATTCTGTATATTCCTTTGCAAATGAATAAAGAACTTTTGATTGCAAATACACTTATAATTTACTTGTAAATAATGCATTTGCACATTAAAGAAATGTTCTCTTTTTCTGTACTTTCCATTCAGCAAACATTAATTAATCATGAATGCTCCAAAAAATTTAAATGTATCAAAAGTACCTTTCACCAATGTTGTATAAGCTTTGCCAATTTGAGCATGATGCAAAAATTGGTAACACTACATGTAATAAATTTAATTGCTTCACTGATATTTTCATATTCTCAACCCCAACTTCTACCTAATTCTTTGTCTCTAGTTCACTGCTAGGACAATTCTAGAAAGGGGTCATTACAGTCTCCCACTCTATAGGGCAGTCCAAGAGATGTCCAATGTCCCCTTTTTCGTGTGTGTCATCTTTCAAAGGATTAGCCTATTTCCCACCCCTCATAGGCTAATGGAGTTATTCAGAGGGTCCAGTTGGCAAAGTTGGAGGCCAATTCCCACTCCAGAGGTCAAAAATGTTAAGGATTGCTCTTCATTTGAGTCAAATCAGCACACTTAATATTTATAGTGTCTATTTTGGGTAAGTCGGAGTTTCTATCTTTACCAGGGCACATGGATATTTCGCTAGCAGTATGGAGTTGTGGTGACATTGACAGAGCTTCCAGTTTGGGACTTACTATTTATAGTAAGTCAAGTTATGGTCAGAGCTATTTTTGACAAGGGCACCCGAGCTTATGGTATGCACAATGATTGACTCATTTGTCAGTTGACTCAGTTTGAGGGACTTACTAGTTATAGTAAGTTGGTATTGGTCAGTTACTACTTTTAGCAAGGCACTTGGGCGATAATCTCCGTTAGTAAAATCATTGCACTTGGTGTGGTACTTTCAAGTGGATTATTGAGTTAAAATTCAATTGGTGTTATTAATTAAGTTTACTTAATTAATAACTATAAGAGCTTATTATAAAGTAACAAGCTTATTTAATGTTTATTTGAATAAGTGCATTAATGATACCTAAGTTGTGGAGGGAAAAGGGTTATTATTTATTATTCTTCAAATTTCAAAAGCAACACCAACAAAAGCTAAGTATTGGTTTAAGTTATGTGAGGAGTCAACTTGAAGCTGTTACGTCCAGAATTTGCACCCTAAACTAAGCACCTAAACACTTAGAAATTCTGGACAACATGGGGACAATCACAAGTTTGTGGGTGAACTATGAAAGTGATTGAACCTCCGGATTCTAGGCCGGTTCCTATTTGATATTATGTGATGCTGCACCTAAACTATTGAAAAATGCAAACTTATGAGGAAAAGGGTAGGGAATACTTGAAATGAAGATTATTTAAACCTAAAAGGTGATGCACCAGAATAAGATAAAGGATTTGATACTCAATAACACAATGATGAGAAATACTATCAATTATAAGATACTACTTTTGATGAAAATCTCTGCATAACAGTGTTTCAGAAGAAGGCTCAAATGAACAATATCAAAATGATATAAATCACAATCAATATTAGTCCATAAAGATGCACAACTTATGACCTATGCATAACAATTTTACTAACTCAATAGGTGCAGAAATGAGACATAAATTTGAAGGTTTTTTAAGAAAACACAGGAAATAAACATCAATCACCAGTTTTTTTTGCACACTGAAAATGAGCCCCAAAGTAGATCAAATTTTTTTGTATTATTCCTTCAAAGGCCAAAGGCATCAGCTCCCAATGATACAATCCAGAAAATGATAAGGCAGAGGACAAAAATGTCACAATAGCTATTCCTTTCTCCAAAACTGAACCCTCTCAATGACAAAGGAAGGCCAATATATAAGAAAAATTACCACCTAGAACCCCTAAAAAGCAGGGGTCGGATATGGGAAAAATCCCTACAAGAAGGGCCTCAAAATTGCCACCCAAGAGGGCTATTAAAAGGCTTTAGAATTTTGCCAATACAATACAACTCGGATTTGAAAAAAACTTATGAGAAATTAAAACCTAAAGATATACCCTAAAAGAAACGTAAGTCTTTCATTTCTCATCTTGCATTTGATGTTTTTGCTCTGGAAGGGTTTCGAAAACCGTAAGGGGATGCCGCCAGAAGGGTTTGCTGCTTCTGGGAGTGAGACCATGAATCTCGGTCTTCCTGCTGATGAACTGAGACTTTTATCATTCAGTAAATCACTGCTTGTTTGAGAAACTTCTAGAAAAAACGTGGCCCTCCATTACTGCTGCTACCCGTTTTTATTGGTGGCTAATACTGGTTGTCACCGGGCATTTTGACCGCAATGCACTGTTGCTAGAGCCCTTTTTCTTGTTTTTCGCCTGCAACACCAAGTTCCTTGATCATTGACGTCTTCAACCGTCATTTGCTGCTGAGAAAAGGTAATAGTGATACTCAACGTTTTTCTTTGCCTCTTTCATTGTATCATTCGAAAATGATATATTCTCTATTATATTTCAAAAAGATTTGAAAGAAACCCAAAAATACATGTGTATTTTTCTGTACTAGAAAGCTGAACAAGGGTTTTTTCCTGATAATCACATGCAAGCATCTCTGTTAATTTCCTGTGTATATTCCATTGCAACTTTGATGGCCGCCGTTTTTGTACTTTATCTTTTCTTCCGAAAACTGGGTTTTTAAAATACTTGCAGATTTGAGCATCATTCTGTTGTCTGAACGCCATTCCAGTGCTGAAGCATTATCCTGAATGTTGAGGCACTTTTCTGAATTAAATCTTCTGAGAATCCATTATAACACCATGTCTTTGACAAAAGAAACTCATTTTTTTTTTTGGCACTTAGGATAACTTTGCCTACTATATGCTGAAATGTTTGTTTTTTTTTATTATTTCTTTTCTAGGCGAGCTGAAACAATCTGGGCTCTAAAAACCCCAATGTTGTTGTTATTTCCTCCTCATAGCTCAAAATAACTTCATCCGATTGACCGTTGAACAGATCTGGGCCTGGAAATACTTTGCAAATTTAAAGTATCCTGTTGTTATTTTTTGTGAATATCTGTTAGAGTACTTCTTTTCCCCTTTTGCTTTGAACTGATTTTGCCAATGGCTGCCATGACTGAAATTTCATCCCTTTTTCTTCTTTACGTATTTGGGCACTATCACTTGCTGGAGTTGTTCCTTCTTTATTTTTGCATTTCACAGATACATCTTCAGAATTTCAATTCGATAACTCAGTGCTATTTTCTGTAACTGCTGCTGCAATGTTTGAACATTGTTATAGGAAAATCTGAAGAACAAATGACTTGATATGTGCTACAGCAAGTACAGGTGACCCTAAGAATGAGGTCACCTGCACTTTCTTTAGCACAGATCAAGTATATTTTACATAGTAGTTCTGAAATTGATCATGATTACTGCATTCTGCCTATTCTTGAAAGGCTATCACATTATTCTGAGATGATAATAGATCCATTTGAAAATTGGTTTTCAATCTTAACTTAATGCTGCAAACATCTCAATGAAACTTATCTGATGATTAGTTTCATTGAGATTTTTGCAGCATTAAGTATGAAACTAAAAGCATCATGAACCTCTCTGTCTGGAAAATACTACAAAATCATCTGGTAATGCGAGATAAAAGGTTTCAAGTATCAACTGTCCCTTTAATACCTCATATTGATTTAATACATAATGCAACTGATTTGATACAAAAGGTTTCAATGCTAAGAACAACACGTCCCTTTAATGCTTCTTTGCAGCAACAATCACTGTTGTACTTTCCTTTCAAATGTTTATCCAATCAATAAAAGTTTGTTTACAAGGTTCGAGCACGGGCTCGTGACACCTGTAAACAAACTTCCATTGACTTTAAAAACCTCACTGCAAAATAACTTTCAGTTGAACAATGAATATAGCTTACTTTCTTTTGATATTTGAATTGCATAATCAGATAGCATATGTAATAGTAGCTTAGGATATTCAATCATTGCTTAGATCCTTCGGGATCTAACGTCATTTTTCTTTCATTTTTGCAGATGCCAAAGAATCTCAGAGGCTAGGAGCTAGATGAAAACAACGCTGCAGGATATAACCAGTCAAAGCATAAAAGGCAATGACTGGTTATCTCTAACCTCACTTCTTTTCTTTATACATATTCTATCTGTTTATGCATTTACATTTAAGTATGGAAGCTAGTAAGCTAAACTCACGGCTTGTGTGAGATTTTCTCCTTCAGCATTCAAAGCATTTTATCAGTTTGTAAAGTAAAAATTGTACATATCAGTTATGATTTATACAATGAACAATGTCCTTCTTTGCTCAAAATAAAAATGATCTGAAATGAAATGAATAGAAACAAATGCATGATCAGTTTTATACAATGTTACAATAAAATTGAATTTCAACATGTGTAGAAATTTAGTAACATCTTTGGCGACCTTTGCTGCTTGTCTGCCTGCTAGACATTGGAGACCAGTTTGCCTTTGTTTATTCATTGGGTAACAGAGTCTGAAAAGTGCAACCTAAAACCTAGACCTGACGAAAACTTAAAACCTAAAATTGCTGGCTAGTCTTGATATGCATGTAAATGAGCATAGACTCCTATGACACTAAATGAATAGATTTATGTGCATGATCAGGCCTAAACAGCAACTTCAGGAGTTGAGTTTGAGTTATCAGATATCTATGTATGTTGATCATACATGCATAAATCTGTTTGCTAAATGGATGCATAGGTGAAATGACTCATATATACACATGTGAGTGGAAACTAGTGGGTCTATGAACCTGTAGGACTTGACTAGAAAATACTATAACCAGTCATATGTGCCTATATGCAAAAACCAAGAAATGCATGTTTAACAAACATATTTATGCATGTATGGAGAACATACATCGATATTTAATGTAAAACATGAAACCTAAACAGCAATTAAAACAAAACACCAGACCTAAGAAAACAGGAAAACTGAAATAAGAAAGGAGAACACACACTTGTGCTTGGACAACACTTAGGAAAGACCTAAACTATATATGCAAATGCATTTATTTAGAAAGCATGAAACCTAACCTAATATATACAAGATAGAACTGATAGAACTGATAGATCATACCTCAAAGCATGGCTTGAGGTGTATCCCATTTACAGGAATAGGTAAAATGTCTCCTTCCATAGTAGCAAGCTGGAATGCATTGTGTTCTTTGCATTCAACTATCAAAAATGGGCCAGCCCACATATGATCAAACTTGTTATGGTGACCTGGCCTGCTCTTCAAAACATCCCACTTCAGAACTAGATCACCTTCCTTAAATGACCTTGTTGTTGCCCTTTTGTCAAAAGTACGCTTAGCTTGCAGCTGCTGGTACTCCATTGTTTGCAATGCTTTCCTTCTTTCTTCCTCCAATTCAGTCAATTTAGCATATCTCAGGCTTAGAGGATCACCACTCTCAAACAATAATAATTGATCAGCCAACTCAAGTGAAGGAAACTCAGTGGAAATAGGTAACCTTGCCTGTTTTCCATAGACTAGAACATAGGGAGAATTACCAAGAATCTGCTTGGGGGTAATTCTATCCAGCCATAAGGCTGATCTCAGCTTTGCATGCCAATCCCGCTTGTTCTCTTCCAATGTTCTTTTGATAATTCGCAGTAGATTCTTATTAGTACTTTCAGCTAAACCATTACCCTGAGGGTAATAATTTGATGAAGTGTTCAGGTAAACGCCATTTCTCAAAGCCCATTCAGCTATTCTAGCCCCTACAAATGCTAAGGCATTATCAGAGATAATTGATTCAGGAACCCCAAACCGTGTGATCAATTCATCATAGAAACTTAGAACAGAATTTTCATTTGCTTCCCTTAGCGCAACAGCCTCTGTCCAGCGAGTGAAGTAATCTGTGGCAATTAGGATCCATTTGTGACCAGCGCTGGAATGAGGATTTACAGGTCCCACAAAATCAATTCCCCAGCTCATGAATGGCTGTTCAACCAAAATGGGCTGCAAAGGCATGGCAGCCAGTCTTTCTTTTCCTGCAAACAACGCACATTGCTTGCATTTTCTTGCCCAGGAATGGGCATCCTTAAACAAATTGGGCCAGAAATACCCAGCTCTCATGATCTTGTAGGCTGTTGTCTTAGGTGAAAAGTGACCCCCTTCTTCATGAAACTGTTCTAGAAACTTGCTAGTCTGATTATAATCAATACATCTGAGCAGAACACCATTCAAATCTTTTCTGAACAATACATCATCAATTAAGATATAGGGTATAGACTGTAACCTCAAATATCTTCGTTTGGCTCTGTCAAGCAGAGGACACTCTCCTGTTTGTAAGAAATGGACCATTTCCTGCAACCAACTAACTGTTTGTTGCTCTGCAACATTCTTATCACCATTAAACAATAAATTTTCATCATAAACAGCTAAAGCATCACTTACCAGCAAATTCTCTCCTTCTTTTCCTGAATTTTCATATAAGTAATCTGCCATATGCTCACACAGCCCTTTACCTCTTACCAATTTAGTAATTTTGATGTCAACATCATATTCCATCACCTTAGTTATCCACCCAACACGTTTCTCATTTACATCTCTACTAAGAAAAAATTCCTTGACACTAGGGTGCGAGACCATAAGGTGTACCTTGTTGTTTGACAATAAATGTCTGAACTTTTTCAGACTTTTAATGACTGCAAATGCATGTTTCTCCACAAAACTATAACGCTGCTCATAGCCTTCGAGCCCTTTACTATAAAAAGCAATAGGCTGCTCATATCCTTCATCATTTTTCTGTACTAGAACAGCTGAAATAGCATCAATGGACCCATATGCATATAAAATGAAGTCCTTAGAAAAATCAGGATTAACTAAGGTTGGGGCTGACGAAAGGGCTTCTTTTAACAACTGAAAACTCCATTTACCTTCTTTGGTCCAAGAGAAAACTGCATTCTTTTTAAGCATTGCTGTGAGAGGCTTAAGTAAAGCAGCAATGTCAGGCATGAATCATCGAATGATACAATGAAAGAGGCAAAGAAAAACGTTGAGTATCACTATTACCTTTTATCAGCAGCAAATGACGGTTGAAGACGTCAATGATCAAGGAACTTGGTGTTGCAGGCGAAAAACAAGAAAAAGGGCTCTAGCAACAGTGCATTACGGTCAAAACGCCCGGTCACAACCAGTATTAGCCGCCAATAAAAACGAGTAGCAGCAGTAATGGAGGGCCACGTTTTTTCTATAAGTTTCTCAAACAAGCAGTGATTTACTGAATGATAAAAGTCTCAGTTCATCAGCAGGAAGACCAATATTCATGGTCTCACTCCCAGAAGCAGCAAACCCTCCTGGCGGCATCCCCTTACGGTTTTCGAAACCCTTCCAGAGCAAAAACATCAAATGCAAGATGAGAAATGAAAGACTTACGTTTCTTTTAGGGTATATCTTTAGGTTTTAATTTCTCATAAGTTTTTTTCAAATCCGAGTTGTATTGTATCGGCAAAATTCTAAAGCCTTTTAAACAAAATTAACTTATATGTTTACAACTAATAAGATAAATAACATAGTAATATATTACTTAGGTTAAATAATATATTACTATTTTATTTACTTTATTTATATATAAGTTAGATTTTGTTTTAAAATTTTGTAGTTAATAATTAATTGATTTCTTATAAATCAATTAATTATTATCAAAGGATGTAAATTTGGTCTTAAATGAATAAACATTGTAAACAATTTTAATTTTGCAAACTTTGTAATTAATAATAATTAATTGATGCTATTATAAATCAATTAATTATTATTAAATAGTGCAAAATTTAAAATTCAAATGTATCCATTCATTTTCGGATTTGGAGAGATAAGGAGTTGAGAAGTCAAAGTGTGACTAAGGTCTATGAAGGTGATGTGTCTTTTGACATGTTTTGAATGTTGGTTGCAAAGCTGGACTCTTTCATGAGTCATTGGAGTCTTTTGAGGGGCTGTTATGGCCAAACTGGAGTAGTCATTTATAATCACTAGACAGATAGGTCTTTTAGACTGTCTAGCCCTCTTGGGTGGCAATTTTGAGGTCCTTCTTGTAGGGATTTTTCCCATATCCGACCCCTGCTTTTTAGGGGTTCTAGGTGGTAATTTTTCTTATATATTGGCCTTCCTTTGTCATTGAGAGGGTTCAGTTTTGGAGAAAGGAATAGCTATTGTGACATTTTTGTCCTCTGCCTTATCATTTTCTGGATTGTATCATTGGGAGCTGATGCCTTTGGCCTTTGAAGGAATAATACAAAAAAATTTGATCTACTTTGGGGCTCATTTTCAGTGTGCAAAAAAAACTGGTGATTGATGTTTATTTCCTGTGTTTTCTTAAAAAACTTTCAAATTTATGTCTCATTTCTGCACCTATTGAGTTAGTAAAATTGTTATGCATAGGTCATAAGTTGTGCATCTTTATGGACTAATATTGATTGTGATTTATATCATTTTGATATTGTTCATTTGAGCCTTCTTCTGAAACACTGTTATGCAGAGATTTTCATCAAAAGTAGTATCTTATAATTGATAGTATTTCTCATCATTATGTTATTGAGTATCAAATCCTTTATCTTATTCTGGTGCATCACCTTTTAGGTTTAAATAATCTTCATTTCAAGTATTCCCTACCCTTTTCCTCATAAGTTTGCATTTTTCAATAGTTTAGGTGCAGCATCACATAATATCAAATAGGAACCGGCCTAGAATCCGGAGGTTCACTCACTTTCATAGTTCACCCACAAACTTGTGATTGTCCCCATGTTGTCCAAAATTTCTAAGTGTTTAGGTGCTTAGTTTAGGGTGCAAATTCTAGACTTAACAGTTTTGGCACGCCCAGTGGGACCTTAATCAGTTCTATAAGCTACTTGTTGTTATGATACACAAACAGCAAGGTGTGAATTGTTTGAAGGAAGCAATTTTTGTGTATCTGGTGACTCTGTTATCAAAAGACCAGTATAATCAAAGTTTATGAAAAAAATTCAGACCAGGAGTTCCAGTTCTTTTGAATATTTACAGTTGGAGACTTCAAAAAGGCGTGGTAAAACTCTTACTAGGACAAAGCCAGCCAAAAGGACACAATATTCAGTTCCTGATATTCAAGTGTACAGAAGAAGAAATCAGTCAAGTGTAAGGAATACCAGGCATACATCAAGTCCAACTTGCAGAACAGAACATTTTGCACCTGAAGATTCTGCTGTTTCTATTGTGACGACAGTAAGTACAAATTCAGCACAGCAACAGCAAACTCATTCAGCACAGCAGCAACAAATGGCTACACCAAGAGCTTTTACATTTGTGTCGTATAATCAAGGGAGTCCTTTGAACTTTGCACAACACCATGATATTCCCTTGGCTGCTTTAAAGAGTTTGCCAGAATTCACTGGTGAAACTCAAACTACAGCGTTTGAGCACATAAGAGATGTGGCAACCTTATGTAATGTTCACCATGTCACAGAGGAAGATGTTGCAGTCAAGTTGCTTGCAGCTTCCTTTAAAGGAAAAGCACTTCAATGGTTCAGAAGTTTAGCTGTTGGCTCAATTAATTCATGGGATGCTCTTGGAGATGCATTGACAAAGCATTTTGAAGATAAATCTGATCATTTGTCTCTGGTTGAGCAGCTCACTACTATAAAGCGTGCTCCCCAGGAACAAATGATGGATTTCAATAATAGATTCCAAAGGACTTGGACCAGAATACCTGTTTCAGTAAGACCCTCAGCAGATCATGCATTTCTATATTTCTTAAAAAGCTTAAATAGTGATATTTCTGTAATGATCCAATCTATGGGAGGTGTTTCACTGCCTCAAGCATATGATATCTCTGTTAGAGCTGAGAACAGTCTAATTCAAGCAGGCAAAATTGCCCCTAGGCCACCCATGCCAATTTTTCCAAATATTCAGTCTAACTTGCCCTTGCAAATACCACCTTTAAATCCCTTACCTGTTGCAGCCAGTCAAGAATTTACCCCTGCAGGCCCATCAAAGTTGCAAGAAATTAAAAGCAGCCAACAGAAAATAGAGGTTTTGTTACAAACTTTCAGTAATGAGATTGTCAACCTTAAAAAGCAACAGTTTCAAAATAGACAGCCTTACCAGCCCCAAAATCAGACCGCAAACCAGTACCAACAGCCTAGTCAAGGCCAATATCAGAGTAATAGGCAACCTTATCAAGGAAATTCTGCTGGT
The DNA here is from genome assembly GCA_027943335.1 of Chamaecyparis obtusa. Lineage (NCBI taxonomy): Eukaryota > Viridiplantae > Streptophyta > Pinopsida > Cupressales > Cupressaceae > Chamaecyparis > Chamaecyparis obtusa. Next base: position 185,292 of record BSBK01004763.1, on the reverse strand, counting down.
AGCAGACAGAATTTGAATCAAAGACCTTATAAGCCTTATGCTCCTATACCTTTGAATACTGTGACAGATTTAGTACCTTCTCAGAATAATTATGCAGCTGATTATGAGTGGTGTTACCCTTGTAATCAACCTCACAATCAGGCCACATGTTCCAATGGTATCATTAATCAAGCATTGATGGTACAAAATTCATCAACCTCACAGTCTGTATCTGAGGTTGAACTTGATCAACAGCAAGATCCTCCTGTTAATGCAACTCTGATGAATTGGCTAGGAGAGGAGTTCATTGCAATGGGTGGAGATGACCCTACACCTGCTGTTTATACCAAAGCTAAAAAAAAGAGCTCTAAACAATGATGAGACGGTAAAGAATAAGAATGCAGCACCTGCAGGGGCATCTACATCTCAAGTGCAAGCAAAGTCATCAGTAAATCCTCCTATAGGCACTCATGAGCAGCAGCAGCAACAGGCACAACCTGCTGTTTCCAAGGTTCAACAAAAGGTACATGTTGTGTTGCCTTATAATATAATAGAAAATATGAAAAAGATGAATGTTTCTATCAGTATGTGGGATTCTTTATCTCTTCCAGGACAAGTTGACCTTTTACAAACTGAGTTGGCCAAAAAGAATAAGTCTGTTAGTAATGATGCTGCTAAAAATGGTGGAATTCCATTCAGGACTGTTTTTTCAAATACTGATAAAGTTGATAGTAAACCAGCAGTCAAGCCTCCTCCTTTTTATGTGTCATTAATCATAGGAGATAAGCTGGTCCATAATTGTATGGTAGATAGTGGGGCCACAAGTTCAGTCATGCCTAAAAAGATTGCTGATCAGTTGGGTTTGAAATATCAATTGTTAGAAAAAGGGGTGGTTCAGCTAGATGGGTCTACTGTTAATACTGTGGGTTTGATCAAGGATGCTAGTTTGACTCTTCATGCTTGTCCACACTTTTCTATACCTCAGGACATTTATGTGATTGATCTTCCACCCTATTTTGCTATATGTTTGTCTAGAGATTTCACAGCAAAGATTGGAGGTTATTTTTCTTCTGATTGGTCTCACATGCTTTTTAGGACAAGGTATGGCACTAAGGTCACAATTAAATCTGAGGTACTTTTTAAAGATCATATTGAGCCCTATGTTCCTCCTGCAATAAATGCTAATATGATGTCTTTTGATGAAAATGAAAGAACTGGTTTTCATGACCCAAGTACCTACATTGATGAGATCCCTAATGACTGGTTAGATCAGTGGGCAGATGAAAATACTTGTGATGATTCAAATTCTGCCATTCATCAGACTGGTATTGGTAATTATATGACCCATGAACCTAATGCATTCGTGCCTAATTTGGTTAAAGATACAGATCATGTTTCAGAACAGGAAAATGAATTGTGGGAGATGTTTTTGATGGTTCCAAGAGTAAAAATGGTGCTGGTGGAGGTGCAATGTTGATTTCCCCTAAAGGAGATAAGTATTATGCAGCTTTTCATTTTAGTTTTCCTTGCTCAAATAATTCTGCAGAGTATGAAGGGCTAATTAATGGTTCAGAATGGGCAAGGAAAGGGGAATTAAGTCTTTAAAGGTTCATGGTGATAGTGAGTTAATTGTCAATCAGATTAGAGGGTTAAATGCTGTAAAAAATGATACCTTAAAAGCCTATAAGCATAGAGTTGTGGATATGATAGAGGATTTTGCGGCTTTTAATGTAATTTGAATTCCAAGAAGGCTTAATCAGCATGCTGATCGGTTGGCAGCAATAGGAGCTCAGTCTGAGATTCAAAACAGTATTTTAAAAGGGTGTGATCAGCAGCATATTAAGGTTATTGTCAGGCCCTCAATCCCTGATAACAACATACACTGGCAGGTTTTTGATAGTGATGAACAGATTCATAATTTTTTGTTAGAAGAGGATGTTTTTTCTGTGTTTAATCAAAGCAAACATGTGCAGAACTATGATGACCAAGTTATCCAACTCAAAACAAACAAGTTGCCCAAAGGACTTGTCACTTTAGAATCTATTTTTAATTTTGATGATCAAATTAAAAAGAATAAATCTGGTATGCAGGTTAGAGATGATCATTATGAAGATGTGGAAGTTGCTGAAGGAAAATTTCTTAAGGTTGGTAAAATTTGTTCTGAACAAGAAAAGGCTGATTTTGTTAAGTTATGTCAACAATTTCCTGATGTTTTTGCTTGGGAGTATTCTGACCTTAAAGGTTTTGATCCTGAGATTGCTCAACATACCATAGAATTACTGCCTAATGCTAAACCTGTGAAGCAAAAACAAAGACCTCTCAATCCTAAGTTAGAACCCCTAATGGTAAAAGAGTTGACTAAATTGATTGAGGGAGGAATTGTTTATGAAATCAAGCACACTAGTTGGGTTTCAAACCTAGTTCCGGTTAGGAAAAAGAATGGGGAAATTAGGCTTTGTGTTGACTTCAGAGATCTCAATAGGGCTTCATTAAAAGATCACTACCCACTGCCCTCTATGGAACAGATTTTGCAAGTTGTAGCTGGTTCAGAAAGGTTCTCTCTGTTCGATGGTTATTCAGGTTATAATCAAGTGTTGGTTAAAAGCGAGGATCAATACAAAACTGCTTTTACAACTAAATGGGGCACTATGGCCTATAAAAGGATGCCTTTTGGCTTATCTAATGCTGGTGCCACTTTTCAAAGGGCAATGGACATGGCTTTTAAGAGGCTGTTATATAAAATGGTTTTGGTTTATCTTGATGATATAACTTATTTTTCAAAGGATACTAATCAGCATTTAAGTCATTTAAAACAGGTATTTGAGAGGTGCAGGGAGTTTGGGATATCCCTCAATCCTAAAAAATGTATTTTTGCAGTTCATGAAGGCAAGTTACTGGGACACATAGTGTCTAAAGATGGCATTACAATTGATGTAGAAAGAGTTAAAGCAATTATGGATTTACCCCTACCCAGTCATAAGAAAGGTTTGCAAAGTTTCATTGGAATAATCAACTTTGTAAGAAGATTCATGCCTGACATTGCTGCTTTACTTAAGCCTCTCACAGCAATGCTTTTACATGAAATGAAGATTATTTAAACCTAAAAGGTGATGCACCAGAATAAGATAAAGGATTTGATACTCAATAACACAATGATGAGAAATACTATCAATTATAAGATACTACTTTTGATGAAAATCTCTGCATAACAGTGTTTCAGAAAAAGGCTCAAATGAACAATATCAAAATGATATAAATCACAATCAATATTAGTCCATAAAGATGCACAACTTATGACCTATGCATAACAATTTTACTAACTCAATAGGGGCAGAAATGAGACATAAATTTGAAGGTTTTTTAAGAAAACACAGGAAATAAACATCAATCACCAGTTTTTTTTGCACACTGAAAATGAGCCCCAAAGTAGATCAAATTTTTTTGTATTATTCCTTCAAAGGCCAAAGGCATCAGCTCCCAATGATACAATCCAGAAAATGATAAGGCAGAGGACAAAAATGTCACAATAGCTATTCCTTTCTCCAAAACTGAACCCTCTCAATGACAAAGGAAGGCCAATATATAAGAAAAATTCCCACCTAGAACCCCTAAAAAGCAGGGGTCAGATATGGGAAAAATCCCTACAAGAAGGGCCTCAAAATTGCCACCCAAGAGGGCTAGACAGTCTAAAAGACCTATATGTCTAGTGATTATAAATGACTACTCCAGTTTGGCCATAACAGCCCCTCAAAAGACTCCAATGACTCATGAAAGAGTCCAGCTTTGCAACCAACATTCAAAACATGTCAAAAGACACATCACCTTCATAGACCTTAGTCACACTTTGACTTTTCAACTCCTTATCTCTCCAAATCCGAAAATGAATGGATACATTTGAATTTTAAATTTTGCACTATTTAATAATAATTAATTGATTTATAATAGCATCAATTAATTATTATTAATTACAAAGTTTGCAAAATTAAAATTGTTTACAATGTTTATTCATTTAAGACCAAATTTACATCCTTTGATAATAATTAATTGATTTATAAGAAATCAATTAATTATTAACTACAAAATTTTAAAACAAAATCTAACTTATATATAAATAAAGTAAATAAAATAGTAATATATTATTTAACCTAAGTAATATATTACTATGTTATTTATCTTATTAGTTGTAAACATATAAGTTAATTTTGTTTAAAAGGCTTTAGAATTTTACCGATACAATACAACTCGGATTTGAAAAAAACTTATGAGAAATTAAAACCTAAAGATATACCCTAAAAGAAACTTAAGTCTTTCATTTCTCATCTTGCATTTGATGTTTTTGCTCTGGAAGGGTTTCGAAAACCGTAAGGGGATGCCGCCAAGAGGGTTTGCTGCTTCTGGGAGTGAGACCATGAATCTTGGTCTTCCTGCTGATGAACTGAGACTTTTATCATTCAGTAAATCACTGCTTGTTTGAGAAACTTCTAGAAAAAACGTGGCCCTCCATTACTGCTGCTACCCGTTTTTATTGGTGGCTAATACTGGTTGTCACCGGGCGTTTTGACCGCAATGCACTGTTGCTAGAGCCCTTTTTCTTGTTTTTCGCCTGCAACACCAAGTTCCTTGATCATTGACGTCTTCAACCGTCATTTGCTGCTGAGAAAAGGTAATAGTGATACTCAACGTTTTTCTTTGCCTCTTTCATTGTATCATTCGAAAATGATATATTCTCTATTATATTTCAAAAAGATTTGAAAGAAACCCAAAAATACATGTGTATTTTTCTGTACTAGAAAGCTGAACAAGGGTCTTTTCCTGATAATCACATGCAAGCATCTCTGTTAATTTCCTATGTATATTCCATTGCAACTTTGATGGCCGCCGTTTTTGTACTTTATCTTTTCTTCCGAAAACTGGGTTTTTAAAATACTTGCAAATTTGAGCATCATTCTGTTCTCTGAACGCCATTCCAGTGCTGAAGCATTTTCCTGAATGTTGAGGCACTTTTGTGCATTAAATCTTCTGAGAATCCATTATAACACCATGTCTTTGACAAAAGAAACTCTTTTTTTTTTTTGGCACTTAGGATAACTTTGCCTGCTATATGCTGAAATGTTTGTTTTTTTTTATTATTTCTTTTCTAGGCGAGCTGAAACAATCTGGGCTCTAAAAACCCCAATGTTGCTGTTATTTCCTCCTCATAGCTCAAAATAACTTCATCCGATTGACCGTTGAACAGATCTGGGCCTGGAAATACTTTGCAAATTTAAAGTATCCTGTTGTTATTTTCTGTGAATATCTGTTAGAGTTCTTCTTTTCCCCTTTTGCTTTGAACTGATTTTGCCAATGGCTGCCATGACTGAAATTTCATCCCTTTTTCTTCTTTACGTATTTGGGCACTGTCACTTGCTGGAGTTGTTCCTTCTTTATTTTTGCATTTCACAGATACATCTTCAGAATTTCAATTCGATAACTCAGTGCTATTTTCTGTAACTGCTGCTGCAATGTTTGAACATTGTTATAGGAAAATCTGAAGAACAAATGACTTGATATGTGCTACAGCAAGTACAGGTGACCCTAAGAATGAGGTCACCTGCACTTTCTTTAGCACAAATCAAGTATATTTTACATAGTAGTTCTGAAATTGATCATGATTACTGCATTCTGCCTATTCTTGAAAGGCTATCACATTATTCTGAGATGATAATAGATCCATTTGAAAATTGGTTTTCAATCTTAACTTAATGCTGCAAACATCTCAATGAAACTTATCTGATGATTAGTTTCATTGAGATTTTTGCAGCATTAAGTATGAAACTAAAAGCATCATGAACCTCTCTGTCTGGAAAATACTACAAAATCATCTGGTAATGCGAGATAAAAAGTTTCAAGTATCAACTGTCCCTTTAATACCTCATATTGATTTAATACATAATGCAACTGATTTGATACAAAAGGTTTCAATGCTAAGAACAACACGTCCCTTTAATGCTTCTTTGCAGCAACAATCACTGTTGTACTTTCCTTTCAAATGTTTATCCAATCAATAAAAGTTTGTTTACAAGGTTCGAGCACGGGCTCGTGACACCTATAAACAAACTTCCATTGACTTTAAAAACCTCACTGCAAAATAACTTTCAGTTGAACAGTGAATATAGCTTACTTTCTTTTGATATTTGAATTGCATAATCAAATAGCATATGTAATAGTAGCTTAAGATATTCAATCATTGCTTAGATCCTTCGGGATCTAACGTCATTTTTCTTTCATTTTTGCAGATGCCAAAGAATCTCAGAGGCTAGGAGCTGGATGAAAACAACGCTGCAGGATATAACCAGTCAAAGCATAAAAGGCAATGACTGGTTATCTCTAACCTCACTTCTTTTCTTTATACATATTCTATCTGTTTATGCATTTACATTTAAGTATGAAAGCTAGTAAGCTAAACTCACGGCTTGTGTGAGATTTTCTCCTTCAGCATTCAAAGCATTTTATCAGTTTGTAAAGTAAAAATTGTACATATCAGTTATGATTTATACAATGAACAATGTCCTTCTTTGCTCAAAATAAAAATGATCTGAAATGAAATGAATAGAAACAAATGCATGATCAGTTTTATACAATGTTACAATAAAATTGAATTTCAACATATGTAGAAATTTAGTAACAGAAGCTTCACATCGTTTGGGCATGAGGAATTATAAATACCTTCAAAAGCTGAAATCAAATTCATTCTTGATGCATTTGATTTGTGAATTTGTGAATTTGTTCTTGAGCCAAGGGTTTCAAGTTTGTTGATCTGAAAGAATTGTGAATTCTTCTCAGAGTTGCACTTTGAGCTGGTGAAACTATCCAGCAAATTATGCATTGTGATGGTCTCATTCAGAGTCCATAATCATGTGTAAACAGTGATGGTATTGCAGATTGATTGAATAGTAATGCATTGTGTAAAGGGTAGTGTGATTTGTTTAAGAGAACCTTCTTTGAGACCTGCATTTGGTGTTAAAAGTCAGCTGCTGCAGCTTTGGGGGTCATGTTAGTGCTAAAGAGGCAGCGCTAGAGTTCAATGGGGCATGTTTTGACAGCATGGTGTTCCATCATTGCATTTTCAGCTTTGGTGACAGGGTATAAAGAGTTTCAGGACAGCGGCATTCTATTATTTGAAGATAGTCAAAACCTGCGATCTACTTCCAGGTTATTTCATTGCATTTGATTGTTACAAAATTGCATGTTATCATCATTGTAATAATTTCAGATTTTATTGGTTGCACATTTGATTGGCAATTCATGGCTATATTAGCACTGTAATTGATTATTGATAGCAAATGAATAATATGCATGCCAAGTGTTTGTTAAAATGCTTATTGGCTGTAGAAATCAGTTACACTCATTTTCAATTTTCCTAAGCCATTGGAAATTCAAAGTGCAGTCTTGTTGTAATGTCCCCTTTTCAGAGTGGGATTTGATGATAATAAGAATTGAATATAAGATTAAATAATTAAATAATTATAATTAAATCACAATGTTAAATTATTATTATAATAACGGAAGAATATATTATTAATAATATTATATATATAATATTTTTAATAAATAAATATAATAAATAAATAATATTATAAGTCCCAAATAAATAGTAATAGATATAAATTGATAAATAATAGTAAATAACAATATTAGATTAATAATAATAAATCTATTATAAAATAATTATTACTATAAAATATGATACATAATAATATATCATGATATGATAAATAATTAATATTGATAATATATAATAATATTTCTAAATAACAAATATTAAATAGATCAATATAATCTATTAAATAAACTTTAAAGAATCGTGACCTCTCAGTCTATGTGGAGGCAGCGACCTCTATAAAACAGATGGACTTAGCAAATATCGAAGGGGGGAAAAATGGACAGAAGAGAACAAGAAAAAGAGGCAACCCCAATATGTGCGCTTAACATTGAACCATGTTTACTTGCACGAACACATCGTAACATCCTGACCCTGTGACCGCAATTATATACATGCAATATAAACAAAGATTTAAACCGGTATATCACATTCAGGCATTGTGACAACACTTGGTCTACTATCGGTATATTAACCCATTCATCTCAAACACTCACTATCATACCTGGAATTATTCAACGCCAATATCAGGTCAATTATAATCGAAACTACACACATCTTACCAGGATATCGAAGGGGGTGTCTGCTCAATTGAGGAGGTGCGTGATTGGCTTAAAGGTGGTTGCAAACACTTAAATACAAGCAGAGACAACTTACCTTCTTATTGCACCCTTCCGGGACATAGTTGCAGAAACATATAGTCTAGTCAGAAACAACAAGCAGATTATTATGGGCGACATCATCCCTTCACTGTTATACTAATCGGCATATCTGATATAGCAGCATATTGTGATTATCTAAACATCTTAACACATCAGATAGCACAGTAAAACATCATTGCATAAAAGTTCATTTCATAATTCATATTGAATTAGCAGAGAAGAGTTGAACATTACATTTACAGACTATTATATGTAATTCTTTACAACAGTGATTATGAACATTGGAAGATTGAACCATAAAACAATCTCAACTATTATACAAATACACACGTATATACATAATCATCGTGCATGGTCCTATTAGAAATAATAAAGACTTAGCTTCAGAGTGTTAAGCAAATTAGTAATTTGATCAAGGTAAAAAGAATTGTCCCTATTGTCTTACACTTAAGCAACCAGCCAGGATACATTACACTTGCATTGCATCCTTGTCATTGGTTAAGCTTAGTTACATTCAACTTAAGCATTTGGTCTTCATTTTCAATCATTAAACCAAATCAAACAAACTGAAATAAGGAACAGCAAATACAGACTTCGCAAGACAAGTGTTTGACAATATTCCTTGGAGCTTAAATCTATTGGCTAAAATTTTTTAAAGTCATTGTGACCACAACTTACAAAATTGTGACTTTAGACAACGTCTCATGAGATTTCTCTCTCCTCTCAGCAATAGGGGAAACTCCCTTCCTACCGTAGGTGGCTTCAGCAAAGACCTAACTAAATTAACAAAAGGGTGGTTCTTCTTAATCACTTCCTTTTTCTTCAGGAATGACTTACACACAACTACAACTTTTCAACTTAACAAAAGGTATCTATTGCTACGATAATATCGGTGGCTCAGGAGTTGACATAAGAACAACACCTGAGACAACAGTCTACTTATATATTTGTGAAACAAAAATAGGAACCTAAAGTCTCTTACTAGATACTCTCAAACTTAATAAAAATACTTACAATTGAAGCCCAAAGTCTTTCAATTCTTAGTAATTGCAGTCACTACTAACTATAACAATTTGTCTTCCTGCAGTACAAAGTCTTCAAAAGTTCAAATTGACTTTGAATACATTAGGCAACTCAAAGTTTGCACAATTGAATTCAAATCCCTCTTGAACAAGGCACCAAAACTCACAATCAACTAAAGAAAATGTCGTCACATAACAGTTTGAATTGGCACAAAGTCTAAAACAACTTGCCTCTTTTATTGAAAGCAATTTGATTTACATCCAAGCACAAAGTCTTAGAGTGCATATGCAAACTAGCATAATTTTCTTGCATGGCCCCAAAAGATCCCAAAAATTACAATGAGCTCCCTCCTTTACATAGGAAAAGAGTGGAGACAAAAGTGGAGAAAGAAGGGGAAAACCCTTAACCACCTTGACTTATTCTTTAACTAACTAACTAACTTTGACTTATTCAATACTACAAGGCTTAAAGCACTTGCAACATGATTACATGAAACAACTTTGCACATAATACTATCACATGCAATTACATCTTGTTTTTACTTTACATGTAATCTGTCAAATACAAATTACAAATGCATGATGAAAATAATATAAGTGCCTGACAAGACACGACTTCCATTACATCATCCTTTATTGGTCTTCATGCTACTACAGGATGTCTAATAATTGATGTGTTATGGTTTGGTGAAAGAATCTCAAGCCGGAATATGAATTTGTATCCTTGATTGTTCTATATCGATGGCATCAACCAATCGCCTACTTGAAATCAGTCTTGAAAGTTTTCTATGTTGTCATCATTCCATTTTTCACCTCCTTGCATCCTCTTGTAAGTGGGGTTTTTAAGTCCCATTACAAGTCATTTTGGAAAGTACTTGCTGCCTACAAATGGGTTCTTCATGCTCATTTGCACGCATTGAAAAGAGCGTCAAAAGTGTGTGGAAAACACTTATAAGTGGGATTTTTAGCTTGCATTACATATAGGTGAAAAACCTTCTTCTTGCGTAGAACAACCTTATGAATGGGGTTTTTATTCCCGACTGCACATGCAAGATCAATGAGCGTTTGGAGCTTTCTCATGAAGGGAAGAACTTGCATCTCTACTTGGGAAGAATTTGCATTGTTTTGAAAACCAATGCTCTCACTCAAAGACTACAAATATATCAAATCACAATGACTTCGGATCCAAGAAAGACCTCCAATTTGCAGCTATATAGATGAAAGAGTTTGATTAAATCTTCTCACCAAAACTCAGTCCTCCATGAATTTTAGACAAATGGCTGAGTGTGAGAAGACATTTTCTTGAGAATAGCTCCTCTATGACTGATTCAACCTTGCAATACTTTGTTTTTACTTGAAGATGCAAGTCAAAATGCCAAAGAATCCAAAAACGGGGTCTATAGAAGACACACGCGGTTTTGTTGATGAAGAACAAGCTGCATATTATGTGTATTCACCTTGGATAACTTCTTACTTGCTGTTGTAAGTTGAAAAACATTCTTTTTGCTCAAAAATCCCGTTTTTGTGCTCTATACAGGTTTTATGAGGCATGATACAAGTTTGGAATGCTTCCTTCTTCTAAAAATGGGCTTCCACAAACAAATCACATCCCAAAAAGCTGTTGTAGTTGGCATTTTTTATAAAAACAGGCTTTACCACTTCAAACTCAGCTTCTATAAACCACGTTTTTGCATAAAATGCCCTAAAACGGGCTTTATGGAGTCAAAACGCATATGATTCTATGTATATTAAGACATGCGAAGGCCATTAGAATCGCCATTTGGGCTTAGAGAAAGAAAATCGCAGGTTAAAATACCCTAAAACAGGCTTTTTAGCTCACAATACATATGCTTTAATGACTTTTTTTTATAAAAAACGTGATTCTCCCTTCATAATGCATAAATGACAGGCTTTCAAAGACCTTTAGCATGTATCACCTTGCATTTATAGAGACTAATCAATATGTAAATACCTTTAAAAACGACGCCATAGGGTTTTTCATCCAAATGCAACATATACAGAGTAAAAATGCACTTTATATTGCCAAATGCATTTAATACAAAGAAATTCAAAATCGCCACTCTTGACTTAAACGGGATTTTAAATACAAAACGCATACATATTAATATATTTATATGTATATGTAGCATATGTAGCATGTATATGCAATGAGATGAAAAATCGCCACCTTTAGACTAATGACGGGTTGTTTTGGTCCATTTATATGTGTTTTAAACTTTATTTAAATACATGTAAATATATTTAAAATCTCCACTATTGACTTGTAATGGATTTTAAAACAAAACACATGTTCAAATATGATATGCAATAGACACAAAAATCACCACCTTTGAACATGATTTAATGATTAAAGACTTACGAGTTTTCTCATGTGTATTTACAAGCAAACTTTAAAAGAGAAAATATGCAATGGGAGATTAAAAACCCACCTTCACATTTAAAACTTGTATATCCTCATGTGAACATACAAAGATGGAGTTTTATTTCCATTTTACATGTGAATATACCCATAGTATTATGCAATGATCAATGAAAAGTCCACTTATGCAAGCTTTTAATTAAAGAAGGTTGACATACAATCAGGCCTAAAAAGCCCACCTACTGAACGCTTAATTCTTTAATATCTTTTGATAGACAACTCCAATTGAGGCATACGATGGCTCTAAACGAGCAAAATTGAAAATGCCACAATCCTAGGGTGAAAACAAAACCAAAATCAAACAAAACAACTAAGAAAACACCTTAGAGAGTTTTATCCTACAAAATTTTCCGTAAGGTTGCCCCAATTTTGTGAATACAACATTGAGGACAACAAAATCATCACAACAAGGTCAGATTTACCAAGGGATATTACAAGATGATCCTCCTTTGGGGTGGCACACTAAGTGACAATGGAAGGATATTTTGACTTCATCCTACCACTTTTGAGACATCCACGACCCTTAAAAAGGTGGGATTTTCCCCATGGATGCATTCTTATGAACACTAAAAGATTAAATGCTTGAGGTTGATGTTGTGACAAGCTATCTTAAAAAAATAAAGCATTTCAAGAATCAATTTGACTGCATTCTAGCTATATTGATGAAGATATGGTAAGCACTATATTGATAGTATAGAATAGCCTTTCTCTCATCCTCTACCAGAAGCTAAACTTAGCTTGGTTGTGTATGCTTTAGGTATAAGAAAATCTTAAATCATTTGTTTTTATTAAACTTACAAGACTCGCCGAGATTCAATGAGCCCCAAGGCGAGCCACTCTTGGCGAGTCTACAAGACTTGGCACCTACGTACTCGCTAGACTCCTCAGACTCCCTAAGTCAAGGTGAATTCCAACCCAAAGACTATGCTACAATTAAAATTTTGGTACTCATTAAAATTTTGCTTACTCCTATGAGTGTGGTAAGTATGTGCTACTATGCTACAAGGAGCTTTAGACTTTGTATATCTTGTAAAAAGATCCAATGAGTCACCTTCACAATGAACAACAAGAATAGAAAGAACTCTCTTTGTAAAAGGACTAGCTACAATCACATAAATGATCAGTCTCTTCTGCTTGTGAGGAGTAGAGACTACAATCACATTTACGGACTCATTAAAACATATAGAAGATTTACTTGAAGGAACTTTTTCAACATTGACTTGTGGAGGATCAGATGTAATAGAAGATTCATCATTCACTGATGCACCATCTCTAAAGGAGAGTGCATTAGAATGAAGAGATGGTAGATTAACATTAAGAAAGGTACCAATATTCTCATCCTCTTGTAACAAAGTATGTTCTACAATAGAACGAATTTTATAAGAGGGATCAAAGGCATATAGGGACATTGGCAAAGCTAAGTCACCATCACATTAATGAAAGGGAACATCATTGATACATTGAATAAAACTAGAAATTGAACTAATAAAAGAAGATAACAAATACATTTTGAAAACAATAAGTTCAATTAAAGAAACAATGCACAAACAAGTCGACCAAAGGGCATGTATTATTTCTAAATCAACGACATGGAATGGGATTTTAGAAAGGAAAACTTTGAGTTTGTTGTCCTACATTTTGTCGCCACAAAATGTAGGTAACAATACAAAACTTTTGAAATTAGTTTCGTGTTTCTCTATGTTGATTCGCTATTTAATTAGCCAATATTGATTGATCAATTGATCTCGATATGTTTAGCGAATCCTTTTGTTGAAGGTTTTCGTCAAGTCTTTTTTGTTTTTTCAGTTTGTCTTCCTATACTTGATTTTTGAATTCTTCAGTGTCCTTTGGTGTGTTTACTTGTTTTTAGTCTTTTTTTTTCGTCCAATCTCTTGCTTTCGGTTTTCCATTCGATTTGATCTATCTTAGGGCTTAATCAGACTTATCAGTCAAAAGATATGACCATTTAAGTGCCCAAAAAGTGGACTCTCCAAGCTCAACTACATATTTTTAAAAAAAGATGTTATTTTCTATAGTTGAGTTGCACTTTTTGAAAAATATAACATAAATTCATTTTATGTTATGTTTTTAAATTACTTTATCACTTAAGTGACTATAGTGCACTTTATGTTATATTTTGATGTTGAGTTGCTTTTAAATTTTTCACTTAAGTGACTATCACTTTATAGTTCTAATTTAATTTTGAGTTTTACTTTATGTTTTAAATCAACATATAAGTTAAATATTGCTTTATGAAATAATGTTTACACATTATATATTCAACTATATAGTGTAAATAGTTATTTTTACCCCTTTAGTAATATTAAACTCAACAAGTAATTAGACATGTGCTAAATTGATCACTCGAGTTGTGAAATGCAACACGTCTTCATTCTCCTACTTTTCATGCAAATGCATCTCAAGAATCCGATTTGCATGTAAAAAGAGGCTAAGACTTGATAAAAAACATGTCATTGCATATATGCAATCCCTCCTAGAGAGTGCGATTTGCATTTGAAGTGAAAAATAAAACATGTCATTGCACCTAGAGAGTGCGATTTGCTTGTAAAGGCACAAGTTAAGTCAAAAACATGTAAATGCAAGTTTTAAAACTCATGTCAAAGCACTTCTAGAGCATAATTTACATGTAAATGGCTTTTCCTTTCAAACACAACTCATGCAAACACCTCCTAAGAGTGCGATTTGCATCAAAGGAGTCTTCTACATGCAAAAACGTGGCATGTATATGCACTTCTAGAGTGCGATTTGGCTGGGAGACTTCTTCTAAATCAAATACATGCAAATACATCCCAAGAGTCCGATTTTGACCAAGGGCATCATTTGCATGTAAAAATGTTTCATGCTATTGCATCTCTGGGCCCCGATTTGGCTGGGAGACTTCATCCAAGTCCTCTACATGCAAAAACGTGACATGTATATGCATTGGGAAAGTGCGTTTTTGGTTGGGAGTCTTCTTTAAAAGTGTTTGCTTGCAAAATAACTTATATATATGCATCTCATAAGTCCGATTTTGCTGGGAGTTCTTCTTTTAAAGTATTTGCATGTAAAAACGTTGCATGTAAGAGCATCTAGAGGTTGCATTTTTTGCTTGGAGTCTCATTACAAGGTATTTTCTTGCAAAATAAACCATGTTTGTGCACTTCTAGAATCTGATTTTCCTCCATTTGCATGTATCTTCCTACCAAGAGCACGTTTTGTGCATTCTCAGCCCAAAACAGTTCATGCAAGGGCATCATTTGAGTGCATTTTTCATTAAAAACGCCCAGTAATTCATTCTTGCTCAAAACGTTTTCCATTAGAAGGGTTTTGAAATTTATTTTTGATCAAATACATGTAAAAATGTACCATGTATTTGCATCTTGAGATCATATTTTTTAACTTGGAATTGGTCAAAGGTTTCTAAGTTGTTGGATGCAAATACACTTCAAGAGTCCGATTTTGGGAAAGACAAGTTCGTTTCAACTTCTCCTTCTTCCATTTTTGGCTCACTGAGCTCCAAGTAAGTAAATATATTTGGTTTTGCTTGTGTTTTTCACTTATTTTCCTACATTGTTGCATTTTATGGCTCATTTTAATCCATTTGTTCAAATGCAGCCCATGTATTTTGCATTTTTGTGTTTAAATAGGTTGAAATCTTCTTTTATCAAATGCATAAAAATATTCCTACACTCAAAAACGGATTTGCATGTAGAATATTAGTTTCAAGTTTGTCATGTTTGAGTCAATAGCAAGAGGTATGTGTTTTTTGTTTTTGTTCTTGTTTGCTTGCTTGTTTGTTGTTTGTTTTTGAAGAAAATTGAAAACATCCCCTCAAGAATGCAAGTACATACATTCATGCCAATTCATCCTTCATTCTCCAACAAATGTAAAAAAACATGTCATTTTCACTACATGTAATCACCTCTCAAAAATCCGATTTTGGTAAAAGGTCACTCTTCTAAATACCAAAATTACCATTTACACATATCCATGTGCATCCAACTTGCATTCTTGGCCATACAAACAAAGCCCCACTTGCAATTCATCTCCATAAGTCTGATCTTGCTCCTATTTGCCCACATACATGTGCTATTTGTTTCATTTCCAGCCAACAAATGTGTTCTATGAGTATCTAATCAATACTCCGAACATCTTGTTCCTCATAGATCTATCATTACAAGGCAAAGCCTAACCTTCTCACCTTCTCATGGATCTAATCTCTTCACATGATGTATTTACCCTTTGGAATTTCCATGTTGCAGCACAGGATATGTCAACACCATCAAAAGTCAAAAGAAAGATGAAATATCAATATGATAAATAGTTGACTCATTCCACCTCACTCGTCTCATCATCTCTTGGTCAAATTTCAAATACAAGAATTGGGTATTTTGACATGACCACTTTCTTGCAAAGGCTTGAAGATCCTGCCAACAGGGAATTATGGCATATCAAAAGGAGTAATATCCACCTAGTATCTACCTTCCCTGTGGCTTCTCTCGAACCTGAGTTCATCTTTGAGTGTGCACACCATTTCAATCCCAAAGGCAAGACAATCAAAGATGCAGATGGAAAAGTGATTTTCAGTCTAAATCCAGATGTCATTGAACAGATTTTCAGAATTCCTGCAAATCCTGAATGTGCAAACTTGTCTAAGGATGTGTCTATATAGCTGTGGAATCTGTTGACATATTTAAGTTGTCATTGGTTAAGTTAGAGGCAAACATCAATCCCACTGGAGCACCGGTAGATAAATCTATCACCGGTACTCTTTAGTATGAACCGGTAGACCAAACGGAGTATTTCCAACCGGTCTTATTAGACATTAAGTTCAATATCGGTTGACTGCATGACAATCCGAACCGGATTATGAGTTGTCTCAGTTAAAACCGGATTATACGGAGCATTCATAGTTGGAACTGGAGTTAACTTTTTAACTGGACTTCGCTTTATTTCTACAAGGTTGTTTCAAGGTAAACTCAAGATCATTTGGCAAACTTTTTGCATGCATGATTTATGGGTGAGTTTACAGCTTGGCGGAACTATGAGAAAGTATTTTAATAAGAATAATGTCTTATAAATACAGGTTATAGGATACACAAGATGTGTTGTTGAATGTTGAGAGCGTACAAAGCAGAGGAAGGAGAGTCTTCTAAGAAGTGAAAGACAAAGAAGGGTTAAACAAACAAGCAGAGCAAAAGGATAACAGGTATGATCTAATCAGACAAGAAGTGTCATAATAGATCATTGCTTTGAATTGTAAGAGCAGAATCAAATCCCTCAATCAGGGTGAACCCTAACAGGTTCTTGTATAAATCCCTTCACCGGGTGACATCTTAATTGGTGTTAAAAGTCCTTTCACAAGGAGACTCTTAATAGGTCTTCTACCAAATCCCTTTACCGGGTAGCACTCTTACAAGTGCTTTGTAAGCCTTTAATAGGGCATCTTTGTTGGCAAATTTAAGTTGTCAATGGTGAAGATAGATGCAAACACCATTCCCACCGGTATAAGGTACACCAGTTGATCACTCATATTACTTTATAGACACCAGTAGACTAAACAAAGGATATGCACCGGTAGACTAAACAAAATACATAGTACCGGTCTTATAGTGCATACAGGGGATGAACCGGGTATAAGATTGATACCGGTTGACTGCATAATAATCCGCACCGGATTATGCGGAGCTATCTGATTTAAAACCAGATTTTACGGAGCATCCACCGTTTAAAACTGGAGTTATCTTTTTAACAGGAGTTAGTTTTATTTCTACACGGATGTTTCAAGGTAAACTCAAGATCATCTTGCAAAGCTTTTTGCTGCATGATTTTTGGGTGAGTTTACAGTTTGGCGGCTCTATGAGTTAGGTTTTAATAAGATTAATTTCTTATAAATACAAGTCATAGGACACAAAAGAGTTGTTGTTGAATATACAGAGCACGAGAGAGATATCTTCTGAGAGAAGCTACGGTCACAAAGGTGAAAGGCAAAAAGGATCAACAGCCAGGCAGAACAGGAAGGTCAACAGGTATGATCTAATCAAATAGAGAGTGTCAATTAAGATCATTGCTTTTATACAGTTAAAGCATATTCAAATCCCTCTATCAGGGTGAACCCTAATAGGTTCTTTGTATAAATCTTTTAACCGGGTAGCATCTCTATTGATGTTGAAAGTCCTTTAACAAGGAGGCTCCTAACAGAGTCAAGATCTTAACCGATCTTCTAGCAAATCCCTTTACCGGGTAGCACTCTTGCAAGTGCTTTGTAAGCTCCTAACAGGGCATCTTTATTACTGCAGTAGTGAAGTTGTGAACTTTGTCTCACCGTGGTTTTTTCCTTCTAACTAAGGGTTTCCACGTATATATGATGTGTTGATTTGAGTATTTCTATTTATGTTCATGAATGCTTAATTTCATATTGTTTATTCTGATAAAGAATCAGCATACAAGGTTTAAGTTGAAGTAGAAATAGTATTTATTGATTCACCCCCCCCCCCTCTCAGTAATCGGTTAGGAATAACAAGATAATGTGCTCCACTTCCAATTGTGATTTACCTTGGCACTAATCAAACAACCCCTCTCGAGGAAAGCGCCGTACACCTTTTCTAATGGGATGACTACAAAGTCCAAGAAGAAGTATTGTGTGCCAATTGTTGATTTTCATGTGTAATGACCCTTGCTATAAAGGCCACTAAAAACCCCAAATCTGATCTATGTCAATTCGTCAAACAATTGGCATGCACTGAATGTTCTTGTTTCAAATGATGTGTTCAGATTGATATTTGGGCATCAACTTTGCAATTGAGATAACAATACCAAAAGTGTAATGTAATACAATGAGCAACAATGAATCTCTAAACAATGCAAGAACTCAATACTAACATATCAAGAACTTCTTCCAATTCTGATTACAAATCTCAGAATACATATAACTGTGACATGTAATAATCAGATTACAATGCTATGATCTTTCACCATGCCTTGACCATGCCCTAACCAAGGTAATTGCAACTATAACAACCCAACCACAATGTATAATTTCAAATGACCATTTTCAGACATGTGACAGTCATATTCAGATTACAATGCAATGGATGACTGATTTTGTAGACTATTCTTTGAGCAACTATATGGACTGTCTATAACAGAGATTTACCCTTTTTTTCAAACACAATAACTTGCAATTCCTAAGGCTAATGACAGTGACCAGATCTGGACTAAATCTGGACTGCAGACAGAGACCAAATCTGAGAATTGCTATGACTGTTATTTACCCAAAACAGTAAATTTGGAACCTGAATTTGATGCACCCTTTTGCTGCTGATGTAGACTGATGAAGACCGCTGCCAAAGACACCAAATCCGCCCCAAACTGCCCTCCAACTGTGCCAAGATTTGCAGCAATGTCCTGGCCGTACCAGGCCGTACATGTACAGCTCCTGCATAAAATAATTGCAGGGTTTTTGACACTCCAAAAAGCTATGAAAAGGACTGTCGGGGGTTTACTAAGATCCTCCCAAGAGCATAAAAATATTCTCCAAGTAGATTAGGAGATATGAGCAAATTATTGGTTCCAAACCCTGATATTGCAATTCTGAAAATGTGCCAGTTTGTCTTCAATCCTTTGCCAAATTAATTCACCAATGAGTAGATGAAATTCAAGACTCCTATGCAATCAATATCAAACCCTCAATATCAATTTTTCAAGTCTGCTTTTTCGGACTGCTTTTTCGGGTCTGCTTTTTCGGATTTGCTTTTTCGAACTGCTTGCAACCAAAACTCAAACTCTCAGGTAAATCTGAGGATTCCAAATAAGCTCAACATGAAATGGCTAAATACCACTTCCAATGTGCAACCCTTCAGAAGATATCTCACTTCCTCAGTTATGCAAATCCAAGGGAGTTTTCGTTCCCAAAGATCTAATGAAAATTTGCAGACCAAAGGACTACAAATTGCTCCAATATGGAAAAGTAAAAGAATCCTCAAATCAGCTTGTCCAAATGAATGCCCAAGCCCCCTATTTATTCACTTTTTGAGAAGTTACTAAGAACTTCTAGAAGCATCCATTATAAAATCCCATTATAATGCACTTTTATAATAATATAACTTTATAAAATAAAAAGTGCAACTCAACTTAAAATTATAACATGTGGGGCCCGCATAACTCATAATAATAAAAATAAGCTCTAAATCACTTCTCCAAGAGCAAATACGACCACTGATCTACAAAATGACTCTCTCCACATCGCCACCAGTCTACGAGAGCCTGTGATAGACTGATCCGGCACGCTAAACGATGTCAGCCAAAATGGGGACATGACATCACGCCATTACTGTTTATCAATTTTTTTCCCATGATTTCCATTTTGATGACGATCGGCTTCCTCCCAATGCAAATTGCCAGTAACATTGGATCGTTGGCCTCGTACCCTTCACGTGGTGGTTTCTCTTTCGGTTTCTCTTGTGGTAGACACTACTTGTAGCTAGTCATGTCATCACCGACTATATTTGTGATCACCATTTTTAATTGAGGAAATTTTTTTAAGTCTCATACCTTTACAAGAATCGTTGTTTGTAGCACCTATCTTACTATGTTCCTTCAAGACTGCGACTATAATGAAGTAATGGCAGCTTCATTTGAGGCTCTTCTTTCATTTGCCATTGCTTGTTCCATGTTGGCTTTGGCTTCCCAACGCCTCTCCTCTGTACAAGGATCTAAGTATATTGCTTTCTTTGTTTGCAACCTAGTGATCACTAGTACTTCTTTCTCTAGCTTCCATGGCCAACATAATTACGCCTTCCTACTTTGGGTTATCGACATCTTCATGGCTCCCGGTCCCACACCACTTGCATAACAAACCAAAGTTGTTTTGACCAATTTGGCACACAAGTGAAATAAACCCATTCATTGCACTTTTGGCACTAGATCATTGGTCTCCCCTTCACAACGTACTAAATTTTTCTCTGTGTGTCACTAACGTTATTATTGTTATACTATAGCGGTTATTATTATTTCTTCGCCTATTGTCACGGTATCCGCTATGTGATACACTAGAGTTGGCAAGTGGTTTTGGTAGTGTTGGGGGTGGGGCTGTCTATTCCCCTTGTATGAAGAGCACTTGTGTGCGTCTTGTTTTCTAGTTGTATAGGCATTCCTTGACGGAATGTCCCATTACATGATAGATGTCGCAAAATAGTTTCTTCAAACAAGTCATTTTTGTGACCTACCTTACAGTCATTGCACCACACTTCCTTTTTTCCCTTGGGGCCTTCTTTCCCCGCTTCAACTCCATCATTCGTACAATATCTCATTGGAGGACTTGTAAAGTTTTTGATTCACTGTCACTACTATTGTCTTCCATACTATCATCATTACTCGTTTTTTCTTTCCTCGCAATGTTATGTTTTCACTTTGAATGTCCATCCCCCGATTGTAAGCATCAGTGTATGAGGATGAGTGTACTACCCTCATACTCTTTGTGAAGGAAAACCTTCAATGAGCCAATGTTTCTTAAATCCATCAACAAGTTTGTTCTCCATCTTGCCCAACAACTCCTTGAGCCTACAATTGTAAGCTTGTACATTTTTGTGTTTCCCTTGTTTGGTGTTATAAATTTCAGCCATGATTTCATTTTCATCCCTCTGGAATTTAAATTCCTCCTGGAATGCTTTCTTTAGGTTGCCCCAGGACGCTTTATGTTCATCGTCTAGGTCTGATAACTAGTTGATGGTGATTCCCCATAACATGGCAGGGAATGCCCTAAACCATTAATCCCTATCATCTTGACCACTTGCCAACCATATGGTTTCACTTGTCTTACAATGTCACACAGGATCCTCCAATCCATTCCCTGTGAACTAGTTTTTGCCTATCAATACTAGAACTTTCCAAGGGTCACCATTGTTCTGAACTGGTATGTACTCTGTACCAAGGACCTAACTAGATTGTTTTTCTCTTTCTCACATTTTGATACTCATGCACTCTCAGCCATGTGCAAGTCCTCTATGCATCCACCATCAACATCCTTTGTACCTTGGTTAACTTCCTTGTTCTTAAACTATCTCAGGGTCCTTCGCCCAAATCCCCTATTCTTGGTTCTTCTAATATAAATAGGTTCTTAATGTGGTGCAAGTTGTTCTCAAATATCTGGGCAACCTTGTTCTCAAGGTTCCTTCCTACGTTGTCTTAGTCATGTATGGAGTGTACTGATGGGATACTCTTCATGGAGTCAATCTTGGAGTTTTCTTTGTTTGACACTACTTGTATGGATGGATAGTTTGCTTGGTTAGCAAGATCTTCTACTTTATCAATGAGTGGTAGGTTATTTGCAATTTCTTCCCACTCAGGTGACATATATGATGTTGTTCCTTCTTTGCCAAATGGCTTCTGTCTCTTGACTCCAACTTCGGCTAACACTTATGCTTTTACTTCTCGGTGCACTTTGAGATTCTTTGACAATTCTCTATAAATGTCATTGTTTTTAACTTTTTTCCTTGATTCGGAGAGATCCTCTCACTAATACTTATCCCTCTTCCCGAGTATACACAATACATATTTTGTCTTTGTTTGGCAAAGGGGGCATTAATTGTCAGAGATGCAGTGTCTTCTTACATCACGCTCTTCCTCCTCCCTTTGGTTCCTTTCCTCATACCGTTGTAGCATTTGTTGCCAACGTCATTCTCAGTCTCTATCTTCCCAAAGATCTTGGAGAGTGGTTATGTGCAAGCAACCCTGGCAACCTTAGGAGACGCTAGACTTTGTTGTTCACACTTAATCCCTCTTGGATGTCACTCTCAGGGTCTCCTTGGTGGAGAGCCTCCCTTCAAATGTACAAGTTTACAGATACTTCCCATAGGTATATAAGATCTTGTGTCAAATCGTCCTCTACTATGTTTTTTTCTTCAGATTCAAAGACTTCTAGTTGTTTGTAGGGTCAGCCCGTTACACTGCCATACTATCTGCCGCAATTCTCCTCCACGATTTAGATCTCTAGGCTTTGTACAGAAACATCACCAAGATGTTTCCTCCCGAAGGGAACTAGTTTGATTATGCAAAGTAAATAGTAATAGAATTAAACCATACATCTTTGCAACACAAATAACACAAACAACATAATATGGCCGGGAAGATATATCATTTATTCTAGAATGTAATGTGTACAATGAAACAATGCTATCTTCCGAGACAATAATGAAGTTCACATATATAGTACCTAGCGGTTGGTTAAAAGTACCAACTATCGACAACTACTTGGAAGCAAATGTCATTACACTACCAACTAACCATTACTTAATTAACATATTTATTTCTAAACTTGGCAAGACTACTGACTACATACACCTTGTTGTATGGTGTTAGCTACTCCCAGGGATTTTTGTGATATCATGTATACCAATATACACAAAAAATTTATCCAAAAAAAAAAAACAATTCAATATAGTTTCATGAAGTATATCACCTACTAAAAGCTTTGTCAATCTACAAGCAATTTGCAATGTCCCCTTCTATATTAAGCCAAAAATTTATTTCTACATTATGCTCTTGATTATAAACCTTGTAATCACATAGGGAACACAATTGCATACATATATCTATATAGGCTAATAATATTAGTTAGCTTAATATATATGAACTTCAAATGCAATCTCTATATGCTATTTAACAAATATTGAACATAGGGATTGAGTCATGATAGGTTTGACCAAGCCAACCCCATACTAAGCCCAAGAGTGGAACTTTGGCCCCCTTGGCCTTGGTGGCAGAACTTTGACATCCACATGAGGTGGCCTACTTAGTGGGATGCTTTCCTTGCTTCCTATCCAGGCTTCATCCCTTATGGTTGATTAGCTCCTCATAGTAGGAATGGTAGGGGGATCATAGTGGGGTCCTTGGTTTGTCCATTCTAAGTCCAAGTGTGGGACTTTGACACTCTTGGCTTTGGTGGGAAGACTTTGGCATCCACCAAGGTGGCCTACTTAGATGGCACCCTTATACCTTCTTACCTAGATCTCCTATACTTAATTAGCTCATCATAGTAGGAACAGTACAAAGATTGTAGTGGGGTCCTCAACTTATCCAATCTAAGCCCAAGAGCGGGACTATGACCCTCTTGGTTATGGTGGCAGGACTTTGACATCCACCAAGGTGGCCTACTTAGTTGCCAAACTGATACCCTCTTACCTACACCTTCTCCCTCTTGTCCACGACGAGGTTTAACATTAGTTTACTACTTAAATCTATGAAAGATAAACATACTAACTAACAGGGCTGTGATCACACTTATAATTCAGACACACACACACACACAGATATATATATATATATATATATATATATATATATATATATATATATATATATATATATCTTAGATCATATAAGAGTTCCTTATCCCTATTACAAATCAGTATATAACTTACAAAAGCTTGCCAGCAATATAAGAATCATTTCCTTTGATCAGCATAAATTATAATAATTCCCATCCTCTGATGAATATCTATTACAATTAAAAGATTTCTGATTTCTAATCTCTTCCGATTGTAACTCTTGAACGATCTTCTTATATCTCTTATTTACTTCATTTCATTCACTATTGATATATCTTGAAATCCACATCCTCCCTTGTTAAGGTTTTAGAATCGTTGCAAATGTAATAGCACTATCTGATTGTATGTGTTTTCCAAATGCAACAATCTCTTGCATTTATATTGAGAATGAGCCAAGAAGAGACATGTTGAAGGGATATGTCTATTCATTATTATGTAATTAATATAATGACAATTATGATATATATATATATATATATATTATCTCTTGAGTATTATATTAATTTCTCCAATATTTACTTAATAATATTTATATATATATATATATATATATATTTAAGTATATATATACATCTCATATATACTAAATATATACATACATAACTTCATTAGTATTGACTCATAGCGTTTATCCGATTGAAGCTATAAAACATCAACACTCCCTCTTAGTCAAGGAAGATAAACACAAGAATAAATATTACCTCAACGTAATATAGCAATAGATCAGAAGAATTCCATCATTTGATATCACAATTGATATCTAGAGTATTGCCCTATCAGAATGTCAACACATGACAGTCACCAAATACTCTGACTATTGGCCTATCAGAACATCAACATATGATATTCACCAAGTACTCAATAAGGTACTGGCCTGTAGAATATCAACACATGATATTCACCAAATACCTATCATATATCTATACACACAACTCATAGACCGTCAATTTAATGACATCTAACACTTAGTTGTTGATTTACAAGATATATCTATACAAACAACTTATAGACTGTCAATTTAATGACATCTAACACTTAGTTGTCGATTTAATCCATCAAGATCTGTTTCAACATTATAAATAGTGTATATCATGATTTAAGTTATTGTAAGATCGTCACCTTCCAATAACTTCTGCAAATATAAGTGATAATTATTTGGAAGTCATCACTTCCTCATGATTTACACAGGGCCCAAAAGGCATTCATGATTCCTAGTCCTCTGACTATTATAGATTCTTGATCACTAGAGAATCCATCTCAGTATCGACTACTATAAAGAGCCTTGCTGGCTCAATGTATTGCAACATTGAATTTCCTTGAAGAATTCTGGAATTTCTTGTTTTTTATTAAAGATTTTTGAACTATATATGTCTTTTCTATATTTTTCACCTCTTGGCAGACAACATTTATATTTAAGAAATCTATTGAATTGCTTGTAAAATACGAAATTGGACTACAAATTACTAATCAAATACCATTGCAAGAAATATAGATAAATTGGCACCTTTTATATACTACGGCTGCTGTAAGGAAATTTGCTTCAAAAATAGAGATTGGCGCCAACCATTCTCATGTCACCTTAATGCTACTGTATACTCCATTGTTTACCTCCATCAAGCTATAGTTTGAACAGAATTAACACATGAAAAGACCACCCTCAAAATGTATTTCGAACCCCTAATTATTACACACCAACTAGCTGCGTACGGCCCAAGCAGAAAATCATACGGTCTTTATTGAATTCTGTACGGTTCAGAATAAACATAACCTGCAATATACTCTAATGCTGAGATCAAACGGCACAATTTATTGGCATTTACAACCAATTCAAAGCACTCAATCCTTGAGAAGTTGATGTTTCTACAAGGAACTTGCTCAAACCCTCATTCTCTCAATTCAAACTTCTTCTCCAAATCATGAATAATATCAAAAGCGATTGAATGAATGGTTTTCAAAAACACCAAGGCTTTTAATGAAACACAATAAAGAGCCTTCTCCATCACACTAGCTTGAAGCTTCAAAGATACACTTTTCACTAAAGTATCTTTAACTACACACTTTTAAATTAAAACATCATAAAGCATGACATTTTAATTCAAACAAAGCTTAATTCAATAATCTCATGTGCAAGGTGACGAACTCAAACGAACACTGAAGAACAACTTCTAGAACCCAACTGCCTTGCCAGAAATAGAAACTGGACCAATCGGACTTACTATTAATAGTAAGACTATCACAGAGATTCCCTAAACTCACCGTCAACTCACGAGGATCGCATTAATGAACTGACAATCAACACTCTGCAAACAGCTACTAAATTGGGGACATCACAGTCCTCCCTCCCCAAGATTGCTTGTCCTCAAGCAATCGCAACCCAGAGTGCTATAAAATATCCTCGGACTCCCAAGTGGCATCCTCAACTGGTAAACCATGCCACTAAACCAAAAACTCTCTGATGACTCGTCTGTGTAGATGTCTCTCTCTAGTATCCAGAATGGCCTCAAGAATCAATTCCAACTTCCCTTCATCATCCAATGGAGGTAAAACAGAAGAAGGAACAACATGCCTACCCAACACCTTAAGACGTAATACATGAAATACATTGTGCACCTTACTATCCTCAGGCAAATCTAACTCATATGCAACCTCGCCAACCTGTTAATCCACACAAAAGGGACCATAATACCAAGGTTTAAGCTTTCCAGTCCCACTCCTTTGAATAGATGACTGCCTGTAAGGCTGCAACATCAAATACACCATATCCCCAACCGCAAAAGAATGAGCCACCCACCTTTGATCAGCATACTGTTTCTGTTGATTCTGAGCTCTCTGTATATTATCACGCAAAGTACCCATAACATCCTACCTATCCTATAATAAATAACCTGCACTGGGAACTCAGCTATCACTGAACATCAAATCCAAGAAACTGGGTGGATCATAACCATACAGGGCTCTAAAAGGTGTCATGCGAATAGACATATGATGAGTGGAATTATAGCAGTACTCGCACAAATAAATCCACTTCACTCATGCCTTCTGATGAGCAGAAACATAGTTCTGAAGATAGCCTTCCACCCATTTATTAACAATCTTTGTCTGACCGTCAGTCTGTGGGTGATAACTAGTACTAGGAGCCAGCTTCATGCCACATAGCCTAAACAACTCCTGCCAAAAGTGACTCATAAAACGGATATCTCGATCACTCAATATTCCGGGGTAAACCATGCAATCTAAAAATCTACCGAAAAAATAACTCTGCCACCTGAACTGCTGAGAAAGTAGTAGTGATCAAAAAGAAATGACCAAATTTGGTGAGCCGATCCACTACCACATAAATACAGTCCCTGTCTTGGGCCTTAGGCAGGCCCACAATGAAGTCCATAGAAATACACTCACTTCCTTTCGGGAATGGGAAGTGGTTGCAGTAAACCTGCGGGATATGTATGCTCTTGCTTGTTCTGTTGGCAAACAGAACACTCTAACATATCTCTGCACATCATGCTTGAGTCCCTTCCATGTAAAACGCTCTCGCACCTGTCTGTAGGTCTTAAAAAAATGTGGGTGGCCAACTAAAGGAGAATCATGGAGGGCCCTCAACACCAACTCTCTAACACTCGAACCCGGAACCAAAAACACCCTCTCCTTGTAAATGATCAACTCATCCACAAGAGTATACCTATTGTCCTGAATGGTCCCATCAATAAAACCAGAGGCCCACTGATCCCTAGC
This sequence comes from Chamaecyparis obtusa, assembly GCA_027943335.1. NCBI lineage: Eukaryota > Viridiplantae > Streptophyta > Pinopsida > Cupressales > Cupressaceae > Chamaecyparis > Chamaecyparis obtusa. The sequence goes on along the minus strand of BSBK01004763.1, from coordinate 157,492 downwards.
ATAATCAGCAATAATCAAATGTCTCCAATCCTCAGTGATCTTTGTCATAGCACACAAATGAGGCCTCCGAGAAAGAGCATCAACAACTACATTCTGCACACCCTTGATATACGAAATATCAAAATCATAAGACTAAAGTTTGCTGACACACTTTTGTTGTCTCTCATTCAAGTCACGGTGACCCAGGAAATACTTCAGGCTGTTATGGTTTGTTTTAATACAAAATTTACTGCCCACCAGATACTGCCTGCACTTAGCCAAAGCATGCATAACGGCTAATAGTTCCTTTTCATAAACACTAAAAGCTCTTTCAGGACCTCTGAGCTTTCTACTCACAAAAACAAAAGGATGACAATCCTGGGAAATTACTGCACCAATGCCCTCACCCGATGCATCATAGTGCAAATCAAAAGGCCTGGAGAAATCTGGCATTGCTAAAACCGGACATGAAGTCATAATCAACTTGAATTTCTCAAAACACTCTTGTGCCTGAGGAGTCCACTGAAAAGCACCCTTACGAGTCAAATCAATAAGGGGAGCCGTGTGCCAAGAGAACCCTGCAACAAATCTACAGTAAAAGGCACACAGACCAATAAACCCTCTGAGCTGAGTCAAACTCTCTGGAACTGGCCAATCAAGAATAGCACAAACCTTATCGGGGTCCATGCGAACTCCCTCTGCACTAATGATGTGCCCCAGATACAATAACTCAATCATACCTAATGCACACTTGGACTCCTTGGCATACAAGGAAGCCCAATCCAAAATACCAAGCACGGTATCCAAATGAATCAAGTGATCCTCCCAAGTCCTTCTATAGAGCAAAATATCATCGAAGAAAACTAACACAAACTTCCTCAACTGACTGCGGAAGACCCTGTTCATGGTAGACTGGAAAGTCGTTGGAGCGTTAGTCAACCCAAAAGGCATGACTAAGAACTCAATGTCCACAATGGCATCTGAAAGTTGTCTTCTCTATATCCTCCTCCCAAACCCGAATCTAATGATATCCAGATCTCAAATCTATCTTAGAGAAGAAGGTTGCCCCATGCAACTCATCAATTAGCTCATCAATACATGGAATAGGATACCTGTTCTTAATCGTTTTACGATTCAGCCTCCTATAATCAATACACATCCTAAGTGTACCATCCTTTTTCTTCACCATCCTTTTGGTCTAATATGTCCCATAGAAAGCAGCTCCTGAATAGTCTTCTCAATCTCATCTTTTAGTCGCTTGGGGTGTCGGTAAGGGGTGATTATAATGGGCTTAGTGCCCTCCTCCAACTCAATGATGTGCTCTATGCCCCTGTCAGGTGGCCTGCCATGTGGTAAATCACTAAACACTTTAGAGTGTTTAGTCCTAAGTTCTTGAATATCAGGATGGTAAGCTGGTTTCTCTGCCTCCTCAAGTGTGGGTAACAATCTGCACTCTGCTGCCCATTCAATTGCATCATGATTAATAAGGCGCTGCATACGTCTAAGTGTAATTGTTTTCAAATTCTCCTCTTTGATGGCTTTGAGGATATGTTTCTTTCCATCCACTTCAAATCTCATCTCCATGTCCTTAAGGCTGAGATAAAAAGCCTCGATAGAATGCAACCAGCTCATGCCTAATATCAATTATGTCCCTCCCATATCAACCACATAAAAATCAGATTTCAAATCATAATTGTTTAACCTTAGGGGCAAATTTGGAATCATCCTGTCACACTTAAGAGTGTAACCATCAGCCACCTTAACACTAATTCCTTCAAATTATTCAATCTGTAAACCTCTCCTGGATATTAACTATGAATCAATTAAATTATGCATAGCTCCTGTATCCAATAAAGCAATAACTCGCTGCCTTACTAAAAGCCCACGTAATCTGAAAGATCCCTCCTTTGCATGCTAGAAAGATAAACCACCTTAAGTTTAGGATCATCGCTAATTTTCTTTTCTACAGGCACCTCTTCAAAATTTCCTTCTTCATTATCAATTTGCTATCCCGAAAAATCAGAAGTATACTCATCTTCATAAAACCATTCCATAAGCCTATTTCTTCCTTTAGGACTCAAAGGACATTCATGTTTTTCATCATAGGGGCACCCGCAATAAAAACATAATCTTTTCCTTCTCAAATCATTAAGAGTTTCTTGATCCAGAGGTTCCATCATAGGTCTTTTTGAATCTGGTCCATCTTCTTTTTTTGGAGCAGCACTATTGTCTAGTGAAGAACCTGATGGTTTTGAAGGGAACCGAGTGCGTGGTGCTGAAAACTCCAAGTCCCTTGCCTTTTTCATGGCTACCTGCAAGGAATGAGGGTCAAAAGATTTAACCCAGCTCCTAAGAGGCTCAACTAGTCCCTCTATAAACAGCATGACACGTCTCCTCTCAGAAATATCATAAACCATGACAAAAACCTTCTGAAACTCGCTGATGAAAGCCTCCAAACTACCAGACTCCTTCCTGTCAAATCTCTCCACCAAGCTGTCCACAAACTCTTGATAAGTTCCTATCTGATCATGATGTAAGGAAACAAGACCATGATACCACCAATCATGAACAATACCATCCAGGTGTAATACAGGAAACCGAATAGCGTCCTCTTCAGACATAGGACGTAATGACAGATACGTATCCAACTTGTGAATCCAAGCCTTGGCTGTCATTTTCCCACTCCCATCAAAGTGAGTCATAGTGAGTTTGTTGGTTGCCTGTTTGAGTTCATTTTGTCTGGGTCTTTGTCTCATATCTGGACCAGGCCTACCTCTAGAATGCTCTCTTTTCTGTGTCATAAATCTAACAAAGTTCAGATTTCTCTTGATGGCTTCAAGCAAGGTATCCCACTTTGCAAAGTGAGCCACCATGTCATCAACAAAAGGAGTTGGTTCAGGATCAATGCTAACTATATCCACCTCAAGTCTCAAAAAGGTAGGGCGTAAAGGCCTATCACGCATGCCTATAGGATCAGCTCTGAACTCCTGTCTATCCACAATCCTGGATCTATGTGAACTAAGTGATGCACTCCGAGTGCCCCTGTCCCTGCCATGATCTCTAGGTAGAGTAAAGCGCTACAAGGTGTCAGATAATTGTTGCAACACATTTGCAACATGATCTTCTATATTTCTGAAAGCATCTCTGGCTTCCCTGTCAACATCATTCTCAATGTTATCTCTATTCATGTCGCCTGTGTAATCAACTTGCAGACCCTATTCACTACCCTCTGGAGGTGGCAATGCTCTACCTCTGCGGGAATAATGTATGCCTGGTATAAATCTATTAGCCATAGTTGGGCCCAAAACTTCAAGCTAGCAGGATCAATGCTCTGATACCACTGTAAAGAGCCTTGTTGGCTCAATGTATTGCAATATTGATTTTCCTTGAAGAATTCTGGAATTTCTTGTTTTTTTTAAAGATTTTTAAAATATATGTTTTTTTTGTATTTTTTACCTCTTGGCAAACAACATTTATATTTAAGAAATCTATTGAATTGCTTGTAAAATACGAAATTGGATTACAAATTACTAATCAAATACCATTGCAAAAAATATAGATAAATTGGCACCTTTTTATATACTACGACTGTTGTAAGGAAATTTGCTTCAAAAATATAGATTGGCGCCAGCCATTCTCACGTCACCTTAATGCTGTTGTAGACTCCATTGTTTACCTCCATCAAGCTATAGTTTGAACAAAATTAACACATGAAAAGACCACCCTCAAAATGTATTTTGAACCCCTAATTATTACACAGCAACTAGCTGCGTACAGCCCGGGCAGAAAATCATATGGTCTTTATTGAATTCCGTATAGTTCAGAATAAACATAACCTGCAATATACTCTAATGCTGAGATCAAACGGCACAATTTATTGGCATTTACAACCAATTCAAGGTGCTCAATCCTTGAGAAGTTGACGTTTCTACAAGGAACTTGCTCAAACCCTCATTCTCTAAATTCAAGCTTCTTCTCCAAATCATGAATAATATCAAAAGCAATTGAATGAATGGTTTTCGAAACACCTAGGCTTTTAATGAAACACAATAAAGAGCCTTCTCCATCACACTAGCTTGAAGCTTCAAAGATACACTTTTCACTAAAGTATCTTCAACTACACACTTTTAAATTAAAACATAATAAAGCATGACATTTTAATTCAAACAAAGCTTAATTCAATAATCTCATGTGCAAGGTGACAAACACTGAAGAACAACTTCCAGAACCCAACTGCCTTGCCAAAAATAGAAACTGGACCAATTGGACTTACTATTAATAGTAAGTCTATCACAGAGATCCCCTAAACTCACCGTCAGCTCACAAGGATCGCATTAATGAACTGACAATCAACACTCTGCAGACACCTGCTAAATTGGGGACATCACTACTCCCTCTGAATCAATACGACCAAGATTATCAAAAGTTGATTTAATCATATCCTCTATCTGTTACCTCTAAAGCTCAAGTTCTTGTATCAACCTCTTGTCTTCTTTTGAAATGTCAGACTCCCTCTGCATCTGGTCTCAATCATCAATTCGTTTGCAAGCATTAAGTTCTTTCTCCCTTGAATGCAATTTTCTTGTGCTTCCGTCCTAAAGGTATGTCAGAGAGAGTACAAATAGCTCACTAAACTATCTCGACCAAAAATACCAATGATAGAAGCATACAAGATTTTACTAACCAATAATATAACATGAATTACAAACTTAAAAAATTATGTAAATTAATAAAACATGGAATGCTTCTGTAAGGTGAGCCCATATAGAAAATATCATGCAAAATCACAAAATGATGTCGCCGTTCTCGAACATTACAAGAATTCTTCACATGACCTGTCTTGAATATCCAAAGGTTCCATACACTATGACAACCTTTAATCTTATCAAATCTCCCTTCAAGCGGTTAGGCTTTTAAAGAAGGAACCTCGCTCTTTTACAAATTTTGCATAAACCCGTACACAGTTGGTCATAACTTTCGAACCCGACACTTTCTCACCAATCGCTCTGGTGAGATTCTTCTAAATTTGTTTGTCACCAACATATCCAAAATTCAGCAAAATCCAACGGTGTATTTGTGAGATATGGTCCTCGTACTGAGACTGTATTTCTGAGACAATCACACATTCACCATCAACAAACTACTCTCTTGCATTTGCGACTTGGCTCTGATACCATGTTAAGGTTTTAGGATCATTGCAAATGTAATAGCACTATCTGATTGTATCTATTTTCCAAATGCAACAATCTCTTGCATTTATATTGAGAATGAGCCAAGAAGAGACATGTCCCTTCATGGGACATGTCTATTCATTATTATGTAATTAATATAATGGCAATTATGATTATATATATATATATAATATCTCTTGAATATTATATTCATTTCTCTAATATTTACATAATAATATTATTTATATATATATATATATATACATCTCATATATACTAAATATGTATATACATATCTTCACTAGTATTGAATCATAGTGTTTATCTGACTGAAGCTACAAAACATCAACATCCCTCAATCCAACATCATAGAACTTTTTATGTACCTCTATCAAGAGAGGTGAAAAGTCATGATTCTTCACCAAGGAAATCTTTTTCAAGAGAGGCATCGTTTACACTTTCCATTAAGCATAATCAAACTCTTTGCAGATCGCACCTCTTGCATAAATCTCTTTTCACTGAATAAATCACACCTTTTCCTTCAAGGTAACTAATCACTCTTTTTTCTGTTAACAAATTGCACCCTTTTATCATTAATTGCAACTTTTTATTCTTTGTTTTAATAGTCTTCACTTAATCGCCTTTTGTTTAAGTGCTTTTATTATAGACAAATTGCCATCTATATAAATCGTGTCTCATGGTTTTGCTAACTCTTGAACTAATTAGTTTTTCCTTGTAATCACTGCCTGTTGTTCATAGTAATTGGGCTTGCTAATTGTATACTCTCTCTTACTTCTCTCGTCGCTTATATTAAACACAGTGATCACTGGCTTTTACCAACGCTGCCTTGATGAGAATCGACCACTATCAGTTTGCTGACTTGTCAAATATTATCGCTGCTTTTTGAGTCCTGTATCTGCTGTCTTGTGAAATATATGAGTTGCTGTGATGAACTTTGGTGATTTAAACTTCATTTGTTGTACTTTGATCTTGGCCCCAATAGTATGTTCAGCCCATTCACTTAATCACTTCATATCAATGCTCTTCTACATGTTTGCTATTTACAAATGCTAGGTGCTACCAGAATACATGCTCCCGTTCCTTGTTTATGTAATGTCCCCTTTCTAGAAGAGAGTTTAATGAATAATAAAAATAAATAAATAAATGAACTGTAATATAATTTATTATTAAATTAATATAATATGAATATAATAATATTATCATAATATATTAAATAATATTATAATAATAAATATAATCTATTGTCTATATAATAGTATTAATATATTAAAAAAATTAGCAATATATAATAATTAACAAATAATAAAAATATATAATATCATTAAAAATAAATATAAATAATATAATAATATATCATAAATAAATAAATAAAACAATATAATCCATCTTTAATACAATAATATATTAATATAAAATAAAATAATATATTATTCAAACAATAATACATATTAAGTACAATTACATTATAATTACACCAACGTGGAGTGTCGTCATCCGTAATCTAAACTAATAAGCAGCGGAGATTAATAGATGGTTCATCAACGTTAATATACCTTACGAAGCAATAGACAATTTTTTAGTCGATTGGATACCCGTCTTATATGTTCAATATATTCTTCAAACATAAAAGACAGATTGTTAACAACGCAGAGGTGGTAGAATGAGAGTTCTGACTAATGACAGGGAATGTGGCAATCAACAATGGTAATACTGATTATAGAATCAATCCTCAAGGAAGATAGATTGACTATATCGTCCAATCAATGGTCAAAGAAAATGTGGACAACGACTATGATTCAAGCCCCGATTTGGCTAAAGCAGCGGCTATTATTTGATATTAAGCATTGTCGATAAATAATAGGAAGAAAGGAATTTGTTTTGGTTGTGTCAGATATCTGTATGATAGCATTTCATGATATCCAAGTAGGCAAACAAATCGATGATAACCCAAGGCTTGAAAGCAATGATTGCCAAAGAAACTAATAGATTGGTGTGATTAACGTAAGGAAAGGAGGCAATTATGAAGGGACATGAGTAATCCTCTTTTCAACGTAACCTATCATTTCATTTGGGAACGCATATAAAGGTATTCACCTCCACTTCATTCAGAAGGGGAAGAAAGGAAAAAGGAGCGATAACCCTTATATATAATCCACTTCGATCTGTTAGTATCAAGCAATTGCCCTCTTAGGCATTAGTCAGATGTAAGCACATAATTTAATATCAGAGATAATACCATTGATCGCAGGGAAAGATCGTATATACCAGACCCACCATCCTAACAATCACTGCAACAGTATAATTCATTATTTGAGACAGCAACTATATCGCTATTAAGCGATATTTATATACCAGGCATTACAAGAGTTGAGAAATCATACAGCAATATTATTTATATAAGCAATATATCAATTGGTAACTGTAAACAATTAAGGATCATATCAGAAATAGTAATCTAACCGTAATCTAACCTCTATCGTAGCAGCATCAAAATATTACAAATTGGTATTTATCATTCTTAGTTCTAACTGGGGACATTACAGTTTAATAATTAATGTTTCTATGCGCCACCTTTATAATATGTGATTGTTGTAATTAAATGTTTCTCATTCAATAAACATCAGCGCTAACTTTTCATGTTTAACTATTGCATATTCTAATAAATCACTGTTAAGCACATAAGCATTGTTTTGTCTAAACACTCATTCAATCGCTGCATAGTAATCTCTGCCTATGCTATAATGTTGAATGATAAGCTTTCCATTATTGATGTCATCTGCAAGCAAATCTATTAACTTCCAATTTATTAAATTTGTTTATTCAATTTACTCACCTGGCAATGTAGTTTCGATTTATTAACTTTGTTTATTCTTTTGCGGAATGATCTTTGCAGTTTGTTGTCTTTCTAAAATTTTGTCTCTTTTAGAGACTTCACAAAATTGTAATTATATTTTATTATTTATTTTTATATTTTAATATTACTATTTATTTATCAAATTCTCTTCCAAAAAGGGGACATCACACAATTGTGGGTTGTTACTAACATTTCTTAGAAGTGGATGTATTAGCCTTGTGATGGTTACAAGTGCAATGAATTCTTAATTGTGGGTTGTTAATCTATACATTACTTATTGTCAAGCTTTGTCACACATTTAACAAGCTTTGGGTTTTAGTGACATCTTGTACTAACATTTCTTAGAAGTGGTTGCACTAGCCTTTTGGTTGTTACAATTACAATGCTTGCTCAATCAGGGGTTGCTAGTGACATCTTGTACTAAAATTTCTTAGAAGTGATCCTATAGCCTTGTGGTTTTTACAATTACAATGCTTTCGCAACTGTGGGTTATTGATCTATACATGACTCACGATGGAGCTTTCTTACAGAATATTAGCTCCTTCCCTTGTATGTGTTAAATATGTGTAATAATCTCACATTGACAACAATCATGAGTTGAGAAAGATTTGAAGCATTACACCCAAGAAAAGATATTCCCACCCTGAAACAAGCTTCAAGATTTATAATAATTTCACATTTATAGCATCCTTAGGGAAGGTCAAGAGGAATCTTCCCAACAAGTTACAAGAGATTTATCGCTACAGAAGTAAGCTCTGTCATGCATGTCCTCAAGTAGTAGTGTTAGAAATGTCATCTCCATAAAATTGGTTGGAGGTGGTCATCATGCTTTCTGAGTACACATACCATGCAGTTGTTACAATTAAAATGCTCTAAATCAGGCACATCTCTTTGGTAAAAATTGCATTCCAGAATAATAGTTCTTCTCATGTTTATGAAACATTCCAGTGACCTAAAACTTGCTAATCTACAAGCAAGGTGTAGGACGAAAATCCAAGTTAATGATCTCTTACGCTCCAATAATATGACCTAGATGTTAATTGTCATGTTTTATGAGCCCCCATGTTTTGTTGTTATAGTCATTGCAATTTTATCTCAACAACTAGCTGTTCATTTACACATGACATATCCTTATAGTGGGATTCCATTTAATTTTAATAATCCCTCCCTTATCTATCTATGAAATGCATTAATTTTTATCAAGAAATTTATTCTAAAAAAATTCTGAAATTTCTAGTTCCAAGCATAGTAAACTAACATACAAAATCAATAAAAACCCATTTCACATTATGCTAAATCAATTAAAAAAGGCAAATCTACATTTAGATTAATTGTTTTAAATAAGAATAACAAAAGATAAGAAAGAAAACCTCCTCTTGTTGTTATATAGAAGGTGATTTCTAAACAAGATAAACTATACACATACCCAAGAAACAGTTGCGGCTTCCTGTGTTAAGAACATTATAGATCAATTTTGAAGGTTTGTCCAAGTTAGAATTCGTGTAAATAAATGAGATGTAAACAACAGAAAACAAATGTGAAATACATGTTATTCTTCAATACATCTTCAAGCTCTTGACATGTGCAGAACCTCTTCCCTCAAGGTTTGGCACTAGTGATGAATCATTGACTTGTCAGAAATAAAAACATACCCTACAAGAAAGCAATTCCACTATGCACTCTTCACATGTAGTGGTCACTTGAAGATCCAGTACTGGGGCCACTTCAAATTTCAAGAATTTAATTTTTGGCAAGATGCACCTGAAAGGAACATTGATATAGCATACTTACTATAAATGAAACAGAAATTCTGAAGAGACCAATAAATAATATCATAGGATTATCTAGGACAGACATTAGGACTGTATAGAATCTATAAACCTTGAAAGTCAAAAGTATATATCATGACGATTAGAATGCTGATCATGTTACATTAAATTAAGAATTAGAGATTGAACTAGAAGAACAAAATCAACTTGTATCTGCTTCTTCTGTTTAAATAGTGCATTGGTCCGTCTGATTTCTTCGTCATTTCAGCTTGTCAATCCCAGCAAACCCCAAAAGCTATCATAAGTTGGAAGCATGAAAAGGAGCCTATCTTATAATTTCAAAGCCAAAAACATAAGATGTTTGTAGATTTTCATTAAACAATCTAAACGTTTCAATGGATGACCACCACACATCTTTTAGAAAATCAAAGATCGATGAATGCAATGGTGGCTTAGATTAACCTTCCGGGTATTAGAATATTTTAGAATCTTTTTCTATTTTTAGTTAGGTTTTCAGATTCTTCTTTTAATGGTCATTTAAGTGTTTTATTTATTATTTTATTCTAGTCTTCTATTTTTAGAAGACTTTAGCTTCAGTTTTAAGCTCTTGTAAATTGATATATGTACCCATTGAATTCATTAATACAAATTTGCAATTTTGAATTTCATGGTATCAGAGCGGGAGCCAGTCTGGGTATGAATCCCTCACGGGAGAGCCCGGGATTATGAAAAAATCATTGAAGGTTTTTTCTCGAACAGTTTTCAAAGGGTTTTTTCTTGTTTGTTTTGAAAAAATTCTGTCTTGTTAGTTTTGGGAGATTTGAGGGTTTTGTCACAGAAAGAATCATGCACAAAGGATGGCTGTTTGTTTTTTGGCCAAAGGCTTTGTTTAGGTCGCAATTTTGACTATGTGCTCGCGACTATCTACAACCCACACTTTCTCTGCATGTTTGATGGCGTTTTCTTGTCTGAGTCACAATCTTACTACTACTTGCCCACGTTTTTCTGTTTTGAAACCATGGCATTTAAGGCACGTGTATGTTCTTTGAGTCGAAGCTTCTACTCACACAGTTGTCCTGAATTTTGACATCACAAAATTGTGGCAACCCTACGCAATTTTCTCATGGATTTGTAGGTGCATCCTCTATGTTTTAAACGCATCAATAAGGTGTCATAAAGACAGTTCTTCATCCTTGAATTGTACTTTATATATTGTTATTTATGCATTCTTTTTGAAGGTTTCCGTCAAGTTAAATCCCCTAAAATGCTTGTCAGGACGAATTTTTCTTCTCTGACTGCAAGCACTTGATTTTTGGCGATCTTTGTGTTTATTCTTTTTTTTTCCTTTGATTGTAAGAAGTTTTTTTTATCGTGTTTTTCCCTTAAGTTAATAGCCCTTAGAATTCTGCTCGTTTCGAGCCATCTTAAGCCTCAATCGGAGTTGTCTAGCTCAAGTTATAAAGGAAAAGGTGGAGTTTTTCAAGGCGAATGCATATTTTACTAAAAATCCTCCAAAAGTGGACTTTTTGTCCACAATTGCACATAATAAAATTATTTTTAATATTTAAAATGGATTTTAGCATCCATTTTTTATTTTCAGCTCATTCTAAGTTGATTTAACCATAATTTTTAATGTTTTATGAAAATTAGTCTTTTTAAGTCTATTTTCATGTTACTTTATTGATTTCATGTTACTTTATTGAAAACTATTGTTATTAATTAAATATAATTACATGAGGTGTTTAAATGTGCATGAGGGTGGGGTTTTCATCATTCATAGCATATATCCATATGCAGAACACCTATTAAAAACCCACTACCAATAAATTCAAAGTCGTAAATGCATGTAAGTGGGGTTTTTTAGTGCAATTAATGAAATCGATGCCCCATTGCTGAAATGGTTCTTCAATCACTACTGGCTTCAAAGGTAATGTGGCGAGCTTTTGCTTTCCTACGAACTGTTGACAAAGATCACACTTGCGTACCCAACTATATGCATCTTGGAAAAGAGTTGGCCAATAGTATCTTGCTCGCAAAATCTTATGAGCAGTCATAGGTGCTGAAAAATCAAAGGTCCTCGCACAAGGTTTTGTTTGATGCTTTGTAGGCGAATAGAATAACGCCCAAGCGAGCTATTGGTATGTCACCATTTCAGCTCCTTTATGGTTTAAATTCAGAAATTCCCATAACTTTGGAGCTTCCTGCTCTCAAATTGGCTAAGGCCATTGAAGAAGGAACTTTTGAGAGTTCCTTGGATAAAAGAATCATGTTCCTACATCAGTTGGAGGAACAAAGAACACAGGTGGTGGATTGACTTACAACACATCAGCAGCAAGTCAAGAAGCTTTTTGATAAAAAAGCTAAGCAAAGAGAATTCCAGGATCGTGATTGCGTCCTACTGTGGGATAAAAGGTGAGAACCAAAAGGTATGCATGGTAAATTTGATTCTCTCTAGCAAGGTCCTTTCACAATCCACCAAGTGGTTGGAGAAAACAATTTCCTATTGGCTTACCATGATGGAAGTCCTTGTGCACTTCCATACAGTGTGGAACATCTGAGGCATTATTTTGAATAAGTTCCAGATAAGTACCCATGTACATAATGTCCAAGTCTTTTTAGATTTTTAGGAATTTGAGTCATTTTGTTTTTAGTCGCTTGACTCTATAGCCCAATGGAGTAGATGAAGGCACTTAGAGGTCTGGATTCTACATTCCTCATTGTTTCTAAGAACAAACGAGGTACATTCCCCAATTAGAGGCAGTTGTTGTCCTAAATTTTGACATCACAAAATTGTGGCAACCCTACGCAATTTTCTCCTGCATTCGTAGGTGCATCCTCTATGTTTTAAATGCATCGATAGGGTGTCATAAAGATAGTTCATCATCCTTGAATTGTACTTTATATATCATTATTTATGCATTCTTTTTTAATGTTTCCATCAAGTTAAATCCCCTAAAATGCTTGTCAGAATGAGTTTTTCTTCTCTGACTGCAAGCACTTGATTTTTGGCTATCTATGTGTTTATTCTTCATTTTTACCTTACTTGTAAGAAGTTTTTTTTTTTTCTTGTTTTTTCCCTTAAGTTAATAGCCCTTAGAATTCCGCTCGTTTCGAGCTATCTTAGGCCTCAATCGGAGTTCTCTAGCTCAAGTTATAATGGAAAATGTGGGGTTTTTCAGGGTGACAACATATTTTACTAAAAACCTTTCAAAAGTGGACTTTTTGTCGGCAATTGCACGTAATAAAATAATTTTTAATATTTAAAATGGATTTTAGCATCCATTTTTAATTTTCAGCTCATTTTGAGTTGATTTAACCATAGTTTTTAATGTTTTATGAAAATTAGTCTTTTTAAATCTATTTTCATGTTACTTTATTGAAAACTCTTGTTATTAATTAAATATAATTACATGAGGTGTTTAAATGTGCATAAGGGTGGGGTCTTCATCATTCATAGCATATATCCATATGCAGAACACCTATTAGAAACCCATTGCCAATAAATTCAAAATCCTTAATGCATGTAAGTGGGGTTTTGAATGCAATTAATGAAATCGAGGCCCCATTGCTGAAATGGTTCTTCAATCACTACCGTCTTCAAAGGTAATGTGGCAAGCTTTTGCTTTCCTACAAACTGTTGACAACGATCACACTTGTGTACCCAACTATATGCATCTTGGAAAAGAGTTGGCCAATAGTATCTTGCTTGCAAAAACTTATGAGCAGTCACAAGTGCTGAAAAATCAAAGGTCCTGGCACAAGGATTTTTTTGATGCTTTGTGGGCGGACAAAATAATGCCCAAGCGGGCTATTGGCATGTCACAATTTCAGCTCCTTTATGGTTTAAATTCATAAATTCCCATAACTTTGGAACTTTCTGCTCTCAAATTGGCTAAGGCCAATGAAGAAGGAACTTTTGAGAGTTCCTTGGATAAAAGAATCATGTTCCTACATCTGCTAGAGGAACAAAGAACACAGGTGGTGGATTGACTTACAAGTTTACAACACATTAGCAGCAAGTCAAGAAGCTTTTTGATAAAGAATCATATTCCTACATCAGCTAGAGGAACAAAGAACACAGGTGGTGGATTGCCTCCTGCCATCGCAGTGTCCCTGCTCATGTGCGTGCGCTTCCTCTTTCGGATCATGCTTATTGCGGACTCCATGGAGACTCCATCTCAGACCCCCATCACTTATCAACGCCTCTTTGATCGGATGACCAAACTGGAGGCCGAAAACCAATGCCTTCGGGACACTATTCAATCCCTTTCTGAAGCATTATCCAATTTGAAACAACATGTTGAAACTAATTCGCTGTTAAACAGAGATTTTTCTGACTCTGACAATCGAAACAGAAGATATCAAAAAACAAGTTGGCTCCAATAATGAACAAATTCTAGAAATCGGTATTATCAAGGATAAACAGGCTGAGCTTGACAGTAAATAGGCTTCTCTGATGACGAATACGGAAAAGAAGTTCAAATCTTGGGCTTCAATTTGCAACAACACCAACTCTGAACCCCTCTCTAGCATTGAGAAACTTGTCCAAGATAAGTTGGCGAACGAACATGTTAGACGGGCTCGTGAGCTCAATTTGCAAGTTTGCAGTCTATCTCTCTCTTCTTCTGCTAACCCTGTCCCAACCAGGTATTCCTTCCTTAGTGATCAGCTTGGTATATCTGATATCACCCTTGACAGAGCTTGGATTAGTCATGACGACACTCTTTTCCTCAGATTCCTTTCCATGGCAGGCCGACTTCAGGTTCTTAGAGCGAGGAGAAAGCTTTTCCCTCTTCCTATTAAGATTTATCTTGATGAGGATCTTACTAGAACTCAGGTGGTAGAACTGAAACACTCTAGAGGACTTGTTGCGGAGGCTAGATGCAACAGGAAGTGGGTTGTTATCAAGAATCTCAGAGTTATTATTTGTGAATCTCCTCCTAGTTGGGATTCCAAGTCGGCTTTCAAAGCCAAATGACGGTCCAGGCGGCAGTTGGACAGGAGGGAACAGCCCAATGGTTCTCTGCTTGTCAATTGCTGGAACGGTAATGGCACTTTATGGTCCTTACCGAGTCTTTTGCAGGATGTTAGCTATGTCGACGTCCTTGTTGTTACGAAGACTCACGAGTCATGTCCGTCCTCTTCCTGGTTTACCTTGATATCAGTGGCTTTCTGTCTTTCGTGACGAGGTCAAATCTTCTGATGGGTTCTGGGGGTCTGGGGGTCTGGTGAGGTCACTTGTCTTGTCAGAGACCACCTCTTCAGTACTACCTCTATGGTTCATGCCAACAACTCTACCAGATTCATGTGGGTCCGTATTGCTCGTACTACGCCACATCAAAGATATATCTTTATCACAGTCTGCTACTTTTTGTCGGCCTCGTCATCCTGTGTTGCCCACAGTACAGAGTGTAGGGATCCTTACAAGGACTTGCACGAGACATCATCAGGTTCTCATCCATGGGAGACATCATCATTCTTGGGGACTTTAACGTATGGACCAAGGACTTTCAAACTCCCCTTCATGACCGTGGTGTTGATTTTGCGTGTACTTCTGAGTCTGATTCGTCCACTCTGAGTCTATAGTGCTCTTTTGATGATAGTCGTGGCCCCCTTACGAGGTATGGTCGCCATCTTCTCCAGGTTTGTGAATCCTCGAACCTGGTGATTCTGAATGGGCTTCCTTGTTTTCCTAGTTCTCAATCCTTCACCTATTGGCCTCACTGTGGTGGCATGAGTGTTGTGGACTACGCCCTTTCCTACGCCTCCTTTATTCCCTCCATCCGCCACTTCACCGTCTCACGCCTCTCCTTGGCTAACCACGCCCTCCTCAGTCTTTCCATTAGAGTCTCGCCGCCCCCCTTACCCATCCCCCCTTCCCCGCTTCCCGTGCAGACCCTCACCCGCACCTCCTCTTGTTTCCCTAAGAGAGATCATGATCTCTTTGTTTCCCATCTCAGACAACTCCTTCCCCAGGCCCCCTTTACCGAGTTCGGAGATGCTTGCTCCATATTCGACTTACTTGCAACCTCACTTTGGGAGTCCACGCTCCTCTCCATCCATCACCGCACCACCCCCTTATCCCGCAACTCCAAGCATAGGAACACTTGTCCTATGAATCTGTTGTTTGATGAGGACTACAAGTCCTTCCACCGTTCGGTTCGTTCTACCTTCTCCGCTCACTCCCACTCTTTCACTCAGTTGAGACTCTCCTACCACCATTTCCTTTGCCACAAGAAGTAGTCTTACTTCACGTTGCAGTGCAGATCTCTCTGTGCTTCTCTCCTGCAGTCCCCTAAGCTCTTCTAGCGCACTTTGTTCCCTCGTCACCCTCCCCCCTTCCACTCTGGACTTCCACTCACTTATCTCGCACACTTCCACTCTCTACGACATCCCCGACCAACCCTCTCTCCATCGCACTCCTCCGCCCTCTTGCCATCTCTTCACTTTCTCCAACATCTGTGAGGCACTCAAACTAATGAGTTGTAGTAGGACAGCGGATGAGGAAGGGTTCCAAGCGGAGCTCCTCAAACTTGGTATCAGTGTTCTAGGCTCCTTTCTCTCAATGCTATTTAATAGAGTGATTTGTACTGGTTTCCCTGACTCGTAGTCTCAGCACATCACATACCCAATCCATAAGACCGGGGCGGTCTCAAAGCCCGGTAACTATAGGACCATCATGGTTGGGCACACTTTTTCCAAACTCTATGCCACCGTGCTGAACACTATTCTATCTAGAGAGCTTGATCGACGGCGTTGCCGTGCGAGGGGTCAAACAGGTTTCCATACTGATTTCCAGACCATGGACCACGTTTTGACTTTGAGAATTATTATTGAAGAGGCCCGGCACCTCTCAGCGAAAGTCTACTGTTGCTTTGTGGACTTCCGCAAAGCATTTGAATTTGTTCCTCGGGTGGCTCTTTTTCAAAGGCTCAAGGACATTCGGATTTCCGAGATTCTCCTGACGGCTATTATGAGGCTTTACGAGAGCGTGGTGGGCAGGTTTAGGACCCCGCAGGGTTTTTCTGATCCGATTCAGAGCACCATTGGGGTGAAGCAAGGCTTCCCTCTTTCCCCTACGCTTTTAGGCATATACATTGATGAGCTCGAGGCTTTCCTTTGGGATTTCTCGCTCCCCAATGATGGTTGTTTCCTGCACCAAGTCACGGTCTCCATTCTTCTATTTGCCAACGATGTGGTCCTTTTGGCCTCCTCCCCAAAGGGTTTACAGCGACTCCTTGACGGATTGGCTTCCTTTTGCAATTTACGACAATTGGTTGTGAACCTGGGCAAGATCCGGGTTATGGTCTTCAATTGTTTGAGGACCTCCCATGTTCATTTCTAATTTTAGGGCACGGAGATCGAGATTACATCTTCCTACACTTATCTTGGGGTCAATTTCTTTGGGCCTTGTTTCAGTTTGAGACCTGCCATGCAGCCCCATGTCAATAAGGGGTTGGGTTCCTTAGCTATGCTTGAGAGACAGTGCTTCAAACATCACTTTCAGGACATTAGGTCCAAGTTGTCCCTCTTGGACTCTTTAGTCAGGCCGACTGTGCTCTACGATTCTATTGTGTGGGGGCCCTCTCTCCTAAAGTCCAATTAGACTTTGGTCGAGAGAGTTCACATCCTCCTTCGGCGCCTCATCAGATGTCACCAATCTACTCCTCAAAGCGTTATCCTTGCTGAGTTTGGGGAACATCCTTTCAGACTTGCGGCCATCTTTGATCTGATCTGGTTCCTTCATCGCCTTCGAGGTTCTGTTGATTATGTTGTTGGTCAGCAGAGATATCCCTACTTGGCCTACTGCTCCTCTATGGTGATTGCGAGTTCCGACCCTTCTAGTAGATCCCATTGCTGGTACGCCCAGGTTTCTGCCTTACTGGGGTCCTTGGGGATTTCGATTGACCATCTACCCCCCTTTCAGTTCTCTCTGGATGCTCCCGCCCACCTCCTCCACTCTCAGCTGGAGTCATGCTCTCCATATTTCTTTGGGGTCTTTCAAAGTCGGCTCCCACCAGCTCCACATTCAGACGGATCACCACATTGACAGAGCGAACCGGATCTGCCGCTTTTGCACTTTATTGGAGGCGGAAACTGAGACACACTTTATCTTCCGCTGTCCCATTTACTATGAGATCAGAGGGAGGTCCCCATGCTTGTTCAGAGAGTGCAGATCCCTTTCCTCTTTCAGATACACCGACCACGGTGCCTTGCTCTTTATCTACAGGAGGCCACGCGGTTTCGTGATCACACCCTTCAACTTCAGTTCCCATCGAGTTAGAGATCCGATCAGTTTATCACATCCTATTTCACTTCGGTGTCCCCGGTCAGGGCACGAAGTGCCCTCTTGGTCCTCTTTCTTCTGGTCACACCAGGATTGTGCGACCTCATAGAGGCCACTCTCGACAACAGCACTCCACCTCCAAAGTGTTAGCATATTTAAGATTGTCATTGGATAAGTGAAAAGCAAACATCAAGCCCACTAGTAAACTGATAGACCACTCATACTTGTCAATAACCACCAGTAGATCAAACAGAGTATAGGTACTGGTAGACCAAGTAGAAAAGGATATGAGCCAGGTATAAAAGTCTTATTTTATGGACAACCGGGTATGATATTGATACCGGTCAACGGCACGTCAATCTGCACCGGTGTATGCGGAGCTGTTTAAGTTAAAACTGGAATATGTTGAACATCCACCGTTTAGAACTAGAGTTAGCTTTTTAACAGGAGTTAGATTTATTTCTACACGGATGTTTCAAGGTCAACTCAAAGATCATCTCGCAAAGCTTTTTGCTGCATAATTTATGGTTGAGTTTACAGCCTGGTGGTTCTATAAGTTAGGTTTTTATAATAAGATTTATTTCTTATAAATAACAGGTTGTAAAGAGCCCAACTGGCTCTCTATTGCATTTATGCTCTTATTTCAATTTCAATTGCAATTTGTCTTATAATCTATTTTTGCAAATTTTCATTTAAAATCATCGATAGAAAATGACTGAATTTCTCATTATAATCATTTAATAATAGCAATCCAATCTGCCTTGTATGTTCATCAATTATTAATAATGAAACTTATTACATTTAGAACATTACAAATGTTAAAAAGAAAACACTTGCACCTTAATTTGCAATGTAAATTTGTTGAAGATTGATCTGCAGCTCTTGAAGAATATTAACTAGCAATTTATATCCTTACTTTGCAATCCACACACCTCAGCCCAATTCCATACAGCATGTACGGCCCTGCAAGAAATCCATACGGCAGCCCCAATAAAATGCTAATAATTACTATCTAGCAGCAAATAAAATTTTGATCATTCACCATTCATTGCACATGAAATTCATATGAGTTCTCTCCAAATCTGAAGACCAAACTCACAAACAACTTCTCAATAACAGAAAACACAGTAGAGAAGCAAACTCAATTTTCTCTACCTCAACAGCAAATAGGTGCAATACACCTCTCAGAAAATCAGACCCTTATACCTCAGCAAGGGTTTAGAAATCAGAAAACTCGAAAACTCCTCAAAGGCAACCAAAGAAAATAAATATTCAAGCATGCTTTTCCCAATGAAATGAGCTCATATTTATAATGCTTTGTTGATAAAAGTTTCCAAAAGAACTCAACTTCTGAAATTGTGACAATTTCCCAAACGAACTCAACTCTTGAAACTTTCCAACACAACTTCACTTTAAATATGTTAATAAATGGCCCCCTTCTAATGATGACTCAACCCTCAACTTAAGTGAAATTATAAAGTTAAATTATAACTTTATAATAAGCCATTTAATAATTTAATAATAATTTAGCCATTAAAAATATAATAACTCCCAAAATACTCATCATTTAAATATGTCGTCTAAAGTAGGAGTTAGACCTATTATTTCTCCATGTGACCAAATGCACTTTCCAAAAATAGAAAGGGTCCATCTCAATCAACACCCAACTTACCACAATTAGTAAGTACACAAATCTAAGCCCAAATGAAGTCCAATCTGAGCCAAACGGAGACCAACATATAGCTTACTGAATTGTGGAAAAGACAAGACCCTCCCAAGCCAAGCCACTGCCTCATAAGACCTTCTATCCACAATAATTAGCCTACAAGGATCAAAATAATAGGCTAATCCTTGAAACTTCGATGCTAGCAAAATTGGGGACATTACACAGGTCATAGGACTCAAAAGGAGAGTTGTTGAATATACAAAGCAGGATAGAGATATCTTCTGAGAGAAGCTATGGTCACAGAGGTGAAAGGCAAAAAGGATCAACAGCCAGGCAGAACAGTAAGATCAACAGGTATGATCTAATCAGACAAAGAGTGTCAATTAAGATCATTTCTTTTATACTGTGAAAGCATATTCAAATCCCTCTATCAGGGTGAACCCTAATAGGTTTTTTGTATAAATCCTTTAACCAGGTAGCATCTTAGTTGATGTTGAAAGTCCTTTAACAAGGCGGCTCGTGACAGAGTCAAGATCTTAACCGGCCTGCTACCAAATCCCTTTACCAAGTAGCACTCTTGCAAGTGCTTTGTAAGCTCTTAACAGGGCATCTTTATTACTGCAGTAGTGAAGTTGTGAGCTCTGTCTCACCGTGGTTTTTTCCTTCTAACAGAGGGTTTCCACGTATAAATAATGTTTTGATCTGAGTATTTCTATTTCTGTTTGTGGATGGCTATTTACATTCTATTTATCTTAGTTGATGTTGAAAGTCCTTTAACAAGGCAGCTCCTGACAGAGTCAAGATCTTAACCGGTCTTCTACCAAATCCCTTTACCGGGTAGCACTCTTGCAAGTGCTTTGTAAGCTCCTAACAGGGCGTCTTTATTACTGAAGTAGTGAAGTTGTGAGCTCTATCTCACCATGGTTTTTTCCTTCTAACCGAAGTTTTCCACGTATAAATAATGTGTTGATCTGAGTATTTCTATTTTTGTTTGTGGATGGTTATTTACATTCTGTTTATCTTGCAAGAATTTTTATACAAGTTTCAATTGGAAATAGAAATAGTATTTACTGATTCACCCCCCCCCACCTCAATAACCGGTTAGGAATAGCAATTGGTATCAGAGCTAAGTTCTCTTAGATATAAAGCTTAACCGCTTGAGAAAAAGATCATGGAGGGTTACAAGTATCAGAAGCAGCTTGAGGAAGCCAATGACATCATTGCCTCTCTAGAGAATAGGCTGAGAAGATCCCTTGCTAAAAGAAAGGAGCTGGCTTTACAGTTGAGTGAGAACAATGAAACTATTGATGAACTCTCTGGGCAAAGTGGATCAAATGAAGCTGAGGAGGTAGTCTCTGAGCTCATGGAGAGGAACCAGATCCTAACCGATCAGATCTCCAACCTAAAGAGGGAGCAGGAAGATAATGCCCTAAGAATGGCTGAACTGATTGAGAAAAAGAGGAAAGTTGAAGATGAAAGGAACACTGCAATTAAGTCATTAACAGCCTCGGAGAGAGCAAGGAATCTGGCAGAGGAAGCTGTAAGGGAAAGTGATCTTGTCATTCTGCAACTTCAAGAAGACATTGTAAAGAGCCTAAGTTGGCTCTCTCTGAATATCCGGATCAATATACCAAATTTGATAATGTTTTGCAAATTGTCACCCTGAATTGGTTAAATCACTCAAACACTATTATGATCATTTCAATTCTTCCCATTGTAACTTGCAAATAATACATTCTGGAAAGTCTATCTTATCAACTTAATATATTCTTTACATATTAAATATCCCTCTGAACATTAATACTAATAGCTATCGTTCATTCCACTCCTCTAAGAAATACATTGACAGCAAATACAATAAATAAATCCAGAGTACCTAAATAATCAGCAAGGCACTTCTCCAGTTTATCACGTCACCCTGAGAGTATGCACGTGACTGGTTTAGACAAAGCACGTATGTCCAAAATTGTATACAGTCCCAAAATTACAATGCAGCTCTGCTGCGTCAACTACGTGACCAAATTTAGAGTGTCACAGCCCAACATAAGCAGTGGATGGCACCCTGAGAAAGTACATGACAGCTCATACAAACTCGTGAATGTCCTGTAGCTGGACGCAGCTCTGGCAAAAAGGAAATTCAGCTCCAACAGCAGATCGCGTGAGCTGGGAATGAGGTGTTACAGCCTCCTAAACACTCACGCTTTAGTATGATGTAAACGCAACATAAAAATGAAATTCCTTTGCTATATATAAATCTGCCTCCTTTAATTTGACTTGCAACAGTAAATGGATTACAATTTGTCATGAATAATTAACACTTCACCAGCAGATAAACTTCAGATTTGTAATTCTTCCTTCAATCCAATAATCTTCAACATTCAATGCACATATTCAGAAAACTTCATTGCATTGAATAAATACAATCTCTCCTGCAGAATTTTCACTCCAGAAATGAAACTTTCTCCAATTCAATATACCTCAACATTGAATTGATATTCAGAAATACCAGCTATGAAATTCACCATTATCAGACAATGGCTCAAATCACGAGACAGAGGAATCCATCCTCGAAACCCTAGCCAGGGCAATACTTCACAAACTCCAAAATAATAATGATTGCATAATGAATGAATGAAAGTGCTTTTTCGAGCAAAATATATAGCTTTTTCGAAAAAGCACTTTTTTAATATTTCACTTAATTGGCTTTATTAAATACTCCCACTTTATAATATAATATTATAAAGTCATTAGTTATTAAATTAAATCAATATAATTTAATTTAATAACACCTTTAAAATTAAAGCCATGAACCATCTAACTGCAATCATCGAACTTCTGACAAAGCACCAGGACCAACTGCCCAGCCAAAAATAGATACTGCCCTACCAGAAATAGCCACTGCTAAAAATAGACTTACTAAAAATAGTAAGTCTCTCAAACTAGAGATTCTCTGAAACTGAATCCTGAGATATCTGACGTTTCGTGCAGACACCCTGCCAATCCTGGCCACCATGAAACCCCACTTACTAAAAATAGTAAATTGGCCAAAATGACCCGAACGAAGAGCAAAACTGATAATCTGAATCTCCAGAATGGAATCCCAACGCTAGCTCCACAATCTGACCCCCTCTGAACACCCGATTAGCTTGCGAGGGCCGCCAAACCAAGCTAATCCCTAAGTCTGAAAAACGGGGACATTACAAACATGCAAATTGTCACTCAAGAAAATGTCAACATGCAAAAGATTTGGCATCATAAAGACGATGCATGCAAGAGGCTAGCAATTGAGTTGTATCAACTGAAGGAACAGATGAAAGAACTCGAAGAAAGGAATGAAACCCTCAGAAGATACAACAAAAGCTCGGTCAAGCTTGATGAGCAACTCAAAGCTCAAAGAAAGCACAAGGACCCCACAGGACTTGGGTTCACCGAACAAGACACAACGGAAACTGGTGAGTCATCCGGAGCCAGCAAATGCAAGAAGGAAAAGAAGAAATCGGTAGAACAAAAAGGTAAAAAGACCTTCAACACTTCTTGCAATCACTGTGGGAAACCGGGTCATAAAACAAGTAACTACAGAAATGCACCGGTAAAGCCAAGAAACGGTTACTGCAAAAACTGTTGCAAGCATGGCCACAAGACCACTGAATGCTGGTCTCGCCCCACAAGTGTGTCCAGTGGAAGCAAAGGAAGCTTCAAGGGCTACTGCTATGCATGCAACAAGTTTAGACACAAAGCTGATGAATGCAGATCCAAAGCAATGGCATTCAGATCCCCACCAAGACCAGTATTCCCCAAAAGAAACAAGAACTAGAGCACAACCAACTGTGCAAACTGTGGCATGCATAGTCATAATGACTCCTAGTGCAAATCACCTAAGGTTACAAGAAGGAACCTTGATCGCAAACCTAGATTCGCAAACCTAGATCAAACCTTGTTCTGATACCAGCTAACGCGAGGAGGGTAAGATAAGTGGGGCCAAAGGCTCAGCCAATTACCTAACCACCTTGCAGAATCACAACACTGAAGCAATAACACAGAAAAGGAGAGAAGGGAAGCAGATCATATTCATATACTCATTCAAACTTGATACATGCGGAGTTATGAGGCCTTCCTAGTTTCGGCCAATACAACGAATTCAATTACAGTTTCAGAACAATCCTCATGCATGCGAGATCCGCGATCTCCAACTTCCTATCCCTCTCCTTGTTCCTCCAAACTCTCCTAACCTAGAACAGATCTATATATTTATACCGAACAAAACGATCTTTAGAATCTTCTAGATCCAGCATTGGAGAAAGCAATGACCCAAATTTAGGTCCACACACCTCCCAATGAGCGATCCCAACATTAAGATCAAGACCAAATTTAATGCATAAATCTACCTAGACAAAAGATCCAAAAGCAAACCCGTCGGTGAACTAGGCCACTGAGCAACACAGAACACACCAAACCCACTCGGTGAAGAACACCACCAAGTAGAATAGAACACAGCAAAGCCACATAGTGAAAGGCACCACTGAGCAGAGACAGCACACCACCGAGCAGTAACCAAGCTTGTCGATGAAGAAATAGGAACACTCCACCAAGAACTCCAAAGCAGTTACTGAGCACATCTAACAAGCTACCGAGATACATGATTACCATGAACTTCAAGATGCTCCTACATCAGGAGTCTGTAATTAAGGGAGAACTGCTAGGACACACCCTATTGCAGTACTAGTTAAGGGAAAGATAGTAAGAGCACCCTACTGCAAGTAGCTTTTCTACAGAGTCTTCAATTAAGGGATAATTGCTAGGACACCCCGTTGTAGTACTAGTTAAGGGACAGACGATAAGGACACCCTACCGCAAATAGCTTTCCTACGAAGTCTGCAATTAAGGGAGAACTGCTAGGACACCTTGTTGTAGTACTAGTTAAGGGAAAGACGATAAGGGAACCCTACCGCAAGTAGCTTTCCTATGGAGTTTGTAATTAAGGGATAATTGCTAGGACACCCTGTTGCAGTACTAGTTAAGGGAAAGATGGTAAAGGTACCCTACCGCAAGTAGCTTTCCTACGGAGTCTGCAATTAAGGGAAAATTGCTAGGACACCCTATTGCAGTACTAGTTAAAGGAAAGATGCTAAGGACACCTTTTGTAAAAACCCTTCTAACAGAGGAGATGAGGTATAAATAGATAAGCAAAACAAGCAGTCCGCTAAGTAGACCACCTTGTGTAGATGCTTAACACCTGCCACCAAGGCCAAGGGGGTCAAAGTTCCGCTCTTGGGCTTAGTATGGGATTGGCTTGGACTAACTTATCATGAGTCAAGTTTTCTTTGAAGCTTATATATACGTATGTATGTACTTATGGTTGCAGGGTTCATAATCAAAAGCATAATGAAGAAGTAAATTTTGTAAACCATTTCCCTAACCCTCGCTCATTTCAAATTGTAGGGTTTATTCAGGAATGTGTGTATTATGTGTCTACATCGTGTATGCTTCGTGTCTTCATACATTAATCTGTATACTATGTGTATGCTCTGTGTCTTCATACATTAATGTGTATACTTTGTGTATGCTTCGTGTCTTCATACATTAATGTGTATACTTTGTGTATGCCCCGTGTCTTCATGCATTCAAATATATGCTTCTTGTATGTTTTCAGTCATCATACATTCATGTACATATTTTATGTTTCCAAGTATATTTCCAATGAGCAAGTATACTAAAATAAAAGAATAATTAGAGCGGACCATCAATTTGCATTTATCAAGGTTGCACAAACGCAGTCGATCATATTAATCTCGCATTGCTTGAGGGCAAGCAATTTCAGGAAGGGCGGATTGTCATATCCCCATTTTAAGATAGAATTTTATTAATAATTAAAAATAAAAAGTTATTAAATAAATAATAATAAAACTAAATTAAATTTTAAGGTTAAATTAATAAGTAATCATAATTCAAATATAAATAAATATATTATTAATAATAATAAATCTATTATTATTATAATACTATGATATATTATTATAATATAATATATCATTAATGTAATGATATATAATTAATATGATAATATAATGTATGTATATATATATTTAGTAATATATCTAAATAGCCTATCCTAAATATAGCAACATAAATATTTTATGTATTATAAAATATGAATATATAATAGTCAAACCTTTTAATGTAAACTTAACCAATATAAAATATATTAAAACAGACCAAAGATAAACTTATATTACCCGAGCGACTAATTGGATAGTCACGACCTTTCACCCACACACATATATTAGAAAGGATTACGAATGAAGACAAAAAAAAAGGATTACAAGGGGTCTCTTGTCCAATGTCTGGGACAAAGATCATTTAAGAATTCCTTAGGGGGAAGTGACAGCATTCATCTTGTCACGTTAAAGCTTCAAACGGGAATAAGCGTCAACATCCAATCAACAGTATTAATGATCCAGTCAGCAGTCACGCCATACAAGAACTAAGCCAGCGCATCATTCAATTTAATTCAATCATCAAATATGAATATCTAACTTGGTCCATATGCCATAGCCGTGTGGAAATCAACGTAACACACTTTTTCTTCAAAGGCTTAACTCATTGCAAGATCAAGAATGAGAGCAGCATTGGAGATCAATATCACTATGAGCTGCACATCAAATTATTGTGATTACATTTAGCAACTTGAGTTTCATATATGAGGATTGCACAACATTCGACATTCATAGCGGAGATCTTACAAAGACAAAGATCATACAACAATAATTTATAGAGGAGGTCCTACAAAAATATCATCCCATTTGATCACACTATTGCTGCAACTCTATACCAGGCACAACCCTATCATGATCGAAGTTTCTTATTGATAAAGAAAACAACATTTCACACCCTACACATTGAGCAATGACTCTTACATTATCATCGCATTGATTTTCAATGATAGACCATTATTTCTCTACAACACTTGGAGACGCGACAAAATTGATATTGACAGTGATCAATCCTTGATTAATCATCCATCTTGTGGCAACAACTACTTCATAGTGATTATCTTCATACACACTCGAGTAATATAAATGAAAGACAACACTCACAAGTGGTCCAACCTTGGTTGGTCCTATACCAAATTAGACACAAGGATCATACTTGGCAATGATTGGGGACATCACATGAATGCATTGTAAACACAATTATATACAAAATGTAATGACCCCTTCTAGTAGGATCACTAAAACCCCCAAATCTGGACTGAGACAATTCGTCAAACACTTGGCATGCACTGAAATGTTTTGCTTGCAATGATGTGTTTCAATATGTTTATTGTTTTTTGGCATCCAATTGCAATTGAGATAACAAAACCAATATAGAAATGTAATACAATTGAGCAACAATGAAATTCTAAACAATGCAAAAACCCAATGCCAATATGAACTTCACTAATTCTGATTGCAATGTTCAGATTTCATGGACTGTATACAAACTATTACTTATGAGCACTGATTTATGACAAGGCAATGCCCTAGTAATGCACCTTAACCATTATATCAATCCAAAGGCAATGTATAGCAAAGTCTGAATACGATGGATTGTTTACAATCACTGAATAATGACACTAAATGTAGGGACTGTCACACATAAACAGTGAGCTCTAATGCATCTTATGTCTATACCATTCCAATTACAATACATAGCAATGTCTGAATACAATTGCAGAGACTGATTTCTGAGAATACAAGGACTGTTACAGCTCCCACATATGAACAATGTAACCTTATCTAAGCATTCTCATTCACTATGACAATCCCAATTACAGATAATGAATAACAGTGACTGTTCTATGACAAATACTGGACTATTACGGCAGTACCTAATTATATGCAAATTTCAATACAACTTTGACATCAAATATCAACATCCGAATCATATGAAAGAACCTGGAATGCTGCACTTATTGTTGACTAAATGCTGATGAATTGATACACGAGCTGCGCCCCGAAATTGGACCCAAACTGTCCCTCTGAACACTGTTGTACCCTATACTGTACCTGGTCGTACAGTGCAGTCATGTACGGCCCTGCTATAAAATAATTTGCAAGGTGTTGGGTGCCGAAAATGGTATGATCTAAAACGCCTAGGGTTAATATATAACCCCTCCAATGCATAAAATCAAACCCCACTTGGTTTGTGAGATATGAGCAAAAATATGAGATTCAAGCCCTGGTATGAACTTCACTGAAAATGGTATGATCTAAAACGCCTAGGGTTAATATATAACCCCTCCAATGCATAAAATCAAACCCCACTTGGTTTGTGAGATATGAGCAAAAATATGAGATTCAAGCCCTGGTATGAACTTCACTGAAAATGCACAAAATGATCTCCAACACTTATCAAACTGATTCACCAATTAAGTGATGAATTCCAAACCCTTATTCAACCAGTTACAAACCCTCAATATCAATTTTTCAGGTCTGTTTTTTCGGACTGCTTTTTTCGGATTTGCTTTTTCGGACTGCTTTTTCGGACCTTCTTTTTCGGACTGCTTTTTTGAATCTGCTTTTTCGGACTGCTTTTTTCCTCTTGCAACCAAAACTCAAACCCTCAGGTAAATCTGAGGATTCCAAATAAGCTCAACTTGAAATGGCTGAATACCACTTCCAAACTTGCAACCCTTCAGTAGATATTTCACTACCTCAGTTATGCCAATCTAGGGGAGTGATTCGTTCCCAAAGATCGAATAGTATTTGCAGACCACAAGGCTACAAATTGCTTCACAATGAAGAAGTAGAAGAAATCCCAAATCCAAGCATTTCCAAATGAAAACCCAAGCCCTCTATTTATTCTTTTCCTTGAGAAGTTGCTAGAACTTCTAGAAACATTCAATTATAATGTACTTTATAATAAAATAACATTATAATAATAAAGTACATTTCTCAACTCAAAATTATAACAATGTAGGCCCAAATGTCTCATAACTGAATGTAGGCCCAACTACGACTGAACGTAGGCTCAAGACTGAACGTAGGCTCTACTACAACTGGATGTAGGCTCAAACTGGATGTAGGCTCACTCTAGATGTAGGCTCTACTACAACTGCATGTAGGCCCAAACTGGATGTAGGCTCTATCAGCAATATGCAATCAAATGATCAACATAATGACCCTCTCTCCAATCCATTTGCCTACAAGAGTCGATGATAGGCAAATCCGTCATGCCAAACGATGTTAGCCAAAATGGGGACATGACACAAAATTTTAGCGAGAGGAGAGAAACCAAATTGATTGTTCTAAATTCCCAAGTCAACCAAACAAGGAACATTACACTGTCATATATATAAATACAGCGGCGGTATAATCATGGCATACATAGATACATCCAGAGTGATGTAATTACATTCATATCATAATGCCATCTCATTCATATCATAATGCCATCTCATTCATAGCATCGACCCTGCATATAGAATTACATCATAATTGCATTACCTCATATTGTCATCCTCACATTTCCTCATATAATCATTGTTGCATTGCCTCATACTATAATTGCATTGCATCCATACTTAGCATATTCTCAGATCGCACTTGTCTTAACATTGCATAACCAAAGCATGATTAATAAGATAATCTGTCATAAATGATTACCATAATAATCATTATGATTATTACGGTCATAAGTGGCGACTCTTCATTACTATTGTTACAATGATGAGAGGCGACTATTCTCTCATTCCTCTTCCATGAATCGTTGTAATGTCCCCGATTTCAGGCCTCTGGGATTAGCTTATTTCAGTGACCATCGTAAGCTAATTAGGTTGTCAGAGGGGGGTCGTTTGGCAAAGCCAGTGGTTGGTTTCCACTCTAGAGATCTCAGATGCCAAGATTGCTTTTCGTTGGGGACGGATTGGCAGACTTACTATTTATAGTAAGTGTTATATTTGGCATTGCTATGCTTAGCAGAGCGCCTCTGCAGTGGTTTCAAATGATTCAAAGCTTCTTACGCAGAATCTCCAGTTTGAGGGACTTACTATTTTAAGTAAGTCTAATTTGGTCTAGTTGCTATTTCTGGCAGGGCAGTGTCAGCTCAGGATACTGTTGTCAGAAGTCAGATTGTTCTTGCTAGAGAGATTCAGTCGCATCACGTTTTAATTGAGGTTATTAAATTAAGTTATTTTAATTCAATAACTTATATACTTTAATGTTATAATTCAGTGGTGCGTTGATGAAACTTCTTTAATGAAAGGTGTATTAAAGAAGACTTCCAATTTGCATTATAAAGCCAAGGGAGAAATCAAATTTCTCTACCTTATGTCATTTTGATAAAAATTGAGAAGTGTGTTTTAAAGAAGGGATTCGAATTTGGGAAGAAAGAGCTAGGGTTTGGTCTTCACACGTGGAGAGAAAGTCAAGCTTGTTTCATATTTGCAGATTCATTGTTTGGAACTAAAATGCCATTAATTTGGTGAGTGTTCTGAGTTGTTGAAGCTGAGGAAATTGTCAAAGCCGTACCAAATTCTCAAACCGTACAGAAATAATAGCAGGGCTCGTACATTGTTGGAGTAGGGTCATACATTGCTAGTGTTTATTTTGATTTGTTGGAGAGACTAATTTGATTATGGAAGGCTGCATCTAGGGTCCAAGATGTTACGCCATTGCAAGGAAGATGCAACACCATTAGCTTGTGTCAATTACCTCTTGGCTGCTGTAAAGAACCTATCTGGCTCTTCCGGATCAATATACTAAATTTGATATAACTTGCAAATTGTCTCCCTCAAGTGGTTGGATCATTAAAACAATAATATAGTAATTTGTACTACTTCCAGATACACCAAGCAAATAACTTGAATATTCTTGATAACATTAACAAGTTATATTCTCATTACAAAATATACTCAAACATTTATTCAATATAGAAATTAGATGCACCTGATATTATCCGCCACCTTGCAAATGCTATGTTCATTAAAATAAACACCTTGCTGCAGCCAGAAAGCCTAATGTTTCCTGTTGTTGTTTCACATGACTACTAGTGGTGACGTGACTGGCACCTATGTTGAGCCGTAACCTCTGCAATGCCTTTTGATGGCTCCCAAATACAAACCATGAGCAGAAGGATGAATTTTGCAATGTTCTAACTCCTCACGCTGCTGTCTTTAGCATCCAAAATACCCACACGTGGAGGAAAGAAAGCTGCAACAGCAGACGCATGGGCTTTGAGTGTCAAATGGCAGTCAAGGATGAGCTGCATCAGATATAGCAAGCTATCGTGAGTGCACACATAATTCCAGATTCACATGCTGCAAATACTATGCTAGCCGTACCCCAATTTGCAATGAATTTGAACTGTCAAACAATAACGTCCTCACTAACACTGAATCGCAGCTCTATTACAACTCCAGGTTAATACAAAACCGATAAGCTTCCTCACCCACCAACTTTTGATAATCAGAATTATAAATTACAGTTTCCAGAATAATTTCAGAATTCCAAATCGTATTGTACCCAGCGTACAATTTCATCAGCAATAACAAACCACGGAATTAACTTCCACAGATTCGATATACCTCAGCATCAAATCGTGATCTCAAAAATACGCAGCTGTAAAATTTGCCATTCACAGAAAAATGGCTCAAATTACAAAGAGGAATCAGTCCTCAAAACCCTAGCCAAGTTTTTGTCCTTCTCATGAATTCCAATAAAAAATGATTGCATAAGATAATGAAAAGTGCTTTTTCGAGTTGGTTATATAGCTTTTTTCGGAAAAAACACTTTTTAATATTTTCACTTAATTGACTTTTAAAAATAATCTCACTTTATAACATTAAGTTATAAAGTCACAAGTTATTAAATTAAATCAAAATAATTTAATTTAATAACACATTAAAATATAAGCCACTGAACTGTCTGATTGCAATCAACGAACTTCTGACAAAGCACCAAGTCCAACTACCCAGCTAGGAATAGGCACTGCCCTGCCAGAAATAACCACTGCTAAAAATAGACTTACTATAAATAGCAAGTCTCTCAAACTGGAGATTCTCTGAAACTCGATCCTGAGATATCTGACGCTCCGTGCAGACACCCTGTTAATCCTGGTCATACCCACAATACCACTTAGTATAAATAGTAAGTTGACCAAAATGATCCAAACGAAAAGCAGACCTGATAAGTCGAACCTCCAAAATGGAATCCCAACGCTGGCTCCACCATCTGACCCCCTCTGTTCGCCTGATTAGCCTGTGAGGGTCGCTAAACCAAGCTAATCGCATAAGTCTAAAAACGGGGACATTACAGTTGCGATTCATATTCCAGCAGTCACATTTTGTCAAAGGTGCAATAATCAAATTTGTTATTATTGTTATGGTAATTTTTAATAACAGTTTGATTAAATTCTATTTTGGTGTGCAATCAAAGAGCATTTGAAAATTAAAATTGCTGTTGTTCTTAATGCTTATGTTGAGAAAATTTATAGAATTCATATATGTTTTGAGAATACACAAAAACAATTGCAATTAAATTAGAAAAAAGCTAGTTGCTATTGAGAGCCAGTTGGGCTCTTCACAATCGTGCATATTTATTGGAGATCGTATCAGTTGCAAGGACATTGATTATTGAATTTAGAATATAATATAAATATATCCGTGTGGATCGCTCTATTTAGAGCATTAGATTGCCTTGGCAATCATTGGTGCAAGCATCTATCGGCCTTTTCAGAGACAGCATCATATCTGAAGCATATTTACATAAATATATATCAGAGACGGCTTCCATTGTTCAGTGCATATTGATATCAAAATACCAGACACAAACTCTACAATAAACAGCATTGTTATTGTACCAGACGACCTGCATATTGCATGTGATCCATTGTATATCAGAGACGGCATTGTTATTATACCAAATGGCCTGCATATTTGCATGTGATCCATTGTATATCAGAGACAACATTGTTATTATAACAGACGGCCTGCATATTCGCATGTGATCTATTGTATATCAGAGGCAGCACGCCAAGTTATTGAGCATATATTAATTTGCAATATCAGACACAACCATTATATTGTGATATATTGTTATGCAATTATCATTCTCATACAGCATCATATGCATTTGGAATTAATCTTCATACCATTATCAGTCATTATCAATTGTAAATAGCGTATGCATTTGGAATTAAGCATTATATAATAGCATTTTGTTATGAGCAGCTTGTTATAATTGTGAATTACAAGTAGTGTCTAAATTATATAGAAATGGGACATTACAAATTGGTATCAGAGCCATCTTTCCTGCCAAAAGGTGAATGAGTAAAAACCCACTTATAACATATAGTAGACGAAAAATAGAACAAAAAGAAGTTCAAATGGATGAGGAAGGAAATGTGGGTGGCAAAGTAGACCAGGTGTTGAATGAACAGAGAAAACTTCAAAACAAGCTGACACAATTAATAGATGTTTTGACCCACACTACACTCAATTGTACAAATGAAAACCATAAAGCCTCAACCGAACGAGAGGGACAATTACAGAATGGTATCCCAAAAAGACAAAGTTCAAGGCCGAGAATTCCAAATTTTGCACCACCAGAAAATCAAATAGGAGAACCTTCTTTTATCCAAATTCAAGAGCAAATCAAACAAGATTGGGAAGTACGTGACCTGCAAAGGGAAAAGTCTTTCAAAGAATACCTTGACTTGAGGATGAAATACTTACCTTGAAGAGGAAACAACGAAGGTTTCTCATAATTAAAAAGGAAGGTAGGGAAGCTAAACATCCTTTATTTTGATGGGACAACAAAAATGACATCTCAAGCATGGGTTCAAAAGCTTGACAGATACTTTCAACTGAACCCCATGATGAAAGAAGAAGCCATAAAATATGCAGCCCTCCACCTTGATGGAGTAGCACACAAATGGTGGTATCATGGAATGATAACCATGGGGCACTCCAAAATCACCTCCTATATAGAATTCACTGAAAGGTTAATAGAAAGGTTCGACAACAAGGATCTCGAACTACACTTCAAAGAACTGACCCAAGTCAAGCACAAAGGATCAATAGAAGAATATATCACTGAATTCCAACGAATCTCTGTATTAGTTACAAATATATCTAAACGGCGCTTAGTCGTACTCTTCATGGATGGTCTACAAGGTCCCCTCAAGGGTTGGGTAAAGGCACTAAACCCTCTCTCATTGCAAGAAGCCATCAAAAAGGCAAGAGACATGGTTCCACCAAGAGCAAGCCCTACAATAAAGAAACACCTACTCTAGAGGAACCCTATGCACCACTTAACAACGAACCCCCTTCAAGACCTAGACTTGATATTGAAAAATGACAATAACTTAGGAGGCAAAAAATTGTGCTTCACTTGCAAGGAACCCTGGGTTCCTGAGCATCACTGCAAGGGGAAGGGACAAATACACTATATAGAGGTAAGACCAAACAATAAAGATGAAGAAGGCTTGGATAGTGACACTGATTTAGAGGGAAGACCCCCAAAAGAAGATAAGAAAGAAGGATTTTTGGTCACTTTAGAAGGAACTTCTCAAAACACATTTCAAGTTAAAGGACAAATTGATTAATAGGACATAAAAGTACTTCTAGATAGTGGATCTACACACAATTTCATTAGCCAAAAAAGGGTTGATAACCATTACATACCTGGATACAAACAGAAAGGCATTGACATAAAAATGGAAAATGGGGCATCCATACTAAGTGATACCATAACCTCCACACTTACTTTGGATATGGGAGACTATTCTTATACAAACAAGTTCCACATCCTCAATCTTGGAAGCATAGAGATGATCCTTGGACTCCCATGGATGAAGCTGATAAGGCCTTTCAAACAAGATGTTAACCAACAAACCTTCAAATTCAAGATACAGGACAAGAAACACATCTTATATGGATTACAAACTGATAAAACTTCAAGCCCCCAAACTGAGGAAATCTCACAATTCTCCTACTCACTAAAAGACATCCTCTACAAAATAGGCCAATGCAACACCCTCTCTAAACTTAAGGAGATCCTCTTCAAACAAAGTAGAGAAACATCACATCACCCAAAGATTAAAATGTAAGAGCCCTGCTGGCTCTAACTCCAAAAACCCTGGTGACTGAAAGATTTCTTTGGGATTTGGCAATGATAAATCTTTTTTTTGTGTTTTCTGAATATTTGTTTTTTAAGTTCTTTTTGACAATAATGGACAATAAATGAAATTGAATTCTAAAATTCCAAATCAACTATAAACTGTGCTTCCTTATTCCATTCAAAACAACTTACAATGAAAGCTATTTGCAAATATTGACACTCCAACTATTTAGAAAAAGATAGGAGAACCTGGTAATAAATGTGGCTGTCTGATTTTCCAGCATACATCAAAATATCTCCATACAACGCATTAATATCACCATACATTCAATGCTGGATGAAGAAGGGACCCCAAGTGCTAATCAATTCCTCCTTGAGTCCAAATGCCACCCTCACAAGCCTCATGTGGGAACAAAATAGACTACGACTAGTAAGAATTTGGGATGACTGCTAATAATTATGCTAATTTCTGCTCCTTGAACCATGTCTCCTATTTCTGGGCCTTTATTATTATTATCTTCTGCTAATCCTCTCTAAACCTGAACAATCTTTCACCAAATTCAATGATTTAAAGCTCAGTAATGGCTCCAGGATGAAGCCTTCTCCCAATTGCATAATATTGTTAGGTTTCTCACCAACTCAAAGTGTTAAAACTGTGAGGAATTTCCAATCCTCCAAGCAATGCTGAAACCCTTGGCAAAAACCAAAGATTTCTCAAAGAAAACAACCAAATTCATCAATCCATAATGAGTTTTAATCTCTCACAAAGTTTATGTATTTCCAACAAGGGGTTCAAACCAAAAAGCTTCTCTTTCAAGACACTTTAATGGTTTTAAGTTTAACATTTGATTTTGATATCATGTTTTGACTTAGCAAAATCGTAAGTCTTGGCGCCATAAACAAGATAAGCATTTAATAGCATTTAATGAAGACTTGGCCCCACTAAAGTTATAAACTTTATAATACCCATTTTAAATACTTGATGCCAAATCCACTTGCTATTGAGTTGTCTTTAAAAACATTAATATATGTGCTTCTTCAAGTCCCATGTTGACTTAGGATAATAAATAAATAGGCCCCTACATTATCACATTCATTTAATGCACTTATAAAGTCAATTGGCCACATTTAATTAAAAAAATTATATTATAACTTTTAATAATTAATTATGAATAAAGAATTCTTTATTAATATTTAATACCTTCAACTTAAGCCAATAAACTTGTTCCACTTAACCAACTGATGAACTCTGCTAATACCAATGTTAGAATGTGTTGATGCTATTCACGTTGTGGTCGTTAATGATCACCATTGATGTCAACATATCCTATGCATATTCATGTTTTGGTTGTATCGATTGATGTGTACCGATATCCATGATGTATCAGTAGAAGTGTTCACTGAAGGATGTAATGTTCCCAAACCTTGGCGGATCCTTTTCCCTTCGGAATGTAATGCCAAGTGTTCGGACAACAATGCGTAACCAACAGACTGGAAGTCATATAGTAAAGAGAAGACCGCACGATGAGGAAGTTGCCTAGCCGTACGGATTGTTTCCTGAGGTGTACGGCTGGGAATGACCATACGGGTTTGTGGCCTAGGGCAGTACGGATGGAAGTGTTTGTACAGTGTAGGCTGTTCGGGCCGTACGGTGAAGGTGTCATACAAAGTTAACTGCAGGCCGTACGGTAATAATGGAGTCTGTACAGTATGCTAAAAGCCTATGACTCGTTCCTTGACGCAGACAAATCCACTTTACTTTTCCTCTGAGTGCTAAACTAAGATGTTTTGTCAATAAACTTCCAGTGCTCGACAATATTGCAACAACTATTTGCAAGTGGAAAAAACAATATGATTATATAAAGTTTCAAATTAGCCAGATCCAAAACAAGAGAACAAATAGAATAGGGTGAGGGTTGAATCACACCGAAACTGTAAAATACCAAATAGGGAGGATCTTTCACCTCCGAAATGGCAACCAGCAAAATCCCAGTAGGAATTTGCAAATACAAATAAAATATCAAACCTCAACATATCAATTTCATCCTACGCGCCGGATATAAATACCCATCGGAAAACTCCCAAGGGTACACAAATAGAGCCGACGGTACCAACTAAACCTATGCCAAACAAATAAAATATGGGCTCGAGATAAACTAAATCAATCGAGACCCAAATACAATTTTTATTATTCATTTAATGACAGGGACATTACAGTCCTCCCATCCCAATAATTGCTTGTCCTCAAGCAATTTCAGGCTAGGGTGTTCCAGAATCTCTTCGCCTTCCCAGGTGGTATCTTCTAGTGGTAGATCCTTCCAGCGCACAAGAAATCCTTTGACCATGCATGTCCTAAATCTTTTCTCCCGAATGTGGACGATTTTCAATGGTTCCAATACTAACTTCCCCTCTATCGTCAAGGGGTGGTAGGTCTATGGAGATCGTGACTTGTTGACCCACGGCTTTCTTTAGGCAAGAAACGTAGAGGACATTTTGGATTCTACTTCCCTCTGACAGTCCCAACCGGTGCTGAGAGGGGAGGGGTGAATCAACACCTATAAAACTTTCTCCTAATATATCTGATAAAGTATACTTAACTGTAAGCTAAACAGATTTAAGCATAAAATAGTATCAAGCAAACAATCACACAGTGACATCGGATTTATCACGTGGCAACCCAATTTGGGTGAAAACAACGGTGTGAGGAGACCTCACAAATTCTGCACTCTTCTGAAGTGCGCCTTGTTAGGAGCCTTCCCTGTTAGAGGATTACAATGCACTATTAGATGCGACCCAGTTAAGGGATTTGTAACAATAAGGCCGATTAGTGCCTGCCTGGTTTGAAGACTTAGAACACCTTTCAAGATGTCACCTGGTTAAAGGATTTGATACAAGAGACCTGTTAAAGTCCACCCAAATACTGGGATTTAACTATTGTAGTTGTTAGAAAACAATAGAGGGGTTGACCTTTTACAAATGGCTTTGTTTAGCCTAATAAGATCTCTAGCATGCTCAGCTAAGAAGCATCACTGGTCGCTGCAAGTGTGTTTTCCTTCACTGTTGTGCTTCTCTGCACACTCTTCTCTCTCTTCTTCTATTTTCTGTTTACCCTAGCTTCTTCAGCGTACAGGTTCACTCTTTTCTTCGACAGAATGAAGGCAACCTATATTCTCAACAGGCAGAAGAATATATAGAGTTCTTGCCCTAATTGTGCCTCTCATGCATGACCTAATTTCAGATCCCTTTCGGACACATCACTCAGTGGAGTATTAATTCACTGAGGAAACATCCGATGCATGCTCTTACTTTATCTACTTTATGAGGAAAAACAATAGATGCATGTCAAGCACCTTTCCTTCACAAGAGATAACTCTTTGTTTTAAAGCCACAAACTTCGGCTTTAAAACCTTTAAACGTGCCTCGAACCGATCACCATGTTAACTTAAAGTCATTCCGCATTTAGTGCAATAAATCCCTGTCAAACAGTTGGTTCTAACAGATAGTTAACTATGACTTCCCCGGTTCATCGTATCATACCGAAGTCTTCACTTGATCAGTGGAGATCCTCATGTTGTGAACAGGTAAGAACTTTGACCTATCACTTTTCCTTTCTTAACTTACCGGTTGCACCCTTTTCCTCGGTTGCGTTGGTGACACCGGTTGTATCCCTGTCCTTGGCTCTATCCTTTAATCGATTGCAGATGCACTTTCCTTAGTGAGCAGATGTAGTCTTTTCTTCCTTGCATAGTTTTACCGGTTGCCAAACCAGCCTCTTTACATACAGATCTCCTTAGATCTTTGGATCTTAGATTGAGATGACAAAACATCTCCTTTTTCTTTTCTCTTTTGCCAATCAATGACAATACTTAATTGCCATGTACCGGTAGCATGCTTATCGGTTACCATCTCTTGATGCCAACAATCTCCCCCTTTGGCATTGATGGAAAAATCTTAATGGGCAATCATGTCACCTGTCCTATCTACATGTACCTCTGTATCACTGCTACTACCACTGTCGGTCATCTACCGATTCATAGCTATTGCCAAACTCTCCCCCTTTTGACAAAAATGCCAAAGGCTAGTCAGAAAGACTACCTTAATGTAATTTGCTCCCCCTTCGAGCAACAATCCCTTTCATCAATCCATGAAAGATGAGGTGAAACCCTCTGTTGAAGCATAATGAACTGATGATCACCTTTGCTAGTTTACTGATGATCAGGAAGGGGTATCACCCCTAGTTTACCTCTGAGATACTCAAAAGTGCTCTTTGGTAGTGGCTTTGTGAAGATATCTGCAATCTGTTCTTTTGTGCGAACATACTCCAATCTTACATCTTTGTCTTGTACCAGCTCTCTCAAGTAATGATACTTGATGGCAATGTGTTTTGTCTTGGAGTGCATGATAGGGTCTTTGAATATGTTTATTGCAATGGTGCTATCATAGTAGATTGCAATCGGTTCAGGTATCTGTTCTTGGATTACTTCCAATAGTTGTTTGATCTAGATCACCTGTGTGCAATTGATTGCAATAGCCACATATTCAGCCTCTGCAGTTGACTGTGAAATGTAGTTCTGTATCTTACTTGTCCAAGACACAATCCTCCCACCAAGAAAGAATGCACCACCACTTGTGCTCTTTTTGTCATCAATATTGTCAGCCCAGTCTACATTGGTGTAAACCTTTACTTGGAAGCCTCCCTTGTGAGGAAACCACAAGCCATACTCCGCAATACCCTTTAGGTATCTAAAGATTCTCTTTACTGCTATCAAATGTGTCTTTTTGGAGTTTGCAGAGAATCTTGCAACTATGCCAACACCATGTGCAATGTTCGGTCTACTGTGTACTGCATACTGTAATTTCCCTATCATAGACCAATACAGTGTTTCATTCACTTCTTTTGCATCATCTTCCTTTGATAACTTGAGGTTAGTTATCATCTGTGTACCAACCGGTTTGGATTCTTCAAGTCCAAAAGTCTTAAGAATTTCTTTTATATATTTGGACTGAGAGATGAAAATACCTTCTCTTAGTTGATGGACCTGTAGTCCAATGAAGAATTTTATGGCTCCTATCATAAACATCTCAAATTCTTGCTTCATTTCTTCAGCAAAGGCTTTGCTCATCCTGTCACCTCCTGCAAAGATGATGTCATCCACAAAGATTTTTGCAATCCGATTCCCATCTTTTTCGATTTTGAGATACATATTGTTGTTGTTCACGGTTCTTGTGAATCCTATGGTCAGCAGGTATCAATGCAGCCTCTCATACCAAGCTCTTGCAGCTTGCTTTAGCCCATAGAGAGTCTTTTTCAGTTTATAGACCATACCACCTTTTTGTGTAGATGTGAAGCCCTCTGGTTGTTCAATGTAAACTTCCTCCTCCAGTATTCCATTTAGAAATGCAGACTTGACATCCATCTGCTATACTTTGAATTCCTTGTGAGCAGCATAGGCAAGAAGAATTCTTACTCCTTCCAATCTGGCCACCGGTGCAAAGGTTTCTCCATAGTCCATTCCAGCTTCCTGAGCATACCCTTTGCAGACCAGTCTTGCTTTATTTCTTATGACTTTCCCTTCTTCATTCAGCTTTTTCCTGTAGACCCACTTTGTCCCAATGACATTCTTGTCTTGTGGTCTAGGCACAAGTACCCATGTATCATTCTTTTCTATTTGCTCAATTTCTTCCTCCATGGCCTTGACCCAATTTTCATCTTCTAGAGCTTCCCTGGTGGTTTTGTGCTCTATACAATAAAACAAACAAATATTCTCTTTGGCCTTTTTCCTGGTCAAGACATTTGCATGTTTGTCACCAATTATATAATCAATGAAGTGATATGTGACATACCTTGGAACAACCGGTCTCTGTTCCCAGTCAAGTTCTTCCGGTTGAGCAATTTCTTCATCATGGTCATGAACAACTTCTTGTTCACCATCTTGTGTTGGCCTGTCAGCTTCAGGCACAGTCTCTTGCTCTAGATGTATGTTCATATGTTCTTCTCTTTCATCTTCGGTTGTTACTACATTGAACTCAATAAGATTCCCTTCATTTTGGCCTTCCAGACTGTCATATTCATTATGACCGGTCTTCTTAATCGGTTCTAAATATTCATCAACTTTTACATTGATGCTTTCAATTATTTTTTCCGTTCTCTTGTTCAGACACTGGTAGGCTTTGTTTTTGGTAGAGTAACCCAAAAATGTTCCTTCATCACTCTTGGGATCAAACTTTCCAGAGTACATATCTCTTTTGATGTAACATTTACTACCAAAGATTTTGAAGTAACTTACACTAGGAGTATGATTGAACCATAGTTCATAGGGGGTCTTACCGGTTCCTTTCTTGACTTGAACCCGGTTCAGTGTGTAGACAGCAGTGCTGATAGCTTCTCTCCAGAAGTGATGAGAGAGATCCTTCTGAATCAACAAGGTTCTTGCATAGTCAATCAGCGTCCTGTTTCTTCTTTCTGCCACTCCATTTTGCTAAGGAGTCCTTGGTGCAGATAACTACCTCTTTATGCCATGTTTCTCACAGTAGTGAGTGAACTCTTGAGAAGTGTATTCTCCTCCTCTGTCTGATCTCAGACACTTCAAGCTTCTACCGGTCTCCTTGTCCACTCTAGCCTTGTAGATTTTAAATATGTGAAATGCCTCCGATTTCTCTCTCGGAAAGAGAGTCCACATCATTCTAGAGAAGTCATCTACAAAGAGCATAAAGTACCAGTCTCCATAGTAGCTCTTTGTTCTCATCGGTCCACACAAATCTGTGTGCACAAGATCTAGAACATTTTCAGCAGAGAAAGATTTACTGTTGAAACTTGTTCCTGTCAATTTTCCTAACTGACAATCTTTACAAACTCCTTTGTTGGGTTTTGTAATCTGAGAGAGTCCTCTAACCGATTTCTTTTTGCTTACTTTGACAATATTGTAAAAGTTTATGTGGCAGAGTCTCTTGTGCCATAACCAGCTATTGTCTTCTTTAGATATAAGACAACTTTTGCTTGATTCTCCTTTGACTGAAGCTATGATACATACTCCTTCCATTTAATCTAGATAGAACAAATTCCCTTTGCTCTGTCTACCGGTTGCAACATGAACTCCGGATTGGTTCTTGACTACACAGGAACCTTGTCCGAATTCCAACAGGAATCCTTTGTTGTTCAGTTGTGCAACACTCATTAAATTGTACTTGAGTCCTTCAACCCAGTACACATCCTCACAAACAGCATCATTACCAAGTGTAATAGAACCTTTTCCTTCGATGGCA
This sequence comes from Chamaecyparis obtusa, assembly GCA_027943335.1. Classification (NCBI taxonomy): domain Eukaryota; kingdom Viridiplantae; phylum Streptophyta; class Pinopsida; order Cupressales; family Cupressaceae; genus Chamaecyparis; species Chamaecyparis obtusa. The sequence continues at coordinate 115,384 of BSBK01004763.1, read as the reverse complement.
CAGGGATCATTAATTCCAAAGGTCACTGATCCGCTATCATTGAGCTCCAAGCTGATAAATCTATTCTTATCACTAGTCATGTAGTGAGTGCAACCGCTGTCAATGATCCAATCATCAGCTGATGAGATCTTGAGATAAGTGCCATTTCATGGGCTCTCCTCTTTTATCGCAGCAAATGCAATTTCTAGATCCTCAGAGACTTCAGATTCATTGTTTGTAACTCCCTCCTCTAAAAGATACCATTCCTTCTTTGCTTTGCTCTTGAACCGCGCTCTCTTATCTTTATTATCAGTATCAGGACATCTTGCAGCAATATGTCCTATCTTGTTGCAAGAGAAGCATTTCAAAGGAAGCTTTCCTTTGTACTTCCCTTTCCCTCTGGGGAATCTCCTAGCGATGAGTGCTTCAAACTCATCTTGCTCCATCTCTTCTGAGAGCAGATTCTCAACAAAATTACCAATTTTGCCGATAGAGCAGTTACCAGTTTCTCTTCCCTTTTTGGTGGAAGAGATGTTGACGGAAGACTTAAAAGTTGCTTCCTGAATGGGTAAGCTATTATCGAAATTACTCAATTCAAATGCAGTCAACTTACCAATTAGGGAGTCTAGGGTGACTTGATCTTTAGTGACCGATCTGAGCTCTTGAATGGCAGAGATCTTGATGGCGTACTGAGGTCTGAGCGTTCTCAGTATTTTGCTAATCACTTCCTCGTCACTAAGCTTTCCTTCAACACTTTTGATGGAGTTGATCACTTCTTTGATCCGGTTGCTATATTGTTCAATGCCTTCTCCCTCATTCATCCTCATGTCATCGTACTTTCCTCTGAGGCTTTCAACCTTGACTCTTTGAACATTTGGGTCCCCTCCATATACCAGTTGCAGCTTAGCCCACATCTTTTGAGCTGAATCTAGGTGCTCAATCTCAGCATAGACATGATCAGGTACTGTGTTGGCTATCATGTCCATAGCAACCGTGTGCTCTGTTTTGATCTTCATTTCATCAGGTGTCAAAGTGCCAGCGGGTTCACTGTAATCAGTGGTAACATGGGTCCAGTTTTGATCTCCGATGGTCTTCATGTACAGCTTCATTCTGTTGCACCATAGAGTAAAGTTTTCCTTTGAAAACTTTGGTCCTTCTTTTCTCATCATCTTGACTTTTTCTTTATGCGGTTAAGCAGAAAAGAAAAATCAACTTGGCTCTGATACCAATTGACAGTCCCAACCGGCGCTGAGAGGGGAGGGGTGAATCAGCACCTATAAAAATTTCTTCTAATATATTTGATGAAGTATACTTAACTGTAAGCTAAACAGATTTAAGCATAAAATAGTATCAAGCAAACAATCACACAGTGACACCAGATTTATCACGTGAAAACCCAATTTGGGTGAAAACCACAGTGTGAGGAGACCTCACAAATTTTGCACTCTTCTGAAGTGCGCCCTGTTAGGAGCCTTCCCTATTAGAGGATTAGAACGCACTATTAGATGCGACCCGGTTAAGGGATCTATTACAATAAGGCCGGTTAGTGCCTATTTGGTTAGAGGACTTAGAACACCTTTCAAGATGTTACCCGTTTAAGAGATTTGATACAAGGGACCTGTTAGAGTCCACCCAAATACTGGGATTTAACTATTGTAGTTGTTAGAAAACAATAGAGGGATTGACCTTTTACAAATGCCTTTGCTTAGCCTGATAAGATCTCTAGCATGCTCAGCTAAGAAGCATCACCGGTCACCGCAAGTGTGTTCTCCTTCACTGTTGTGCTTCTCTGCACACTCTTCTCTCTCTTCTTCTATTTTCTGTTTACCCTAGCTTCTTCAGCGTACAGGTTCACTCTTTTCTTCGACAGAATGAAAGCAACCTATATTCTCAACAGGCAGAAGAATATATAGAGTTCTTGCCCTAATTGCGCCTCTCATGCATGACCTAATTTCATATCCCTTTTAGATACATCACTCGGTGGAGTATTAGTTCACTGAGGAAACATCTGATGCATGCTCTTACTTTATCTACTTTATGAGGAAAAACAATAGATGCGTGTCAAGCACCTTTCCTTCACAAGAGATAACTCTCTGTTTTAAAGCCACAAACTTCGGCTTTAAAACCTTTAAATGCACCTCGAACCAATCACCATGTTAACTTAAAGTCATTCCAGATTTAGTGGAATAAATCCCAGTCAAAGAGTTGGTTCAAACAGATAGTTAACTGACTTCCCCGGTTCATCATATCATACCGAAGTCTTCACTTGATTGGTGGAGATCCTCATGTTGTGAACAGGTAAGAACTTTCACCTGTCACTTTTCCTTTCTTAACTTACCGATTGCACCCTTTTCCTCGGTTGCGTTGGTGACACCAGTTGTATCCTTGTCCTTGGCTGTATCTTTTAATCGGTTGTAGATGCACTTTCCTTAGTGAGCAGATGTAGCCTTTTCTTCCTTGCATAGTTTTACCGGTTGCCAAACTAGCCTTTTTACATACAGATCTCCTTAGATCTTTGGACCTTAGATTGAGATGACAAAACATCGCCTTTTTCTTTTCTCTTTTGCCAATCAATGACAATACTTAATTGCCATGTACCGGTAGCAGGCTTACCGGTTACCATCTCTTGATGCGAACACCCTCAAGTAGATCCAATTCGTATGCAACCTTGCCCACTCTCCTGGTCACGCGGTAGGGTCCGTAGAAGTGCGGCCTAAACTTCTCCTTTTCGGAGGCCTTCAAAGAGGATTGTCTGTACGGTTGAAGTTGGAGGTATACCAAATCCCCGATTTCAAAACTCCTCTCGATTCGATGCTTGTTAGCACACATTTTCTGCTGGTTCTGAGCCTATTGGAGATTTTCCTTTATGGACCTTAAAATATCTATTCCTTCCTGCAGCCAGTCTTTGGCCTTCGGCGCGTGACTGTCACCGAGAGCCAAGTCCACGAATGAAGGAGGTTCATACTCGTACAGAGCTTTGAAAGGCTCCATCCCAATGTGGTAGGTGGTATTGTAACAGTATTCCCCCAGATATAGCCATTTGACCCATGCTCTCTATTGTGCGGAGACATAGTTTCTAAGGTAACCTTCCAGCCATTTGTTCACAATCTCTATTTGTCTATCAATCTAGGGGTGATAACTGGTGCTTGGCGACAACTCCGTTCCTGCTTAGTGACAACTCCATTTCTGCTAGTCGAAATAATTCTTTCAAAAAAGTATTGAGGAAGTGGCCATCTCTGTCGCTAACTATGTTTCAAGGGAGTCCGTGAAAGCAGAACACCTCCCGAAAGAATAAGTCTGCCACCTGTGAGGCCGGAAACTCTGTTGAAACAGCAAAGAAATGTGCACACTTGCTTAATCTATCAACTACCACAAAGATGCAGTCCTTCCCTTGTGCCTTAGGGAGCCCAGAGATGAAATCAATGGAGATGTCCCACTTTTTCTCCGGAATCAATAATGGTCGAAGTAAACCTGCTGGCAGAGTGTGTTCGGATTTATTTTGTTGACAGGTAGCACATTCCCAGACGTACTATAATATATCATTCTTTAGGCCCTTCCATGAAAACCTTTCCCTGACCTGCCTGTAGGTCTTCAAGTATCCCTGATGCCCGACTAGAGGTGATTCGTGCATCTCTTTCAAGATTCTCCTTCAATTTGGATTCAAGTACCAGATAAATTCCGCCTTTGTAGAATGTAATATCATCAACCACCTTATACCTGTCGTCTTGTACTTCTTCGTCAAGTAGTTGGCATGCAAAAGTGTTCTTGGAATATTCCACCAACAAATGTGCCCTCCAATCCGTTGAGATCTAAGATAAGGAACATATGGTTGGCCTGCACTCTACTTACCCATTTCTATTGTCGTTCGTTGAATTCCCTCTATTCTAGAAAATATCTGAGGTTGTTATCTGTACGGACGACGAACTTGGCTCCGACGAGGTACTGCTGGAATTTTGTCAAGGCATGCATGATGGTGAGCATTTCTGTGTCGTATATGGAATACAACCTTTCAGCCCCTGAGAGCTTCCGACTTTCGAAAGCAATTGGGTGGCAATCCTACATCAACACGGCCCCGATACCCTCTAGGGAGGCGTCGCACTCCAAGATGAAAGGCCAAGTGAAATCTGGTAGTGCAAGAACCGGACAAGAACTCATAGCCTTCTTGAGCTTTTCAAACGGTTGATGTGCCCGTTCACTCCACTAGAAAGACCCCTTCTTTGTTAGATCAGTGAGTGTCGCACTGAGCTCTGAGAACCCCTTCACAACCGTCTATAGTAACTGCACAACCCAAAGAACCCACATAGTTCCGAAAGAGTTTTCGGAGGTGGCCAATCAAAGATAGCTTGAATCTTCTCTTGATGTACCTGAACTCCTCGGCTACTGACAATGTGCCCTAGATATAATATCTTTGTCATCCCGAATTCAAATTTGGATCTTTTGGTGAACAACAGATGTGACTTCATAATCCCGAGCACTTCTTCCAAATGCCTTAAGTGCTCTTCCCATGTCTTGGTGTAGATTAATATATCATCGAAGAATACCAACAGGAACTTGCGCAGTTGTTTGTTAAAAATGTGATTCATGCAAGATTGGAATGTAGCTAGCGCATTGCTCAATCCGAACGGCATGACCAAAAATTCATAATGTCCATAATGACAGCGGAATGTTGTTTTCTCCACATCCTATTCTCTCATGCGGATTTGGTGATACCCCGAACAGAGGCCTATTTTGGAGAAATAGACTGCGTCGTGTAACTCATCCAGCAATGCATCAATCCTAGGGATTGAATACCTGTTCTTGATGGTCTTTTTGTTCAACGTACGGTAGTCTACACACATACGCAGCATTCCATCCTTTTTAACCAGCACTACTCATGATGCAAAAGGACTGGAGTTGGTCCTGATCCAACCTTTGTCAAGAAGTTTTTGTATTGTTTTTTCAATCTCATCTTTAAGCCTCTTAGGGTGGTGGTATGATACAGTGATAATCGATTTGGGGTCAGTCTCCATCTCAATGTGTCATGAACCCAAATTGATGCATGTATTAGCTCGAATATTGCTAATTAGTAATATTATTTTATAATTAAAAATATTATTATTTTATAATTAATAATATTAATCAAATCAGTAATCAATACTTTAATCAATACCAATAATATTACTCAATATAATGCTAATAATTAATCAACATATAATTGAGTAGCATACTATTAAGATTACAATTGATTAATAGTTAATCAATTCACTATTACTAATCAATTGATTAATATATATATATATATATATATATATATATATATATATATATATATATTAATCAATATAATATTAATAATAATATATCTATATCAATAATATTAATATTCATAATAGTATTAATATAGATATCAATAATATTATTGAGGTCCTTAATAAATAAGTATTATAATAATAACAAAATAAATAATATGTAAAACCAAACATTCTTAGCCAAAGGAGTCCATCAACGGAACTAATCTGTCGGCTTCACATAACTATTGTTTGTGAACCGACGACTCCACATAAGTATGGACGGGTGTAATGCTTGGTGCAAGGTGTTACTTTCCCTTTCCACGCAGGGGTATAAAGGAAAGGTCAGATGTAAGATGGAAACACGGAACAGAGAGGAGATAATAAGGGCTCAGTATATTATGGGAGCATTAGTTCTAAGTCAATGATAAGGAATGGAGACAGCCATTCACAGTACGTACTTAAAATTATAAGTGAATATCAATCATGGAGAAATATGAAGAATATAAGGAGTGTTAAGTGAATATCAATCATGGAAAAATATGAAGAATATAAGGAGTGTTGTGGATTACCAAATTTGCAGAGAAAGAAAACAATACAGAATAAGTGTACGTTTGGAAGGTTAATAAAGTTTAATACCATCAACAGGGTGCTACAATCGTATGTCATGAAACGTACAATCAGGATACATATATGTTATATATAAATGCAGTAGGAATAAAGTATATAAATCTAAATAATTAATTTGGTAAATAGATCCTCTGCCTTGAAGATAACGATAGTCTTGAGGAAGAATCGGGTGATATCAAGAACTTGCATATCATGAAGATAATTACTGTTAAACAAATGGTAAGTTCATCTCAGAGAACGAATATAGATTGGGATAGAATCATTGTTAAGTAATAACCTAAGGATAAATATTGAGTATTATAATAAATATAGACCATGAGGATATATAAATAAAATATAGAGGTGACTGATTATAAACATTACGAGGGTCCTTACAGAATATTATATCATATAAAGGTAAGGAACTATGTACTGTCTATTACATCTATATATATATCATATTCATAATTGTTAATAATAATAATGCAGAATTAAACATGTTTATCTCATTCGTATATATAATGCATAATAATTATGTATATATATATGAAATCAAGAACTCTTATATTGTATGTTTATATATATATATATATATATATATATATATATATATATATATAGTTATGAAAATTCAATGATCATGAATATAAAAATATAGACATTAGTTCTGATCAAAGGTCTTAGATTGGAGAACAGGAAATCCTATATTATGGTATTTATATCTAAGTAATAATGGAACAAAAATATACATGCAGATTATTATTATTATTATTATTATATATATGAGCATTTAGAGAAAGATGTATAAATAGATGATCTTCAGTATTCAAATAGAAATCTAGATAATGTGTCATAGTAATATAGCCTGTAAAGATTATACAATTTCATCTCTTCCGTCTTGCTAAGGCATCTTGAGTGTGGAGGTTGTGGATGGTAGAGGCGGAGTAATTTCGGGCACATGATGGTTATCCCAATATTAGGGTTAGGCCTTGAGGGAAGCCACTTGTAGTCTGTTTCACGCGACCCAGGCCCTATAACTCTTCCACTCTAGATGACCTTAGGAAGATAGAGAGAAGAATTTCCCTATAATCTCTACAGGAGATATTTTATACACATACAAATTATATTGTTTATTTATACCATTACGGGTTTATCTTCCTTTAAATAAGTTGTGCAAACCTCATATAGGATGAAGTATAAGATAAGGAATAGTCCTAATAGAAGTTTCCTAACTAGCACCGTTTGATGTATTTCGACAGTGCCTAGAGATTGGGATCATTACACAATGGTATGTTCAGACCCACGGTGTGGTGGTATGTCGGCGAAAACTTGGTGATGTCTATCCAAAACCGTTTGAAGCTCTTCGTCCTAGTAGTCAGCTCTTTGTCCCTGTACTGGTTCTGGTGAGGCGAAACAGTGTGTGGCCCAGACCACATCGTCATGTCTGAAGAATGCTTCCATCCGTCGGGCTGAAATTTCCTTCCGTCCTCCATTCAACATTCCTCTCAGCACAATCTTTTTGCCATTCACCTCGATGGAGAACTCCATTCGTTTGAAACTCTGTGTATTCGTCCAATGTTTCCATCCACTGAATGTCCTAAATGACTTCCATGTCATCCAGATCGACCACAAGGAAATCATTTGTCATTGTGTGGTTTCCCATGGTGATGCTTAGTTGCGGAACTAGATGGGTGCATTTTAACAGGTTTCCTCCCGCCACCTTGACATCAAATCCTTGGTGTGCCTCCATACACAAACTTCGCCGACTCACCAGCGATGAGTTAATGAAGTTGAGTGTGGCTCCGCTGTCAAGCATGACCACAACCTATTGCCCTTGGAGGGTACCTCAGACCTGAAATACAGTACACCTTGGAGTTCCTGCCAGAGTAGAAATGGCGCCTCCTCTCTTCAAGAGTGGCGATTCTTCCTGCGCGGTTCATGTTTACTTCCCCAGAGGCTTTTTGTTCATCCCCTTCGGCTTCTGGTGCCTGTTCCTCCTCCTCGTCGAACAATACTGTAATGTCTCCATTTTCACGAGCATCAAAGTTCGAGGGATTAGCCTATTAATTGACCCTTGTAGGCTAATGAGATTGGATAGAGGGTCTCTTGAGAGATGCAGCTTCTTCAAAGACCTGAGCTTTGCAGGATTGGTGTTCGTTTGAGGTCTCTAGGATTTTGTATGCAATGATTTCTATTTATAGTGAGTTTATTGCTATATATAGCAATTTTTGGAGTGATAGAGATGGACCCTTTCTATTTTTAGAAATGGTGTTTGGTCACATGGGGAATTACAGGATGAACTCCCAATTCAAACGACAAAGTGAAATAAAATGCAGTTTGAGAGTTATTAATAATTTTGTGGCCAAAATGATATTAAATTGTAAAAATAGTTTCTTATACAGTTATACCATAACTTTATAATTTCACTTAAGTCGAAAGTCTATTCATCATTGGAAGGGGACCAGTTGAGTAATTAATTATAAATGCCAAACTTAATGAATTATTAAAAGATTTCCTAAGTTGAAATGAAATAACATTTAAAATGTTTTTTGGGGAAATTGCACTTCTTGAACGTATTTTATAGTTGCAAGAGAATGGAATTCATTATGTTGATTGCTTGATTTGATATCCTTTCTCTGGAGCATTGGAGTTTGTGAGAAACCAAGGGTTTCAGCAGAGTTCTGAGCTTATCGACATTGGAGAGCGTTGCTTCTTCTTTGTAGCAGCAGTCAAAGGGTGTGAAATATTCACCTGATATTGCTTATTGGGTTGGCTTCATACAAAGGTCAGCATTGTACTGATTGGAGAAATAAATTTCAGAATTTATTAATAGATCGAAGGCATATTTTATGGCAAATTGGGGGCATCGGATTGAGAAGCTATTGGTTGTTTATAGTGGTTTGAAATCATTGCTTTTTGCTAGTTCTTCATGTGCCCTACCTACTCTTCCATATACAGTTCAATTTTGTTGAAGGAGGCACCGAAAAAATCAGTAAAAATTCTTAAAAGGGACGCCTAGCTGAACCACAGTGATTGATATCATCACTTTGGATATGGGTTGCTGATAGAAGGAGATATGAGCTGCTGTATGCTTGCTTTTTCAGCCAGCAAGGGTTTCAGAGTAATTTCTACAATGAAAATGGGTATGCTTTTTAATGTACAACATTCTAGTGCTATGTATTGAAGGAAAAGTAATAAAGATTATCTTCTATGCCCAAAGTATTGTTAGTGTTAATTTTCAGAAGTTTTATTTCAGCATATGTATTGCTTTTTATGTCAAACCATCTCAAAAACACAAAAAAAAATTGGAAAACAATTAAAAACCAAGACAAGCATAGTCAATTCAGCAATTAGAGCTTTGAAGGGTTCTTACAAATACCTCAATGTAATGGATTTTTCCTTTGCCAAGGCATCGATGTCCCGGTACCCATGGCTCCTTACAGTTGAAGCAAAGCTTCTTCCTTCTGAGTTCCTGCCTAGTTGCCTCATCCAACAGGGGGCTTCTTAGGTGGGGGTCTGTTGTCTCTCTCCCTTTGAGCGAGAGGTGGTTTGGCCTGTGAGTAATATTTGGTGGAAGAAGAAGAGGATGCCGCCATGTCGCGTGCCTTCTTCATTGCCTCTGTGAGGGTGATGGGGTTGAATCCTTTCACCCAGCCCTTCAAAGGTTCCGCCAATCCATCCATAAACAGTACCACCAATCGTCTTTCTGAAATATTTGTTACCAAGATAGGCATTCTCTGAAATTATGTTATGTAACCATTGATTGTGCCGGATTGCTTCAACTAAGCCAACTCCTTGAAATTCAATTCTGGATCTCTTTCGTCAAAACAATCTATCAGTCTCTCAGTGAATTCAGCATAGGAATTTATTTGATCGTGGCCGAGAGTAACCATGCCATGATGCCACCATTTTTGGGCTATTCCTTTCAGATGCAGTGCAGTAAATTTGATGGCCTCATCCTCTGGCATAGGGTTGAGTTGGAAATACGTGTCCGCCTTTTGCACCCATGCTCGAGCTGTGATGGATCTAGACCCATCAAAGGATGAAAGATTGGCAAGAAGGATGAAAGATTAACCTTGCCAATCTTTCATCTAAGATCTTCATTATGATAGCCACGCTTGTTTCTGAGAGAGTATCTCATTCTCAGTTCAGCATAATCTTTGTAGGATATATCTCCTTCCATGTTGCGTTTCTCCAATCTTCTCAAAGTTGATCTTGCATTTCTTGGAAATTAAGGTTGCTCTCTGTGTTTCTCTTCCTCCCGTCGAGGGAAAGTCGGCATCAATGGTCAAGAGTGTACAACTGGGGTGTTCGTCCTTCCTGAGACAGAATTGTCACTTTGTTCAACATAGATCTTGCCTTCAACCAATTTTCATAATGTCTCTTCCATGAGGCGCTGAGTGTCATTTATCTATGTCTGGTTCCTAGTGAGTTCTCTCAAAAGAGTCATGACTTCGGCGGCAGGATCTTAGGGGTCTGCCATTCTACCAACTGAGTCATATCTTCTCCTTTTCTTGGTATAAACTTGCATTCACTACCCACAAGCTGGCAGAATCACCAACTCTGATACCACTGTAATGTTCTCAAACCCTGGCGGATCCTTTTCCCTTCGGAATGTAATGCCAAGTGTTTGGACAACAATGCATAACCAACAGACTGCAAGTCGTACAGTAAAGAGAAGACCACACAATGAGGAAGTTGCCTGGCCGTACGGTTTAGGTGACTGTACAATTTGTTTCCTGAGGCGTACAATTGGGAATGACCGTACGGGTTTGTGGTTTGGGGCTGTAATGATGCAGTCAAGGATGCTAGATCCAATTAAGGACAGTCCAAACCTTGCAGCCAACAATCAACATAGCGGAATACTCAACAACACAACAACAAATAATTGTTTAACTCTGATTTTCATTAACATGCCTGGCTGTAAGGCCTTTCGGGTTAGGGCCAATTACAAAAAGAACAAGTTCTTCAAGATCCACACAGATCCAATACAATCTCAACTAGTTCAGCTCTAAAAACAATCAGCAACTGATGGAAAACCCTAAGGCAGATCTAAACTTGAGCTCGCAAGCCTCCAAGCAATCTCCTTGTCTCCAAGTGTGCAAACCACTAGCTCTGCAACTACAAACTATCAGATAACAATCTGATCTGCAAGATCATGCAAGATCTTTTCCACAACTTCACCAACTCCAGCTTTCAGAACCTCAGATCTGATTCGCTAAGTCTTCCAAGTCATCTGCTACTCATGCTCGTTCTGATCCTCTAAAACATCTCCCCAAACACCCCTTAAATACTAATCATCAGCCACAAGTCATCTAGACGAAACCACTAACTCCCCCCCAACAATTATTAAATGCAATACAAGTCGGCTTCAAAATAGCCTTACAAACATTTAATTCAACATGTCGGTCTGTAACAACGGCTACCAACAATAAAGGCACCAAGTCAGCCCAACAAATCACACAGAACTCCAGTCGGTAAACCAGAACTACCGAGCAACAGTGACATAACTGAGCATGCCAGGTATCGCCGAGCACCAATGTCAACCGAGCACCACAGGCATCGCCAAGTAACACTTTCATCGAGCGCCAAAGATTACCGAGTTCCTTCAGCGACCGAGCTTCCTTCAATGACCGAGACCATCGATCAAGGCTGCAATCGAGTAAAACCGGCCAAATAACACACCACCCATGCAGTTTCACCGAGGACCAAGAATGCCCCTGCATCATGTACTGATGGAAGTGTCCGTACGGTGTATGTTGCCTGGGTCGTACGATGGAGGTGTTGTACGGTGTTTACTGTCGGTCGTACGGTGTGCTAAAAGCTTGTGTTTGTTTCCTTGATGCGCACAGATCCACTTTACTTTTCCTTTTGGGTGCTGAACTAAGACGTTTTGTAAATAAACTTCCAATGCTCGACAATATTGGAACAAGTATTTGCAAGCGAAAATAACAATATGATTATATAACGTTTCAGATTAGCCAGATCCAAAACAAGAGAACAAACAAAATAGGGTGAGGATTGAATCCAATTGAAACTGTAAAATACCAAATAGGGAGGATCTTTCACCTCCGAAATGGCAACCAGCAGAATCCCAACAGGAATTCGCAAATACAAATACAATATCAAATCTCAACATATCAATTTCATCCTACGCATTAGATATAAATACCCGTCAAAAAACTCCCGAGGGTACACAAATAGAGCCGACGGCAACAACTAAACCTACGCCAAACAAATAAAATATGGGCCCGAGATAAACTAAATCGATCGGGACCCAAATACAATTTTTATTATTCATTCAATGACGGGGACATTACAAAGGATGTGTTTTAGATGTCTATCCTTTTCTTTTTTGATGGTGGTCCTATTTTGTGTGCAACATATGGTAGATCGACTATTTGGGATCAGCCCTATTTGGAGCATGTTTGTTATGTTTTGGTCCCAACGGGTCTCATGTAACGTGTTCATCCTACCCGTTGGTACCAAAAGCTTTGGAGATGGTGTAGCGTGTTGGCATGCTCAAGGCATGTTACACTGATCGAGGTGGTCCACATTTCATTCCTTGCCACTGCGGGAATGTCTTGGTGTGACCTATCTTAAATCTCATTTGGCCGACATGGTTGATGGCATCAAGCAATATAAGAAGAGCGAGGATTCCAGTTATTTGTGTGGCTTATGCATTGCTTGTATGTGAAGTGATTGTGAATTTGTTTATAGGAGATCTTTGTGTTGATGATCGTGTTCGTGGATGCAATCGGTAGAAGACTGATATATCTTTTTTGTATTGGAGAGTGTTGGTCACAGTGATCTCATTGGTGGATTCAATCTTTTTACATATATTCTAGCAGTGAGCCATTGTCAAAATCACCTTAATCGGTGTTTCATTTCATGAGAATTAGCTTCTCTGTGGTTTTTTTCAATTTGGGTTTCCACGTAAGTTTTGGTGTTCTCTATCTTGGTGTTTTTGTGTTTTGATCTTTACATCTGTTATGAATGTTTGATGTGGTTAACCGATAGATCAAAAGTTGATATTGTTGTTTACCGACAAAGTAAAAGTTTTATAAAGTGTGTGGGAACAACTCATTCACCCCCTCACCCACCCCCCCTCTCAGTTATTTGGCTTGTTCAACAATTGGTATCAGAGCTTGGTTCCTCGATTTAGAGGTTAACCACTTAAGGCAAATTCGATGGCGCACAACGTATTCCTATGTTCGATAGATCAGACTACAATACATGAAAAGATCAAATGAAAGGGTACTTGATTTCAATTGGTTAAGACTTGAAAGCATGTGGAGACAAAGTATGTGCTTCGCCAAAATGGCCTTAAACTCAAGATGAAATAGAGGCATATGAGGAGAATGAAAAAGCATGCTATTACTAGTGCTTTATCAAAAAATGAATTGACTAAGGTTATTTTTTTGAAAGCTGCTTATGAAGTTTGGGAAAAATTAAAAAAGATCTATAAAGGAAATGATAGGGTTAAGTTATCCAGGAAGCTAACAGCTAAAAGACACTATGAGAATCTGAGAATGGAAGGTGAAGACATTAGGAGTTACTTTCAGAGAGCTAAGAATGCAGTTAATGAAGTCAAGAACCAAGGAGGCACTATTACCGATGAGGATTTTCATGGAAAAGATCTTGATGACTTTACCGGATAGCTACAGTGATAAGATCTCGACTATAGAGGTGTATGATCCAAAGAAATTTACTAAAGAACAGTTGTTTGGCACTTTGACCGCATTTGAGCTAAGGAAGTTTGGAAGAGAGAAGAGAAAATCTGAGATGACAATCAAGGCTAATAAATCAGAAGATCCTCACAATGATGAAGAAGAAGAATTTGAAGCAAACTTTGCAAGGAGACTTAAGAAGGGTAACAACAAGTACAAAGGTGTGTTACCCCTGAAAAGTTTTAGATGTGGTAAAATTGGTCATTTGGCTACTAGATATCTAGAGAAGGGTCCTAGACAGAAGTTTAAAAGGTTCAATAAGAAGGCTTACTATGTGAATGAAGATGCTAGTATTTCAGATGATGAGTCAGAAGCAAAATATTATTTGTTTTATGCTGAAGAAGATAAGAAATCAGAAATTGATATCTCTAACATCTATGGTAAAGTTGATGATGATGTTGAAACTGCTTTGTATGTTAGAAGAAACAAAAATGAATGGCTAATTGATAGTGGTTGTTCTCATCATATAATTGGAGATAAAAGTAAGTTTGTGTCACTTGACAACTATAATGGTGGTCCTGTTAGATTTGGTGATGATGAGGCTACTTATATTGTTGGTAGAGAATCTATTACTTTTGACGGAAAGAATAATACTAACAATGTCTATTATGTGAAGGGTTTGTATCACAATCTTTTGAGTGTTGGACAGATGTGTGAAAATGGATATAATGTTTTCAAGAATGATGTGAGATTTGGAAGAGATCTGGAGTTGTGATTGCAGTTGGAAAAAGGATAGGAAGGAATATGTACCAGCTTGAAGGAACTTCGGAAGGATGTCGTTTACTATCCCAAACCGATGACAGTTGACTTTGGTACCAGAGGATGTGTCACAGCAATTTTGATAATTTGGTAAGAATAAGTTCATCACGTGCAGTAAGAGACTTACCTAAATTATGCAAACCAAATAATGTGATCTGTAAGGGATGTTAGGAAGGAAAACATAAGAGAGAATCTTTCAAGGCAAAAGACTTCATCTACTGATCTACTGGAGTTAGTGCACACTGACCTTTGTGGTCCTACTACTAAAACAAGAAGATTTCAAGGTAAGAGATACTTTATACTTTTCATTGATGATTATTCAAGATTGACTTGGGTTGCATTTCTTAGAGAAAAATCAGAGGCACTTGAGAAGTTCAAAATATTCAAGGCTAAAATTGAAAATGAATGTGGTAGTAGGATTAAGTGTTTGAGATCTGACAAAGCAGGAGAATTTACTTCTGATGTGTTTTAAAGTTATTGTGAGAAACATGGCATTAAGAGACAGTTTTCAGCGATTGGGACACTATAGCAGAATGGTGTAGTAAAAAGAATGAACTGGACAATTTAGGAAGCAGCAAGGACTATGTTGAAGGAAGCAAATTTACTGGAGATCTACTAGAGAGAAGCAATGCATATTGTTGTTTACACACTAAACAAAGTTTTGTACCAAAGGAAATATGACAAGACACCATATTAGTACCGGAGGAAATTTGACAGTAGAGCTGACAAAGGAATATGTATGGGATACTCTACAAAAAGAAAAGCATAGCGGTGTTACAACAAAAGACTAAGTAAGATTGTGGGAAGTGTGAATGTGAAGGATGATGAAGATTTTTAGAAGACTCTTAAGAGACATATTGATTATGAATGTGATACAGAGGACCTAGGAAAAGAGAGTAAGAAAGAAGAGGAAGAGACTCGACCGGCACCAGCATCTACAACTAAGAAACCAAGCTATGTACAAAAAAATCATTCTGAGTATCAAATCATTGGTGATAAGAATAAAGGAGTTGTCACTAGAAGTAGAACAACACAAGATCATGCTTTGTTGTGTTTACTTTCAGAGATTGAGCCTAAATCTGTAGAAGCAGCATGTAATGATCAGAATTGGGTTAAAGCAATGAAGGAAGAACTTGATCAGATTGAGAAAAATCAGACCTGGGAACTTGTGCTCAGATTGACAAATAAGAATGTAATTGGTATTAAAAGGGTGTACCGGAACAAATTGGATGAGAATGGTAAGGTAATAAGAAACAAGAACAACCAAAGAGAAATCAGGAGATTGTGTACCTTGGGTTGCTCTATTTGATGGGATAGCAGAAAGTTGACCATCTTGCTGATTCTTCTTAATTAGAATGTATTTAGAAGTATTTTCTACACCTTTATGAGAAACATTTACATAATTCTTTGCTTTCTCCTCATTCCTTTGATTTTAACCTCTTGTGAAGGCATTGCAAGATTGACCATTACCTCTTCATCATTATTATGGTCTATGTTTTGTGAAAAAACACATATAGCAGAAGCTTGGCAATTGCGTGGAGATTGATGTACAATTGCCAACCTCTCTAAATTGGAGGATGTCTAGCTTGCTCATCGTGCTGATATGGAAAATAATTCTTCCTTGGGAGGTCTTGATACAAAGGAGGTGGATTCTGCAGATGCTTCTTTTTAATCTGAAGTAAATTGTTGGCCAGTTTTTTGTACCGTAGGATTCACAGTGGACAAAGTTGAAGGAGACTTTGAAGATTGATCTTTACCCTTCTGTAGCTGTTTGTTCCACTTGCCAGCAGTTAAGAGATAATCTTCTATTTCTATTACCATGGTTTGACTTTGAGCTGCATTAAGATCTTCCACTCTTGCTCTTCTCAAAAGGAAACTAGCCTCTGATGGCTAGGCATTTATAAAGAAGTATTTCTAAATTTCAGGAGTGGGTCTTTTGGCAACCTCAATCCTATTCACAATTGTATTAAATTTGGCCGCAAATTCTCACATAGGTTCATGAATTTCTTTCTTCATTTGTGTAAGATGAGTAGAAATATATGCTCATCTTCGGCACTTTTGAACATTGCTTCAAAACTGCACCTCAATAGATCCCACAAGAAAATGGTAGAACCAATCACCTATATTGTCAGTTAGAAACTCAACATATAATCTCACAAACACATCTTCCTGTTGCACTCCCAAAACAGCAGATGCAGCGAAGTATGCATTAATATGTTCGTGAATACTTTTCCATCTCCCTTAAGTAGTATTTTCTTGAGCCGGGGAGCACGTCATGTAACTGATATCTCAGTGCTAAGGGGCCTATAGAAGCTCCCCACAAAACAGGCAACAGTAATCTAAAGAGTCATCAGTTTTGAATCTTAATATTGAATATTGAATGTACCTTTGTCTACAAATTAGGGTCATTTGAAACAAAATAAATAATCTAAAGGGTCATTGGTTTTGATCATGACCTCCTTGTATCTGTACCATGTTCAACTTGGATACAGTCATACAACAAGGAGAAGGGATGAATTTAGTGCCCCGTCTGCTAATCCAGTTATCATGAGTATTAAGGGGAAAACGATCAGAATTTAAAGGAATACAATGTTAAGGTGGAAAAAGGTTTATATTATTATCTTTCAATAGCAATCAAAGTGCACAAACAAGGAGAAAGATAAGAAACCATGAATTTATAAACAAAGAGCAACACCATTCCATATACACAAAAAGATTAGAATTATAATTAAAGAATTTTAGTATTTGTGTAATTCAAACAGATATAGCCAATTTGGTATTAAGAGGTAAAATGGGTTTAGGATTTCAAACATAGAACAATCTAGGTCTTGTTTTGAGGTGAAAAGAAATATCAGAAACTCTAGCCAGGGACTAAATTGCCCTATGAATCTTACTCTAGCCATGGATTTATAATGCCTTATGAATCTCACTCTAATTTTAAAAAAGTTCCTGCTGTGCTTGGATTCCTTTGATAGAAAAGTTCACATATTAGACCAGTATGCATATTAGATTGAAGAAAGTATGAAATTTGAAAATAATGGAAAAAGGATTGAACAATTTATAAACCTGTATGTGTTGGGGCCCAGGTACTGGAAGTCCTGCAATGCACTTATGTTCAGAATGGATTTTGTTCCCGATGGACGACTGAAAAAACTGCTTAGAGGTTTAGTCATCCCAGTAGAGTTCATGTTTATAGGAAGGTACATTCTTTCACTTCGTGATGCAAATAAATTTGCTTTTTTAAGTTTTGATTCTTCTTCTTTTCTCATATCTGGCTCTCTCACTTCTTTTTGCATATTTGATTCTTCCAATTCTTCTTCTCTCATTTCTGCTTCTTCAACTTCTGCATTTTCAATGTTTGATTCCTCTAACTCTGCTTTCAAAACTTGCATCAATTGCATGCTTTTCCTGCAAAGTAGTGGACAGTAAATCAGATATGTGCTTTACCAGCAGAGACCATAAAACAGCACATTTTCAAATCTTCTTTAAGCTGTCTTATAAGAGAACCTTATGGATATTGTGGAAGGCACAACCCATCCCAGCCTGTATCCAACTGCAACCAACAAATCCACTGTCGCATACAGAGGTCTTCCCTTCACACACCGCAACCCACACGTAGTCACACACTTAACCAAGGCTAGCAGAGAACTATGTTAAATGCACACAGTTAATCCTCATTAATAGTAATAAGAAATACATAAATAATGTTTGCATTACACATTCCATTCAGAGTTGTACTACTTTCCTTTCTTTATAAGAATTTCATCGCTTAATACATAAAGGTTAAAAAATACAAAACTGAAACTTGAGTAATCTGGTGTGCTTCTGATTAGATAAGTTCAGACATTGTTTTATTTGATGGTGTTTCCATATTTGTGAGCAATTTCTTGCTTATTGTTTGTTTAAAGCATAGTATACTGGAAGGATGATAAGAAAACAATTATATTAATAAAACATAAGTTTTATATTGGAACTCGAAAATGTATACTAAAAAGATGCCAAGATAAGGATTGTATAAAAGAATTCTGTAAATTTATAGGGCCATTTTCTTGGTAAATGTTTCTTTCCTTAACATATAAATTACCAGAGGAGGTGAAATTCTACAAAAAAAATTGTTCCTACCAACCACCCCAAAAAACGACCCCACTTAATTTCGCTCATAGACCCTCAATAATATGAAAGAAGGGGGGTGTGACCAAAAGTGTCACTAACAATTTCAAGTCCTCTCACCCTTCTTCTCTGCCCTCTATTTTATTGCTGTGCCCCAACTATTTTACCCTCATACCGGATCTTGGAATTGAGACTTTTCTCGCTGACATTCCTCCTCCCACCCACCCCCAAATCCGACCAGACTGAATTTCACTAATAAACCATATCTTTCTTGATCTTTAGTCTGGGTCATAACTAATCTATCTCTTAATTAATCAACCTGGTAGAATAAGCCCCCCCTTGGAGGTAGAATAATTGTTGTGGGCATGTTACATATAGAATCTAATCTTGAAGGTAACAACATTAGCACCCACCCTGCTGCCCCACAGAAGACATATGGACTTTTGATTAACAAAAGAGATGGTCTGTTACTCTTGGGTGTCAAGCACAATTAGAACAGAAATAAGATGTAGTTGTGTTCTCCAATAAGCTTGAGACCAACATTCTGCAATGTTCCATCGATTGGTGCTTTAGAAATTGATCAATTTTATTACTTTGTATATAAACCAGTGTTATGAGACCCGGATTCGGCAAGCTCATATTTGACTCGGATTTGGACTTGTTCCCGGACTTGGCAAAGACTTGACAAATTGAAAACCCCAAGAAATTCAAAGATTTTTAAGGATTTAAAACTTGTTTCATGCATCCTTTAATAAATAAATCTTAAAAACGCAATAATCTCATCAAATAGAAGCTACTTTGAACACGTACACAAGTTTACATTGATCACATAAGTATAAATGCAAATTTTAGGCTTTAGCTGAAGGAAATAAGTTAAACTAAACAACACAAGAAATTTAAATAGTGTCAAACGCCTACAAAATTCATGAAATGTGAATTCATGGCATCAAAAATTAAAAATGTGTGACTGCAAGCTACTAACTTACACAAAATGAGTGAATACAAGAATGCAAGCTACTAAATCCTCTAAATACGTGAATGTGTGGATGCAAGCTACTAACTCCTCTAAATGTGTGAATGGGTGAATGCAAGCTACTAAATCCTCTGAATGCATGAATGCAAGCTACTAACTTGCACTAACAATCAACAATCACTATTGTTGGCTAAAGATTTTGTAGGTAGTCGTAGACACACTACTTGCAAAATGGGATATTTAGACACAGTGTGTGAGAAATAATCTCTCCTCTCAACTTAGGGGAGGCGCCCTTCTTATTGCAACTAATTCAACTAAAACTTAACAAGAAACTTAAATTTAATCTAAAATTGGGTGTTTCGCATATCACTTCCTCTTTCTGCAGGAAGGATTTCACTTTCATAAAGATGCACTCTACAAACTGAAGACGTTTACAATTTCACCTCTAAGTACTAGTTGGGGCAATAATACCAATAAACTCAAAATCAACTAAAAGATTAATTGTTAAGCGTACTAGTTGACTATAGACTAAGGAATATATATAAGCTCACTGACTTATACACTATCCTGAAAAGGGTTTTAAACTATGAAGCAGCAATATGATAAGCACAAAGACATAAACACATGAAACTTTTTTTCCATCTTTAATATCAATATGAATCACAGCTCAGTCTATGTATTCACTCTTAACTAACTCAAATTGACAATTATAGCACAAAGTCTATACAAGATCAGATTTAAGGCTCTCTTTATAACAGCACAAATAATTTCACAAGTCTCCTCAACTCAAAGATTGAAAATACTTTCTTTTTATTCACTCAAAAAATCAACTTGCACAAATTAAAGCAAAGTTTGAACTTGCACAATTTCACCATAGTTTTCTTGCAATGCATTTAGATAAATATTTACAATGAGCCCTCTTGTATTTATAGGAGAGACGCTATGAGAAAAATATGGAAAACTACCTAACTAGGGTTGACGTATTCAACATTACAGTCCTATGTAATGTACATGTAGCAAGATGTGTAATAGCAAATTTTTACTTTACATGTGCCATTACATATGTAATTGCAATTTTATGCTTTACATGTAACTTGTCAAAACTCAAAACAAAAATACATATCTAAAATCCTAGAAAACAATGAGAAATTTATTTGATTGCTTGAAGCACTTTTCAATCTTCTGCATTATTTACCATGAAAACCCGAAATTTGTGAATGCTCTCTTGAATTTCATTCAGATTTGGCACAATAGTGTTATCTGCAACTGTGGTTGTCTTGAGGATTGTATCTGAGCATCTGGAAACTATGGCATCGCTTTCCTCAAGAATAGTTTGAAGAAGATTGAGAGAAGTTTGATACCCTGTGAGTTTGTGAACAGAAGCCAGTGTAAAATGATCCGCTTCAAGCTCAAGGTGAACCATTAACAAGAATTTTGATATCGTATCATTTTCTGACATTACCTCTTGGTCATTACTTACTAATGTGCATGATATCTTCATAAATTGAGTGCTAATTTCCTGCTCTTTTTCAGCACGTGTCTTTATAGCCACCTCTAAATCTGTTATGAGGCCTACAATGACTTGACCTTTATTCACCAATAGCTCTTTAGATCTAAGGTAGTTCTCACGAGAAGGTATTACCCCATTCTCGCATAGCATCTCCAGCTTCAAATATGAAAACTTATTCCAAACCTCCAAGTCTTTTCCAAGTGACTCCGAGTTCTGACTGAAAGTTCTTAGAACTCCATTCAATTGGGATGTCACCATTCTAGCATAAGTAATCACTTGGAATGCTTTCTTTATCAATTTTGTTCCTTGTGCCATCATCTGATTCACCCGTACATTAATGGTTGTAGCCATCTCTCCAACTCACTCAACCTGCCTAACAGATTCTTCTGCAATAGAAGATGCTAATGGATCAACCTACTCTGAGACTCTGGTAACCTTACGAATTACTGCCATGAGTAACTCATTCTGTTCCTTGAGCTGATTTTTCTTCTTTTTAAGTTCATTGCACTCCTGTGCTAGTAGTGCTACAGATTCTTGAATATTGTTGATCAATCCAACGTGTGTCTGTTTGCCCAAATCTAACCTGGTGATCTTAAAGTCAGCCAACTGCATCTCTCACAAGGTTTTTCTATAAGAGGTTCAGCGATCTCCACATATTTAGTTTTTTTTTGTCCATCCTAACCCTTGAAATTATTTTGGCCCTCTTAGAACCCTTGGCCTTGACCTGTTTCAGTTACTCAAAGTCAAAAACATCTGGTAAAACTTCCTGTTTCTTTCTTTTTGGAACAGCAGCACTGAGTGACAAAGGAAGATCAGATAGAATAGTAGGAATCTCTTTAGACGCAACTTGTAACATGCTAGGTTTGTCGGCTAAAAATTTTGTAAGCCGCTAAGACTACACCTTACAAAATTGTAACTTTAGACAACGGTATAATGAGATAAATCTCTCCTCTCAGCAATAGGGGAGGCTCCCTTCTTACCGTAGGTGGCTTCAGCAAGATTTCAACTGGAATGAAATAAGGATGATACTTCTAATCTTTTCCTTTTTTTTTCAAGAAAAGATTTATAGGCAAATACAACTTATTAATTCTACAAAGATCACCTACTGCTACGATAATATCGGTGACTTAACAATTGACGTAAGAACAACTCCTAAGGCAGCAGTTACTAATATATTTGGTGAATTAAAAACAAGGGCCCAAAGTCTCTTGCAATTAATCCTATTTTAAGATAGCGAGAATCAATAGTGAGGCTCAAAGTCTCTCACCAATGATTCTAAAATTTAAAGAAAAATACTCAGGCTTGAAGCTCAAAGTCTTCAACTGTTAGTATTCGTAGCCGCTACTACTTTAACAATTCTCCTCCCGTAGCTCAAAGTCTCTCAAAAGATGAATTGAAACCTCCAATGATGTATGCAAGTTTAGCTTTAGAAATGAATTCAAGAAAGATTGAACAATGCAATGTAAGAAAACACCATTCAATCTCAACATCTACAACACAAAGTCTGAAGAATCTTGTTACTTTTATTCACTTTTGATAACTCATACAATGAAACACAAAGTTTTCATCACCCAAGTTCTCAAGTATAGCCTTGCTTGCTTCAACAAAAGATGATAATTTACAATGAACTCTCTCCTTTATATAGGAAAACAAAAGAGAGGAAAGTGGAGAGAAAAGGGGAAACCCTTAACCACTTTGATTTATTCAACAACTAAGTAACTAACTTATGACTTATTCAAAGTTGCATGCCTAATGCACGTGCAACCTAATTATGTGAAGTGATTATACAGGTACATGTTATCCTATATTTACAAAAAATTTTACTTCATACAATCTATTATATCTAATCTACTTAAAACGTAAAAAGCTAAAGACAACATGTCTTCACAAAGTATCTACAAAAACTGCAAACTTCTGAAGGGACTCACAAACAACTGCCTCATCTGGAGCTCCTGTGTGTTGTGCAACAATTGTCACTTTCTGAATTAAGTTTGTAGTTTCAGCAATAGCATGTTTATACTCAACCAGTTGGCTTTGCAAATGATCCAGTGAAGTTTTATAGCTGATTAACACATCAATCATACCAGAGTCAAAATTATCCGCCTCTAATTGCAAGCGGATAACTTTTGTGAACATTGCTAACACAATTGTATCTTCAATGAGCTCCCCTCCCTCAATGATTAATTGGTACTTAAATGGATGAAGGTTACCATTAATCACACTCTCATAGCTTTTAAGGCGTTCAGCTGCCTCATGACTTTCTGCCTTCAATCCTTTTATCACTTGTTCGTTATTGACCATCAAATGCAGATAATCACAATACATCCCTACTGATGAGATGATCCCATAGTCACATAGATCATCCAGGGGAATTTCTGTCATGCTCTTCCAGACATCAAGATTAGCATCTAGGAACCTGAGTTGCTGATCAAAGGACATAATGAGCTCTTTTAGCTTGAGTAAAACTACTCTTCCTCGCTTACAAATATTTACTGCATCTTGAATCACTTGCAGACCTTGAGATTCTAAGCAGCTGCCCCACTCATCCATGGCCTTGGCCTTCCTCTATGCTTTCTCTGTGTACTCAAAATTGATTGATAAAGAAGAAGATTTTATCTTTTCTATGATATCGAGAAGTCTTGCATTCTCCATCTTTAAAATATTCTTTTTCTCCCATAATTTATCATTCTTCAAAGTACGTAAACTCACCGCATCAAGTGCATCTTGTCGATAACCTAGACGTGTTTGTCTTCCCAACTCAACCCTACTGAATTTATAATCAGCAGCTTGAATTTCTTCTGTGGATTTATCAACAAGTGGTTGAGCTACTTCTGCATACTTGACCTCATTACTATCAACCATGATTTTTGAAACCATCTTTGCCTTTTTGTTCTTCGGAACCTTAGTTCTAACAACTTGCATGCAATCATCATCTTCAGGAGGAATTTCTTCCTTCTTCCTTTTTTGAGTAATCATGCTGAGCCATGGAGGAAGAGAAAAAGATGAAGTTCCTACTGCAGACGTAGTAACCAATGTAGTGACTGAATCAGCCTGAGCAACTATAGCCACAATGGGAGGAGTCTCTGTCTGAATAGCTACCAGAGTGGGACTATTGTGAGTTACTTCAGCCATAAATTGCTCAAATTGTGCCGAAGTAGTATCCATGATAACCACTGATGAAACTGCCTATAGAGGGAATAACCATAGAATATGTATCAAACACATTCTCGTAGCCTTGATACTGATCTTCTGACATAATGGCTGGAGCAACTGAAGATATAGGAAGAGGTTATGTTATCAAAACTGAATCCTGTAACGAAGAAGCATGTCCCATGTTGAATGTGTTTGCAATTGTGTCCAATGGCGAATCAGGTGATTCATCAGACACCGGAGAAGAATCAGGAAATGTAGTGGCAACAGGCACATCCAAAGGTAGAGATACTGTAGAGGTTACCTTGTTTGACTGAAGCATCTCATTTCCACTAGAATCTATCTGAATCCTCTAGGAATGAATAGCCTTTACTTCAATCATCCTTCCTGTAGCCTTACCTCCTTTGATTCTGAGCTTGGGTATGGATGCATCTGGAGTAGGAATCTCTGAAACTGAAGTAGATGCACCATCTTTACTCTTACCCTTGATTTCCAATCTCAAACCGATCGGACCAGAAGGATAAAAATCTTTACCTGGCTTGATCTTGATACATTTCAAGCCTCTTCTTTTTAACCAAATATTGGTGTTAGCAAGAATTGATTGAAATCAATCCCAAACAGATGTGCTTTCTTTTGATGACCATATTGGAGGGAGAATAGGCAAATTCTCTACATGATGTTTTGTATAGTCTAGATCAAGGATATCATCATCATCAACAACGCCACGAGGAATCTCTGCAAGATTAAAATCAACTATTTTCTTGGTAGTTAACCGGCAATAGTCCATTTTTTGAATGTCCAGCTCTGAACGCAAATCAATCCATATATCCTCAAGACGATGGACATGGATAAATTGTCTCCTCATCTTGTCATTAAGGCCTCTCCAATCAAAACAGGTTCTTGACATGAACTTCTTCAATGTAATTCTTTGAAGCTCGAATTCCATGTTCTTTGCCTTAGGAACAGTATCAAGAGAGTAACCACCAATCTTCAAAGGATTTTTTGAAGAAATTCCCACCCCAAGCCTATGTAGAGTAGACTGATATGCTTGAACTGCCATGAGCTGCCTTGCTAACTCCATCAGAATGATTCTATCAGTGGGATACCATGGAAGTGTATATGGCTCTCCTCTGAAATATCCAACCCGCATATAAGTGAAGTTTGGAAACTACAAGAAAAGACATCCATATTCATTCACCTTGGTCCAAGCTTCATCTGACACACGCTTGTTTGAAAGTTCTTTATCAAACAAGCACATATAATACCCATAGAAGGCATCTTGAACCCTGCAATAATGCAACCGGCTAGCCCTGAGCGGCAACTGATCAAAGTACTCCCAAACAAGTACTGATGTTCTATCTCCTTTAGTAGCAAGTCCTGAAAAAGACCCCAAGGCAGCAGCAATATATACGAAGTAAGAGTTCATGTAGAACGTTCCAGTGGTAGTGACTTGAGACAATTGTTCACAAAGGGTGTCACTAATCATCTCTCCCCAAAAGATCTTCTGTTTACTTCTTACAATCAAAGAGATGTACTTATACATCCAAGGCTCGAAAGTATTGGAATTTTTAAGACCTCCAATACGACTGAGCAAAGTAATGAGATCATTGATTTCTTCCTTGAAATCTATGCGGTGCACTCCCTTTGGCCATCTTACAAGATTTGGCCTCTTGTTGATTAACCAATTTTCATTAACATATTTCATACAATATGTTGTACCTTCATTCCATCTACTCAAAGCTTTTTGCTTTGAAATATTGATAACCAGTAGAGCGGGAGGAACTCGAAAGATCCTATCAATTGTCTCAAGATCCAAATTGATGATTGTGTTCCCATCATGTCTTCTGATAGTTCTAGATGCCCGATCAAAATTCTTGGTGCAAGCAAATACAAACTCTGGCTCAAGAGACGCCAAGGGAAAAGTAGAAACTGCATGTATACCACTTTGTTTTATGCATGACATATCCTCTATTGCAGCAGCGTCCATCCTTTTGAGAAAGTCATCAATGTTCATGTGAGCTATATCCGTGTCCTTAACATCACCACAATAAGAGATGACTTGAGACGGAGGAATGGAATTATGATACTGATCATACTGGTACTTCATTTTCTTCTTTTCTTTGCCTCTACTTGGTACAACTTCGCTTGACATAATAAGATTATAAGCACAAGCAATTGTAACACAAAAATCCCACAACATAAGAACATCTTCAAGGGAAGGATCCATTGCACTTCTGCTAGCATGAAATACAAGCTGTGATCTTGCTTCATACGAAGGGCAGCAAGGGAAGAAATCAAATTTATCTTGAAAGTATCATGAAAAACCCAAAAACGGGTTTTTGGAGGATGACTGCATATATGGACAGCGAATGGTAAAAGGGAACATGGATATGAATGAAGGGATATGACGCTATTTAAATGATAGTAATGAAACCTCTCTGCTAACATGAGTTTGAAGTCAAGTGGCAGCAACATAAAGGTTAATGGAAGTGGGCTTTTAAGGAGTGAAGTCATATGAATGAGAGGTAATGCAAAGTGGACCCGTCTCCTTTTTGGAAATAATATATTCAAGAACGGGGTTTTCAATCCCGACTGCATATGCAAAAGAAGAGATGTCTTTGCAAATGCATCTTTACAGAGAGAGAAACATATGTACAAAACTGAAAAAGAAAATAAAATAAAAATAAAAACAAAGACATCTTCAGCATACACAAGTAAATTTACCTCACTTCTTCAGAAGACAAAGGGAGGAAAATCCTTTGCAATCTTTGAAAAAATCTGGAAAAGATCATGAAGATTTTCGTAATTTAGAAGTGTTCTGAAAGAGTCTTTAAATAGAGTTCAATCCATGACTCATTCTCTCAAAAGATAAACATCTCTTGAAGTCAAGGATTGAATCTTGACAAGTGTTGGATGAAAGAGAAAATAAATGCTGAAAAATAGCAACAAGATTGAATAAATCCAACACATGCAAAAGCATCCAAAAACGGCGCCTAGGGTTTTCAAATCCATTCGAAAATGACAATAAACAAGTTGGAAATAAAATTACTTACCCTTGAATCCATTTTGATTCAAAAACATTTGGATTTAGATGATGATTGTGACCTCCAATGAGCTGTTTTTGAAGAAAAATGGCAGAGAAACATGCTGGAAATAAACCACAGCATATGCTTCTCAAGTAAAAATCGCCACCAGCTATTTCTTAATGCCAAACGCATTTTTTAGACCATAAAACATGTGTTTCTTTTAATGTGTTTTGGCTTTCAAAATCGCCACTTTACATATATGAATGGAAATGGGCTTTCAAAAGCCAAAAACATATGTTTTTATGTTGCTAAATCACATCTCCTTCATGCCGCGTTTGGAAACGCATTTTAGGAAATAAACAACATATGTTATTGCATCAAAAATCGCCACCAAGCAAGGGGAATTTAAAATGCACTTTTGGGAGTCAATAGCATATGTTATTGAACATATGTTATTGCATTAGAAATCGCCACCAAGCAAGGGGAAGAACTAAAAACGGGTTTTGAAAAGCAAATACAATAAAACATATGCTATCCAACATGTGTTATGGCATTAAAATTCGCCACTTAACATGACTTAGAGGAAAAACGTGTTTCAAAAGACCAATAACACATGTTATTCCTTTAAAAATTGCCACCTAGCATTGACATTTTTAATGACGGTTTTTAAAAGGTGAGAAACATATGTTAAGAGGTCCAAAAACACCACTTAACAAGTAAATCATATCAAAAACATAATAACATACTTTTGAGAGATAAAAGCACATATGCTTTTTGAGTTTTGCACGTGTAAATGAATTCAAATTCTCCACTTGCCATAGATTAAATAATAAAATCTTATTTAAAATATGTAGTTGCAGATACAAACTCCACTAATTTACTTGTGAGGACTTGGCAATGGATTTTAATAAACTTAATGCATTTGGATATATGCATTTAATAATGAAAAACCTACTTTGCACTTAAAAACATCTCATGTAATTAAAATTAAACTAATAACCATAGTTTTTAATAAAGTAACATAAAAATAGACTTTAAAAAGTCTAATTTTATTAAAACATTAAAAACTATAATCAAATCAACTCGGAATGAGTTGAAATTTTAAAATGGATGATAAAATCCAATTTAAAATTTAAGAATAATCTTAATACGTGCAATCGCCATCAAAAAGTCCACTTTTAAAAGGATTTAATAAAATATGCAGTCGCCTTGGAAAACCCCACCTTTTACCCCATAACATGAGCTAGAGAGCTCCGATCGAGGTCTAAGTTAGCTCGAAACGAGCGGAACTCAAAGGAAAAACAAAACAAAAAACTACTTACAAGAAAAGGAAAATGAAGAAAATACACGAAGATTACCCGAAATCAAGTGCTTGCAGTCAGAGAAGAAAAACTCATTTTGACAAGCATTTAGGGAAACAACTTGACGGCAATCTTCTAAAAAGAACGTATAATAAACAATACATAAGATGCAATTCAAGGATAACGAACTGCTTTAATGATATGTTATTAATACGTTTAAAACATAGAGGATACACCCACGAATCCATGAGAAAAATTGCATAGAGTTGTCTCAATTTTGTGATGTCAAAATTGAGAACAACAAGGTTGAGTACATGTTGTGATGCTAACGATGGTTGGTGCCTCAATTTGTACAGCAATAGGAGTAGATCTTGTAGTGACATGTGGCATTGATTCTGACATGAACCTGTCAAAGTCACTAAGGGAAGAATAACCTTCCATTAAAGGAATTATGGGTGAACATGGGCAAGAAACATAAGAGAAAACACCAACCATGTTGTCATGTGGTGTATTCTAAATAGGAGTCTTAACACTATTGAAAATGAATCAACATCAGGATCAATCATGAAACCAAGCGCATCCGCAAAAATGAACTCCTGTGTAGTTTCAGCAAGGGTAGATCGTGTATCTGGTATTTCTGGAAGTACCTGTACTCCCTCTTCTTGTTGATCATCTTCAACCTCAAGACTTTCATGTGTTACCACCTTTTCCCTTTCTTTACCTGAACTTTCTTGAGTTTTCTCCTTTGATTTCAATTTCAATTTTACTGTGGTTCTAGAAGAAGATGCATTATCTTTGTTCTTACCTCTCACTTTTGATTTCCGGCCCACAGGTCCAATTGTATCATCATCTTACCTTGATTTAAACCTTCTCATCTTAATACCATAACGCTTAAGCCAAGCATGAGTACTAGCCATGATTGACTGAAATATGTCAGTTATGGAGAAATTTTCTTTTAACGACCATTGGATTGAAGGGAGGTTCTGAGATGCAACCTTTGCTACCTAATACTCTGGATCTAGTATGTCTCTGTCATCTTCCATTGCTTCTGGAATGTCAGCAAGATCCATATCAATGATCTGTTCTAAGAATAACCTGCTATAGTCCATCCTTCTGATATCCTTATCTGTACGAAGATCTATCCAAACATCTTCAATACGATGAACATGAGTAAAAGATCTTCTAATTTTGTCCTTCATGCCCCGATAATCAAAATCAACTCTGATTTTAAACCTTTTCAGTTTAATCTCCTACAGTTTAGTTTCCATTGCCTTAGCCTTTACCATAGAAGTAAGTGAATACCTACCAATCACCAAGGGATGTTGAGTAGAGATTGTGAATCTGGTTTTATAAGATGCAGACTGTCTAGCATGTATATACATTAGCTGCCTTCCCAACTCCATTAGGACAATCTTATCAGTCGGATACCTTGACAACATATAAGGATGATCATCAAAACATCTGACTCTCATGTAAGTGAAAGTTGGAAACTGTAAGAACATACATCCATATTCATTTACCTTCCTCCACGCTGCCTTTGAAACCCTTCTATTTTCAAGTGTTTTGTTAAACAAACACATGAAATTTCCGAAGAAGGCATCTTGAAGTCTACAGTAATGGTGTCTCCCTGTAACCATAGGTAACTGGCTGTAGTATCCCCATACTGGTAATTTGCTTTTGTCTCCCTCATAGGATAGTCCTGGTAATGCTCGAAAGGATGTAGCAATTTAAACAAGATATGAGTTCATATAAAATGTATGAGTAGTAGACACCTTTGTCAACTACTCACACAATGAATCACTGATCAACTCTGCCCAAAAAATCTTTTGCTTTCCCTTTTTGATGATGGCAATATACTGAAACATCCAAGGCTCAAAAACATTGGACTTTTTCAATCCCCGCATTCTACCAAGAAGAGTAATCATGTCATTGATATCTTCTTTGAACTCAGTTTTGTACAACGTTGCAGGCCACCAGGTTGAGATTGATTGCCTTGGTTTAATAAACCAAACAGTATTGATCTCTCTCTTGCAGTCATCTTCCATTTTATTGTAGTATTCTAAAGCTTTCTCATGGGTAATATCTGCATATACCAAGGCAGAAGGAACATGGAAAACTTTGTCAATGGCCTCTGCATCTAGCCTAATAACAATCTAACCTTTAAAATCCTTGATTGTCCAGGTTTCTTTGTCAAAATGTGTTGCACACACCATTATGAACTCAGGTTCCAATATTGCTCCAGGAAAAGTTGAGAGTAGATGCATATGGCTTTTGAGAATTTTTGCATCTCATCCTTTAGATTTGCAACCTCTGTCCTCTTAACGAATTCAGACATATCCACATGCCCAACTTTTGTATCTTTGATCTCATCCAGATTTGAGACCACTGAAGTAGGAACTACAGAAGTCATATATTTATGGAATTTGAATTTCATTCTTTTCTTTGGTGTAGTGGCTGGCTCTTTTGTCATTAGATGAAAACCTGTTTTATCAAGATGAAAAGATCAAAATAATGTAACATCAGAAAGTGTTGACGTTAATTCTCACTTTGATTTTTTGAAGCTTGACAGATCGTGTATGCAAACTAGATAAAGCAAAAAATAGAAGAAATTGCATTTCGGGGATTTTTTAGGACACTGCAGATTTGACTGCATGTAGTTCAACTTGTAACATTTTATGTAATTGGACCAAAAAGTTCATACTACATGAGAAAAACATGAGACTTGAAGTAAAATCGGGGTTTTTGAATCCAACTGCACTTAGGATTGCATGTGTAGTTGCGTATGTAGTTCATCTTGCAATTGGGTCAAAAATCTTCGATTTGCATTTGGAATTACTTTTTCAAAAAGGGTAAACTTGGATATTGTAGGAGATTTTAGATGTGACTGTGCTTTTGACTGCATGTAACAATACATGTAATAGGTGCTAAAAATCCCGATTTTGGGTAAACTTTGCATGGAGATTTTTGGGGTAGTTACACTTTTGATTACATGTAACAGTACATGTAATGGGTCTCAAAAATCCCGATTTTGTAATTATAGTGGATTTGGAACAAACTTTTGTCGGGAATTTCTGATGTGACTGCATATTTGACTGCATGTAACAATACATGTAATAGGTGCTAAAAATCCTGATTTTGGAACAAAGAAGGATTTAGGCAAAAAATGTAATTGGGGATTTTTGAGGTGATTACATTTAACATTGCATGTGACAGTACATGTAGTGAAATACGAAATGAGTACGGAAAATCCTAAAATTCAAAGTGTGGGTAAACATGAAATGGAACTTTAAGAGGAAATTACACTTTGAATTTCGTGAAGCGCTGCATGAAGTAGTTTTTACAATTAGGATTAAGAATCCCAACTTTGGAACATCATTACATCATTGTTTTATGATGGGCATGGTCAATGCTGATTTTTCAAGATGTAAGTATGTGTGTGAAATTTCCGAGTATGGCTGCAAATGAATGAGGGATTCAACTTTTCAACACTATTGAAATTCTTGGTGTTTCTTTCAAATATTTTGGATTTAGGAAATAACTAGACTTCAAATATAATTTGAAAAACATAAGAACAAAGAAGAATCCTCAAACATAGCATCAAAAATTCACCGAGAACAAAAGTTATCCCATTTTTAAACAACAGTATACACAAAAACCCCAGGCGTAGGAAAATAACGGAAGAATAATGCAAAAATGTCTGCAATACTTGCAGATTCAACCACATTTTCACACAAAACATCAATAAAAACCCTAAACATGGCTGTATAAGGAGAAGCAATGATAAAACGTCTATAAAAAGTGCATAAATCATCATATTTTTAACAAAAACGAGTAATAAAAATACAATAAAAACATGTTTTTGTTAGCAATTTAAGTTGTCATTAGTGTAAAAACCATGTACCGGTAAAAGTTCACCGGTCACTCACGTTACATAGAAGTCACCGGTAGACTATAAACAGAGTGTATACATCGGTTGATGCAATGAATGGTATACACCGATAGACCGATCCAGTACCGGTCTCAGAGCTCATACAGAGTTGGAACCGGGAACGAGATACACCAGTCGAACTGCCTAAAAGATCCGCACGGGATCCTGCGGAAGCAGTTTGAGTTAAAACCGGATTATACGGGATATTCACCACTGAGAAGTGGAGTTAGCTTTTTATCTGAAGTTAGCTTTATTTCTTTGGATAATCTCATGGTAAACTCTAGATCATAATGCATAGCTTTTTGCTAATTGCATGATTTATTGGTGAGTTTACAGTCTAGCGGTTCTGTGAGTTAAGGGTTTCATTGCGATTGAACTCTTGCACAAATACAGGTCATAGGACGCAAGAAAAAAGTTGTTGATTGTGGGTGATTGCATGGAGAAAAGGAGAGACATCTTCTAAGAGAAGAGCTGCAGACACAGAGGTAGCAGACATCAACAACCAAGCAACCAAAGAAGAGGTATGATCTCATCAGACATTCAGTGTCATAACAAATCATCAATTCTATTAGTAGTGAAAGCATATTCAAATCCCTTTATTAGGGTGGACCTAATCGGTTCGTGGAAAAATCCCCTAACAGGGTAACATCTTGTTGATGTTCAAAGTCCTGTAACCAGACAGCTCCTAACAGGGTTTAGATCTTAACAGATCTCTTGTAACATCCCCTAACTGGGTAGCACCTTAACCGGTGCTTTGTAAGCTCCTAACAAGGCGCCTTCATTCTGAAGTAGTGAAGTTGTGAGCTCTGTCTCACCGTGGTTTTTCCCTTGTAATCAAGGGTTTCCACGTATAAATACTTGTATTGATCTGTGTGATTTTGTTTATGCTTTTGAATGACTATTATATTCTGTTTATCAGTTAAGGTTAAGAAGTTCAGAATTAAAAAAGTATAACAACGAGTATTTACTGATTCACCCCCCCCCTCTCAATAACCGGTAAGTATTAACAGTTTTTTGACAAAAAAATGTCCATGAATATCTAAAAATACAGGAATAGATAATAAAAACACTTAAATACGGACACCCATACCTGGTTTGGAATACACAAACTTGCAAAATGGCTATGAATGATGCTGATAAAACCCTGAACTCAAAATTGGCTGCAATCCAAAATTTCTTCAATGCGTTTTGAAGTAAAAATAAAGGAGAAACCAAGACTTAAAAGCAACTAAAGATGGCGATTTCTCATGGATTTGGCATGGAAGACTTAGAGTCCAAATATGGCACTCTGTGTAAACTTGGAGTTCACACACAAGACTCGGCATTCTTCAGATTTTCGAATGAGTTTGCATTAATGTTTTTACATATAACATGTAACGTTAAAAGGAAAACTCGATATTTATTATAATCGGAACTTGCTCTTAACATTACACATTACTTATTTCATTGCATGGATATGCAAAAGCATTTAGAATGTCCGCCTTAGCAAATATATATCGGGACTTTTGAAGGTTTTTAATTTAACATGTTACATGTAATAAAACATGTAATCCCTATTAAAAGTTCCAATGACTTAAACATTCGGGCCTTTTTTAAAGACTTACATTTATACTGAGATGTATTAAAACATGCAAAGACAAGAACAATGTCCAACTTCCTTATATTCTCGGGGGTTTTATTTGAGGTTACATTGTGATATGTTAAAATATATGCAATGTTATATAAAATCTCTAACCTTTATGAATCTCGTGAATTTTAAAAACCTTTGTATTACATATTACATGTAATGTACTCAAAAGGTTTTATTTTAATACATTTGAGATTTTAAAATAACATTAAATATATTTTAATTACGTATGAAAACCCGACTAAAGGTGACTTAGGAATTTTAATAATATATTATCAATATATTATTAAAAACTAAAACAACAATAAAATAAAATAAAACTAAAAATAAAAATAAAAATTAAACGACTTAAAACCTTTAAATAAATAAATAAATTTATTTATTTAATAATTAAAAACCAAATTTAATTTAATCGAAAACATGATTAAATTTTTGTATAGTTGACATTAATTTTATTAAAACAAAAGTTACAGCAACAATTGTCTCCTCTTCAATCGATATGTCGGTCTTCTCTTCAATGCCTCAATCGTTTTGCTCAAATGCCTTTTTTTCTCTCCTTGTGTTTGCAAACAATAGAAATGAGCTCCTAGGGTTCAGAGGCAAATAAAAACACCTTTTGAACAATTGATGTGAAGAGCCCAGCTGACTCTCTATTACAAATTGGCTCTTACTAAATTTAATTTGCACTTCTAAATTTCTTTCAGAAGATTTAGTAATTAATGAGCAGTAGATATGAATTTACCATGATACTTTCTAGATTTTGAACCACTTGATAATATATCCATAAACATTAATTCACCATTAAATTACTTGAAGGAAAAATCAGAATTGATCAACTTTCAAATTAACTTCAAATTACAAGCATTTAAAAACAAATCTGGGCACCTTCATTATTAATATGGCTGCCAATTGATGAAACGCAGCCTGGATAAGAGTGGCACCAATCTGAAATTAATTAATATTGAATCCCTCACGCAAGAACTCTTTTGATGATGCCAAGAAAAGAAGAATGATGCTAGCAGCCTCCAATAAATGCAAGCGTTACAAATTGATGAATCTGCCTCCCACAATCAATCACGCATGGCAGGAAAGTGTACGGCCAGCCTGGTAAAGTACGGCTGCAGCTGGGTGTCGTACGGCCTCAGTAATTGCTGTACGGTTCCAGAAATCTGTACGGTAGCTTGGTAATTCTCTGATTGATAACACAACAAGATTTATTGATCACAATTCCAGACACAATCAAACCCCAGCAAAAAAACAAATTGAACCCTAGGAGAATAAATCGATTTGCCTGCAAATTAAAATTTCTCACAAATCCAGTATACATCAGCACTGAATTATGATTCAGAATCAGAAAGAGCTCTCTCCTGGAAGAAGACCAAGCTCAACAGATGTTGCAGAACTCTCTCCAAAAGCTAAAGACCAAGTTAAACCCTAGCTTTTCCAAGCCAAGCAGAATTCTCTCACAAACAAATTATCAAATCATCAATGGGTGAATGAAAGTGCTTTTTTGAATTGAATATATAGCATTTTCGGAAAAAGCATCAATTTCACTTTTTTAACTTAACAAGGCTTTTTTAATCATAACTTCATTTTATAACATTAAGTTATAAAGTAATAAAGTTATTAAATTAAAATAATTTAATTTAATAATGATAACTTTAAAAATTAAAAACCTCTGAACCCCACTGACTGCGCAAACTCATTTCTGACATCAGGACCTCAAACGCCAACTGCCCTGCCAGAAATAACCCACTACCAAAAATAGTCAACTGCTAAAAATAGACTTACTATAAATAGTAAGTCTCTCAAACTGGAGATTCCCTGAAACTCGATCCTGGTAAATTTGACACTCCGTGCAAACAACCTGCTAATCCTGGCCATACCCAAAATACCACTTACTAAAAATAGTAAGTTGACCAAATTGACCCGAACGAAAAGCAGACTTGGTAAACTGAACCTTCAGAATGGAATCCCAACATTGGCTCTGCAATCTGACCCCCTCTAATCACCTAATTAGCTTGCGAGGGTCGTCAAACCAAGCTAATCCCAAAAGTCTGAAAAACGGGGACATTACAGTCCTCCCTTCCCAAGATTGCTTGTCCTCAAGCAATCAAGAAAAACAAGGAACATCACAAACCACCCGGATCCCAAGGATGGTCATGAGTAATGTCCTGCACAACCTCATACTCCTGTGACGAAACCAACAACATCAACAGTACCAACATCAGTAACTGGAAATCTGCACTCAACACCCGAACTGACAATGCTGCAATAGGATCACCTCGTGGGAGAAACTCAACCGAGAGTAACTCACACGGGAGTAACTCAACCAACAAACTGGACTTGCTCCCAGTCTTCGAACTAACCAAATCATCATACCAGTCATCAAAAGGATGCGCTGAAGAACTGTGTGACTCATAGATATCCTGAACGTGAGGATCGAATGTAAAGCTATAAGCACTCCTCACCGTGTACACCCCTGTAAACTGGTCAGCTAGACCTGACTGGCCTCCTGTGTAATCTGCCTTATGAGTAGGTGTACAAATCGAATCCCAAACGTCATCAACATCATGATCATACAACTCATGTAAGGGATCATCACCAAACTCAAACAATGGATTGTCACAAGTCATGACGACATCCATATCAAATAAAGGGTTGTTCACAAAATGAACAACACCCATCTGCTGATATGAGCCATAAAACAGTGAACTTTAAGAGACATGATGTGTGATCTGCTCAACCTGTATGGACTCATGTCTCTATGTATCAACACTATCTACTGCACAAAAAGACAATGCGTAGACTCCCCTCAGCAATGCCTGGCAACACATACTCTCTGCCCTAATGCTCAAATTTTATTTGCATCAAGCTCACACTAAGGCAGAACTCCTTAATCTCCTGTATCCATTGCATCCCTAACACCACATCCATCTCTCCCAAATCGAACACATAGAAGTCAGCTATCAGCTCATAATCACCAAGAAATAAGGAAAGATCTCGGATGCACCTGGTACAGGTAAAATTGTAGCCATCGACTACCCTAACTCCAAACCCTGCAAACTCCTCTACCTGAAGCCCACATTGACTAACAAGTCTCTCATGAATAAAGTTGTGTGTGGCTCCAGTATCCAACATAGCAACACAGGGATGTCCCTCCACTAATCCCTTCAGTCTGAGAGCAAAGGGAAGTGGCACAGAGGTGGACAACACAATCAGAGATAGTTTGGCTTCAAGACCAAACTCTAGAGTAACTCTCTGCTCCTTTGTATCAAACCCAGCAGCCTGATGAGAAGACTCAGCCTCACTCTCACCAAAAAAAACCCACATAGAGCTATTCTCCCTGCCCTTAGGCCTCATAGTACAAGTATGCTTTCTATCACAAGGCTCTTTGCTAAAATAGCAAAGCTGCCTCCTCAAATCCTCATGAGTGGCATCATCAAGTCTACCTGCAGGCTTCTTTCTGTCAACAACTGGTGGAGGTACCTCATCTGCAGGAGGAATAGTAGGACTAGGAGTAGACTTGCCCCGTGAAACAGAAGGCTCAAGATTCCTTGCCTTCTTCATAGCATCTCTCAAAGTGGGTGGATCCAGGGACTTGACCCATCCTCTGTACGGCTCTAACAAACCCTCTATGAACAGCATGACTCTCCTCCTCTCGGAGATGTCATATACCATAACTGATAGGAGTTGAAACTCACTGATGAAGGCCTCAAGGCCACCTGTCTGTCTCAACTGAAGTAAGTCTCGGGATCTTTCCTGTCAAACCGCTCTATCAGTCTATCTACGAACTCCTAGTACTGCACAATATGATCATGATGCAGAGACACTAACCCGTGATACCACCAATCATGAGCAACCCCATCCAAATAAAGCACGGCAAATCGAATAGCATCCTCCTCACACATAGGACGAAGTGAAAGATAAGTATCCAGCTTGTGGACCCATGCTCTGGTTGTAGTCTTCCCACTTCCATCGAAGTGGTCTAATGTCAACTTACTGGTTGCCTGCTTGAGTTCATTCTGCCTAGGTCTTTGCCTCATGTTAGGAGCTGGCCTGCCTCTGGAATGCTCACGCTTCTGCATCAAATATCTGTCAAAATTTAAATTTCTTTTTAGTGCCTCAGGAAGAGCACCCCACTCTGTAAAATGTGCCACCATGTCATCGACAAATGGTGTTGGCTCTGACTCCACACTAACTGCATCCAGCGTTGGCCTCAAGAAAGTCGGACGATGAGGCCTGTCATAAGTACCAGTATGGTCAGCTCTATAATCTCGCCTGTCATCAGCTTGTGACCTGTGTGAGCTGACTGAAACACTCTGCGCACCTCTGTCTCTAGCACCTGGTAATGCAATGCGTTGTAAAGTGTCTGAAAGCTGTTGCAATACAGTTGCAACATGATGCTGACCATCTGCAATATTTCTGAAGGCATCTCTGGCCTCCCTGTCTATATCATTTCCAATGTTATTCCTATTTCCTGCCTATTCATTCTGTGGGCCCTGTTCATTACCTTCAGGAGGTGGTGAATTTCTACCCCTATGGGTATAGTACCCTCTTGGTACAAATCTGTCTGCCATTATTTTATTTTCATACCCTTCAGGATGGCAAGATCAGTGCTCTGATACCACTGTGAAGAGCCGAGTTGGCTCTCTATTACAAATTGGCTCTTACTAAATTTAATTTGCACTTCTAAATTTCTTTTAGAAGATTTAGTAATTAATGAGCAGTAGATATGAATTTACCATGATACTTTCCAGATTTTGAACCACTTGATAATATATCCATAAACATTAATTCACCATTAAATTACTCACAAGAAATATCAGAATTGATCAACTTTCAAATTAACTTCAAATTACAAGCATTTAAAAACAAATCTGGGCACCTTCATTATTAATATGGCTGCCAATTGATGAAACGAAGCCTGGATAAGAGTGGCACCAATCTGAAATTAATTAATACTGAATCCCTCATGCAAGGACTCTTTTGATGATGCCAAGAAAAGAAGAATGATGCTCGCAGCCTCAAATAAATGCAAGCGTTACAAACTGATGAATCTGCCTCCCACAATCAATCACGCAAGGTAGGAAAATGTACGGCCAGCCTGGTAAAGTACGGCTGCAGCTGGGTGCCGTACGGCCT
Source organism: Chamaecyparis obtusa (assembly GCA_027943335.1). Lineage (NCBI taxonomy): Eukaryota > Viridiplantae > Streptophyta > Pinopsida > Cupressales > Cupressaceae > Chamaecyparis > Chamaecyparis obtusa. Next base: position 76,270 of record BSBK01004763.1, on the reverse strand, counting down.
CAGTAATTGTTGTACAATTCCAAAAATCTGTAAGGCAGCTTGGTAATTCTCTGATTGATAACACAACAAGATTTATTGATCACAATTCCAGACACAATCGAACCCCAACAAAAAAACAAATCGAACCCCAAGAGAATAAATCGATTTGCCTGTAAATTAAAACTTCTCACAAATCCAGTATACATCAGCACTGAATTATGATTCAAAATCAGAAAGAGCTCTCTCCTGGAAGAAGACCAAGCTCAACAGATGTTGCAGAACTCTCTCCAAAAGCTGAAGACCAAGTTCAAACCCTAGCTTTTCCAAGCCAAGCAGAATTCTCTCACAAACAAATTATCAAATCATCAATGGGTGAATGAAAGTGCTTTTTCGAATTGAATATATAGCTTTTTCGGAAAAAGCATTAATTTCACTTTTTTAACTTAACAAGGCTTTTTTAATCATAACTTCATTTTATAACATTAAGTTATAAAGTAATAAAGTTATTAAATTAAAATAATTTAATTTAATAACGATAACTTTAAAAATTAAAAGCCTCTGAACCCCATTGACTGCACAAACTCATTTCTGACATCAAGACCTCAAACGCCAACTGCCCTACCAGAAATAACCCACTACCAAAAATAGCCAACTGCTAAAAATAGACTTACTATAAATAGTAAGTCTCTCAAACTGGAGATTCCCTGAAACTCGATCTTGGTACATCTGACACTCCGTGCAGACACCCTGCTAATCCTGGCCATACCCAAAATACCACTTACTAAAAATAGTAACTTGACCAAATTGACCCGAACGAAGAGCAGACCTGGTAAACTGAACCTTCAGAATGGAATCCCAACACTGGCTCCGCAATCTAACCCCCTCTGATCACCTAATTAGCTTGCGAGGGTCGCCAAACCAAGCTAATCCCAAAAGTCTAAAAAATGGGGACATTACAATTGAAAACTATTATTTTATTTTATTTTTCTTTTTCTTTTATGCTAGTTATGGCATGGTCCTAGGGTCAGGACTCTGTGATTCTATCGAGTCTGGCAAACTTGATGAGTCTAGCCAAACTCGACCAAACTCTGAGAGTCTGAGTCCTAAGCTCCCCAAGACCGGGAGAATCGAATCGGCTCTAGGCTCGTAGAGTCCAACCAAGACTCACAAAGTCTTGGAGCTATGATATAAAGATTTGTAATATTATGTGGCTATATCATGATTGTAATCTTATGTGTAGAAATACTTGTAAGTTTGGTTGTAACTATTCAACAAGTACTAATGAGACTTAGAGCAGGTTGTTTGGTCACCCAGACTTGAGCATTAATATTTCTATATAGTACTCTATAATACTAACAGGAAAAATCATCAATAGAGAAAACTACGCACAAGTATCAAGATATTTCTTATCAATCAAATGGAAATATTCATAAAATGTTGGTGACTAATACTAGGTTCAACAAACAATTCAAACATAGATTGTTGTTGTAATCCACTCAACCCTCAACTTTTCCTATTCTACATTGGTGTTGTTACAACCATAGTCACAAGATCTAGACTTAGCTCAGACTTGGCAAGCTGATTTTTTACTTGGGCTAGGACTCGACAAAGAATTTGCAAATTGAAAGACCATGAAAATTCTATATCTATTTATGATTTAAAGCTTTTATAATGCGCCCTTTAATAAATCAATTGTAAAGATGTGATAAAATTATCAATTAGAAGCTACTTTGATCACATATACAAGTATGCATTGTAATGTCCCCATCCAAATTTGCCCTAAAATCACAATTGCAACAAATTAAGGTTAAGGTTTGTGATGTCCCCTCATTTAAAACCCTAATTATGATATTGTAATATCCCCAACTTTTCTATATCAGACTCAAATATCCCCTTTCTAAAGTAGAAAGTAATAAATAATAATAATAATAAAATAAAATATTCAAACAAATTATAATATAATTTAATCACAAGACAAGTCTCCATAAGAGTAGACTATCCTTAGTCAGCAACCAAAAAAGAATAATATATACAGCAACAACTCATGTTATGATCATTACGATGATAAAGTCCAATTAACCCTTTGGGTTGAGTTGGACCAAAGAGTATCGTGTGTAAACAATTACCTTGTGTTAGACATGGATACCGGTGGAGGAACAACAACATCAATATTGGTTCATAGTTCATACGTTGGGGTGGAGAAAATAAGTCATTAGCATCATCGCGGCCAATAGCTAACATCAGCATTGAATAGGAATAAATGTTTACAATAAAAGCAATGACTCCCTTGGTAACAAATTAAGAACAGAAATAAGTTGGCATGATAATTTAACCAATGCAGTTTTAAGGATTAAGAATACAGACAGCAGCTAAAGATTATAATTGCTACCAATTTGGAGATAGAGCAATAACAAACAACCAATATCTGGAAAGAATAGATGGGAGTTGGAGGGGCAAACACGATACCTAAGGAGAGATAATACAGGTTGTGATATCGACTAACATTACAGAGAGTTGTCAGAGACTATGGGATGATAACAAATTAATGATCATAAATAACATCATTATCACTCTGTTGGTAAATAGTTGGCTAGTCAAGCACCATACTTAATTTGACCAAATAATTGAAGGGAATAGCAAGGCAGCATGATTATTGCACTAATGAGATAGAATGTTAATAGATCCAATAATTATCACCATAAAGTTAATAAATGAAAGAATGCAGATATAAATATAAGGAACATGTATGTTTGGTAATATGTTGAAGACTTGTAATGAAAAGATATGATGAATATTTAAGGTTAAAAGATGTGCTTTTCATTGAGTGCCTCATCATTACACTACAATATAAAAAACACTTTCAAATCATTCAAGGGAATCATTGAGTAAGAAGGAAAAAAAGATACATATCAATAGACACGAGGACTTATATTAGTACATGAAAAGCACACAGGAAATACTAAGAGGACGGGGGGTGAATCAATATTTCAAAACTTTTAACTACATGAAACCACATAAAACATAAAGAGAGCAAATATAAAGACATTAACACCAAATTTCATGTGGAAAACCCTTTCAAGTAAAAAACCATGACATATAAAACTTTCATTAACAAAAATGGGCACCAAGCCAGATTACAAAAGTGAGCACCAACTCATAGAGAGCCCCAACTCCCTTTGAAGCACCAACTCTAGTCGCTTAAGGCACCGACCCCAAAGAGCATCAACCCTCTTCGAAGCACCAACTCCAAACATTGAAGAACCAACTCTAGTTAGCTGAAGCACCAACCCCAATTTGAGCAGCAAATCAAATGAAAAACTCAATAATTTTTAGAGCATGTAAAGAGCCTAACTGGCTCTTAGCTGCCAACTGGCTCTTTCCTCAATTTAATTTGTAATTTTCACAGAGCTCCGAAATATTCATAACTTATTTGTAAATTTTCAATTAAAATCATAGATGCTAATTCACTGGATTACTCTACATAAGAAAATGAACACTAGCATTTTGCACCAACTTGATTAGTATTTAAAACTGAAAATTCAACTAAACTTCTTTAAGAATAACCATAACAATTAATCTATTCAAGAAATGGCACCTTGACAAAAAAACGTGGCTGTTGTAGAAAAACGCAGCATAATGAAGAACTGGTGCCAGCCATTAAAAAATACTTCTGCAGCTTAGAAACTACAAACAATCCAATGGAGCGAATTCAGTCTACACACAACAGCTGCAACCGTAACTAATCCTCCCACTAATAACCACAATGCATCAGAAATGTACGACCAGGCAAATCCATACGGCAGCAAAGGAATTTTGTACGGCAGCAGAAGAATTTCATACGGCCCCCTCTCTAAATCTGTATGGCAGCCTTGTTGTTTCCTTGCATTAACAATTTGCTGCTCTTCACATCAATGATCCACAGGACAAGAACAAGCATCATAATTTCTGAAGAATTCTCTCTAAAGATGAAGACCAAATTCCTCCAAACCCTCACTCCAAGAGAATTTCAAAAATCTCCTCCAAGCACCACTTTTCAATAATTGACAAAATGACATAAGGTAGCGAAATCGATTTCACCAAGGCATATATAAAGGCTTTAATGAAATCTTCTTCAAGACACTTTTCATTAAAGAGCCTTCACCATCACAACATTAAATTAAAACATTAAAGTCCAAAGTTATTAAATTAACATAACTTAATTTAATAACTTTTATTATAAATGTGATGCAACTGAGTCTCACTGACAAAATCTTTTGAACTTCTGACAATAGCACCCGAGCTCAGACTGCCCTACCAGAAATAGCCAACTGCCCAAAATAGACTTACTAAAAATAGTAAGTCCCTCAAACTGGAGATCCCTGATAAACGATCCTGCAACACCTGATGACACTGTGCAAGCGCTCTGCTAAACCAAGCTATGCCCAAAATACCACTTACTATAAATAGTAAGTCATCCAATCTGTCCTAAACGATGAGCAAACCTGACAACCAGAACCTCCAGAATGGAATCCAACTACTGGCGCTACTAACTGACCCCTTCCGATCACCTGATTAGCTTGCGAGGGTTGCCAAACAAAGCTAATCTCAGAGACTGAAAAACGGGGACATTACAGTCCTCCCTTCCCAAGATTGATTGTCCTCAAGCAATCAGAAAAAACAAGCAACATCACAGACCACCTGGATCCCAAAGATGGTCATAAGTAATGTCCCCATCCTCACCATACTCTTGTAAAGAAAAAACCAACATCAACAGTACAGATACCAGCATCTGAAAAACTACACTCAACACCCAAATAACTGACATCACTGGAAACAACATTTGTAGATCAACTATAGATGTCGATGCAGGAAACAACCCAGCGCAACTCAACCCAACTGAAACATCAACTCTGCAAAACTCGAGTTCCTGTCTAACCGACCCTCACACCCAAGTGCACTGAGAAGAATACAACCAAATGTGCCTAAATCACTGTTACCATCTCTAATCTCTGATAAACTGTCCTAGGTGTGTGGATACTGTAAGTAGTCCAACTTACAACTGCCAATTCCATCTGCAAAAGATGGTGCTAATTCATCCCATAATGAATGGTAAGAAACTGGAGCTGGTCTACACTTGCGTGAAATCAAATCTTCTACCTCTGGGTCAAAAGAAAAATGATGAGCATACCCCACCGTATAATGTCGGTAGAAAGCCCCAATCTCCGTCAATGGCTCATCATTACCCAACTGGGAATCATGAAATGGCTCCAATCTCTGACTCCGCATAACCGCAAGCTGGTTAGGATCCTGAGCAACCCTCTCAGCAAACCCAACCTCGAAATCCCTGTGGGGAAGCATCATAGATAGAGTCTCCACAATCTTCCCTACCAACCTCCGAATAGCACAAGAGCCTCAAATGAGAGTACCCTCAGACACTCTGTATGAATCCTCTAGCACATCTGCACTCTCAAGTAAATACTCCATGAATGACTCAGTGCAGTAGAAATTATACATGGTAGCGTCAACTTGCTCCCCCACAACCCACAGCTGATCCCTTTGAAAATGTGGCACTGCCAACTGTCCCATGCTATCAGCTATATGAGATGAAGAAATAGATTCACTCCCAGCAAAAGGAAGCAAATCAACATGAGAACTTGATTCCACTGATACTCCTACCTCATCCATACCTAGTGCACCCACATCCTAAACAGATGTGTTTACCACATCATCATGCCGCATGTCCCCTACCGTAGAAGCCAACTCACCACCAACCACCTCAATGTGCAACCGAACTGGGTCTGGGGCTGGTGTGGACCAAATATGCTCCAACTCCATGGTCACCTCCTCTAACTAAAACTGCGACTCTTGAAGAGCCCACTGAGTGCCCTCTAAAGCCTCAAAAGTCGTTGTGAGCTCCTAAGTAAGCTCACTCACCTCCTCTCTGTCCATCAGTGCCTCATATGCTGTACTCCCCCACTCAACTAGGTGATCACGGTCGGCTACCATCTGTAAATAACCCTATCTCAAAATCCTGACAACCTCACGCAAGGAATGGATCTCTATCGAGGAAAGGTAACCACCACTGTGCTCATCTGTCATAGGAGCACCCCAATCATAAACAGCCAACAGCTGACGAGTGACATCAAAATGCTCAAGAGTAGAAGTAATATCTCTCTCATCAACTCGCAACTGGCTAGTCACATGATGACTCTGCACAATGGGCCTCCTATGTACAACCTCAACTGCGCTGCCCACACTATGAGAGGAAGCTGCATCCAACAAACTCCCCTCAAGATCACTGTATCTTTGTGTACTTTCATCCGAGTACACATCTACAAACTGAGTACAGGCATCGGACTCGTCCTCATCTAACCCCAAGGAAACTGCGGTTGAATCCGACTCAATACAATCCCCAACTACCTCATCTTCTACAACCACTTGACAATCCAGATCCTGGGATACATCCTCACTCACTAACAACTCAGAGTCCTCCCCCAAGGTCTGATAAATCAAACATGACTCGCTGCAGGAAGAATCATCCTCATGAGTCACCAAAGAGGTAACCCCATCTCTCATAGTGGAAACCCTGGCTATAACAAACTCTTGCCACTCATATGCTTCCACATTCTCATCCGTGAGTCCTTGTAACAAAGAATCTTGGAACCCACCACCGTCGTATGACAACACTAAATCTACACCCAAAGTCAGATATAGAAAGCCAGAAACACTACAGCACTCATCATCCTCGCTCTCAACATCAAAAATATCTATGATGCTAGTGTCCACATCGTCTATCCGCGACTCCTCTACTAACTCTGGCTACATACACAACTCAATGTCGTCATGTGAATCAACTATACTGTGGCATGAATCTATGTCACCCAACTCAACTGCAACACTCCCATCATGAGTGTCATCACTAGATAGCTCCATGCTCACATCTTCAACACAGGAAAAGACGACTGTCTCCTGTACTGATCCCACACTGCGACTGCTATCATGAACCTCAAAGCTGTCAAAGCTCATACACTCCTCGTAGTCATCACCCAACATCTCACAAGGGGTGTCATCCCCAATGCAACTCACAGCATCCTCAAAAGTGTCATCAGGTGTGTCTATACCATCAACATCCACATCTCCTGCTAAAATCTCAACTGCTGATGCCTGACTCTGCACACATGACTCAACGTCAGGCTGCGCACCAATAGTGTTGGAGCATGAACCGCCATCAACTGACTCCGCTGTAGTACCCAGATCACCAACATCACCACTAGGAGACTCCATACATGCATCGATCCCATATGAGGAAGTAGTTGCCTCCTGCACTGGAGCAACATTACTATAGCTGACATAAAAATCTCCAATAACAACTCCCTCCACGGAAGAGTCTGAACACTCAGTGATAACTACAGCATCAGTTGCCTCTGTACAATCTGCAACGACTACTCTGGGAGCCTCAACCTGTTGATGCTCAGCGCTGTTGTCAACCAATGGTACTGAAACATTCACATGTTCCTGTGAAATAAATCTATCATCAACACTATGGATAGGTTCAGCAGGTGTCGTACTGGATATAGGAACATCTGTATCATAGGCACTTGTCGGGGAAAACTCAAGCCTTCTTCCCTGTAATCTCGATGTTGGCCTTCTAAAGGCAGAGACCATATACCTCGCTGCCCTGTCTACTGTCACTGGATCCGACAAACTCTCCGCCAATCTCTACTAATGAAGCCTAAGTCTTTCCATACTTTCCACTAAGGCATTTAACTCCTCTCCCTTTCCCATACTGTTACGACGACTTCTAGAACTGGGCCTCCTGTTTTTATCCATAGCTAGGGAAAGTGGAGGTGTTGATCACTTTGAAAATAACTTCAAAATATAAATGAATCCAGACCCCACAGTATGGAAGGAAAAATGCTTTGATACCACTGTTAAGAGCCTAACTAGCTCTTAGCTGCCAACTGGCTCTTTCCTTAGTTTAATTTGCAATTTTCACAGAGCTCTGAAATATTCATAACTTATTTGTAAATTTTCAATTAAAATCATAGATGCTAATTCACTAGATTACTCTACATAAGCAAATGAACACTAGCATTTTGCACCAACTTGATTACTATTTAAAACTGAAAACTCAACTAAACTTCTTTAACAATAACCATAATAATTAATCTATTCAGGAAATGGAACCTTGACAAAAAAACATGGCTGTTGTAGACAAACGCAACATAATGAAGAACTGGCGCCAGCCATAAAAAAATACTCCTTGCAGCTTAGAAACTACAAACAATCCAATGGAGTGAATTCAGTCTACACACAACAGCTGCAACCATAACTAATCCTCCCACTAATAACCACAATTCATCAAAAATGTACGGCCAGGCATATCTGTACGACAACATAAGAATTCCGTATGGCCCCCTCTAAATCTGTATGGCAACCTTGTTGTTTCCTTGCATTAACAATTTGCTACTCTTCACATCAATGATCCACAGGACAAGAGCAAGCATCAGAATTTCTAAAGAATTCTCTCCAAAGATGAAGACCAAATTCCTCCAAACCCTCACTCCAAGAGAATTTCAAAAATCTCCTCCAAGCACCACTTTTCAATAATTGACAAAATGACATAAGGTAGTGAAATCGATTTCACCAAGGCATATATAAAGGTTTTAATGAAATCTTCTTCAAGACACTTTTCATTAAAGAGCCTTCACCATCACAACATTAAATTAAAACATTATAGTCCAAAGTTATTAAATTAACATAACTTAATTTAATAACTTTTATTATAAATGTGATGCAACTGAGTCTCACTAACAAAATCATTCGAACTTCTGACAATAGCACCCGAGCTCAAACTGCCCTGCCAAAAATAGCCAACTGCCAAAAATAGACTTACTAAAAATAGTAAGTCCCTCAAACTGGAGATCCCTAATAAACGATCCTGCAACACCTGATGACATTGTGCAGGCGCTCTACTAAACCAAGCTATGTCCAAAATACCACTTACTATAAATAGCGTAACAAGAATCGGAATCGGCAAGACCGAATCGAATCGCGAATCGGCGGTGAATCACCAATGAATCGGCTACGAATCGGCAAAGTGAAAAAACCCTTGAAATTTAGAGATTTTAATGATTTAAAACTTATTTCATGCACCATTTATTGAATATGACTTAATAAGCACAATATAACTGTCCATCACATACATTACACGTAAAATGTAAATTGTAGCTAAAGTAAATAGAAATCATAGGATCGTAATGAGTCAAATCATAGAATGTATGTAAGATGAAGATCCATAAGACATCAAATCATAAATGTATGTAAGATGAAGATCCATGAAACATATGTCTATCAGTATCTGTAAGATCCATAAAACTAAATCGTTTTATAGTATGAATCTATGATGCTTGATCATTGATCAATGCCAAATGTCAAAGTCTTCATAACTAAATCTTAGGTAGTCTTTGTTGGTGGCTGTTTTCAAGTCCCTAGGTCCGGCAAATGAGGTTTGAATGATTTTGGCCTGTTGGGAAGTCATGTCTGTCTGGGATTTGGGCAAGAGCTAAGCTAAGTTTGTCATAGAGATGGGGTCGAAACCAAGTGATTTGTGATCAAACGAGTTAAAACCCTTTGAGAATCCTTTTGCCAACTTCAATTTGACCTTAGACAATCATGATGGATTGTGGGAGGTAACCCTGCTAAAGGCTTGTTGAATCCTGAAATTTGGTTAAGTCTGGAATTTTCAAAATCTAGAATCTGCATCTTAACTCCTATGAAGCTAGAACCTATCTCAAACATCCTGAAGTATATATATTTTATAATTTATACAAATATAACTTAAAGTATAAGAAATTAAATAAATCAAACTTATACTTAAATGTTATATTTGTATAAACTTAGAAGTATAACTAAGGCAAACGACCAAACAAATAATAAAAAAGTATTGTGTTTTTTCTTATTTTTTAAGTTAAACTTTTATGCTGCCGCAGCCGATTCACGAAGCCGAAAATCGGCGATTTTTGCCTGAATTGCCCATGAATCGCGATTCATGCGATTCACGTGATTTTGGGGGTTTTAATCGGTCGATTCCGATTTCGACTCAAAAAAAATCCGAATGGTGAGTCAGATCGCCGAATCGCTTGAATCGCGGCGATCCTCATTACTCTGATAAATAGTAAGTCATCCAATTTGTCCCAAACGAAGAGCAAACCTAACAACCAGAACCTCCAGAATGGAATTCAACTACTAGCACAGCTAACTGACCCCCTCCAATCACCTGATTGGCTTGCAAGGGTAATCAAACAAAGCTAATCTCAGAGACTGAAAAACGGGGACATTACAGAGCACACACAACTCCCTCAAAATCTCCCCTTTCTAGTACCACACACCCAACACAAAGCATCAATCAACTCTTCATACTTGCATGTGTTCAAAAATCACTATTGTGATCAATGGATTGCTTCACATCAGAATAACCTCCTTGGTACCAATAATATCCTCTACTCAATATCAGACCAGAAAAACATACTTCTAGGGGCAGCTTTATATTTCTATAATATATCTCATTAAAAAATATAACTCATCCTCCCACACCCTAATTAACCATTCCCAACAATCAATATATATATAATTAAATGATTCCATAACTCGCAACCTTAGAGAAGGCTTATCGATTCATTATCTATTCTACAAACATAAAGGATAAACAGCAGATAAATATCCATCCATTGTTACATACACAACCCCAAAAATATATGCACCCATGAAGTATACACTCAACTTTTTAATGAAATCCCTTCAACAGTTCTAAAGTAACACACACTAATACATAGTCACTCTTCATTTTTCATTCCATACCTCAACACCACCAATGCATTGACACTAGTTTCAGACTTTTTCAAAAAGTTATAGATCCAAGTAATCGCACAAACCTGTTGGCTAAAAATTTTGTAAGCTACTAAGACTACACTTTACAAAATTGTAACTTTAGACAACGGTATAATGAGATAAATCTCTCCTCTCAGCAATAGGGGAGGCTCCCTTCTTACCGTAAGTGGCTTCAGTAGAATTTCGACTAAAATTGAATAAGGGTGATACTTCCAATCTTTTCCTCTTTTTTTAAAGAAAAGATCCACGAGCAAAGACAACTTATCAACTCTACAAGGATTACCTACTGCTACAATAATACCGGTGACTTAGCAATTGACGTAAGAACAATTCCTAAGGCAGCAGTTATAAACATATTTGGTGAATTAAAACAAGGGCCCAAAGTCTTGCAATTAATCCTATTTTGAGATAACAAAAATTAATAGTGAGGTTCAAAGTCTCTCACTAATGATTCTGAAACTAAAAGAAAAATACTCAAAATTGAAGCTCAAAGTCTTCAACTCTCAGTATTTACAGCCACTATTAACTATAGAAATCCTCCTCCTGTAGCTCAAAGTCTCTCAAAAGGTGAACTGAAACCTCCAATGATTTACACAAGTTAAGCTATGAAATGAATTCAAGAACGATTGAACAATGCAACATAAGAAAACATCATTCAATCACAAGATTTGCAACACAAAGTTTGGAAAATCTTGTTACTTTTATTCATTTTTTGATAATTCGTACAATGAAACACAAAGTTTTCACCACACAAGTTCTCAAGTATATCCTTTCTTGCTTAAACAAAAGATGAAACTATTTACAATGAGCTCTCTCCTTTATATAGGAAAATAGAAGAGAGAAAAGTGGAGAGAAAAGGGGAAACCCTTAACCACTTTGACTTATTCAAGAATCTATTAACTACTTTGACTTATTCAATGTTACAAGGCTTAAAGCACTTGTAACACGATTACATAACTTTGGTATACAAGAATATGTTTTCCTGTAATTACAATCATCACATGCATTACATGTAATATGTCAAACATATGCTATAAAACAAAGAAAAAGTGTCCTAGACACTTAGGAAACAGTATCAAAGGGTATTCACATAAGCCTCAAACTTGCGAAGAGACTCATGTATCATGGCTGGATCAGGTCCACCCGTATGCTAAGCAATCGCGGTAACCTTGCGTAAAACATGAGACTTAGTATAGCCGGTTACTTGACTTTATAGCTGATTCAAGGACATTTTACATTCCATGAACTGATCAAGAATAGTGGGACTAAAATCATTTGCATCTAGGTGAAGGTGAATCATTTCTGAGAACTTTGTCATCACAACTCCTTCAATCAGCTCACCATCTTCTAAGGAAACTTCACAAGACAATTTATTGAACTCTTTTGTCATCTGACATTCTTGTTCATTCCCTGAGTTCAAAGTTGATTGCAAATCTGTGACCAATTTACCCAAGACTCTCTCCTTATTGATCATTAAATCAAGAGACTCAAAATATGTGTCAACAGAAGAAATGATTTCAAATTGGCACAACCTCTTGAGATTGAATTCCTGCATAGTCCTCCAAAAATTCAAATCCTCATTCAGAACTCTCAGTTGTTGATGGAAGGATGAAATAAGTTCCTTTATTTCATTAACAGTCATGCGTATATGCCTCAAGACCTTATATGAGTCCTCAATCACCTGCATGCCTTGCGTTTCAATTTGTTCACACCACTCATCAACTGCTTTCGCCTTCTTGTGACGTTTATCATAATCCTCAGGGTGTGATACTGAAATAGGAGCAGCATTCTGAGAATTGTTCATCATCCCAATAATTTCAAGGAGGCGTGCATTTTCTTCTTTAAGCCTTTTTTCTTCTCCCATAGCTTATCATTCCTTTGTGTGAGTTGAGCAACAGCATCCTGAGCATCTTGCTAACAACTCAAACGTGTCTGCTTACCAAGTTCCACCTTTGTGATTTTATAATCAGAGGGCTGCCCATCTTTTGTAGACTTATCAACCAAAGGCTCGGCAATTTCAGCATACTTGGCATTGTCTTCCACCACGATCCTTGACACCATTTTAGCCTTCTTGTTCTTTGGAGCTTTTGGCTTGGAAACTTGTTTGAGATCAAATCCCTCCAATGGAACTTCTTCCTTCTTCCTTTTTTGAGTTATAGCACTTAGCCAAGTAGGTAAAGAAAATGAAGAGGATGTCGTTGTTGCAGATGTAATGGCCAAAGTGGTAACTGGATCCGCCTGTGCAACTGTAGCCACAATAGGAGGAGCCTCTGTTAAGATTGCCATAGGAGTAAGGCTGTTGTGAATAACCTCAGACATGAACTGCTCCAACTATACTGAAGTAGTATCAAGCGTTGTGATGGAAGAAATGGCCATAGAAGGAATAGTCATGGAGTATGCATCAAACACACTCTCAAAACTGTGATAAGAGTCCTCAGGTATAACAATAGGAGCAGCTGATGAAATAGGAAAAGCAGACGTCACCATGACTGTATCCATAGGAGGAATCTTCTCTGTAGAAAAAGCATCTGCAGCTGTACCCAAAGGGGAAGCAGGTGCAGAATCAGGAATCACTGTGGTAACTGAAATGTCCACAGGAGGAGGTACATCGGGTGAAGATACCTTAGGTGAATCAGGCATCTCATCATCACTGGATACCACTTGAACCTTTTCAGGTTCTGAGCTTTTAACCTCAAGAACTCTCCCAGTGTCCTTGCCTCCCTTGATGGTAAGCTTAGGAAGAGTAGACATGACGGGAATGATAGGATCAGCTACTGAAGAGGATGCGCCATCCTTAGTTCTACCTTTAATCTCTAATCTTTTACCAATTGGGCCACCATGATCAAAGTCTTTTCCTGATCTTATTTTGATACTTTTCAAACCCCTTTTCAGCCAAATATTGGTATTTGCAAGACGGATTGAAAACCATCCCATACAGAAACACTCTCTTTTCCTGACCAAGATGGAGACAAAATAGGCAAATCCTCAACATGATTGCGAGTGTAATCGGGATCAAAAATGTCACCATCATCTTCAACCCCGGGAGGAATGTCTGCAAGGTTGAAATCAATAATCTGTGAAATAGTCAGGCGACAGTAATCCATCCTTCGTATATCTGCCTCAGTACGAAGATCAATCCATATGTCCTCTAGTCTATACACATGCACAAACTGCCTCCTCATCTTATCATTAAGCCCTCGCCAGTCGAAATGACTCCTGGCCATGAATTTCTTCAAAGTGATCCTCTGAAGCTCATACTCCATGTTCTTGGCTTTTGGAAATGTATCTATAGAGTATCCTCCGATCTTCAGTGGATTTCGTGAGGAAATCCCCACACCTGGCTTGTGTAATGTATTTTGGTGCATTTGGACAGCCATGAGTTGCCTAGCCAACTCTATGAGAATGATCTTACCTGTCGGATACCTTGGGAGTGTATGCGGTACACCTTTGAAGTAGCCCACCCGCATGTAAGTGTAATTAGGGAACTAGAGAAATAGGCAGCCATACGCATTCACCTTGACCCATGCCTCATCTGACACACGCTTGTTAGGAAGACTTTTATCAAACAAGCACATAAAATGCCCATAAAAAACATCCTGCACTCTGCGGTAATGAGAGCGGCTAATCTTCAACACAAGCTGAGGGAAATATTCCCATCAGGAACCAATGATTTGTCCCCTTTAGTAGATAAACCAAAGAAAGAACCAAGCGAGGGAGTGATGTACACAAGGTATGAATTCATATAAAAAGTACAAGTGTTAACAACTTGAGAAAGATGCTCACATAACATATCACTAATCATTTCTCCCCAAAATATCTTTTTCTTAGATCAAACAATGAGAGAAATGTATTTGTACATCCAGGGTTCAAAGGTGTTTGATGTCTTTAACCCTGAAAGGTGACTAAATAAGGTGATGAGGTCACTAATCTCCTCCTTGAACTCAGTGCGACAGATTACCTTTGGCCATCTTGCAATGTTAGGCCTCTTGTTGAGTAGCCAATTGTCATTAATAAATTTTGTACAAGAAGAAGTGTCTTCATTCCACCTCTCAAGAGCTTTTTGTTTGGTAATATTAATAACCACAGGAACTGTGAAGATCCGAAATGGCTCTTCCCAGATATTTATATGAATTGAATTCAACTACAACTATTTTCAACAATTTTATGTAAACTAATTCTGATAACTCTATCAGGAATTATAATTTATTAATTCAAAGGAGTTACCTTTAGAATCCACGTCTTTATTTGACCTTCAATATTCAACAAAAAATTATGAAATAAACAAATGTTATTAATACTCGAATTGCACCTGTGCTTGCGTAGGGCCTCTCTTAGTGGTTACGACTTTGAAAGGAATGCAGCCGCCACCTTTAATAGAATAAGCAGTGTGTGATTGAATCAAATAGAATGTCGTCTCAATTAAAGACTTACGGCCCTGCTATCATATGAATTCCGTCCAAAATTATGCAGCCGCTAGTAGATATTACTCCACGTGCCAGCATATAGTATTTACGTGGGCAGATTGCAAGGTATTTCACTGTTTGATACAGAAGTCTCCCCTTAAATTGAATCGCAGCTCACCAATGCGGCACTAGACATATAATTCGATAAGCCTCTTCACTAAGACTCTTGCGAAAATCAGAAAGGAATAACCAATGGTCTCCAAGAAAATTATTCAAAATTCAATTGTTGCATTCAATGTCACAATTCCCAATTAACTTCAAACTCCAAATTCAGAATTCTCACACATCCGATATACAACAGCACCGAACTGTGATCATCAAAAATATTCAGCTGTAAAATTCACCATCATCAGATAATGGCTCAAATTACGAAAATGAGGAATCAGTCCTTGAAACCCTAGCCAGGATTTGTCTTCTTCCCAAAATCCAAGAAATAATAATGATTGCATAAGATGAGAAAAGTGCTTTTTCGAGTAGAATATATAGGTTTTTTGGAAAAAACACTTTTTAATATTTTCACTTAATTGGCTTTTTAAAAAAATATCACTTTATAACATAAAGTTATAAAGTCATAAGTTATTAAATTAAATCAAAATAATTTAATTTAATAACACATTTAAAATATAAGCCACTGAACTGTCTGACTGCAATCAACGAACTTCTGACAAAGCACCAAGTTCAACTGCCCAGCTAGGAATAGGCACTGCCCTGCCAGAAATAGCCACTGCTAAAAATAGACTTACCATAAATAGTAAGTCTCTCAAACTGGAGATTCTCTGAAACTCGATCCTGAGATATCTGACGCTCCATGCAGACACCCAGCTAATCCTGGCCATACCCAAAATACCACTTACTAAAAATAGTAAGTTGACCAAAATAATCCGAACGAAGAGCAGGCCTGATAATCTGAACCTCCAGAATGGAATCCCAACGCTGGCTCCACCATCTGACCCCCTCTGATCGCATGATTAGCCTATGTGGGTCGCCAAACCAAACTAATCCCATAAGTCTAAAAATAGGGACATCACAAGAACCAGTGGCACTTGGAAGATTCTGTCAACGGTCTCTGGATCAAGACTAATAATAGTCTTACCATCTTGATCTTTGATGGTTCTGGATGATGAATCAAAGTTCTTCGCGCATGCAAGCACAAACTCTAGCTCAAGGGCAGCCAATGGAAAAGTGGAGACAAGATGAATACTACTTTGTTTGATGGAAAGCATGTCTTTTGTAACCGCAACATCAACCCTTTGAAGGAATTCTTCAAAGTCCATGTGTGAAATATTAATGTCTCTGACTTCTTCACAATAAGAAACAACTTGTGAAGGCGGGACAGAATTATGATATGAGTCATCCTGGTATTTCATCTTCTTCTTTTCTTTTTCTTTGGCAAGTGTGATCCCTTCAGACATTGCAACTTTATAAGATTGAGCAGCTGTAACATAAAAACTCCACAAAGTGAGAACGTCTTCTTGAGAAGGATCCAACATAAAATTTCTTAAAATGGTGAATGGTGTATGGAGATGACTGATTTTCTTTGGAAAATGAATCAGTTTCAGCTCAAAAAGATCTCAAGAATGAGTTTCTTGTGGGAATTTGCATATGGAGACAATGAAAATTATGAAAGATAGGAAGGCAAATGAATGAATGGATATCAATTATTTTTATAATAGAGTTTTGAATTGACCACCATTATGAGTTTTACGTCATATGGTAGTGGTAGGGACAGCAATTATGCAAGTGGACTTTTGGAGGATAACACATGTATGAACTTGCATTGGATTTGTTTTCTTCTTCACCATAAAACGGGGTTTTTAATCCCGACTGCATATGCAAGTAAGATGAAATCCTTGCATATGCATCTTGAGAATGGAAGATAGAAATAGAAGAAACATGAATTTAATCACATGTAAATCAAAAATGAAAATTTACATGTAAGTTAAATAACTTGGGAAGAAAAAACAAGAAAAAGACTTAAGGAAGAAATTACCTCAATCCTCAAGACGAAATCTTTCAAAATCTGAAATAAATCCAATAGATTTTCAGATTTAGGAAAGATTGGATTGAAAGAGTATATATAGATCACATTCCTAGCCTCTTTCCTTCAATTTTGGACAGTCAACATGGATATACAGCCAAGTGGGAAAGAATGAGAGATAAAATGCAAAGAAATAGCAACCATTTTGACTACTTCTTATGTATATGCAATGAGGAAGAAAAACGGCATCTAGGGCATAAATCCCAACCAAAATGAGAAAATAAATCAATGAAAGAAATAAATAACTCACCAAAATCAGTTCTTGGGCTGAGAAATTGATTGAAGACACTCAAATCCTCCTTCCATGAAACGTTTTTGAAGGAAAAATGGCCAAGGGCGGATTGTTTTCATCAAAATACATATGCTTTGTATTTCAAACAGCATATGTAATGCATATAAAAAATGACACCCTAAGTGGAAGAGTGGTCCAAAAGGAAAAAACATGCTTTGTAGATGCAAAGACGTGTTCTTCCCAAAATTCGACGCCCAAGGTTTTAATGCTGAAAACGCATTGTTCGAATGCAATATGAATATGTAAATGCTTGGAGAAAAGACGTCCAAGAAAGTATATTAAAAACACTATTTTGGAGCAATCTTTGCATATTGTGTATCATGCAAACACTCTGAAAATCGACGCCCTTAGTAGTTTATTAAAAAAAAAAAATTTTGAGAATGCATTTGCACATTACGTTTAACATATGCAATGCACTTAAAAAACGACACCTTGAGGGAAGTATTAAAAACGTAATTTAAGAATGCTTTTGCATATGTTTTTTAACATATGCAAAGCTCTTAAAATTCGAAGCCATGAGGGAAAAATAGCTAAGGAAAGGTTTAGACGCACCTTTAGGATGTGTTTACATATGAGCTTAAAGCAAATGCAATGCTCTTCAAAATCGACACCCTCGGTAGTTTATTAAAAATGTTGTTTGAAGGTCTTTGCACATGTTTAAAATACATAAAAGATATGTAATTAAGTTTTAAAATGACACCTTTAGTGGTTTTCCACTTAAAATGCACTTTTGGAGTGCATTTACATATCTTTTAGAACATGACTTTTATGAGGAAAAAGCCACCCGGAGAGTTTTAAATACGTTGTTTTTAATATGCAATCACATACAAAAACAACACTTATAAGGATTAAATACACTCTTTAGAGGTTCAACTGCGCATCTTTATAAAATATGTTTTTGGCCTAGAAAAAGCCACTTTCACATGTTATATACATGCAATTACATAAAAAAATAATGTATTTAATGTGTAAAAGACTTAATTTCAAGAGGTGGGTTTTGAAAAGTATTTTGCTTATTGATAATATGCAATGAAGAATAAAAACCACACCTTTTCGAACTTAAGTATTTAATTTTTGAATTAATTTAATATATAACTATAGTGTTTTAATAAAGTAACATGAAATTAGATTATTTTAAAGCTAATTTCATGAAAACATTATTAAAAACTATAATCAAATCAACTCGAAATGAGTTGAAATTTGACAATGAACTTTGAAAGCCATTTAATATATTAAATATAATTCGAACTTGTGCAATTGACTTTGAAAACCCCACCTTTTAAGGATTTTTAAAGAATATGCAGTCAGCCTGAAAAACCCCACCTTTTGCATCATAACTTGAGTTATACAACTCCGTTTGATGTCTAAGTTAGCTCGAAACGAGCGTATTTAAAAGGGCTATCGACTCAAGGGAAAAACAAAATTAAAAACAAAGAAAAGGACTTAAAGAACGCATGAAACGTGTGTTACAAAGAGATTTTTAGGGATAACGAATTGTCTTTATAACACTTTATCCAAAACGTTCAAATCATAGAGGATACTCCTACGAATTGACAAGTAGATTGTGTAGGGTTGCCACAATTTTGTGATCTCAAAATTGAGGACAACAAAACCACAAAGATTTTTATGTTACATATTCTTTAATGCCCATAGTTAATGGACAAGTCATGTGCATAAGAATCACAATATAAGAGAAGTGTGCAATGAACTTCCTCCAGTACTAGACTGCACCTAAGAAACTCCTGACTTCTGTGATTGTACTTGGCTTAGGCCATTTTACAATACATTCAACCTTCGCAAGGTCTACTTTCAATTGACCACCTCCTATGACATAGCCTAAATACACTAAGGATGTCTTAGCGAATTCACATTTAGACATCTTTACATAAAGTTTTTCTTCTCTAAATACATCAAAAACTTTCTTTACATGATTTACATGCTCTTCCCAAAGTCAACTAAATACAAGGATATCATCCAAATAGACTATGACAAAATCACCAATAAAAGGATGAAAAACGTCGTTCATGACTCTCATGAATGTAGTTGGTGCATTACAAAGCCTGAAGGGAATAACCAACCACTCATAAAGTCCCTGTTTTGTCTTAAAAGTAGTTTTCCAAATATCACTTTCTGCAATTCTTATTTGATGATATCCGCTACGTAAGTCTAGCTTGGTGAAATAAATAGCATGTTTCAATTGATCAAGTAAATCATCTATTCTAGGAAGAAGATACATGTTCTTTACCATTATCTTGTTCAGAGCTCTGTAGTCAATGCACATTCTCCAAGTCTCATCTTTCTTTGGAACTAACACAATTGGAGAACCACAAGGACATGTACTAGGACGAATAAGTACTCCTTTCTCAACCAGCTCCTGAACCTGCTTCTGTTGATTTTATTGTAGTTGTGGTCGGAATCCACAGGCTGACATAGATATCAAAAAGGTTGTGATAATGTTTATATTATTATTATGAGATGATATAATTATATTATGTGTTAATATAATTATAATCATATTATATTATATTAATATAATTATTTAATATATAATTATATTAATATATATTTAGAGAGGCGTCCCTTGGTGAAAGGACACCTCTTGCATATATATTATGAGATGGGTGATCTCATTCAAAAATAAACATTTTTTCTTTATAATATAGCAGATGGAATAAGCAGTGCTCAAGGGAGACGAATATATCGTCTATGGTTGGGAGGGCAATAAGAGTTATTCCCCGTGGATAATCGAGCATACCAGAAAATAACATGGTATCACTTGTAGCTAATGAAAAAGATATACCTTTTCCTTTACCTTGGATCCTAGCAGCAACGATCTTTTTCCCATCTTCGAAATCAGATCTAAGATCCTGTTGAACTACAACAGCAATCTTTTGTTTGCCTTTGTTTCCACCAAATTTCTTTGGCCTTTTCTCTGGGAGCAGCTTCTAGCACTTGGAACCATCATACCCCTCTTTCTCGCAATGTGAGCATGTGGGTTTTTCACCCTCTTTCTTCATTGTAGCTATCTTTTTGCCCTTTCCTTTGTCTTTACATTTACCTTCAAACTTAGATGGCTTCTTATCAAACTTATCAATGAAAGTACCCTTATCCCTTGACTCCAAATGTGTTGCCTATACACTTCATCCAAATTACAAGGATTCAAGACTAAAATGGAATGTCTTAGGTAAGAATGAAGACCACCTATGTACTTAAGCAAAGTATCCTGGGTGTACAATGGAACATTTACTGTAATAGCCCTTTTCCTGAATTCATGGGTGTACTCTTGGACAGAATGACCTTTCCCTTGCCTAAAAGTTTGTCAGTTCATCATTAACTGTTGCATATGGCGTAGGGGATAGAATTGCTCCTTAAGAGCACTAACAAATTCTGACCAAGTTAAATTGACTCTACCATTTTGTGAAATTTCAGCCCAAGTTCTACTCTCCACCAGGTGAGAGTTGTACCTCCCCATCGAAGAGTAGCTAACTGGATTCTATCAGCATCATCTAAGAGATCTTGGACTCTACAATAGACTTCAATTTGTTGAACCCAATCATCTAATTCCTCAGCATTTAATTCCCCACAATACTTTGGTAAGTCAAATTTTACATCCAATTTAATTCTAGGCTTATGTGTACCCTTGAAAGGATTAGAAGACTCAAAATGAGAAGAGGGAGAAGGGGAAGAAGAGGGAATTGGGGGTGTTCTCGGAGGTTTACGACCACCTCTTGATCTTTTCCCTTTTCCCTCATGAGCTTCATGTCTCCGCATCCATTCTTGCCTCTCCTGGAATAGAGCTTCTACCATGGCCTTCATGTCGAGAAAAGCCTTTTGGAAACCTTTCTCATCAAGCTTTGAACTTTGTCCACCACCTATTTCTTTCATCTGTGACAATGGATTAGTTCTCCGTTTTCCAATCTCATGATTATATTCTTCAAGCTTGCCTTCACCTCACTAAATCTTGGATCTCATTGGCATTCACTTTTGCAATAATAGTCAAACAAAGTTGTAATACCAAACTTGATCTGATTTAGAATCTATGACAATTGCTTTAAAGAATGCTTAACGATAATAATAGTTAATTCAAAGATTTTAATTAAGAGAATTAACACAATTAAAATGCTTAATTGAACAAAGCAATAATGAAGATGATGCACAAAAGAAAGAGAGTAAAAGATAGTAGACTGAACACAATTGATAACGGAGTTCGCCAAATGGCTACGTCTCTAGGTCCCTCTCCAACAGAGTGACCAATCAGATTATGCTCCAAAAATCAGAATTACAATTGTTACAACACCATCTCCTTTCAACACTTTGTCATAACATTCCTCCAATGTGCAGAAATGGCTTCACAGTCTCTCAAGCATTCTCTCCTTCACATCCCCTGAATGCCTTTCAAAAGGCCTATTACCTCCCTTTTATACATAAAAAATTGCTGTAATGGGGTTTAACCATTATAACCACAAAATAACCCCTTTATGACAAATATAATTTTGTTTATAACCACTTTTGATGGTTATTCATAACCATTCATGGGGGATTGTTTGTTTTCCCATTTATAGCTTGGTTGTTAATAAAACTAGCTAAAACAATGTTTAAATATAACAACACCCTTTTAAAATTCAACTACCACGCGTGGCACAATGTTGGCCACCGGTTTTGGTTGGACGTGTGCCATTGATTCAACCCCCGTCAACCCTTTCCTTTCTTTTAAAATAGAAACGACGTGTTCTTTAAAAAATGCGCACCTAAATATAGCAAGGACCCATGTGTGGTTCAACGGTGGCGCCGCCGACTTGTGAGGAGGTTAGGGGATCGAATCCCCTAGCCAATTTTGATTAAAACGGTTCAAACTACCTATGCCACCGAGGTGCCACATGGCACCACCTGATTGGTGACACAAAGCATCTCATTATTTGATGATTATGCCACGTCACATGCCACGTGTCATCCTTTTGCTCTACCACATCACCTCGCCCCCTCTGATGCTGACTCATTATACGGGTGCCACGCTTCAATTTCTAATTGGTCCAAGATGCTGATTTCGATGACATGTCACCATGCTGACATCATGTTGATGTCATTAGAATTACTCTTTTCCCCGCAAACTTAAAACTGTAATAACTTTCACATTTGGACTCTGTTTTCGATGAAACGAACGTCATTGGAAAGCTCTCAACGAGCTCTTTAATTTGGGACTATGTTTGACCAATTTTGAGACAGTCATTTTTTTGCCTTTCTAATTGGGCTTCGTGCCCAATTTGACCAAAACTTTGACTGGCCATAACTCGAACATATGGACTCCTTTTTCACCCATTCAAGTCGCATTGAGTCCAGTTTTCCTAAGCTCTTTGTTATGATGCTAAATTTTGGAGCATTGGGGACACTTCAATGTTTAGTGAAAAATATCCCCTGGATCACCTGTTGGCTGGATATTTTGCAACTAACAGTTTTTAAGGATCAATCGCAAAACAATGGTTCCAACCACAACATGTGAGACACAATCTCTCCTACTTCTAAGGGAAGGCTCCCCCCTCTTATTGCTACTGGAATCAACAAAACACTTAACTACTATTTACACTAAGCTAAATCAAGGTGGGACATTCATCCTATTCTATTATTTCAGAATAGATGTTACTATTACAATACAATCTTTAAGAAATAGTTTAACTCACTTAATTACAAAGTATTTATTGGAGCAATAATTTTGATAAACAGAAGATTAGACATAAGAATAATCTTTGGCACATCAGCATTTTATGTAACCAAGAAACTCATGAAATCTCAAAGTCTTTCCATGGCTCTTTATGATATTTTGAGAACAAGAATGAAACACATGCAACTCAAAGTCTCCAACACATATTTCACCTTGCATGCACAAACAAAGAAAACGAAGCAGCACAAAGTCTGCAAGCTATTCCCTTGCTTGCGCATCCTATGTTAATCTCAGACTTGATAAGCAACTCAAAGTCTCCAAGATCAAATCTGAACCATATTGTAACTCTGAATGCAATATGCAGCTCAAAGTCTGCAAGATTGAATTCAAATTCCTCTTGAATGAAAGCATAAAACTCACAATCAATATCCATAAAATGTCGTCACATAACACCTTGAATCAACACAAAGTTTGAAAACAAGTTGCCTATTTTATTGAAAGCAATTTAATCTACGTCGAAGCTCAAAGTCTTAGAGTGCATATACAAACTGGCAGAGTTTTCCTTTATTTATAGGTGAGGGGCAGAGAGCAAAAAGTGGGAGAAACCCAACAAACTTTGACATTCCCTAACCAACTTTGACTTATTCAAACTGCAAGTCCTAATGTACTTGACCTACAATTTGATTACATGCAATGACTCTACAGGTGAAAAGATCACTTGCAATTACAACTTGATTTACATTACATGTAATTTTTCGATAACAAAATTTAAAAATGTATGATGAAAAATAAACTAAGTGCCTGACAAGACACAACTCCTATTACATCATCCTTTGTCGGTCTTCATGCTGCTACAGGATGCTCCATGATTGATGTGTTCAAGTTTGGTGGAAATAACTTGAACTGGAACAGGGACCTGCATTTTGGATCATTCTGCATCACAAAAGCCTTTATTGGAAAAGCATCCTTTCAAAGTTTCTTTCCATCTCTGTCTTGAAAGTATTCTATGCTCTCAATCATTCCATCACTTTTTCACCTCCTTGTAGGCTCCATTATGTGGTTGTTCCTACTTCATATAATTCTCCAAAATAGGACCAACGAGGAATTTCGGGTTTTTGGTGGGCATTGCAAGTAGATAATGCATATGCATTTGGTGTCAAAATGATGCGCAAATGCGTATATATACAAGGGAAGGTCTTTCTTACTTGTAATAGGGATTTTGAAATCCAATTACAAGTGTATTTGGGAAGGTTCATTGCTTGTAATCAGGTTTTTAAAGTCCAACTACAAGTAGGAAAGAGTCTTCATTTATGCTTGGGAAACACTTGTAATTGGGTTTTAGAAACCCAATTGCAAGAAAGGGAAGGACTTAGCTTTTTCTTGGCAAAATGGACTCACAATCGGGGTTTTTAAATCCGATTGTAAGTGGGGAAGAACATGCATTTTTTAAGCTCTTTCTTTCAGGGGAAAACTTGCATCTCTTCTTGCATTATTTTTGGGAAGAACTTGTATTGTTTTGAGAGCAATACTCAAACTTTCAAACTCAAGAAACAATACAAAACTAGAAAAGATTTACAAAAACAAGAAACAAACATATATACAAAACCAAACCTAAGCAAAACTTATATACATAACCCTAGGCATTTTGCAATCAAAGGAGGAAAACTTTACAAAATATTCTTCAAAAATGAAGAACAAATGCAAGTAAAGAAAGCAATACCTCTTTTGAGAAACCAAAAATGCAATGACAATGATGTATTGAACTTGAACAAAATCCCAAAACCCTTGCTAATTCGAATCTAGGGAAAGATCTTCAAATCACAGCTATATAGGCAAGCAAAAATTGACCAAATCCCTTCCTCAATCAATGCATTTTCAGTCTTTGAGAGTTCCTTGATAAATGGAAAGGATTGTAAACTGAAATGCTTGAATGTAACAACTCCAAAGACTTGTTCCACGCCCAAAATTGGGGTTTGTATGCATGATTACAAGTCGACTTGCAATTGTTTCCAAAAACGGCGACAATAGAGAGAAAACGCAGTTTGTTTCTATCAAAACAAGCAATGAAATGTAGATTAACTTGCCCTAAATACTCATCACTGTGGTTTATATGCAGAGTTACAAGCAAATGAATATGTTTGAGATGGAAACGCCTAAAAACGCGACCATATATGATGCTGGAAATGATTGCAATCCAAAAATATGGACTCAAGAGAAGTCACGTTTCTTAATAGGTATTACAAACTTCATTTTATAAAAGACGTTTTTCTGCAGTCGAGCTTTAAAAGCCCGACTTCAAATAATAATATTTATAAAATTTGCTTCTCTCCATCAAAACAACTTACTAGCCCATAATCGGGCTTTTACCTCATCGTAACAAGATGACCTTTATATTAAAAACAACGTCCATAGAAGTGAATCGCATTTTTAACAACGCATTACAAGTAATGAATATTTTTTTGAAAGTTGAAAGCATATGAAGTCGTGGTTTAAAAATGCAACTACATATGAAACACATTAAAATTAATTACTTTGCCTTGGAAAGTCAACAACACTTAATAAGCCAAAAACGGCAATAATGGAGGAAGGTCACGGCTTGCTCGACACTTGTCAGGTATCTTCGTTTAAACAAGTCGTGTAATCGGGCTTTAAAAGCCAAATTACATGTATAACATTTTCATTAAAATAATAGATTTCTCTTTAAAAATGTTATTGCAAATGCAATGGTGGACTTTAATTTTTTCATTACAAGTAAATGCTTCCCAAAACAATTTGTAATGGCTCATAAAAAACCCGATGCATGACTTAAGAAGTCTTTGAACTTTAGATTTTATATTGCAAGTTTTTTTTAAACAAAGAATGATGACTTGCAATCGGACTTTAAAAGCACGATTGCAAGTAACTTCATTCTTTATTTTCTCTTAAAATGTAGCATGTAATTAAGCCTACAATAGCTCAAAATGATCGAGATTCGATAAGCAAAAGACCTAGGGCAAAAAGAGAAACAAAAACAAACAAACTAAACAAGAAAAATCAAAAAAAGACTTGAGATTTTGAAAAATCGAGCACTTGCAGTCAGGAAAGAAAAACCCGATTTTGCAAGAAAGACAAAGAAAAACTCAATGAAAATCTTTGAAAACGGCATTTGTAGAACAAGAAACTTAGGCCAATTCAAGGTATAACCAATTGCCTTCGAAAATTGTCTTAAGAATGCCTACCTTAGAGAGTTTAAACTACAAATCTATGAAAAATTGCGTAGGGTTGCCAAATTTTGCAAATACAAACTTGCGGACAGCATATCCAACTTTCTAAGTGACATGATTTCATCTTCAAGTCTTTTGTAGTCTTCTTCTTTGAGCTTAAGCTATTTTCTGATTTCTTCTTCAGTTTTGCTAACTTCTTCAACCTGAATCTTCAAGTCAACTATCAGCTTTTCTGCTTCTCCAAGAGCTAGAGATATCTTGGTATTTGCTTCATTCTCTTCTTGTAGCAACAACTTCAAATTCTGAAATCTCTAAGACCCTTGATTTTATCTAGAGTTCTTATTAGCTCTTCTTCCAAATCCAGTCCTCCTTCATCAATATAATTTTCAAGTTCTTGATCTTCATCATATACTTCATCCAATGCCATGAATAGTATCTCTTCACATGAAGACTCTCCATCACTAACATTAGATAAACTGCTTTCTTCCTTGGAATAAAGACTCTTTTTGAACTTCTACCCCTTCTTCTCTTTTCCCCTATGCTTCTTGTTGAGATTGGGCTTCTTTTCATTGTTGTTGTCCTCCCTTTTTGCATAAGGACATTTAACTACAAAATGTCCTACCTCACCACAATTAAAACACTTGAAAGGCAGCTTACCTTTGTATTTGCCCATACTTTTATTCAACTTCCTCATGATATATGCATCTTCAAAATCAAATACACACTTCTTTTCTTTTCCTTTCTTCGAAGCTTTGAAGGTTGTCTCCTTTTTGCATGAAGAGTCAAAAATTATCCTCATATCATAGGCTGTCAGAATGCCATGAAGCGCATCAACAATCAACGTATCAAGAATCAAGATCCTTCATTTCTTCAACTAATTCAACTTTGCCATAAAAACACACTAGAAGAGACCTTAAAATTTTCTGAACTATAGTGGACTCCTCAATCTTTTCTCCTAAACCCTTGATAGTGTTAACAATTTCATCTACTCACAGAAAATAAGTAGCAACATTTTCTTCTTCCTGCATCCTGAGACTTTCAAAATGTCTTCTATGAGTCTAAAGTTTTGTCATCTTAACCTTGTCATCTCTTTCATTTGTTTTCTGAAGTTTGTCCCAAATCTCATGAGCTATATCACATTGCATAACTTTCACAAATCTTGTTTCTAATAATCCATATAAGATTGCATTAATAGCTTTTGCATTACTTTCAAAGGCCGCCTTCCCAGCAACATTCATTGGAGGAGCTATAGGAATAGTGTAAGCAGTCTCCACACTTAACCAAACATCCAAACCAAGAGACATTGTGTAAGTGCGCATTCGAATTGTCCAAGATGCATAGTTAGAGCCATCAAATAAGAGTGATCTATTCGTAGCCAGACCTTCATGAGAACCCACTCTGATACCAATTGAAGAGCACACAGGAAATATTGAGAGGGGGCACAGGGGGTGAATCAGTATTTCAAAACTTTTATACTTTTAACTGCATGAAACCACATTAAACATAAAGAGAGCAACTATAAAGACATTAACACTAGATTTCTTGTGGAAAACCCTTTCGGGTAAAAAACCACAGCATATAAAAATTTCATTAACAAAAATGGGCACCATCCCAAACTACAAAAGTGAACACCAAGTCATGGAGAGCCCCAACCCTCTTTGAAGAATTAAATCCGAACACTGAAGCACCAACTTCAGTCAACTGAGGCACCACCCCAGAGAGCACCAACCCTCTTCGAAGCACTGACTCTAAACACTGAAGCACGAACTCCAGTTAGTTGAGGGACCAACCACAATTTGAGCACCAACTCAAATGAAAAACTCAATAATTTTTAGAACACGTGCAGCTCCTTCAAACTCTCCAGCTCCTTCAAACTCTCCCCTTTTTAATACCACACACCCAACACAAAGCATCAATCAACTCTTCATACTTGCATATGTTCAAAAATCACTATTGTGATCAATGGATCGCTTCACATCAGAATAACCTCCTTGGTACCAATAATATCCTCTACTCAATCTCAGACCAAAAAAACATACTTCCAATGGCAGCTTTATATTTCTATAATATATCTCAAATAAAAAAATATAACTCATCCTCACACACCCTAATCAACCATTCTCAGCAAGATATATATTGACTCTTTCAATATACTAAAATGATTCCATAACCTGGGACATTAGAGAAGGCTTATTGATTCATTATCTGCTCTACAAATATAGAGGATGAACAGCAGATAAATATCCAGCCATTGTTACATACACAGGCCCAAAAATATATACACCCCTGAAGTATACACAGCTTTTTAATGAAATCCCTTCTACAGTTCTAAAGTAACACATGCTAATACATAATCACTCTTCATTTTTCCTTCCATTCCTCACCACCACCAATGCATCGACAATATTTTTAGACTTTTTCAAAAAGTTGCAGATCTAAGTAATCGCACAAACCCCAAAGATTTTTATGTTACATATTCTTTAATGCCCATAGTAAATGGACAAGTTACACACAACATAGATGAAAAATGCCCAGTCATTACATTAAACACTACCCACCTCTGCTACAGCCCAGTGAACATTCAGTATCTTAGATGCTGCCAAGAATAGCCACAATAAGTATCATTTCTTCATACGGAAGTCAGAAAACAAAACGTAGCTTCACCTCAAAATAAAACTCCATTCACTTTCTGTATGCACATCTATATTTTAGTATTGCAGCCCTGATTTTTAATTCACAAAAATGTTCACTTAGAAATAGGAGTAGACCCTTTACTAATCCTTCAATTTCCTTGCATAAAACATTTCTTCTAAAAACAGTAGCAAGTCATCGTGTCGGAGCTAAAAAATCCACACATCTCCCACATGAAAATTCTTATATTGCACGAACAAGGAAAGAATGACTATCACATACACACAAAGAAACGGCTCCTTCAATATGCTTCTTTAACTCCTTTGACTCGCTGCGTTAATGTAAAACACCACTAAAAAAATGTCATTGACAACTATTGAAAATGGCAGCACCAAAATAGGACGGTTGTCAGAAATTAATTGAATTCCTATAGCCGCCTTCCCAAATATCCTTCAAAGGCACGCAACTCAAGTATATTACTACAATTCACATATGTTTCTGCACCACTATATTAGCATGCCTCTAGAATATTCAACTAATGACATGCAACATCCTCTGACTTGGCACAAACAAGTCATTGAAGTAGATACACAAGCACATCAAGCACCTCAACCAACCAAGCAAGTAGCTCAACCAAATTTCTATTATTTGAGTAATCCTTTGAGATATATACCTTGATCATCAACCTTTGACATCAATGACAACATACTCAACAGTACATTCATATATTCAGCAATCTATCAGTATAATTATATATACTCAGCAATCTCTCGTATGTATATGCAGCATTGTGGATTTATCTATATGCCTTCTTGTTATTGAATATGTGCATATAATTTACTTGCAAATGACTGCTTCTATTGCTCATAGATATGCAACGACATACTTTGAGGCTAAATGCATTATTGTTTACACTTATACAAGGAGTTTGCTTGTACAAGGAGTTGGAAGATTGATTTGTAAATCTTCATCAAGTGTTTGTGCCTCATTCCTACACCTTTGCAAGCTTCTAACGAATGGAAAAGGCAATTTTGTTTTCATTTGATTTTGTATTTGTTTAAGTTTTTAAATTTTTTTCATTTCTCTTTCATTGTCCATAAGAATTGTCTATTTTTATTTTTTTTTCCATTCTCTTGTTTTTATTTTGAATATGTATAAAATTTCTTGCCACAAGAACTACAATGACATCTACCTCTTCCTCCCTAGGCAATAATGAACAACAGAAAATAGATTCAGATTTTGATTCTCCTTTGTGGAAGTATGTTGATATTATAAGACCCCTTCCAGGATGTGGTGCATTCTATTGGAAATGTCAAGGTTGTGATAAAGAAAAGAATAGTCCATATTATTGGGTGGTAGGCCATTTGTGCGGATTCCCTAGAAGAGGAGTCTTGAAATGCCCTAGAAAAAAAAGGAGCACCTATACCAAATGAAATCATATTAAAATATATCACAGATCATGAAGAAGCAGAAGAGAGAGAAGCACGTAGACAAAATATGACCACTAAAAAAATCAAAGGGAATGCAGCCCCCGTCTACAAATATTGTGATAGAAGACCACCCCTTTTATACTACCTTAGCTGAGCCAAAAACTGAAACTCAAGCACCCATTACACGCAAAAGAAAGGGACCATTGGAAACTTCATTTCAAAACATGAGTCGAGATTGCCGACATTGATATAGCAAAATGCATAGATGCAAATGGGTTTCCTTTCAATGTTGTTCACTCCCCATACTAGAAGATGTTAAAAAGTGTCAATGAAGCTCCAAGAGGGTATAAGGGCCCTAGTTATGAGAAAATACGGACCAACTTGTTGGAAAGAGAGGTCAAGGGGGTTGAGGTTGCATTGAAGCCCGTAAGGGAGTCATGGATTGAGACAAGGGTATCGACTGTTTCAGTGTAATGTCCCCGTTTTTTAGACTTATGGGATTAGCTTGGTTTGGCGACCCTCACAAACTAATCAGGCGATCAGAGGGGGTCAAATGGTGGAGCCAACGTTGGGATTCCATTCTAGAGGTTCAGATTATCAAGTCTGCTCTTTGTTCAGATCATTTTGGTCAACTTACTATTTTTAGTAAGTGGTATTTTGGGTATGGCCAAGATTAGCAGGGTGTCTGCACGGAGCATCAGATATCTCAGGATCGAGTTTTAGAGAATCTCCAGTTTGAGAGATTTACTATTTTTAGTAAGTCTATTTTTAGCAATGGCTATTTCTGGCAGGACAATGCCTATTCCTAGCTGGGCAGTTGGACTTGATGCTTTGTCAAAAGTTCGTTGATTGCAGTTAGACAGTTCAGTGGCTTATATTTTAAATATGTTATTAAATTAAATTACTTTGATTGAATTTAATAACTTATGACTTTATAACTTAATGTTATAAAGTGAGATTATTTTTAAAGCCAATTAAGTGAAAATATTAAAAAAGTGTTTTTTTCCGAAAAAGCTATATAACCAACTCGAAAAAGCACTTTTCATTATCTTATGCAATCATTATTTTTCTTGGAATTTGGGAAGAAGACAAAACCTAGCTAGGGTTTCGAGGACTAATTCCTCTTTCTCGTGATTTGAGCCATTGTCTGTTAATGGTGAATTTCACAGTTGATTATTACTGAGTTTGCAATTTCGATGTTGTGGTATATCGGAATTGTAGAAGTCTGAAATTTGGAGATTGAAGTTGTTGTTGAATGTATGCCTGAGTATTCAACAATCGAATTCTAAAATAATTCCTTAAATGTTGTTTATAAATTTTCTGATTATTAGCAAGGTTGTGAAAGAAGGGGAGTTTGAATTTCATGTGTGTTGGGGTATTCATTAGTTGCGTTTCAAAATAAAGGGAAGACGTTTGTGTTTGGCAACGAAATTCCTCTGCAAACTGCCCACGTGAACAATGTTGCTGGCATGTGAGGCTGAAGTTGTTGGCAGTTGCATATTCTGGGCAGTATCTTGATGATAACAGGGCTGTATGTCTTCTTTTGGGACAGGTTGATGGTCTAAACCAGTCACATACTATTATAGCAGTGCCATGATCAATGCACAGGTGGCGGGTTACTACATTTCAAAGACGTCATCAGCAAAGGGAGATTTCGCAAGTCTAGGTTGTGATAGGGAAAGATAGAATGGGGCGTATGCACAGGTGCAATTCATAAATTGATAACAATCTATTATTTTATCATTTGGCAGAATAGTTATAGTTGAAATTAAGGATGTCATTTTCAGAATGTTATTTCATTGAATTAGTTAAATAAAATTGCTGGTTGTGTTATTAAATTTGGCTTTGTATATTTTATTGGAAAATTAGTTACTTCTATATACAATTTATCAATATATATCAAGGAAGAGCCAAGTTCGGTTCTTCACAGTGGTATCAGAGCTTTCTTCCTGCCATCTTGTGGGTCTGGTTACATTAATTTTATGAAGTTATTTTAAAGGTGATCAACTCTTCTATTTCTCTAGCTATGGATAGATACAAGAGATCCAGTTTCGGAAGTCGTCATAGCAGTAAGGGAAATTGAGCGGAATTAAATGCTTTGGTAGAAAGCATGGAGAGACTTAGATTGCATTAGCAGAGATTGGCAGAGAGGTTGTCAGATCCAGCTACAATAGATAGGGTAGCGAGATATATGGTCTCTGCTTTTAGAAGGCCGACATCTAGTTTGCAAGGGAGAAGGTTGGAGTTTTCTCTGACAGTAGTCCATGATGCTGATGTTCCTACATCTAGTTTAGCACCTGTTATTCCCATCCGCAGCAGTGGTGATGGATTTATTGCACAGGAGCCCGTGGATGTTTCAGTGCCATTGGTTGACAGCAATGCTGAGAATCACCAGGTTGAGGCTCCCAGAGCAGTCACTACGGATTGTACAAAGTCAGCTGATGTTGCAGTTATCACTGAGTATTCAGACTCTTACATGGAGGGAGTTATTATTGGAGATGTTTATGTCAGTTGTAGTAGTGTTACTCCAGTTCAGGAGGTAGTTGCTTCCTCAAACAGGACTGAGGCATGTACACAGTCTCCCAGTGGTGAGATGGGTGACTTGGGCATTACAGTGGGGTCAGTCGATGATAGCTCATGCTCCAGCATTGTTGGTGCACAGCCTGACGTTGAGTCATGTGTGCAGAGACACGTGTCCTCAGATGAGATTTCAGCAGTAGTAGTGGGAGCTGATAGTATAGACACATCTAATGACACTTTTGAGGATGCTGTGAGTTGCATGGGAGATGACACCCCCTATGAGATGTTGGGTGATTACTGCGAGGAGCATATGAGCTCTGTCAACTCAGAGATTTATGATAGCAATCGCAATGTGGGATCAGTACAGGAGACAGTGGTTTATTCCTGTGTTGAGGATGTGAGCATGGAGCTTTCTAGTGATGACACTCAGGATGAGAGTGTTGCAGCTGATTTGGGCGACATAGTTTCATGCCACAGTTTAGTTGATTCACATGACGACATTGAGTCGTGTATACAACCAGAGTTAGTAGAGATGCAGATAGATGATGTGTACACTAACATTGCAGATATCTCCGATGATGAGAGCAAGGATGATGAGTGTTGTAGTATTTTCGGCTTTCTATATCTGACCTAGGGTGTGAATTCAGCGTTGTCATTTGGTGATGGTGAGTTCCAAGATTCTATGTTACAGGGACCCACAGATGAGGACAGGGAAGCTCATGAGTGGCAAGAGTTTGTTTCAACCAGGGCTTCCATTTCTGGAGAGAGGGTTACTTCGTCAGTGACTCATGTGGATGTATCTCAGGGTCTGGATTATCAGATAGTTGCAAAGGATGAGGGAGTTGGAGATTGTTTTGAGTCAGTTACAGCGTCAGCTTCCCCGGATTTAGATGAGGACGTGTCTAATGCCTGTACTCAGTTTGTAGAGGTGTACTCAGATGTAAGTACACAAAGAGAGGGGGATCTTGAGGGGAGTTTATTGGATACAGCTTCCTCTCATAGTGAGGACAGTGCATTTGAGGTTGTACATAGGAGGCCTGTTGTGCAAAGTCATCATGTGACCAACCAATTGCGAGTTGATGAGAGAGATATTACTTCTACTCTCGAGCATTTTAATAGCGCTCGTCAGTTGTTGGCTGTTTATGGTTGGAGTGCCCCTATGACAGATGAGTCCAGTGGTGGTTACCTTTCTTTGACAGAGATTCATTCTTTATGTGAGGCTGTCAAGATTTTGAGACAAAATTACTTACAGATGGTAGCCGATCGAGATCACCTAGTGGAGTGGGGGAGTACAGCTTATGAGGCACTGATGGACAAAGAGGAGGTGAGTGAGCTTACTCAGGAGCTCACAACGACTACTGAGGTTTTAGAGGATACTCAGCGGGCTCTTCAAGAGTCACAGATCCGATTAGAGGAGGTGCCCGTGGAGTTGGAGCATTTACGGTCTACACCAGCCCCAGACCCAGTTCGATTGCAAAATGAGGTGGTTGGTGGTGAGTTTGCTCCTACGGTTGGTGATGAGGGACATGATGATGTGGCTGACACACATGTTCAGGAGATGGGAACACTTGGTACGAATGAGGTAGGAGTACCAGATGAGACAGGCTCTCAAGTTGATTTGCTTCCTTTAGCTGGGAGTGAATCTACTTCATCATCTCACATAGCTGATAGCACGGGATAGTTGGTTGTGCCACATTTGCGGGGGGATTAGCTGTGGATTGCGGGGGAGCGAGTTGATGCTTCCACATATAATTTCTACTACACTAAGTCATTTATGGAGTATCTACTTGAGAGTGCAAACGTGTGTTAGGATTCTTATAGAGTGTCTGAGGGTACTCTCATCTGAGGCTCTTGTGCTATTCGGAGGTTGGTCGGGAAGATTGTGGAGACTCTTTCTACTATGCTTCCCCACATGGATTTTGAGGTTGGGTTTGTTGAGAGGGTTGCTCAGGTTCCTACCCAGCTTACAGTGATGCGGAGTCAGAGATTGGAGCCATCTTTTGATTCCCGATTTAGTAATGATGAGCCATTGACAGAGATTGGGGATTCCTACCGGCATTTTATGGTGGGGTATGCTCATCATTTTTCTTTTGACCCTCGGGTGGAAGATTTGATCTCATGCAGGGGTAAACCGGCTCCAGTATCCTACCATCCATTATGGGATGGATTAGCACCATCGTTTGCAGATGGATTTGGCAGTTGCAAGTTGGATTACTTGCAGTGTCCACACACTCAGGACTATTTATTAGAGGGCCGAGTTGATAACAGTGATTCAGGCACATTTGGTCATTGTTGTTTTCCCAGTGCAGTTGGGTGTGAGTGCTGGATAGACAGGGACTCAAGTTTTGACAGAGTTGTTATTTCAGATGGGTTGAGTTCCATTGGGTTGTTTTCAGCATTGACATTTACAGTTGGTTTACAGATGTAGTTTTCAGTGGTGCCTGTTCTGTTGATGTTGGTTTTTTTTCCACAGGAGTTTGGTGGGGATCAGGACATTACTTGTGACCATCCTTGGGATCCAGGTGGTTTATGATGTTGTTTATTTTCCCTGATTGCTTGAGGACAAGCAATCTTGGGAAGGGAGGACTGTAATGTCCCCGTTTTTTAGACTTATGGGATTAGCTTGGTTTGGTGACCCTCACAGGCTAATCAGGCGATCAGAGGCGGTCAGATGGTGGAGCCAGCGTTGGGATTCCATTTTGGAGGTTCAAATTATCAGGTCTGCTCTTCGTTCAAATCATTTTGGTCAACTTACTATTTTTAGTAAGTGGTATTTTGGGTATGGCCAAGATTAGCAGGGTGTCTACACGAAGCGTCAAATATCTCAAGATCGAGTTTCAGAGAATCTCCAGTTTGAGGGATTTACTATTTTTAGTAAGTCTATTTTTAGCAGTGGCTATTTCTGGCAGGGCAGTGCCTATTCCTAGTTGGGCAGTTGGACTTGATGCTTTGTCAGAAGTTCATTGATTGCAGTTAGACAGTTCAGTGGCTTATATTTTAAATGTGTTATTAAATTAAATTATTTTGATTTAATTTAATAACTTATGACTTTATAACTTAATGTTATAAAGTGAGATTATTTTTACAGCCAATTAAGTGAAAATATTAAAAAAGTGCTTTTTCCAAAAAAGCTATATAACCAACTCGAAAAAGCACTTTTCATTATCTTATGCAATCATTATTTTTCTTGGAATTTGGGAAGAAGACAAAACCTGGCTAGGGTTTCGAGGACTGATTCCTCTTTCTCATGATTTGAGCCATTGCTTGTTAATGGTGAATTTCACAGCTGATTATTACTGAGTTTGCAATTTACTGTGGTATATCGGAATTGTAGAAGTCTGAAATCTGGAGATTGAAGTTGTTGTTGAATGTATGCCTGAATATTCAACAAT
The DNA here is from genome assembly GCA_027943335.1 of Chamaecyparis obtusa. NCBI lineage: Eukaryota > Viridiplantae > Streptophyta > Pinopsida > Cupressales > Cupressaceae > Chamaecyparis > Chamaecyparis obtusa. Next base: position 39,797 of record BSBK01004763.1, on the reverse strand, counting down.
CAAATTCTGAAATAATTCCTTAAATGCTGTTTATATATTTTCTGATTATTAGCAAGGTTGTGAAAGAAGGGGATTTTGAATTTCACGTGTGCTGGGGTATTCATTAGCTGTGTTTCAAAATAAAGGGAAGACGTTTGTGTTTGGCAGCGAAATTCCTCTGCAAACTGCCCACGTGAACAATGTTGCTGGCACGTGAGGCTGAAGTTGTTGGCGGCTGCATATTCTGGGCAATATCTTGATGATAACAAGGCCGTATGTCTTCTTTTGGGACAAGTTGATGGTCTGAACCAGTCACATACTGTTATAGCAGTGCCGTGATCAATGCACAGGTGGCGGTTACTACATTTCAAAGACGTCATCAGCAAAGGGAGATTTCACAAGTCTAGGTTGTGATAGGGAAAGATAGAATGGTACATATGCACAGGTGCAATTTATAAATTGATAATAATCTGTTATTTTATCATTTGGCAGAATAGTTATAGTTGAAATTAAGGATGTCATTTTCAGAATGTTATTTCATTGAATTAGTTAAATAAAATTGCTGGTTGTGTTATCAAATTTGGCTTTGTATATTTTATTGGAAAATTAGTTACTTCTATATACAATTTATCAATATATATCAAGGAAGAGCCAAGTTCGGTTCTTCACATTCAGATGGGTGGAAAGATGCAAGAAATCGTCCCTTGATCAATGTCATAGCGGTGTCCCCCAAAAGGGTAGTGTTTTTGAAATCCATGGATTGTGAGGGGCAAGTAAAAGATGGGCATTTTATTGCTAACAAGCTCATCTCTGTCATTGAGACAATGGGACCTGCAAACATTGTCCAAGTCATAATGAACAACGCAAAGAATTGTAGAGTTGTTGGTTTGTTGGTTAAAGAGTGATATTAGCATATCTTTTGGACACCTTGTGCAATCCACTCACTCAATCTTATGCTACAAAAGATTGGAACAAAATTGGGTGAATCAAAGAAGTATATGCAAAGGCTGAGGACATCCTAATGTTCGTCACAAACCAACACGACTTAAGAAATTTTTAGATTATTCTCAAATTCAGAGCTATTGAAGGTAAGTGAACTTGAACTTGAAGTAGTAATTTAATTTTAAAAAATCAAAATTTGTATTTTACATTTTCTGGTTTTCATAATTTGATTTTGTAATGTGTATTCTTTTTTGAAGTTTGTCTCTATTTGATTCTATTATTTTTACTCTAATTTCTATTACAGGTTGTTGAGACTTGTTTTGCATCAAACTTGATTGTCTTGAGATGACTTGTGAAAGTGAAAGTGGCACTTTGTGATATGATGATCATCAATAATTGGTCTATATGGAGGAAAAGCGGCACTAAGAGGGCAATGAAAATTAAGCAAAGGATATTGGATGACTCATGGTGGGAACGTGTGGAGTATCTCCTTCGCTTCACCAAGCCCATTATGAGTGTGCTTCGCTACATTGACATGAATAGGCCTTGCCTTGCAGAGGTGTATGATGGCATCGACTCAATGCTTGAGAAGATGAAGAAAATCATAAATGACAAAGAGCAAGACCCTAAGGAGACCTTCAAACAATTGCAAGCAATTGTTGTAAAACGATGGAACAAGATGACCACTCCTCTACATTTGTCTGCCTATGCATTAACACCAAAATATTATAGCAACCAATATCTTGATATACCGGGAAGGCTACCACCTTATAGAGATTTAGAAGTGTCTGATGGGTACAAGACAACATTCCTTAGACTCTTTCCTGATGATGATATGCGAGATTTGATTACAGATGAGTTCATAGAGTTTGTGAATGCAAGAGGTCTAAGTAATGATGCTCTTCGTCATCAATTTAGGAAGGATGCTCATAGTTAGCGGTACCTCCATGGCCAACGATTCCAATCGTTGCAGCCCCTTGCAATCAAAATTATATCACAAGTTTTATTTAAAAAAATTTAATTTACTTTGTCTTCATGGGTTTCTAGTAGTTTTATAACTTTAATAATTTTATTTTAATTGTTTACTTTGTCTTGTCTTCATAGGTTGTCAGTTCATTTGCATCAAAAAGAAATTGGAGCATATATTATTTCATCCACTCAGTAAAGCGCAAGAGGTTGCAATCAAAAAGAGCAAAGAACTTAGTATATGTGCATTTCGACTTGCGTCTTCTTTCACACAAGCATAATGAATACAAAGAAGGGGAGATGAAGATGTGGGATTTAAGTGCAGAGCATACGGACTTGGATGCTTCCACTTCTCAGCATGCAATTGCTGAATTGGAAGAATTTGGCAGCAATAATGTTATTGGTGCAGCTGATCCCATTGGCCTTGGCACTATTTGTGAATCAACTAATGCCATTGAAGAAGAAGAAGAAGAAGAAGATGATGATGATGATGATGAAGAACGGCCCAAACAGCTTGCAAACAACTTGGAATTGAAGCACATGGGATTCCACCATCATTTAACATTAAAATAGCTCTACATGACCAATGGAAGGAATAGGAAAAACTAGGAAACGGGACCAAAGAGAAAGAACAAAGAAAAAGTAAAAGGAGGGTCAATATTTTGCCAAAGCAAAATGGGGCATGTGTGCAAGGCACAACAAAAAGAAACTTTACAAAGACTACTCTGTAACCACCTGTACAAACCGATCTCTACAACTACCAAAGATGATTGTTGATGATGAAAATTTGTTTCCAAAAATTCAAGCCACTAAATACTATGGCTTCCTAGGGGTCTAAAGAAAACCTTGTGCACTACAAAGGCTATCTAATCAAGTACCATTACCAAGTATCAAAAGTTAATATTCTAGCCATGAATTTACTTGCTTCAACAATGCACCTTATACACTTCGATTAAAAAACTACTAAAAATATAAGGCGCAAGACTGTTGACCATTTTAGTTGACAACTTTCCTCAAACTTGGGGGTTCCTAGGGTACTCTTCACAATGAGTTTTGGGATTGACTTTAGGCCCTAGTACTTCCTTCAAATAGTTAGTGGCATGAGAACCTAATCTTACAAGAGGCTGTCAACCTATCACAAGCACATCTATGCACCATGTTGCCAAAAAAGTAGATCATGGATTGCCAAGGAGCTCAAGAAAGTCCCTACAAAATATAATATACACTAACATACCTCAACTAAGAAGTGACATGCACGGATATTAAAGAAAATAGAATATATTACTATGCAAAAACATATATCAGTTAAGAAGTAAAATGCATAAATACAATAAAAAGTCAGAATATGTTGATGTGGTGTCATCAATTCAAAGGAAAAATCATTCAATAGAACAGCAGCTCCATATGTAATATAGTAAAGATACTCTATACTTTATAAGTCATTAGAATATCCACTGTAGCTAAAGAAAACTATTACACCCCATACACCTAGGATAAATACAACAATAAATAGAGTCTCACTAGAGACTACTAGTACCCATACATGTGAGATAAATACCATAGGAGACTTACAAAAAACTACTACTACTAACCCATATATATAAGATAAATATTTTTATTCCAACTTAGCATATGAAATGATTTACGAAGCATATGGCCAGGCTAATCCTATCTTGCACCTAATAGATATAAAAAACAGAGTTCCTATCATTGCAATTAAATATTATTTATATAATTAATAATTGGTTGTGTATTTTGCGGATCCCTTTACATTGTGGTTATTGACCTTATTTGGAAACTGTCTATCCGGAGGCAAACTGCAGCATGTCACTGCAGATTTACTCCAAGAATGTGAGAATTTGTCTTCTCTTTGAGACGATTTCTAAAATTCAAATACAAATTTACTTTCCATTTGCGCAAACATAACAATAACTCTTCAATAAGCTAGGAAAGTCTACCCAATTAATACATATGTCGAACCATTATTACAGAGCCATTAAGAATCTGGAAGGGCCTTTCGAAAACGCAGAATCAATAGAGCATGCCATACATCTTTTCACAATATTAGTGTGACTGTGGAGTGTCTTCAATATGTAAGATCGTCATTTTTCAAAAAAATTACACAAATTTGTGAAAGCTACAAATATGATACAGAACAGAGCCTAATTGTTCGCTTTTTTTATCAGTTCTTAAACATGAAACTGCGTACCAAGATAAACCTCTTGCGTGATAAAAAATGGGGAGAAGATTTATTATTGATGCATAAGCGTCTCTCAAGAGCCGGCAAAGGCAATCGCATTGCTGCTGCTGCAGAGTACGCCATACAAACAAAGTTATTTCGTCAATCTATCTTTGTTCAATCCAAGTGTTGCTGTTTTCTCCATCACCAAACATTTCAGACAGATCTTGTCAATGTGAAATGCATTGAACTCCTTTTAACTACAAAAATAAATAGGTGGAGGTTCCACTGAGGCGAGCTTTAAGGTGGGGAAATTAAATATGAGGCAGAGCTTATTGCAAGTGGTGGTCGAAACGTTCATACTGGACCCCCAAAACTCGTCCCCACAAGTGTGTTTTCCTTCATTTATTTAACACAACGTGTCTCTGTACGATGAAAGCTGAAGAGCACCAAAAAAAACCTTGTATTTGACGGTCTAAGTTGCCGTCAAGTAATTGTTTGAGACTCTCATTTATTTGAAGTTATTAGACATTATCTTGTTTTAGAATTCGACTTTTGACGGGTGTAGTGATTGTGATAGTAAAATATATATTAAATAATGATATTATGGTATATTTATGAATTTTTATCCCTTTTTATTTTTATATTTATATGTTTCTCTCTAACTCACATACTTTTTCTATTTATCTCTCTATCCCTATCTTTATATTTTTCTTACTCGCACACATAAACACACACTCTCTCTCTCTCCTTATTTTTATCTCTATTGATATTTTCACCTCTTTATCTCTCTTCTATATTTCTATTATTCATCTTACTCACTCTCCCCCCTCTCTCCCCTTATCTCTCCATATATCTCCCTATCCATCTAACTATCATTTCCTATATGAAATGGACAACCTAGCATAAATTGAAATCAATAATTCAAACTCTCTCTCTCTCACACACACACACACAAAACATCATCTTATTATAAAATTTAAGAAATGAACACGATTAAATGTATTGATTAATATGAGTTGAGGCTAGTTGACAAACACATTCAATACTCTCCTCATAATGATGTTTCATCTTATTCCTTGACCACACTTACGTCACTCACCACCTCTTCTACTATAGGTTAAAAATAAACAAAAAATAACCTTAATATAAATATTCTTATATTAGCTCTTAGATAAATATAGAAGATAATATATAGAAAAATAACTTTTACTTTTTAAAAAAATTCACAATAAATTTAAATAGATAATAATTTTTTAACTTTAAAAAAATCAAATACTTTCAATCCTAAAATTTAATAATGAATAAGTAAAAGAAAAATAAATTAATAGCATGATACTAATCAAGCTTAATAAACAACTATTTTACTTTCAACCATTATATATGCTTAAACTTAACTTTTAAACTAATATATATTATTTCAAAATTACAAGTCTCTCATGTTTATTTCTTAGTTTCCCTTAACTTACACATGTACATGCCTTTTTTCGGAATAACATTAGTAAAAATATTAAAATAATAATTATAATATTAATATCACAAAATTATTACTTAATATTTTTTCACATTATTTTCATCCTTCTTTACTATTAGAATTATATTTTTCATAAAAAACTTTTTAAAAAACTAAAATTAAGCCTATCAACTTAATTAAAAATCTAACCTAAACATTACCACACGCACCATTTCAACTACTATCCTTCATCCTTAAATCAAAACTTCTACTCACAGTCATCCATAAATAAAAATATTTTTAAATAAAACCTTCTCAAATATGTACTTATAGCGGGTCATAAATCCAAGCTAAACTCGCAGTCCCAAATATGTATAGGCTTCACTTAAATTCAAACATTACGTGACAAACATTTTTGTTGTCGTTCCCGTACAAACAGTATTATCAAGAATTTTGAGAAAGCAATTGTCGATATGTGGAGCCCACATTGTGTAGGGATTGTGATGAAAATCGTAGTAGATGAAGAAGTTGCATGTCAACATAACTTTTATTATATATACGACATGTCAAGTATCTATTGTCAGTTTTATCCATAGTGGCGATCACAATGGACGGCTCAAACAGCTAGTAGATATTTTCGGCATAAGACAACCACCAAATATAGCTTTTGATTGCATTTTCAAAGTTAAATGATTAAATACATTCATTTTAGCTATTAAATTGAAGCTCTAGGAATTAGGAGGTCACCTATTCTTACTACTTTTAATAGATAGATAAATATTTTAATAATATCTACATAATTAAAATAGTTTATAAGATTTATAGTCAAAACTAATGCGATGAGATGTATTCAAAAGTCCTTGTATAGTATAAAAGTGTTAGAATCTCTATTCTTTTCCTTTTTTGAAAGTTTCATTCTTCAATTAAGAATTTTGATCAATAGTCCTTTCGATATTTCCCTCTTCAAACATGGTAGACAACAACTTCCCCTACAAATTGTCCTAGTAATTATCCTAGACATCGACATATGTGGAACACTTTATGATATAGTGTCATTATGTTTCTACCCTACCTTAAGTCCAAAAGATGTATATTCTCTATTCTCAACTTTCTTTTGGAACCTCCACCTACTCATCTCACATCTAAGTTAGTATGAGTTCATCCTTTATCGAGCAATAAGTATCTTCATTTTTTTTGTGAGTTATATCCCTATATGACTTTTTATCATGTTCATAGATAGGATTGAACCCAATCATAAAATATTATTATTTCCTTCCAAGTTGCTTCACCCTAATGCTTATTCTAATTTTTTCCCTTATGTAATGTTTAACATATTTTTGGTGTCTAGGCATGCATAAGTTGATGTCTCGCTAATTCATCAATATTTGTTTTGCTTCATCCATGTCCTCTTCCTTTTGTTCAAATCTTCTCTCATTGCTAGCTTTGGTCTCTTGTTGCCCTCCAAGTTCTTTATTTTCTTAGGTATCCTAGAATATATCAATGTTGCATCCATAAAAAAGGTGCATGTCTTTGCTAATACTATTTGTATGTAACTACCATTTTAGTCTTGAAGTTTCTCATGATCAAGTATTAGTAAATTTTCTCCATTTGCCTCCACTTTAGATTTGACATACTATGGGCCATAATTACGCATCCATGGAGCATTACTAGCACAACTAGCAACCCAAATAAAATCTTGTTAGTTTTTTTTTTCTCACAAATCACTATCTTTTAGAGTATAGTGTTATCCACCCACCTTGAACTCTCCTTATTATGAAGGGTGATTAATTATGCTTATTAGTGAAATCTAGATCGAGTAATTGTATTACGCCACGATGTCAAGAGACATTCCCTCTAATATGAAGCTCATATTTTTTTTATTCTTTTGGCGTGAGAGATCATCAATTTAGTGTTGTTGGTGCTGATTTACATCCTAACTCTATTATAAAAGAATTATAAGGCTTCGAAATGATCTACTATATTTTAGGTGGTGGTCGTAGCTAGAATAAAGGAGTTTTATAAGATAACTAGCTATCTAGACCTCATAGAGTTACTTAATTCATCTACTCATTCTTCTAACTTATAGGCAAGATTATGCTTGTTGTTGCTCCTACAAGTAACACAAGTATTCATTTGCTTGACTCTTGTCATTGTTGTAGCTCATGGTTGGGTTGTGCATTAGATAGATGTGAAGAGTAATTTCTACATGGGTATCTTCATGAGGAGATTTACATGGAGCAGTTATGGAGATTCATCCAAGATTCTTCGTTGGTTTTCCAATTGAGGAGTTGTATCTATAACCTCAAATAGACCCTCAATCTTGGCATCCTAAGATGGACTCCTTTCTTCTCTCAGTAGGATTTACCAAGTTTCGTTCATACCCTAATGCCTACATTTTGCAATGGGATGGCTCTCATTTAATTTGTGTCCTCTATGTTGATGACTTTATCATCACAAGGAGTACACCATCCATCATTGGCAATCTATAATCTTCTTTGTGAGATAGATTTGTATGACGAACTTCATCCATTTCCACTATTTTAGGATAATTTCCACTTTAGGTGGTTTTATCATGTTATCACATTCCACTTTATGTTTTGACTCCATCTTTAGTGCACTTGTCAAGCTATCATTGTCCACCTTTAGTAAATTTGTTGAACATAATTTATTCCACTTTGGAGGGTGATCCAGCTTTAGCGAAAACGTGACTCCACCTTAGGTGAGTGATAAGTTATCTCTTAGTTATCATATGATAAGATTACAAGAATTGTCATAATATTATTCCTTCCTATGTTTTTACCTTAGTCTAGTTAACCAAAGGATCTCCTAAATACTATCATTGATTCTATTGTATTCTTGGTGAGAATACAATTTATTCTTGTCATATTTATTCTCTCTTGATATTTGTTTTTTCTTTTTTCTCTTTAGATCTTGGTGGCTATCTTTATAGCCAAATTTTACAAATGATACAATTAAGAAGGTAATTATTATATATATATGATGGCCTTTGATGTAAATCTAGATGATATCTTAGACAAACTTTTGAAGGGTTTTAGAGATGCATTAAGTGTTGAGAGATATGAAACAATATGCACCAAATCATAGATCTTGAAATAGGCCTTATATACGATATGTGTCTCTTTATTGCATGAAGATAAGGAAAAGATCTCCCAAGCACTTGGACAAAAGTGTAAAACAAAAGAAAGGGTTAATACCCTATTGGAAAAGATCTCGATAACATCAAGAAAATAATAAAGCATACAAAAGAAAACAAAACTGAAGTCCTTGCAGATTTGAACAAGGATGAAGATACTGTTGGGTGGATATTTTGCAACTGACAGTTTTGAGGAAAAAATCTAGTTTACAAAATTTTGATACCAACCACACCATGTGAGACAATGTCTCTCCTACCTTAAAGGGAAGGCTCCCCCTCCTCACTGTTCCTTGGATCAGCTCAAGGTAAGAAAAAAGTTAAGAGATTATCAAAATAGGGTGTTACAAATATTCCTTCTTCTTATCTTTCAAGAAGGAATCCACTTACCCGAAGAACGAGTAATGGGCAAAACTTTAATCTCTAAACTACACTTCTATCTAAAAGCTGGAAACAGTGATACCAATAAACCAACACCAACTCATAGGTTGATTGAAAAGCATACCGGCTTGGCTCTATGACCTATTTATCTAATCTATAAGAAACACCTCTACAATTGGGGCACATAGACTTCTAGAAGTAGAGATTTTTCTAACTATTCTAGAAAATTATATAAAAATGAGATGGTAATATAATCTACAGTCACAGCTTCTAGTATTATATTACCACAATTGCTCCTAGTCACAGCTTCTAATCTTATGTTACCACAATTGCTCCTAGTCACAACTTCGGCTCCAATTGTTTCTAATTTTTAAATTGCTCTTAATAAAACACAAGAATCACATAAACAAAAAAAGACAGTAAAACCAAATTGCAGTCACAGCTTCCAATTTGATTCACCACAATTGCACTCAGTCACAACTTTAACTCCAATTATTTCTTTCTATTTATATTTCTCCAAAATAGTACTACACAATCACAGTTATGCTTGCACAAGTTTGGCAGAGCTCTCTTGCATAAAATAAAGATGAAATTTACAATGAGGGCTCATTCCTTTTATAGGGAAAGGAATGAGAAAAAGAAGGAGGAAAAAGTGGGAGAAACTCAACCACTTTGACCTGGTCTAACTAGGTGAGAAGAATTATTGGATTACATGTCATAAGGACATGTGATCGAGTTTACATGTAATTGCATTGCATGCAATTCATCTTCTCCAATCTACAAAGCATGAAAACTAAAGAAGAAAGATGAAGAAAGGAGAATTAATCCTTGAAATTATCAAGGAAAGCCTTATATTTGGTAATACATTCATGAATAAGAGGAAGATCTGGAATGTTCAAGATCTTTGAAATGGCTTCAATCCTGATTGCACCTGTACTAGCTGATTTCAAAACCTTGCAATTATCATCAAGAGAATCCATCAAGTGTTTTGCCACAAATTTATATGCAGCAAATTTGCTCATTGTTTGGGCTCCAAATTCTTCAGAATTGAAATCAACATTAACCTTGTCAATATATCATGTGATCATGTCTTCTTTAGTAAAGAGATCATCATCTTGAGTAAGGACTTCACATCCTAATTGCCTGAAATTAATGTTGATATCCTCTTCAACTGCCTGACAACTCTCTAGCTCCTCGTGCAGCTTTGTTAAAAGCTTTTCTATTTCTTGGACTTTGTGATTCATGAGTCCTTGACTTCGGTAGAACATATCCTCCAATGGAATGACATCATATGAATGAGGACATCTAACTCACTATCAGCCATTTGATCCCAAGTGTCTAGATCTTTCTTCAGGTTATTGACGTCTTGATTGAAGGAAGAACTTATTGTTAATATGATTTAGAACAACAGAGAGGGGGGGTGAATCAGTTGTTCTTAGGTCCAAATGTATAAAAATAAACTTTAAAACTTTTCAAAAAATCATATCTAATAACCAACAGCTACTCGGTCATTACTGATTACATAACAGAAACATATAATAGTGCAGTCCACTTATCCAATAGCATCTAACTTGTAAAACATAGAAATGTTCAAACCATAACATTCACACAAGTATTAACACCAGGATTTATAGTGGAAACCCAATTTGGGAAAAATCACTTTGTAACATGTTACTATTATGTTCACTCTTCTGAAGTGAGCTCGGTGAAAAGCCAACCCTGTCAAAAGTTACAAATACACTGTCAGGTGTGACCCGGTTAAAGGATTTTAACCACTCTGTTAAAAGTGCACCTCGTTATAGGACTTACATACACTCCATTAGAATGCAACCTTTTTCAAAGGATTTATACCTATGACTGTTAGGTCAACCTCTGTTAAAAGGATTTTGACTATTACAATGGTTAGAAAGTAGCAGTAATATTGATCTGAAAAACATACAACTCACTTTGCAAATATCAGATCCAATTCCGTACACATATGCTAGCTTACTGACTGTGAACCTTTACCATCTCCATCACTAATCTTCTCATAACTCTCTTCAAGAAATCACAGTACTTCTTCAACCTTCTATGCTTAGACAGTCAATAACATCAACAGTACTTCCAGCATTCACTTCTCTCTTCAACCTCTAGCTTAGGTTTCCTTATTACTTCCTCTATTAGGTCAATACATCTTTTGTCACTTAATCTCCTTCGTAGATCTTAGGGTTAGGTCAGATTCATTGAATCCGTCCTACATTATGTTCTTCGGCTATCCTTCTAGAAATATCTCGAATCTCTTAATAGATTTACAATAAAACATTTTACAGTGCATTAAATGCTTTCATACAATCAATAAATAAAGTCAACATGTTTTACATAATCCAAGAATTCAACGATGTCGACTAGAAATCTGAATTCTTCCTCAAATGCAAAATACTGAAGCTCGGTCAATACTGTGTTCAACTTCTCGGTCTTCATTAAAAAGCTTGGTCACCACATAAACTGTTTCCTTGGCAAATACTGTCTTCCTTGGCAATTAACTAGTGTTCGGTCAACACTGAATTTACTCGGCATATACTAGCTCGTTCGACACTAACAACACTCGGCTTACACTAAATTTCTTCACTTTTGCTCAGTTAAGCCTACCAGTTTAGTCTTCATTCTTACTTAGATAAACAATACATTATCTTATCATTGTGCCACATAATCAAGTACTCATTGAAGTATCAAGATAACTCAACCTTTCCTTAGGTGCTATTGTTACCAACCTTGCCTTACCCCTTAGCAACAATCAAATAGATATAGTACTTTATTAAATAGTAACAGTCTTACCAGTTAAGGTTTGACATCAATGACAATACAACAATTGTTTCAATTGCAGTTTCCAACAATCTCCCTCTTTGGCATTGATGGCAACACCATATGAATATCACATGAATTACCAACCAATCCAAAAACTTATCTGTCCATCAGAAATATTTATAATATCCTTAGCTTCATTCTGATATAGAATCAATTAGCCATGCTTGACTGTCCACTAAATTTCTCCCTCTATCTTGATCTTCCATGAAAAAATTTCATTCTGTGTATTCATCTGTGATCATCTCCCTCTTTGACAAAAATGCCAAAGCAGCAACAAAAAAAAACATACATCCTGCAGATGTAGATATCATCCTTTCAGTTCAGTAACAGTATTTCTCCCTCTATCATCTTTGCTTATGACTAATTCTTGGCTTTGTTGTGCTTTTCACAACTCTAGACTGCTCCTAAAGTGTGACCTTTCTCTGCATCAATTTGTTAGATATTATGTGCAGCACATTTGATGCAGTGCTCCTAGCTTGACTAGGTAGCCTCAGTTAGGGGAAGGACCCCTAATTGACTTCTCAGGTATTCATGAGCTTCTTTAGGTAAAGCCTTAGTGAATATGTCTGCTAGTTGTTCCTTTGTATTCACATATTCCATGCGAACCTCTTTATCTTGTACCAGTTCTCTCAAGTAATGATACTTGATGGCAATGTGTTTGGTCTTTGTGTGCATTAATATATTTTTAGAGATGTTGATAGCACTTGTGTTGTCACAGAAAATGATAACTGGTTCAATGATTTCTTCTTTCATGCCTACCAATAATTGTTTTATCCATATCAAATTTGAACAGTTCACAGTTGTAGCCACATACTCAGCTTCAGCAGTAGATTGGGAAATACAATTTTGTTTCTTGCTTGTCCAGGAAATTAATCTTTGTCCAAGAAAGAAAGCTCCACGACTAGTACTCTTTATGTCATCTACATTTCCTACCCAATCAGCATTTGTAGACACTCTCAATTCAAACTTGTCATGCTTCTTGTAGTACAATCCATAGTCAGGAGTTCCCTTCAAATATCTCATGATTCTTTTAACCGCCATCATGTGAGTTTATTTAGGATTGGCAAAGAATCTTTCCACAATCCCAATAGCTAATGCAATATCTGGTCTGCTATGTACAACATATTGTAGCTTTTCGATCATAGATCTATACAAAGTCTGGTTAACTTCTACAACATCATCATTTTTAGACAACTTTTGTCCAGTAGCCATGGGAGTACTTACTAGCCTTGAATCTTCCATACCAAAGGTTTTTAGTATCTCATAAACATATTTAGACTAGGTGATGAAAATTCTTTTCTCCATCTGATATACTTGTAAACCAACAAAAAAATTGATCTCCCCAAACATACTCATTTCAAATTATGTTTGCATTTCATTTGAAAATTTCTTACACAAGGCATCTTGTCCACCAAATATAATATCATCTACAAAGATCTTAGCTAACAAGATTCCTTTACCTTCTTCATCTTTCATGTAAAAATTGTTTGTGTCATTTGTCCTTGAGAATCCAATCTGTATTAGGTAGTTGTGCAATCTCTCATACCATGCTCTGGGAGCTTGCTTCAGTCCATACAGTCCTTTATTCAGTTTGCAAACCATGTCTTGTCTATTTGGATCAACAAATCCTTCTGGATGTTCAATATACACTTCTTCTTCTAATATACCATTTAAAAATGCATACTTAACATCCATTTGGTATACCTTGAAATCTTTATAGGCAGCATATGCAAGCAGAGTTCTTACTCCTTCCAATCTTGCTACAGGGGAAAATGTCTCCCCATAATCTATTCCTTCTTCTTGTGCATAGCCTTTGCATACCAACCTAGCTTTGTTTCTTGTTATTTGACCATGCTCATTCAGCTTATTACAAAATACCCACTTTGTCCCAATGACATTCTTATTTTCTGGTCTTGGCACCAGAGTCCAGGTATCATTCTTCTTTATCTGGTCTATCTCTTCAGTCATTGCTTATATCCAGTCTTCATTTTCTAATGCCTCCTTTGTTTTCTTAGGCTCAAATTCACATAGTAAACATGTTGGATCTCTTTCCTTGCTTCTGGTCTGAATTCCAGTATCTTTATCTCCAATAATCTATTCAGGCTTGTGATGTCTCCTTACATATTGTGCTAGAACAGGTTCTACTCTCCTTTCATTTTGCTCATCAGGCTCACCAACAAGATTGTCAGATTCAACTTTTGAATGCTCGGCAACCTCTTCCTGATACTCGATAGCTTCTTCCTATTGCTCACCACGTTCTTCTTCTCCCTCGACATTGTTATCTTGATGCTTGACATTACTTACCCGAGACTCAGCATCGGGTGTTGGTCTGTCACTTGCCTCTTCTTCCTCTATATACACAAAAGATCTGTAATCTTATGGTTCTCTTTTATTGTCAGCTTCATTTTTCTCTGCATACTCATCAACTTTGACATTCACACTTTCCACAATTTTATTAATGTTAGAGTTCAAACACTTATAAGCTTTACTTTTTGTAGAATATCCTAGGAATATACCCTCATCACTTTTAGCATCAAATTTTCCATTTCTACTATCCTTTAATATGTAGCACTTACTTCCAAAAATTCTAAAATACTTTACATTCGGTGCATACCCATGCCATAATTCATAAGGTGTCAGATTTGTACCTTTTTTTAATCTGTACTCGGTTAAGAGTATAAACAGTTGTACTCACAGCTTCTTTCCAATACTTTTGTGCAACATTATTTTCAATCATTAATGTCCTTGCACAATCCAAAATAGATATGTTCCTTCTCTCTGCTATACGGTTCTGTGGAGGAGTTCTAGGTGCAGACATCCATCTTTTGATCCCTCTATCATTGCAAAATAGATTAAATTCATTTGATATAAATTCTCCACCTCGATCAGATCTTAGACACTTCGGGTTCCTACCTGTCTCTTTTTCAACCTTAGCCACATACCACTTAAAAAATTGAAAAGCATCAGATTTTTCTTTTAAGAACATTACATGAATCATTCTGGTATAATCACCAACAAACAAGATAAAATATCTAACACCACAATAGCTTTGTACACCCATCGGTCCACAAAGGTCAGTATGAACCAAATCTAAGATATTCTCATAAGGAAAAGTTTTTCTCTTGAAACTAGACTTTGTCATCTTACCCAACTGACATTCTTTGCACATTACATTCCCAAGTTTCTTCAATTTAGGTAGACCTCTCACTTTCTTTTTCTTACTAATTTCTACCAAATTATCAAAGTTAACATGACATAGCCGCTTATGCCATAACCAAATATCATCAAGTTGTGCAATCATACATGTTTCATTAGATAGGTCTAGATAGAACAAATTACCTCTTGTCTGTTCTCCGCTTCCAATCAATTCAGCAGTGGAATCAAATATTTTGGCCTTTTTATGATGAAATTCCACTTAGTAGCCAGTGTTATTAAGTTGTGCAACACTCAACAGATTATAGTTAAGACCTTCAACCCAATAAGCATTTTCACAAGTGATCTTATCAGTCAGCTTAATCAATCCTTTTCCTCTAACAGGACATGGTGCATCATTACCAAATTTCACACTCCTACCTTTATAATAATCTAAGGTATCAAACTTACTCTTATCTCCAATCATATGATGTGAACAACCACTATCAATAATCCATTTATCATTTTTGTTCACATAAGATATCAATGCAATTTTCTCATCCTCATCAAATTCATCTTTCATTGCAACATAGACAACCTCAATTTCAAAATCATCACTATCAGTGTCAATCTCTTCTTTGGCAATATAACAAGATTTCTTACCTTTTCCTTTGTAGTCCTTGTATCTTCGGTAACCTCTATCTTCTCTTTTGTCTTTATACTTGTTGTCTCTTTCTTCATCGTTATTATCCCTGTCAAGACATCTAGCAGCTATATGACCAACTTTATTACATGAAAAACATTTAATAGAGAGTTTACCTTTGTACCTTCATTTCCCCCTTTTCAGTCTTCTAGCCATAAGAGCTTCTAGATCCTCAAGTTCTTCATCAGATGTGTCACTGTCACTTTCACTTTCACTGATGCATCTTTCTTTTTCCTTCTTTGACTTACTCATAACCATTTGTGACTTAAAAGCAGATTCAATATTACCAACAATGAAGTTATCATAGTTATAAAGTTCAAAAGCAATAAGCTTACCAACCAAACTTTCCAAAGTAAGAGTATTAGTAGAGTTACATCTAGATTCCTGAATTGCAAAAATTTTGATTGCATAGATAGGACGCAGAGTTCTCAATACTTTTCCTATTACAGTTTCATCCTCAATAGTTCCATTTGCTCCTCTAATAGCATTTACAACTTCTTTTATTCTACCACAATATTGTGCAATATTCTCACCTTCTTGCATTCTCATTTCATCAAATTTACCTCTTAGGCTCTCGGCTTTTGCTCTCAACACATTTATGTCACCACCATAAATGTTTGCAAGGGTTTCCCACATTTGCTTTGCATTACTGTAGTCTTTGATGTCTTCAAATTCTGGATAACTTAGGGTAGATGCAATTTCCAACATTGCTTGGTTGTGCTCTTGTTTAGCTTTCATTTCCTCGGCAGTCAGAGGTGCAACAGGTGTGACATAGTCATGTTCAGTATAATACTTTACAGAATCACCAATACTAGCCAAATGCAGCTTCATCAAGCTTTGTCATGCAGGAAAGTTTTCCTTATTCAACTTTGGTACCTCCTTCTTATACATCTTGATCATTTGCTTCAAGTACCTTCAAACTTGTTCTTTGTAAGCACCAACAGCTCTGATACCAATTGTTAATATGATTTAGAACAATAGAGAGGGGGGGAGGTGAATCAATTGTTCTTAGGTCTAGATGTATAAAAACAAAGTTTAAAACTCTTCAACAAATCAGATCTAATAACCAATAGCTACTCGATCATCACTGATTGCATAACAGAAACATATAACAGTGTAGTCCACTTATCCAATAGCATCTAACTTGTAAAATACAGAAATATTCAAACCAAAACATTCACACAAGTATTCACACCAGGATTTATAGTGGAGACCCAATTTGGGAAAAATCACTTTGTAACATGTTACTATTATGTTCACTCTTCTGAAGTGAGCTCGGTGAAAATCCAACCCTGTCAAAGGTCACAAACAGACTGTCAGGTGTGACCCAGTTAAAGGATTTAAACCACTCTGTTAAAAGTGTGCCTTGTTGTAGGACTTACATACACTCCATTAGAATGCAACCTTTTTCAAAGGATTTATACCTATGACTATTAGGTCAACCTCTGTTAAAAGAATTTTGACTGTTACAATGGTTAGAAAGTAGCAATAATATTGATCTGAAAAATGTACAACTCACTTTGCAAATATCAAATCCAATTTCATACACATATGTTGGCTTACTGACTATGAACTCTCCATCACTGATCTACTTGAAACTCTCTTCAAGAAATCACAACACTTCTCCTTCAGCTTTCTCTGCTTAGACAGTAAATAACATCAATAGTACTTCCAGCATTCACTTCTCTCTTCAACCTCTAGCTTAGGTTTCCTTATTACTTCCTCTATTAGGTCAATACATCTTTTTCCACTTAATCTCCTTCATAGATCTTAGGGTTAGGTCAGATTCATTGAATCCGTCCTACATTATTTTCTTCAGCTATCCTTCTAGAAATATCTTGAATCTCTTAATAGATTTACAATAAAACATTTTACAGTGCATTAAATGCTTTCATACAATCAATAAATAAAGTCAACATGTTTTACATAATCTAAGAATTCAACAATGTCAGCTGGAAATCCGAATTCTTCCTCAAATGCAAAATACTGATGCTCGGTCAATACTGTGTTCAACTTCTCAGTCTTCATTAAAAAGCTTGGTCACCACATAAACTATTTCCTCGGCTAATATTGTCTTCCTCGGTAATTAACTGGTGTTCGGTCAACACTAAATTTACTCAGCATATACTAGCTCAGTCGACACTAACAACACTCGGCTTACATTGGATTTCTTCACTTTTGCTCGATTAAGCCTACGAGTTTAGTCTTCATTCTTACTTAGATAAACAATACATTGTCTTATGATTGTGCCACATAATCAAGTACTCATTGAAGTATCAAGATAACTCAACTTTTCCTTAGGTGCTATTGTTATCAACCTTACCTTACCCCTTAGCAACAATCAAATAGATATAGTACTTTCTTAAATAGCAATAGTCTTACCATTTAAGGTTGACATCAATGACAATACAACAATTGCTTCAATTGCAGTTTCCAACACTTATGTTATGGAGTCTTTCTTCGATCTCTCTGATACGCTCAAGGACTTTGTGCATATTTCTGATTGATTGAACTCCTTCAGAAACAACTTCAAACCAAGTCTTCACTACTTCTGGCCTCATGTTTCCCTGAGCTATTTGTGATGAAGTAACAACAATTTAAGATATTTGTTGATGTATGACCTCATGAAGATGAGCATTTTCTTTCTTCAATAAGTTATTCTTCTCCCAGAGCTCATGATTCCTTTTTGACACATTTGACAACGCATCTTGAGCATCTTGCAAGCATCCTAGCCGTGTTTGTTTACCAAGTTCTACCTTGGTGAACTCGTAATCAAAGCAAGTCAGTTCTTCAGCTAGTTTATCTACCGATGGTTCTACAATCTCAACATACTTGGTTTTCTCATCATCAACAATGATTCTTGAGACAACCTTAGCCTTTGAAGACTTAGATTTACCTTTCCTAGCAGAAAAATCCTCCAAAGGTAATGTCACTTTCTTTCTCCTCATGGTGATTTTTCCCAACCATGAGGGTAAACCAAAACCTTCTTTTGCTGGACTTGAAACAATGATTGTAGTAGGCATTGATCCTGATTGTATTTCTGTTGTCATCATACACGCCTTCATTTGCGTAGCAAGAGCCATAAGTGTCTTTTGAAATGACTATTTTATGAATGTTTCAAAACCTGTAGCTGAAGTATCAAGTTGGGAAACTTGACCTTCCATAAGAGCTGGGAAGTCACCAAAAGTATTTACCAAATTCTCACATTGGCCCATTGTGAGAATAGAAGGAGCTGCAGAAGAGATAGGAAATGCATACATAGTGACCTCTGAAGCAACAATAATAGGAGTGAATACAGTAGAGAATGAATCAACATCATTATCTACCATATGTAGAAATGGCTCCTCCTGATTAGAAGGATCTTCACTATTGGGCAATTGAGGAGGAGATATGATCATTATCTCTCCTTCTTCATCTAATTCTTCCTCTTGCGGAGGTGTCTGAATAGGATCTAAGGGTGAATTTAATCATTTTTCTCTTCTGAATGTAAACTTGATAGCTTTAATCGATTGAGAAGAAGAGGATTCATCCTTATTTCTGATTTCCACCTGCGCCTTCCTTCCAATAGGACCAAAATGACTGCAGTCTACTCCAAGATTTGGATGCACTCTTTTGAGTCCTTTGCTCTTCAGCCATTTGTTGGTATTCAACAAAATAGATTGAAATCTATCAAAAATAGAAATCCCTTCTTTTTGCTGCCATTGAATAGGAAAAGGGGCAAGTTACTCAAATTGAGTATTAATACTACGGATCTAAGACAAAACCATCATCTTCAATTTCAATCCCTTCTGAAATTTCAACCATATTAAGATCAATGGTTTGCTTCAAGGTAAGCCTGTAGTAGTCCATCCTCATGATATCCAATTCGGTGCACAAATTGATCCACACATCTTCCATTCAAAACAAGCATATACAACCATGTTTTTGAAAGAATGTGAGCAAACAAGCAAAAAATAGGTTTATAATATGCATATACATGTGTTTTAAAACATGTCTATGGCTAGAAAGACCAAAAATGCACTCTATAAGAGTGATTACATGCAACATTTTTAATGTTTATCACCCAAAACATGCCCAACAAATGCAAACACACTCTAAGAGTGCAAACGCATGCTTTATTTTGAGTGTTTTGAACAAGAATATAAATTCCTGGCCCAAAACGCACTCTCCAAGTGCAAACGCATGTTTTATTTTGGGTCAAAAACTCACATTCAAGCCAAAAATAGGTTTAGATGATGTCTATACATGTTTTATTTTGCAAAGACTTTAAATGGTTAAGTCTTTTACATAGAAAGTGGACTCTCCGGATGCATTTACATTTTTTATTATGAATGCATTTGGAAGGAAGAGTCTTTTACATGTAAAGCTCACTCTTTGGTTGCATTTACATGTTTTATAAAACATGATGAAAGCCATTTACATATTAAAGTGGAGACTACAAATGTAAATGCATGTTTTATTATTTCAACTTGACATGTAGAGGGAACCTTTTAATTCATTTACATGTAAAGAAGGAAATAATAAAATATGTAGTTGCTTTACACATTTAAGTGATTTATTTAAACACAAGTTTATTTAAAATGTGAAGTAAAATATTACTTTAAAAATTTAAAATAACTATTAACACAAAATATAAGTAATATAATGTGCAAATGTTTATTTTATAAAGTAATATTAATCCATATGTTATTTAAAACATAAAGTAAAACTCAACATTTAAATAAAATGATAAAGTAATATAGTCACTTAAGTGAAAAATTAAAAAGCAACTCAACTTAAAAATATATCATAAAGTGCACTTAAATCACTTAAGTCAAAAATTTAAGTGATAAAGTAGCTTAAAAACATAACATAAAGTGATTAAATGTTATATTTTTCAAAAAGTGCAACTCAACTTGTTGTCCTCAATTTTGACATCACAAAATTGTGGCAATCCTACGCAATTTTAACATGGATTCGTAGGTGTATCCTCTATGTTTCAACACATTGATAACGCGTCATGAAAGCAATTCATCATCCTTGAATTGCATCTTATTTTTCGTTTATTATGCATTCTTTTTTAAGATTGTCGTCAAGTTGAATTCCCTTGTTGCTTGACAGAATAAGTTTTTCTTCTCTAACTGCAAGCACTTGATTTTTGGCAATCTTCGTGTTTATTCTTCATTTTTCTCTTTTTTGTTAGTAGTTTTTAATCTTGTTTTTCCCTTGAGTTAATAGCTCTTTGAATTCCGCTTGTTTCGAGCCAACTTAGACCTCGATCGGAGTTGTCTAGCTCAAGTTATAGGGTAAAAGGTGGAGTTTTTCAGACTGATTGCATATTTTTATTAAAAATCCTCCAAAAGTGGACTTTTTGTTGGTAATTGCACGTAATAAAATTATTTTTAATATTTAAAATAGATTTTAGCATCCATTTTAAAATTTCAGCTCATTCAGAATTGATTTAACCATAGTTTTTAAAGTTTTATGAAAATTAGTTTGTTTAAGTCTATTTTCATGTTACTTTATTGAAAACTATAGTTATTTATTAAATTTAATTACATGAGACTTTTAATATGCATAAAGGTAGGGTTTTTATCACTCATTGCATATCATCCACATGCAAATCACCTTCTAAAAAACCACTACCAATGAATTCTTAGTCCCAAATGCACAAAAGTGGACTTTTTAAATGCAAATGCATGTTTTAAATTAAAAACATGTAAGTTAACATGTGTAAATGGGGTTTTTATATGCATTTGCATATTAAAATCACATTATTATAAACCTTTAATGAATTAAAAGCTTTATAAGTGGGGAATTTGAACCCAATAACACATGTTATTGCATTCTCAAAGTCCACTAGCATGTATTTTTAACTTAAGTGCACAATGTTGGGGAATTTGAACTCAAAAACACATGCTTTTGAACTTGCATATGTCATTGCATTCTAAAAGCCCATTATTAATTACTTAAAGGCAAAAGTGGCTTTTTCAAACCAAATAACATATGTTATTGCCTTTAAAAAGCTTGTCATTATGTGTTTTGACTTGAGTAATGACTTAAAAACATAAAAGTGGCTTTTTTGAGTCAAAAAGCATGTGTTTTTACTTCTAAAAAACCTGTTATTATGTTTTTACCTTATGTTTTGCACAAGGGTGGTGATTTTGAGATGAAAAGCACGTGCTTTCTACTCTAAAAATCCTGTTAGTGAACATTATAACATGCATTTGAGATTAAAAAAGCCATGAGCATGTGTTTTTGCTCTTAAAAAGACCATTATGAAGTCTTTTTGTTTATATTTTTTTAATGCCAAGTGTTGGGTGGTGATTTTGGAGAGAAAGACGTGTTTTTGCCTTCTAAAAACATGTCTTTACTTCATCCCTATGCAAGTGGCGATTTTTAACATGAAAACACATGTTTTTGACTTCTAAAAACCTATTTTTTGGGGGCGTTTTTGGAAAAAATGAGATTTTGAAGCAAGAAATCACTTGGAAAATGGTCAAAACTAAATCATTTTTGCTCTTTTTTGGGTTGATTTTGCACTAAATTTTCCAATGATCATTCTTGGATCATTAAAAATTGCATTTTAAAAGTTGTTTTACTCTCAAAACAGCTTATTTAGGGCACGTTTTTAGGTGTTTTTGCCAAAAAATGACTTATTTTTGGCCATTTTCTTCCACCAAATCCAAACATTTGCTATTGAAGGTGAGTTCTTTGGCATTACTTATCATTTTCAACTTGTTTATCATTCTCTTCAAGTTGTATTTGATGTCTCGAACATCATTTTTTATATGCATTACATTGCATTTAATTTAGTCAATATGGTTGCTATTCTTATGCATTTTTATCCTCTTGCTTCTCACACTTGGCAAGCAATGAATATTGACTCTAAATGACATTCATTTCAAGAGGATTGAGTCAAGATTCAAAGTTTGTATAAGTCTCTTTTCCGTAATCCTTTCTAAATCC
This sequence comes from Chamaecyparis obtusa, assembly GCA_027943335.1. Taxonomy (NCBI): domain Eukaryota; kingdom Viridiplantae; phylum Streptophyta; class Pinopsida; order Cupressales; family Cupressaceae; genus Chamaecyparis; species Chamaecyparis obtusa. The sequence continues at coordinate 17,119 of BSBK01004763.1, read as the reverse complement.
GAAATTCTTCTTGGATTTATTTCAGATTTTGCATAGAGATTTGAAGAAACTTCTTCCTTTGCTTTTTGTGGAAAAGAGGTAAGATTTCTTGCGATTTTCATAGGGATTTTTTGTATATATTTTTGTTCTTGTTCATGTTTGCCAATCCTCCATTTCATTTTCATATTTGCACATGTTTTATTTTATGTGATGTGCTCCTTTTATCTTACGTCTAAATTCTTCAAGTTGCATATGCAAGTGCTTCATCTTACTTGCATATGCAGTCAGGATTAAAAACCCCGTTCTTGAATGAAATTATCAAGGAAAGCAAGTTCACTTTGCAACATTCTTTTGCATGCAAAAAGCCCACTTTCATGCTTACCCGCACTCCATCCGCACTTGTTATATCGCTGCCATGTGACTTAAAACTCATGATGGTGGTTGCTTGCACACTTGCTTATGATGAAAATATAATAATTCATTATAAGTAGATGTTATGCTGCTCATTTTTTATGCATTTTCCACACATAAAGTTTGTTGTTCACACGTGTTATTACCCTCCAAAAACCCATTTTTGGGTTTTTTCTACCATATAAGTACACATTTTGAGCTCAAACCCATCCACCATTTCGTTGTCCCAAAATTTCCAACCATTTTCCTTGTTCATAAAATCTGAAAACTCACTCATTTGCATAAAAAAACATGCAATAGATCTATCTTCTGAAGATGTTCTCACCTTGTGGAATTTTCATGTCACATGCTACATGATTGGAGATTCAAAGAAGGATTTTTGGCTTCAAAAGTTTGTGATTGTTTTGTTTCCAAAAATAATGCAAGTTCCTCCCAAGAAGAAGAAGGTTCTTCTCCATCATGCAAATGCAAGCTAAAATCTCACCTCCAAGAGTTTAAATACAATTTTCTCACTTTTTCAAAAGCTACAAATGGACCTTGAAACCATGTTTATGGGTGACAAATACTTTCCAAAATGACATGTAATAGGATTCAAAAACCCCATTTACGAGAGGGTGATCTTCCATGCCAATGCAAAGAGTTGAAGACTAGAACGATGATGACATAGAAAGTTTTCAAGATTGATTTCAAGCAGGCAATTTGTTGATGCCATCAATACATGACAGTCAAGGATGCAGGTTCATGTTCCAAATCAAGATGCTTCCATCTTACTAAAGTATATTAAGCATCAGGCATCCTGGAGCAGCATGAAGACAAACGAAGGATGATGTAATAGGTGTCGTGTCTTGTCAGGCACTTAGAATACTTTCATCATGTTTTTGTAATTTGTATTTGACATATGTAATTACATGTGATAGTATCACGTGCAAAGTTGTAACATGTAATCAAGTTGCGAGTGCATTAGGCATGCAACTTTGAAAAAGTCAAAATTAGTTAGTTAGTTAGGGAATAAGTTAAGGTGGTTAAGGGTTTTCCCCTTTTCTCTCCACCTTTCTCTCTCCTCTTTTCCTATATAAAGGAGGGAGCTCATTGTAAATAATCATCTTTTGGCAAGGCAATAAAATTCTGCCAATTTGTATTGTGCACTCTAAGACTTTGTGCTTGGATGTAAATCAAATTGCTTTCAATAAAAGAGACAAATTATTTTGAGACTTTGTACCAACTCAAACTATTATGTGATGACATTTTCTTGAGTTGATTGTGAGTTTTAATGCTTTGATTCAAGAGGGATTTGTATTCAATTGTGCAAACTTTGAGCTGCCTGTTGCATTCAAAGCCAATTTGAACTTTTGAAGACTTTGTGCTGCAGAAGGACAAATTATGTTAGATAGTAGTGGCTGTAATTACTTAGAGCTAAAGACTTTGGGCTTCAATTGTAAGTGTTTTTATTAAATTTGAGAGTATCCAGTAAGAGACTTTGTGCCTTACTGGTTATTCTGCTTGAATCTACACGAGACAAGCGCAGGAGACTTTGGGTTCCTATTTTTGTTTCACAAAATATAAGAAAAAAGTTGCTGCCCTGATTTTGTTCTTATGTCAATTCTAGGGTCACCAGTATTATTGTAGCAATAAGGCACTTTTTGGTAAGTTAGAAAGTAGTTGTTGTACGCAAATCATTCTTGAAAAAAGAGGAATTGATTAAGAGAACCACCCTTTTTCTAATTTCAGTTAAGTTCTTGTTGAAGCCACCTACGATAAGAAGGGAGCCTCCCCTATTGCTGAGAGGAGAGAGAAATCTCATGAGATGTTGCCAAAAGTTACAATTTTGTAAGGTGTAGTCTTAGCGGCTTACAAATTTTTTAGCTAACACAATTATAGAAAATAACATCAATTTTTTAAATATGCAGTTGAGCTTGGAGAGTCCACTTTTTGAGCACTTAAATGACCATACCTTTTGATTGAAAGGTCCAATTAACACCTACGATAGATCAAATCGAAAGGAAAATTGAAAGCAAGAGATTGGATGAAATAAAAAGACCAAAAGCAACTAAAAACACACTCAAAATCACACCAAAGGATGTCGAAGGACTCAAAAATCAAGTATAGGAAGACAAACTGAAAAAAATGAAAAAGACTTGATGAAAACTTTCAGCATAAAGATTCACTAATCAAATTGAGATCAACTGATCAATCATTATTGGCTAATTGAATAGTGAAACAAACATAGAGAAACATGAAACTAAGTTTAAAAGTTTCGTATTGTTACCTACATTTTGTGGTGACAAAATGCAAGACAACAGCTGGCTCTATTTGGGGAATGTTACTCGTTTGTTCTTGGAAACAAAGAGTGACATAAAATCCAGTTCTCTAAGTGCCTTTATCCACTCCATTGGGTAATAGAGTCAGGCGACCACTAAAAAGCTAAAAACTAAAGAAAAATCTACGACACAAAGAAAACTTATGTACAAGGGGTACTTATCTAATAATCACTAGATGTAATGTTTCAGATATTGCTCACTATGTGGCAATGGCATTGGTGTTCCATCTCGGTATGCAAGCTAGAAATTGTTTTTGCTTGCAAGTTGATGAATTGTGAAAGGTCCTCGCCATAAAGAGTCAAACTTGCCATGCAATCCTTTCTGTTCTCGCCTTTTATCCCAGAGCAGAACAAGATTGCCAATTTGGAATTCTCTTTATTTGGCCTTCTTATCAAATAGGATCTTAACTTGCTGCTAGTGAGCACCAAGTCGAACCACCACCTCTTTTTTTTGTTCCTCCAATTGCTAAAGAAACATGATCCACTTATCAACTGAGTTTGAATAAGTTTCATCTTCGATGGCTCGCATCAACTTGAGAGCGGGAAGCTCTCAAGTTATTGGAATCTCAACATTGATCCCATATAGCAACTAAAAAGGTGACATTACAATTGCTCATTTTGGAGTAATCTTGTTAGCCCACAAAGCATCGAACAATGCTTTATGTAATGTTTTATGATTTGTTTCCACCAGCTTCTTTATGATAGTCACCAAATTCTTGTTACTGGATTCGGCTTGACCATTACCTTGTGGGTAATAATCTGAAGCGTGAGCTAGAGTAATCCCATGAGTGTAACAAAAATTAGTAACCTCCTTGGATGAGAAAGTGGTTGCATTATCTGTGACAATCTTGTTGGGAACTCCAAAACAAGAGATGATGTTCTGCTTCAAGAAGTCACAAATCACTTCTGACGTGGAATTCTTTACAGGAATTGCTTCTATTCACTTGGTGAAATAATCTATCACTACTAGGATGTATGACTGACCCTTGCTAGAGGATGGGTTGATAGTACCAATAAAATCAATTCCCCATTGCTGAAATGGTTCTTCAATTACTACTAGCTTCAAAGGAAGAGTAGCAAGCTTTTGCCTTCCTATGAACTGCTGACACAATTCATATTTTTTCACCCACTGATAAGCACCCTGAAAAAAAGTGTGGGCCATTAGTATTGAGCCCTTAGAATTTTATGTGTAGTAACAATGGCCAAGAAATGTCCTCCACATGCTTGATTGTGGAAGGAGTCTAGAACTCGTACTTGTTGGCTCTTGTCAACACATCGAAGGAAAGTCTCGTCCATCCCATGCTTGCAAAGACCATTTTACCATAGGATGTAACTAGGAGCTTTAAGCTTGAGATTCCTCCACTCCTTATAAGTTAAATGAGAAGGGCATTCTCCATAACTCAAGTAATGAGCCATATTAGAGAACCAGTCATCTGTAGTGCTTACAAAAAGAATAGTAGGAAGAGATTGGGAATTCTCATTTTCTATTTGTAATGGTACATTCTCAGCCATAAGCTAACAAAGACCCTTACCTCAGACTAATTTGGTAGGTCTAATTTCCATGTCATATTCTTGAATTTTGGTAATCCAGTTGCCTCTCTTGGTACCAAAATCTTGTTGTGTTAGAATAGTCTTGACAATAGTATCTGGAACTAAGGCTATGACTTGAGAACTCAAAATGTAGAGCCTAAAATTCTTTACTACTTTGACCACAGCATAAGCATGCTTCTCCATCTGAGTATATTTCAATTCATGAGCTTTCAAAGGACAACTCATAAATGAAATGGGTGATTCAATTTCATCATCATTTTTCTGCATCAGGATAGTAGAAAGAGTATGCTCTGAAGCATAACTATACATGATGAAACTTTTTATGTAATCAGGACAAACAAGCACTGGAACGTGTGATATAGCATCCTTAATTTCTACAAATATTGTCTTTCATTCTTGATTCCAGTGAAATGCATCTTTCCCTTTCATCATATCAACAATATGATGAGTCTTTTCAGCAAAATCTGGCACAAATCTTCTTAAGAAATTCACCTTTCTGAAGAAAGAATGAACTGCAGTCTTATTTGATGGCAACGATAAACTTTGAATAGATTGCACCCTTTCAGGATCAATTTTGATTCCTTCCTTGGACACAATATGTCCCAAAAATTTACCTTCCATTAGGCCAAAGACTGACTTTTTGGTGTTAAGAGATACACCATGTTGTCTGCATCTTTCCAGGACTTGTTTGAGATGACCAAAATGATCTTGTCGTGCTTTGGAGAAAATAGTCAAATCATCCAAATAGACAATGATGCATTCATTAATTAACCCTTTGAAGGGAAAATCCATTGCTCGTTGAAAAGTCGCTCCTGCATTAATCAGACCAAAAGGCATCCGATGATATGCAAAAGTACCTCATGCGGTAGTGAAAACAGTCTTATACTAATCATCCTCTTGAACTTTAATTTGGTTATATCCAGAAAAGCCATCAAGCATAGATAGCATTTCTGATCCAGTAACAGCTTGCAACACTTGATCCATAACTGGTAACGGATAATTATCCTTGAGGGATAATTGATTCAAATTATGAAAATCCACACATATGCGGATTTCACCATTCTTCTTTCTTACAGGAACTATATTTTCTACCCATGATGAATGATGAATAGGAAAAATAATACCTACGTCCAACATCTTTTGTATCTCGGCAAAAATGGTTCCTGATATCTTTGGATTATAATGCCTCTGCTTTTGACGAAAAGGAATTACACCAAACTTCAGAGGAATATCATGTTGAATTTCCTTGGGATGAAAAGACTTCAGATCTTTGTAGGAATAAGCCAGAACATCCTTGTACTCACGAAGAAATGTTATGAACTTTTCCTTATCTTCATTAGAGCACCAGTTACCAATGTTAACTAGCTTTGGATCTTCTTCAGTCCCAATGTTTTATTTCTCAAAATGTCCTATAGAAGAACTAGCCCTTGTGTTATGTTGTTCTTTCACAAATCTATCATGTTGATCAAACAACTTTTCTAGAGAAACAAGACCCTTAGGAATCCTATTCCCCTTTAGCTGAATAATGTCCTGACCAGTATCAGGATTTTCTAAAATAACATCTCCTGGCGGGTTATCACTACCTTCAAAAAATTGATCATCAAAATTGTCCTTAGATTCAAGGAAATTTATGATTTGATCATCATCATTAAATACTTGCCAATGTTCACAGTTATCTAGGATACTTGGTCGGTAAACCAATTGTACCTCATACCTGCTATTCCCAAAATCAATGTGAGGAATGAGCATAGTGGCAGAAACCACAATCAAATTAGCTCTATCATTTAGTTCTCTGGGAATGACTAAAATATTGAAAGCATAAAAAATATTGACATAGTCCCAGACTAAGTCTTGGTAATGCCTAAGATGGTCATTCCTGGCTTGATACTGACCTTTAACTTGGAAAACCACTAGCTCAGCATCTCCCTTGACATGTAGATTATTGATTCCATTTGCTCGAGCCATTTCTAATCCTAATAGTAGGGCTTCATATTCAGCCATGTTATTAGTATTGGCAAATTGTAGCTTAAAAGAGTAAGGAAAGATCTTTCCTTCTGGTGAAATTATGACAACTCCTGCACCGGATTTCATAGAAGAACAACTTCCATCAAATTCCATGATCCAAACTTCATTAGAATTGCTAGAACTTGCTTCAGAAGAATCCATGAGAATAATCTTAAGAGAATCTGTAGAGTCATCATCATAGACAACATTTTCTTCAATCTCCATAGGAGATTGATCAGGGACAACCACCACCTATTGAACTTCATCCACATCAACAAATCTATCAGAATCTGAGAGCAAAGATGAACTCTTTGAATTTGTCCTAACCTTCACAAACAAATCCCATCTCACAATAATTGGTTTAAAATCCCCCCCAACAAATATTTGGAGGTCAAATAATCCTATGTACAACATGATGTCGATATTTCCTCAAATGAACAACACAATAGTTGTGGTAATAGAAACAATGACAATCCAAACACTAGAAGGCACATATGCAACCAACCAATCAAGTGTTCCTTTTTCAATATCTCAAACAAGTATACCAACTCCACTATTGTAAGTAACTATGCAAACAAGTCAACCACCAATGGGGTTAAATACAGTTTCAAATACAAGTCCACCCCCTTCACCACTTGTAGGGTTAACATGCATTCTTCTTTCAATGTCTTACACAAATGTAACACCCTCAGCGTCACAAAGTGATGCTTCCAACAAATTTCCCATCATTTGGATCAAATACAAATATCCAAACAAGTCAACCACTATCAAGGTCACATATAATTACATAAACAATTTATTACTAGTGATGTCACACGTTAGTGTTGTAATCACCCTAAAATGTGCTAATAGAACCAAAGGCCCTACTTGCCCTAATTTAGGACCAATTCCCTAATTATGCTAGTTTTGATTATCTGATTACTAACATAATTCATAAAATTCATTGAAATTTCTAATCAAACATTAAATCATTATTAATTGATCAAGAATCCTATTAATTATCCTTGGCATGAATTAATTAAATAAATCTCACTTAAATACATCGCCAAGATAATTAATTAAAATTAATAAATAAAAGATACTAAAATACATGTCACCTCTCAAGGGACAAAAAAGACAAATGCATCCAATTAGGGGCTAGGTACATGGATCACTCACATGGATCAAGGAAGAGTGAATATCAACCATTCATCTCAAATTCAATCTCAACTATCGAATTTGCCCATATTTCTATAAAAGGGAAATTTTCAAAGCTCACCTCATATAGTTAATTGCATTCATACTTACATGTTGTATATTTCAATTCATAGCTTAAAATAACAATTTCAATTTGGTAATGAATAATGGAATTCAATATTTTTAATGCAAATCTCATGCTTAGTTAATTGCATTCAAATCTCTCATTCTAGTACATTGTAATGTCACTGATTAGGATCTAAATCTGAGAGTAATCAATTGATCTTAATTAGACTCTTTCTAGTTGGAGAGAAATGAGATGCTTTGTTAGTCTATTTTCTTGTAATTGGATTATTGACTAATAATATAATGTTCTATTAAAGTTTTGTGTTGCAACTTGCAGGTATTATAATCACACACACATTTCTAGAGCCCACTATGGAACCTAGCCCTAGATTTATAACTATTTTTAACATTTTATAACTCGATCTTGTAGGTTCAAAATCACATTTAGAAAATAGGCTCACATCTAGGAAGAACAGTCGCATTAGGTATAAACAAGATCGTATCATGGGTTTCTAGAATTGCATCTGGTATAACCTTAATCGCATTTAGCATCCTTGATCGCATTTAGTAAATATTGGATCGCATTTAGGTTCAATTTCTTGGCCACATTCAGTATTTTAAATGGAAGAATTCAATTTTCTAATACCTAATGGGTGATTTTGATGTTTTTGATTGATATATTGGCCTAACTATTTTCTGCATGACATTTTGACAGAGATTGTGAAAAGTGCAAACACTATTCAAACTACTAATGAGTAAAATGCAGGTTGCCTTTATTATCAACTAAACATTGTGCATTCTTAAAAAAAAATTAGGCATCTAATTAGGATTTAAGGTTGATTCTTAAATTGATCAGAGGATTATACTCTTTTCCCTTTCAGGAAAATCAGAAACTCAAAAGTCATTTTAAGTCTTAAGTTTAAATTCTTGGTAATTGGACTTGTTTTGACATGTTTGGGAAAGGTAAAAAGGTGGAGAATTATGCTCTTCTCTCTTTGAGAGAATCAAACCCTTGAATCCAATCCATATTTATTACTTTAATCTTTATAGGTCCTGGTATTTGAGATAAAAATCTCCTAGGAACAACCCAAGTGAGGATAGGTAGAAGCCAACCCTTCCACCTCACTATAATCAAGACGCTTCCTTGAGATGAAAATCTCAGAAGACTTAGTTGATTTTATCCTTGGAAAATATGTTTGATCCTTTCTTGGACATGCTTGGATGATTGTGTAGAGTAGAGCCTCTTAAATATTGCTTGTGAGACTACATGCATTCAAGTACTCATAGGTCTATAGTCCTCAATCTTTCCTTGTGTGAGACTATGGGAGACGATTATGAATGGATGCTCGAAGTAAAACTCTATGTTAGAAACCACTTGGATCACCTCTAAAAGGTTGGTAATGCTTGTGCAAGGAAAATATTAATTTCCCCAAGAGATTCACCATATCAAGCCCTCATTGACATTACTACTCAACTAATATGGCCTTCAACATCCATTGTGTGTTGTTGGCTATCATATTCTGAGAAGTCTTTGAGTGTGTTCTTAAGCTAATGAAAAATTATTTCCAATCTCAACCAAGTGAATAGGAATCAGGTGTGTTTGGAGTCTAAGAAACCTTGTTTTATGTGTTTGAATTTAAAACAAAGGATAAATACCCTCAATTTACAACCTCTAAAATACTCACACACATTTTTAGACATTCAGACCCACTTAAATTTGACAAACAATCCCTGACATTTGACCAATTTTTTTCTCAGAACAGTCCATCAAAAGGTCACATCTAGTATTTAGAGTCACTTTTGGTATACATGCTAGCATTTGGTTAAAACATGCTTGCATTTGGTCAATCCTAGGTCACATCTAGGAGCAATATCACTTTTGGCAAAACCCTAAAATATTGCATCTAAAATGTCACATCTGGGACAATGAGTATTTAAACATGTGTCATAATCTTGATCTTTTTAGTTTTGGATACCCTTTTTGACCCTCTGTCAAGTTCAGTCAACATGGAATTTTGTATCAGTCAATTCTTGAGTGTACCCTATACACCCATTTGGTCTTTAATCCATCCTTGTCAAGTTGTGTTGTCTTATCACAATTGAATCCACTTGGTTCCTAGCTCAATATCAAGGCACTCTAATCCTCTGACACTAGAACTTATCAGTAACAATCACCTTTTCAAACCCACATTTGCAACCTTGGACAAACACATTTGGATACTATCAGACATTTTTGACATATCAAGACACTTTGGCAATCACCCTATCATACTTTCATGGTTAATACCAAACACAAAGCATATAATCTAAAGAAAAATCATTTTTCAGAAGAGACCCCAATACTGGTTACCTTTGGACAAGGAGAAACATCAAGGGTAAATCCTTTATTAGGAACAAAGACACTGACTCAAAGAACTTCTCACACAGCAACCCCTAATATTACCAGCATGTTGAATCTTAACGATATCTAGGATGAATGAAATAATAACCAAGATGGTCAAGAGAACCAAGAAAATAAAGAAAATCAAGACAATCAAGACAATGGAGATAATCACAGACATTATTATAACTCTGATAGTGATGAAGAATCAACAAAAGAAGATTATCGGAGATCCTAAAGGAGTAAGAGGTCCCAAAAATTACTTGAAAGAGCCTTAGATTAGAATAAAGAAAAATACTTTTTGGACTTGGCATCCTTGGGGGTAAAGTTACCTAAAGACTATGATGTAAATTAATTAAAGCAAAGAGAAATTGATACTCCTATTACTATATTGACTCAACAATTGCTTGCTATGCAAACTGAGATCCAAGACCTAAAGAAGTAGAAAGATAAATCATCAAAACAATACTCCTTAGAACACATTTTTCCTTTCCCATTATACAAAGACATACATATGATTCCATTTCCACAATATGTTGTGATTCCCAAATATGATAAGTACACTAGAAAATCAGATCCACAAGATCATGTAAGAGAATTTTGCACCCTAAGTATGGAGTTCATGCATGAATAAACCTATTTGATGAGGTTGTTTACAAGAAGCTTGGGTGGACAAGCAATGGATTGGTTTTCTAAACTACCCACGCGAATCAAAAAAATTGAAGAGATAGTCAAGAAATTTATCCAGCAATACTCCTATAACATACAACACGCGGTGACCATGCTAGACTTGTGTAATATGAAGCAAAAAAGTGGTGAATCATTCCTATCATTTTTACAAAGATGGAAAAAAATCTTTGCAAGATATTCAAGACAAATACCCAAAAGTGAAAATATGGATATCTTCAGTAATAATTTGGTTCCTGAAATGAACTACCCAATACAACTTCAAGGTCCACCAATTTTTGACAAAATGATAGATAGTGCAATCAAGAATGAGGAAGTACTAATTAAAAAAGGAGAAATCACTATCTATAAAGAAATAAAAGACAAATATTATTCTAACAACAACAAGGATAAGTACAAATATGGGAACATAAATAAACATGTGGTCAATGATGGAGTTGTGGATACACCTAACACAAGGTCAAAACCTGAGGTGTTTAATCTTTCTATGAGTCTACAAGAAAGAAAGAGATCTAACACAACGAAAATGACACCAATGAATCCTAAGGCTTTCAACAAACCTAGTAATCAAAATGATCATTGGTTATCAAAACCTAAACGTACATTTACACCTTTGGGAGATACACTTGAGGTGGTCTTAAAATCACTTCTAGACAAAAAAAAATCATTTTACTCTCTGAATCAAAACCATGGGATCTAGAAGTGAAACCAAAATAGTGGAATGATAATGACTATTTTATTTCCATTGGAATAAAGGACACAAGACTAATAATTGTATGAAGTTAAGCAATTCATTCAATATTTAATCAAAGATGGCAAGGTAAAAGTTGATGGACATCATACAAATAATGATCACAAAGAATTCTAGCTTCCATTTCCTAACTACAAGAAAGGTGAATCATCTAAATGAAATAAGATCAATTACACATACACTGATACTGATAATGTGATCAATATGTTGGAACCATGGGAACAATCTATCAATGTGATTACTCTTAAAGGAGTACAAGATAAATTAGAATCTTCTAACACAGTGATGAGGAGTCAAGATAAGCTCACACTTAAAGGATCTTCCACATCAAACCAACCTACTATGACAACAAATTTTAATACATTATCCAAAAAATTGACATCATCTCCAAATTACAACCTAGTGGATCAATTACAGTGTATTGCTGCTCAAATTTCCATTCTAGAATTGCTAAAAATATCTCAAGTTCATCGAGTGACAATTCCAGCTGATACAACTTATCCTTGCAATAATCTCAAGCAAGATAATAGTATGATTCCACACAACAAAGAGATTTATAAAGAAGTTAAAACCTCCAAAGAGATGGTCTTAATAATTTTTGTAAAGAAATTGAATATCCAAGATACAGGGATGGGAGAGTATAAAATAGACTCATTAATGTCCATGATAGATTTACCTTTATCTCCTAAATCTCAGGGAAGACCTTCATCAACCTTCACACCATCCAATGGTAATACATTAATAGTTCATGAAGGAATATGGATGGTCAAAGCTAAGGTGTCCTTATCAGAAGCAAATGAAGAAAAAATTGTCTTACAATGGTTATACAAAGAAGATGAACATAATAGAAATATTAAAAATGTGGAGCTATCCCCAAACAAATATGGAAAAGGATATGATATCATGAAATAAATGGGTTATAAAGGAAAAGGACCACTTGGTGAAAATAAAGGACTCATAGAACCAATATGTATGGAATCTTGCAACCCTAGAGATAAAAAATGGTGTGGGTTTCAAATAAGAAGTATCTCATCCTGTGTTTGCAGATGGTCTTGTATCTTATAGAGCATATGATTTAGCTGATGAAGAAGAATTAGAAGGAGAAAAAAATATAATATGAGAGATTACTACTCTTGCAAGGAGATCCTCTATCAGACCTAAGTACCATTCTTACCATTCCTAAATTTGAACAAGAGTTAGAAGATGAACAAGAGTCAAAACAAAAAGAAAGGAATCCTAAATGGGGGAAGTTGGTTACTATTACTTATTTAGGGGGGAAATTTCATCAATGATTTTTAAAAATGTAAACTTGGTGTACCATATTTAATACTTTCTCCCTAAGCCATTCAATACAAGAGAAAGAGGGGCTTCCAAGCATAACTCTTGATATAACCTAGATTCACAAGGTCCCAAAATGATGAAGGGTGCCAATACTAAACCAAAATTACCTCAAGGAAGTATACTAATAGGGCCTCTTTCATGAAATGTTATAATTGATAAAAGGATAAGTGGATATATGTGTAAAATTGAACTTATTGAGATAAATAAAGTGGATCTAAATGCAAAATATAATAATTCACCCCAAATGAGACACATAAATAGATCTATATTAAAAAATGAAATAAGGGATAGGATAATTACCTTGAAATGGTTGATGGAATATTATTTTTTGTTCAGAAAACAATAGATCTGGACTTGTAGTTGAATTTCTGACTGCACATCCATGATCACGATTGAAAACCCAAAAAATTCTAAAAATCTCAAGCTATTGGGAATAGGTTGACCATGTCACCATGTTCTAGAATAGGTCAACCAAGTCACCATATTCTTGGGATACTATAATGAATTCAACCTAAGTTTTTTTGGTAGCTCTCAGTCTACAACTTCTATATATGTCACTGTCTAGCTAATAACCTGCAAATCTATGACAGAATGTGTGTGGGTGGGTGGCTACAAAGGGGTTTGCCTTAGTCAACCCCCCTATTTTGGTTGTTTCCACCTCCATTAATAGTTTTTAGAAATATTTTATGTGTGTTTTTAGTACTCATGAATCCTAGATTGTAGATCTAGAATGTAAAAGATCTAGAAATGCTAAGAATCTATTCTATAAGTGAAACCCTAGCATGTATGTGTATGTGTAAGTGTAAATGTATAAGATATTGAAAATCAAAGATCAGATCAAAACATAACATAGGAATCATACCAAGCCTCCAAGGCTAAAGTACTCTATCCATCTTCATGATCCCCTTGCATCTCCATAATGTCATGTAGTTGCTTGAAAATGCTTGAATACTTGAATTATTGATGAAGTCCTTACTTGGCAATAAAAGAACAAGATCTATCCCTTAGCTTCCACCTTGAAATTTATCTATGTTAGATTGGGATGTCTACACAAACTTGTACCTTTCTTCCATCATGTGCAAATGAGGCTTTGGATGTCATTTTATAGTGAATTTTTTAAATTACCCCCCGCAGGAGCCAACTACAGTGAGCGAAAATCAACAAAACTTTGCAAATAGGTTCGGGCCCAACAAACCCAAACCACCTAGGAATAGGTCAACTTAGTTGACCTATTCTAGAATAGGTCGACTAGTTCTGGAATAGGTCAACATGGTCAACCTATTCCCCAAGCTGCCAGGATCTCAGGCTCATAACCCAACTTTTAGATCTGCAAGGATTCTGGGTGTAATGTGTATCGGGGATTCACAACCTGAAGCTAGATTCATGAAAATGGGGCCTATAAAGAGAATTTTATATAGAGATTATATCCTACCTTGACCTATGAGAAAAAACTAGGAAAATCAAGGAGGAAGTGTTAGGTCCTACCTCAATTTTGCCTAGGAGAGAGAGAGAGAGAGAGAGAGAGAGAGAGAGAGAGTTCAAAGTGTAAGTGTGCAATGCAAAACATACTAAAGAGGAGCTAAAAGGTCATAAATTGAATAGTGTTCAATTTAAGATGGTACATTTATCCCCCCCACTTTAGTGGTATATGACACTACGTGCATGTGCAAGCTAAGTAAGAAAAGCATATATAGCTAAAAAAGGATATGACTAAGTCCTCATGTGTAATTCCTACAAGAAAACATTAGTAACTAAATCCTATTAAACCAAAGGTTAGTGATAATAGAAAACACCTAGGTATTATTAGAGAAAGTTGATGAAGTTCATGGGTAGCTATATGCCCCCTATTTTGGCTTCCTTATTCAAAATAAAAATGAAATAGGGTATCATGTTTACTACGAAGAACTAAATAAGAAAGGTGAAGACAAGTAACCTTCAAATCCATTCAAGATGACTCCTAAATATTCTCAAAGGCTCTTGGACAATAAGGTAACTGAATTACAATTTTGATGCCTATAACGGTGTGTGAATCAGAGCTATCGATCTCAAGATATGATCAAAAGAGTGACATAATAAGCTAACATCATAAACCAAAATTAGAAAGTAACCTAATTAATAGCACATATAAAGCAAAGTTACCTTTGTAAGAGCTCATTTGTAATAGTTTCTTGAATGTGAACAAGAAGAAAAAGAAAGATGCCAAGGAAAGAGGAACTATCACCAACACGAATGGAGATACTTTGAATGGCAGTGATAGAGGGTGCAAAGCTAGAGGAGGAATGTCTCAATGCTTGTTGCCTATTTCCATTCATTTTCCTTCTAGTTTACTACTATAGGAATGTGTTCTACATAGTCTAGGAAGTTTTTTCTTCTTACTAGGTAAAGAAGTTTACCTATTCCCAGGAAGTCAACCTATTCCTGGGAGGTCGACATGTTCCTTAGGGAGAAAGTTGACCTCTTCCTAGAAAGTTGACCTTTTCCTAAGAAGTTGACCTATTCTCTAGACAAGTCAAACTACATAGTTTTGAGTCAAAAACTGTTATATGATTGTCAAGCACTAATTTGAACCTTTCCATGTTGCCATTGCAAGAGCTGCCAGTGATGAGGGAGAACTATATATAGAATGTTATGATATACATTCGGGAACACATAGGAGATCTAGATGCAACAGGTACATAGGTGGTGACAAACACCAGACTGTATTGGATAGCTCGACTTCCTCACATCCGATTTCACAGGACTATGATTTTAGTATTGATGGAGAGATGGGATGAGGAAACATGTTCATTCCATCTACCAGTTGGAGAGATGATAGTCACACTAGAGGACGTGTACCATATCCTATACTTTCCAATTTAGGGACTGACAGTTAGACCTTGGGTCAACCATTCTCTAGAGGATATTGAGAGAGGCTTTTTGTACTATATGGGTCTGCCATACAAAGACAAAGAGAGACCCAATTAGGTGAGCCTAAAGGGTATCTTACTAGGGTGGACTACATTGCTCAAATGAATCATACATTTTATCGTGGCCACATATGTGATGCCCTAATACAAAGGGCACCATTTTTTTCACTCCTCTTACACGTGTGGTTTGACACATGGAGAGGGAGTCTATAGTGTATGCATGGGGACAAAGTATGCTTGTACACCTCTATTACAAGCTTGGAAATTTTTTCAAGTACCATAGACATAACTTGACTATGTGCACACTTCTACAAGTATGGTTCTTTGAGTATCTGACATGCACATGACCTATGGGATGTCCCATAGACACAGCAGATGAGTTACCAAGAGCGTTTGCATATCCACTGGGTTTCTCCTAGAAGTTTGGAGACATTTTGTACTGGAGGATCACACTAGACTAGCTTTTAGGTAAAAACATTGTATGGAGGCCCTACCATCACATGATAGTATGGCCAAAGAAAATAGTACACTTGAGATGGGTCTAGATGATGTTGAGGTCCCTCTTATAGTCTGGGATACAGGGGTATCACAAGACTACTTACGATACATTATTGTTCAGGACATGAGACCTGTATTCCCAGATGACTATCTAATGGGAGATCTAGGCCCTTATTTTAGGTCTAAATGTAGAGATGAGGATGAGAAGGAGGAGGAGGATGAGGATCCAACACTAAAGAAAGAGGCCATGGAGGTAGAGGATAGAGATGATGCATCAGCGGAAGAGGCACCACCATCCCCCATAGCACCAAGGCCCCTACGGTCTTAATCAGTGCATATTATAACAAAGATTTCCCCACCTTGGACCAAGAAGAGAGAGCGAGGAGAATCCACCCAGCCCCCTCCCATTGCACCCCTTTAGAATACCGACCCTATCTTCTGCGAGGGAGATCCAGGTATGATTAAAATTAAATTGAGTGCAAAACTTTCATTTTAAAAATATAATATAAATGACAAATGAAAAAAGTAATATGTAGCTAGCATAAAGGACTAGAGATCCTTCATGAGATATGTCCTAATGGACATGGTCATGTCATTTTGGATTCCTTCCACATCACAGATCCATTTTGAGGGGGTGCAAGATCCTGGGAGATACAGAGATATCTTTGTGCCTGTAGTGGTGGAGCTATAGTTGCAGGCAGAGAGTGTGGAGCACCTACAATGTGAGGTATGAGAGCAACGATACAGATCTCATAGTCAGTTAGAGAGGAGCTCATCACAGAGCCACACTTATACTTCGACCATACATAGAGAAACACCATCATCACGCCCTAGATCTCAGAGTTCTAACTCTCATTTTCCTATGGAGGATGCTTGATGCACTATTTTGATACAGAACACATTTTTCTTATATATATATATATATATATATACATATATGTATATAATTATATATACATATATGTATATATACATATATGTATATATACATATATGTATATATACATATATGTATATATACATATATGTATATATACATATATGTATATATA